>CM045987.1:13032160-13742170 GCA_025175895.1 Wurfbainia villosa
GATGGAGAATTTTATTACGTGCCAGGGGAAGATAAATGATGAATTTCGACAGCATATTGTAGAATTAAATCGGCAACATCAAAATAATACCGAGGCAATCAAGCAATTGGGAAGCTAGGTTGATAATTTGACTAATCAGACAAGAATGCTAGAAAATCAAATTTCTCAAATTGCCAGCTCAGCATCAAGGACGCCCAGCAGATTTCTTGGAAATTCAAAGGTAAACCCAGCTGAGCATTGTAATTCCATAAGTTTGAGAAGTGGAAGGATTTTAGAAGGAGACAGAGCTCAACAAGCGGCCCCTGTGCTAAAGGACAAGAGCGTGTCAGAGTTGGAAGAAGACAACAGCACGCCTGGGTTGAATAGCAAAGGAAGCCGACAACACACCCTAACCCAGGGCGTGTTGTTCAACACGCATGGGGAAGAGAATGCCCACGAGCGCGTGTCAGCCGACACACCCGTGTCGGGTCACTCCAACAGCCAACACAACCAGCCTATGCCGAACGACACAGGCGTGTTGAACAAGGAACCAAGAACGTATAAGCCCCCTATCCCGTTCCCTCAGAGGCTGATTAAGGAAAAATTGGATGAATAATTTAGTAAATTCCTTGAGGTAATTAGGAAGCTATATATCAATATACCTTTTACAGAAGCTCTTCAACAAATGCCTACATACTCCAAGTTCTTGAAGGATATCTTAACCAATAAAAGAAAAGTCGAGGAGCATGTAACAATGGCTCTTACTGAGGAGTGCAGCGCTTTAATTAACAACATGGTACCTCCCAAACTAAATGATCCAGGTTGCTTTTCTATCCCTTGCATAATTAATGACTCAAATTTTGATAAGACTTTTTACGATTTGGGCGCTAGTGTCAATCTGATACCTCTTTCCATATGCAAGAAATTAGATTTGGGAGAAATGAAACTAACTACTATGGCCTTGCAGTTAGCCGATCGCTCCATTAGATATCCTTTGGGAATCCTAGAAGATATACCAGTGCAGGTGGGAAATTTTATTATTCCTGTCGATTTTGTAGTGCTTGACATGGATGAAGACCCATGCATTCCACTCATTTTAGGGAGACCTTTCTTGGCTACTACTGGGGCAACGATAGACGTCAAGAACCACAAACTCTCACTTGCATTTGGAAACGACAAAATTGAATTCGACCTTTCAAAAGTTGTTAAACAACCTTCTATTTTTGATGTTTGTTGTAGGATTGACAGTTTCCAGTCAATAGCACTAGAAGGAGCACAAGAACAAACTTATCTTAATAAGCTCGAAGGGGATTTTGAGGATAAAGAGCTAGAGATTTCTGACCCTAACCTAACACCACTGGTAGAACTTAAGCCTCTTCCATCAACACTCAGGTATGAATTTCTTGGCGAAAACTCTACTTATCCTGTGATAATTAATGCTAATCTGAGCAATGCAGAGACCGAAAAACTGATTGAGGTATTGAAAACACACAAGAACGTCATTGGATACAAGATTGATGATATTAGGGGAATTAGTCCATCGGTTTGCATGCACAGAATTCTACTAGAAGACAATTTTAAAACCTCTATAGAGCATCAAAGAAGGCTGAACCCAGTCATGAAAGAGATAGTCAAGAAAGAGGTCATGAAATTGCTAGATGCAGGAATTATCTATCCAAGATCCGATAGCGAATGGCTAAGTCCTGTCCATGTTGTGCCAAAGAAAGGGGGGATAACGGTGATAAGGAATGCTACGAATGATTTAATCCCCACGAGAGCGGTTACGGGATGGACAATGTGTATTGATTATAGGAAATTGAATAAGGAAACTAGAAAGGACCACTTTCCCATCCCATTTATTGACCAAATGCTAGACCGGTTGGCAAAACACTCGCATTTCTGTTACTTAGATGGATACTCCGGTTTCTATCAAATCCCTATTTATCCTAATGACCAAGAGAAAACAACTTTCACCTGCCCATATGGTACTTTTGCTTTCAGGAGAATGCCTTTTGGACTATGCAATGCACTTGCCACTTTTCAGAGATGTATGACTTCAATTTTTTTTGATGTGATCGAGAATATATGGAAGTATTCATGGATGATTTTTCTGTATATGGTGCAGATTTTGATATGTGTTTATCTAATTTGGTCAAGGTCTTGCAGAGATGTGAGGAAATGAATTTAATGCTTAATTGGGAGAAGTGCCACTTCATGGTGCGAGAAGGCATAGTACTTGGGCACCTAGTTTCACACCGTGGTATCGAGGTGGACATTGCTAAAACTGAAGTGATCAAGAAGTTGCCTCCTCCAACTGATGTCAAGGGAGTGCAATGTTTCCTAGGACATGCAGGGATCTACCGACGGTTCATCAAGGACTTCTCAAAAATTTCGAAGCCATTAACTAATTTGCTTGCTAAAGCTTTTGTGTTTCACTTTGATAATCCTTGTCTTGTTGCATTTTTCAGGTTAAAGGAAGCATTAACAACCGCCCCAATAATGCAACCATCAGATTGGAGTCTCCCTTTTGAAATTATGTGTGATGCAAGTGATTTTGCTCTGGGCACAGTGTTGGGACAAAGGAAGGATCGCAAGGTGTATGCAATCTACTACGCCAGTAAAACATTGGATGAAGCACAAATGAATTATGCTACCACAGAGAAGGAACTCTTGGCTATAGTATTTGCTTTCGACAAGTTCAGATCTTATATCATAGGGACTAAGGTGATAGTTTACACAGATCATGCAGCCATAAGATACTTGTTGAGTAAAAAGGAATCTAAGCCAAGACTTATCCGGTGGATACTTCTTCTACAAGAGTTTGATTTGGAAATCCGAGACAAGCAAGGAACGAAGAACATAGTTGCAGACCATCTATTGAGGCTTCATCAAGAATTAAATGCGGGAATTTCCGATGATCTTGCTATTAATGATTTCTTCCTAGATGAGCGGCTACTAGCGGTCAGGACAATCAAGGCTCCGTGGTATGCTGATTTTGCCAACTACCTAGCTTGTGGGATAATACCTTCTCACATGAGTTATCATCAGAGGAAGAAGTTTCTTTCAGATGTAAAGCATTATGTGTGGGACGAACCATTCCTGTTCAAGCAAGGGGTGGATGTTATATATCGAAGATGTGTATCCGAAGAAGAGATTGAGGATATATTGTATCACTGTCATTCTTCAGCATATGGAGGTCACATGAGCACAGACAAGACTGCGGCAAAGGTTTTGCAAGCAGGATTTTATTGGCCTCATATTTTTAGAGACTCTTGGAATTATGTGACTACTTGTGACCGCTGTCAAAGGATCGGGAACGTATCAAGGAGACATGAGATGCCTCAAAATTCGATATTGGAAGTCGAATTGTTCAACGTCTGGGGAACTGACTATATGGGACCCTTCCCTACTTCCTATAAAAATGCCTATGTATTGGTGGCAGTGGACTATGTGTCTAAATGGGTTGAGGCTCTACTATCCCCCTCTTGTGATGCAAAAACAGTCATAAAGCTCTTTAAGAGTATAATATTTCCAAGATTTGGAATACCGAGAGCAGTAATAAGTGATGGAGGCTCACACTTTATCGAAAGACAATTTGAAAGCCTTCTCAAGAAGTATGGAGTAACCCATAAACTAGCCTCACCATATCATCCACAAACGAGTGGGCAAGTAGAAGTTTCAAATAAGGAAATCAAGACTATCTTGGAGAAAACAGTATCAAGATCAAGGAAGGATTGGTCTTTAAGACTTGACGATGCTCTATGGGCCTATCGAATCACATAAGACACCCATTGGAATGACTCCGTTTCGATTAGTTTATGGAAAACCATGTCATCTTCCAGTTGAAATAGAGCACAGGGCATATTGGGCAATTAAATGGCTTAATTTTGACCTAAAGAAAGCCGGAGAGAAAAGAAAACTGTAGCTAAATGAACTTGAAGAACTACGCCTTGATGCTTATGAACATGCAAGGTCTTACAAGGAGAAAACGAAGAGGTGGCATGACAATAATATCATGCGCAGAGAATTCCATCAAGGAGACTTGGTATTACTATTCAACTCAAGATTGAAACTCTTTCCTGGGAAGCTGAAATCCAGATGGTCGGGACCATATCGTGTTGAAAAGGTTTATCCTCATGGAGCTATTGATATATCCAGTGAGTCCACAGGAATTTTTAAAGTAAATGGTCAAAGACTTAAGAGATACTTCGCAAATAATTCTACTGAGCTGATTGGGGAGGAAGAGGGGCAGAGCACACTCCTCGAGCCATATCCCTAAAACTAGGGAGTAACTGAGGGGTCAAGCTAACGACCTTAAACAAGCGCTTCTTGGGAGGCAACCCAAGCTATTTTCATTTTTTTTAGTCATTTTATTTTATTTGATTTGATTTTGAGTTTTATATTTTTTTTCAGGTTTACAGGACACGACATGTTAAACGTGCCACTGTGTGCCAAATTGACACGACCCGCCTATGCCGAATGACACAAGCGTGTTGAGGTTACCCAAAGACAACACAGGTCGAGCGTGCTGCCGAGCACACCCGTGTCGCACTTTTCTCACCTGTGGCACGCCTGGGCCGGATGGAAGCATGCCTATGCCGTGCTTAAACGGGTCGGGTATTTGCGTAAGAGGATGCCCAACATGCCTATGTTGCGGCTAGCCCTCTAAAGCCGGCCCGAGCATGCCCTAATTTTCCACTCGCGTTACAAGCTTGAAGGAGCTACCGCTGGTCTCTCTCGAGCAGCCGAGAAGCTAATCGGTTGTCTCTCCCTCCCCAACGCCATGAGTAAGCGAGTGAAGCCTAGAGGAGGAGCTTCTTCCACTTCGGCGAAGGACAAGGGAAAGAGAAAAGATCAGGACTTGGGTAACGATCCTCCTCCAACCTCCTGCCATCCATATGGAATTGTTTTTAGGGATGAGGTTTTGAAGTCTAAATTCAGTAAGCTTGAAAAAAGGAAGTTAGTATCTACAAGAACTATAGACTTCTACACGTTGACAACCCTAGGGTTAAGAGATGACATAACTTGGTTGACCAATAGGATAGGCTTGACCGAATTTAACACGCATCATCATCTTACTTACACTAATATCACTCTTGAATTCCTTAGCTCCCTGTCTGCTGAAATACTGCAAGGAAAGGATTGTGAGGAAGGAAAAATCAAATTTAGATTAATGAACCATGAGTTTACTCTTTCTTTAAGTGATTTTAATACGATATTTGATTTTCCTTGCGGAGGGGAGAGGCAAATTCATAGACATTTTATTGATCATCAATTTTGGAGATTAATTTCTGATGACCCTCGCCCTTATGATGCATCTAGGTCTAAATCGTTTAACATCCCTAATCCTACTTTTCGTTATCTTCTTAGGTTTATGGCTAATACAATCTCTGGAAGATATAATAGTGCAGGGGTGGCTAGGCAGAGTGAGTTACAATTTTTATGGGCTATGCTAAATGAAGTTAATATTGATTCTGGAGCCCATATGGTTAGACATTTAGTTAAGATTAGTAATAGCCCATCTGGGGGCATAGTCATAGGTGGTATTATCACTAGGATTGTTGTGGCCTTAGGATGTGAATTGGATGACCTTGAATATTGTTCTGCTAGCACTAGATTGGATTTGGATGCTTGTATAAATATGAAGATGATTGAGGCATGTGACGAGGGGTATCGTTTGGTGTTAAGAAATGGAATTAAAATCCCTCTTCCAAACCCTGAGCAGATGACTGTACGTAATTCATTCAATTGGCTTTTTAGAGATGTCTAGGGACCCTTTTCTACCCCTACTACCCATGCTCCATCACCCTCTCATAGGGAGCCATCTCACATAACCCCTGAGCCATCACATTCGACTCTTGAACCCCCACGGTTTCCTACTGACAATGTTTCTGTAGGGTACTCTTCTTTTGATTTTTCAGGATTCCGATCATCATTCGAAGCTTTCAGGGTCGAGCATACCTCGTACATAGGTGTGTGGGATCGGTTTGCCCAAGCTACAGAGGAGCACCATCATATGGTGACACAACATTTGGATAGGGCAGCTAACTTTAACAGGAGAGCTAATGAGTTTTTCACTGCTGAGTCCGCCCGGAGTGAAGATGATGATATATTTCGACAGGAGTCCCGGGAGTTTTACCAGGAGCAGCGACATAGGTGGGCAGAGGAGGATGCTAGTAGCGCAGACGATGACCATTGACCACCTTGAGCTATTTTATGAGTTTCGATGCACATCCTTTACTGCTTATGCTATCTCTACTTAGATTTTTAGTTTGGTTAGTGCTATTTTTGTTTGCATCTTTTCATATATCATAACATTGCATTTTTATATCATCTAGCGGAATATAACTGAACATTGGTCGGGTCATGATATTCCTTTTTGCCTATTTTGATAAGAATCCTATTTCACTTCTAACACGGTCTATAGGTCTGAGGTATCCAAAAAGTATTTAAATCCCCCATATCGGACGAGTACTCGATTTTCCATTGGAGACTTTCCTGTGCAATTTGGTTACTGGAGAAACACTTTCCCTAGAAGTTTTGGTTTGAAAAAAAAAAACTGGAATTATTTTCAAGCACCCCTTTGAGACCAAGTAGTTACTGGGGAAACACCTAAACGGTGCCCCTTTGAGACTAACTAGTAACTAAGGAAATGCTCTCTATAAATTCCTTCCCTTCATTCTTCTTAGAAAGTGCTCCTTTGAGACCTTTTGTTACTAGGTAAGGATGATCCATGCATTAAGGCAGGTAAGTGCCTTTATGCCGGAAATAAGAATGTTCTACGATAGAAGGGATGTCAAATCTGGATTGGTGTCCAATGACCTTAGTTCAACTTTTCACGTGCACTATATAGGGATCTTTCAAGCTTGGCAACTAGGAATGATTTGATAAGATTAAGATCAGATTGTATACCTCTGGATGGTGTCTAGCATTTCCACAATTAAGTTGTCTTTTGTGTTTTCTTTGCTTGAGGACAAGCAAAAGTTTAGGACTAGGGGATTTTGATGTGTGTGTATCATGCTACATTTTCACTACTCCATATGCATGCATTTTATCTCATTTCATGTCCTAGGCATGTATTTTGTCATGATTCAGTTAAGTTTAGCATATTTTGGATGAAGAGACTGCTTTTTGGTGTTTTTCGTTTTAACAGGGCGAAGAAGCAGGCGTATCAAAACAACACAGGCGTGTTATCAGTGACACGCCCATGTCAGGAGTTCCAGTGCTCAACACGCCCTAGTTCAGCAACCGGCATGCCCCGTTCAAGCTAATCGACACGGCCGAGAAATGCGACACGCCTGCTCATTCGCAGCGTATTGATTCGATTCCGCACTTCCTTTTCTCAGCAACTCGACAAAATCTTTTGCCTTAATTGAAGAGGAAGCCAAGGATATGAAAGAGGAGATATTCTAACCCTAAAGGGGGGCAGCGGGCAGGAAAGAGGACGAGAGAAGAACGAGGAGAACGAAGGAGTCGACGACAGAGGAACACAGATGGCACTAAGTATTGTAATTTCTTTCTCTAGCAATTCTTGTTCGACTATGGAGTAGTGTCCTGTAATCTTAGGATGGGGGAGTAGCCCTTGACGATTTATGATGGATGATGTAATCTATACTACTTGAATTATTGTTTGTTTTGATCTGGTTCTTGGATTCTTATTGATAAACCTAAGGAGCTAAGGGGAAGTACCTAACAGTGAACCCAAGTTTCCGTAACCTAGAACCAACTAGGGATTAACTCCTGTCAAGTAGCGGTAGTGTATCTATGAGGGCTTACGGGGGTCTCGTGACAGGTCCCCTTAGCTGATTATGGTCCAGTGTGCAAACCTATCATGAAAAGGAAATTTAGACTCTAAAGGAACTCTTATGGACTTAATGGATCTATCAAATCCAATTTTTACCAAGTAACGGTGGTAAAACTAGGGAGGTTTGCGGGGGTCTCGTGACAGGTCCCCTTAGCTGATTATGATCCCCTATGCTCGAATACCGTGACAGGTAAATTTTGTTTGATAGGTACAGTTGGCGTAGACCTCAAAAGAGGCCGTTGATTTACCTTAGGATAGGTTCCATCAAAACAACTCTAATAGGGGTAGGAAAGAATTAAATCACCTTATAAATCGTCGACGTGGTGAAACCCATATCCTGAGATTCTTCTTAACTATTGACTTTTAGCTCGTTCTTCTCATTCGTTGTTCTTGACTGCTCAGTTTCTTTTCTTAATCCACAAATTGATTGACTAGATAACTTGGTATCACAATCATTCGGTAATTGTCCCAATCCCTGTGGGATCGATATTTTTATTACTTGACGACAACCGTGCACTTGCAGAAAATAACACATCAACTACCAAAATGAAGCTTAAAAATCCAATAATCTCCCAAATCGCGTAGCCGGCTTCATTTCCTCTCACGCGACCGCCCGACGCCACCATCGCTTCATCACCATTGTCGAGCTCAGCCTCTTCCCCGTCGGTCGCTGGAGAGGAAAGGGGATTCCCTCCTTCTCCGGTGACCGGTTCCATGCCTTCTCCATCATCTCCACCATTGACAGTCATCTTCTCCCTTATCAAGATTTGTTATCGCCGACCAATCGGAGTGGGGATTCCCCTCTTATCGGTCCGACCATGCACCCTCGGTCCACCATAGACAATGCCAACAGCTTCATCTTCACCACTGCGCTCTACACAACATCTGCCTTCCCTTTTCCAGCTTTTCCACAACTCCGACAACTTCATTTTCTCAGTAGGCTGCACCGATTGGGCAGTTTCCATCCAACCAGCAGCTCTGACAGCCGATCCATAGCTCCGACAGTGCTCCACATTTGCGGCCAACACCTTCATGGCAGCGCCGACCTCCATCTTCATCTAGCAGCCCAATTCCAGCTTATTCCTGCAATTTCCAGCTTCTATTTCAATTTTGGCTATCACCATCAGCAGCTCTACAACCTTCATTTTGATTGTTTCTTGGTTTAGTTTGTATTGAATGTTTGTAATCAAATTTCCCTTTCATGTTTAGAATTGCACGTAGTTGGTTTGATTTCTTTCATGCTTACATATTGTTCGGTGAAATGATTCTTAGAGTAATTGGGTTGTAGTTCATTAGATTAGATTTAGTTTCATGCTTTACTTTACATCATGTTCATGCATTAAATTTCATTGATGCATTGATTATTTCATTTGGTTGTTAGTTAAATATTTTCTTCCTTTGAGCCTTAGCAGCCGCCTCCACCTTGCTTCCATCCATTTTTCTCTACGGATTTGAGGAGGAATCGCTTCATCAAGAGATTTCGGTGTGGTCCTTTATCTCCACAGCTCATCCACCTTCTCCTTCAGATTCGAGGAGGAGTTCCGCCCCGACGACACTTCTTCGAGCTCAACCGAATCTGCGAGAGTTTGAAGCATCCATCAAACTACTGGATTCAGAAGTTTGCACCATCCCACATCCACTTTCGTTTGTGGAGTCTCGATCGAGCTTCGTTGGACATAGCCAGAGGAACTTGTTCATTCACCGGGCCTATCTCGGGTTGATTAGATCATTTATTTCCTCTTTCAATTTTTATTGCTTTAATTCCTTCATTATTTGATTCAATTGTTGCATGTTAGTTTAGAGTTTTAATTGCCTTATAATTGTAGGTTAGAGCTCAAATCCCAAACCCCCATCTTCAATAGAAAATAAAAAGCAATAATTAGTGATCCTAAGTTTACTATTATATCGATTACACTCGTTGGGAAACGATCTGGGTCATTTACTATGCTATATTAGTGTAGATAAGGGTTGGTAATTAATTTGAAACGGTACCACGACAAATACCCATTATTAAATTTTGGCATCGTTGTCGAGGAGTGTAATGATGCTTAGACGACTTAGGATTGTTTGTCTATTTTTCTAAAAAAAAATCAAAATTCAAAAACTTTTGTTGAGGGCTTAATCCTTTTATGTCTTGTATATCTATGTGTTATATTTTGCTTGTTTTCTCTATCTTTTGATTTTGGTTGCCAGTGTTTCAGGATAAAAATAGAAAATTTCTTTGATCATGGATCCCTATTATCATAGATTAGGAGGCTTTCATTAGGCTTATAATTCAGGGATTAGCAAAACTGTCAAAGAACTCACCGCATCAGATGTTGCTTGTCAATCTTTTTGCATTAAGTTTCCTGAATTAAATGTGGATGTTGAACTTTTTGAAATTAAACATTTGCTTCCGAAATTCCATGGTCATGCTAGCGAAGATCCAATTAGTCACTTGCAAGAATTTTATATGGTATGCTCAGCAATAAAGCCACGGGGTGTATCACAGGAGGATATTATGCTCAGAGTATTCTTATTCTCTTTATCAGACTTGACAAAGGATTGGATCTATTATCTTCCTCCTGGCTCTATTACATGTTGGAGTGAAATGAAGAAAGACTTTTTGGAAAAGTTTTTCCCTGCATCTAAGACCATAGAAATTCGGAAGAGCATTTGTGGTATTGAGAAAATGATAGGAGAGACTCTATATGAGTATTGGAAGAGATTCAAAAGATTGTGTGGTAGTTGCCCCCATCACCAAATTAGTGATCACCTACTCATCCTACACTTCTATGATGGATTATTTCCTATGGACAGGTGTATGCTTGATGTAGCTAGTGGAGGGGCCCTAGTCAACAAGACTCCTGCTCAGGCTAGAGAAATTATTGAGGTCATGGCTATGAATTCACAACATTCTTATCAGCCTCCACCAACATTTCAGAGGTTGGCGCCTGAGTTCCAGATTAATCTAATGTTTAATAGCCCAGAGCAGTCCCAGTAGATGCAAGCACAAGGATTTATTCAACCTTCGTTAGAGACCATTTCTCTGGATATCAATGCGCTAGAGGAGATGGATTATGGAGTACGTGATAGTCGACTTTATGATTTTACTACTCTACAAGACTCTGATATTTCTATGTGCTATGATAATGAAGTTGTGGATGATGTGGATGTTATTATTGATAAGAGTGTAGTAATAATTGTAGATGATACTGTTACTCCTGATATTATTGATGTTGTACATGATATTTCAGATGTAGCAGATACTGTTACTTATATTGAGGTTGATGATGTTATAAAGGAGACAATGTCTACAGAATTATTATGTTAAGATGTGCAACTACCTGATAAGCCTGACCAGAATTACTCCGAAGATATTAAGATGATTTCCATAGGAGTGATGGATAGCTAGAGAGCCCCAGACTGGACACTCCTATTATAGCCTAAGCCTCCCATATTTATGATTATCAAGGCCCCAACATCAAATATAGTAGTCCAGCTTCCAGACTGGTTTCTCTAAATAAATCGTCTACGACCGCCTGAGATAGCCTTTGGGAAGACGATAGTGAAAGGAGTGGAGTTCATCTTAGCTCTTATTATTCTACTTCTGGGTTGGATTTTACACTGGAATTATTCTCATCCACCTAAAAAAACCTTCACGAAGATGATGATGGAGGGAGCTAGACTTTACAACATAGACCACATGAAGAAGACGCTCACTTCCACTCGATCCACTCCACTCCCAACCTAGCTACTCCTCCTGAACCGCCTCCAACCGCCAGGACCCCAGGGGAGTTCATTCCTTTTCCCATCTTTTTCCCTTTTTCTTTATATATATACATTTCCTTGCTTTTGTTTCTTTTTTGGTTTAGCTAGTTATTTTGTTTGTCGAGTTTTTAGTGTTGAGTCTTTGTTTAGTCGTGTTTTGAAATAAATTTCCTATGCATTCCTTTATATCTTCTTAGAAGTCGTGAAATCTAGTTAAATTTGACTGTCAAATTTTGAGATTTATTGTCATGAATGGATTATTTGATTGCATGCTGTTACTACTTGGTGATGGATTTTGTGTTGTTAGTGAAGGGTTTTGCCCAGAACTGAAGCTCTAATACCACTTGAAGGTAGGAAACTTCGCTTCCCACTTCAACTCGGTCGCTTGTTTATGGTGATCCCTTCTATGCCCCCGGATAAAAAAAATTTAATCCTAGATGAAAGGAATTACCCAAGCAACCGTTTCATCGTCGTGCTATTTGATTAGAGTAGTCACTTGAACAAACTTGTTGTTCAAGCAACCAACCTCTATTCTACGAATAGCCATAGAATAGACGATGTACGGATTGCCGGCTTTTGTGTTTATGTTCGGGGTCCAAGTTATATTAGCCACAAAATAGAATATATCATGCATATATAATTGAAAACAATTATAAACATGTTACATAAGAAAATAGACAAGTATTATACCTCTCGATCTTCTATCGTATGTCCTTCCTCCTTTTGGATGTCGTGTGGGCAACGATCTACCAAAAGTCGAAGATCCTAGATCACCAATCTTCCTTCCTTGCTCGCTCCGAACAAGAGGAAGACTAAGAAATAAAACCCTTCTCCTTCCTTTAGACAACTAACAAACACTAACCTAGGTGCTTGCCACCGGCCAACAAGGAGAAGATGATGGAGATAGTTTCCGGCCAAGAGCTCCAAGGGAAGACCCTAAGCCTTGTTTCCACTGGCCAAGGAGAGGAGAAGGAGTAGGTTTGGATGCCGACCAAGGGAGGGAAGGGCTTGTATGGGCGCCGTCCACCAAGGAAGAAGAAGAAGAAAAGGAAAACCTTTCCTTATTTGGTGCCGCCAACACCCAAACCCTAATCCCCAATGCTTGCCGCCCACTAACCCTAATCCTATCTCTATTGGAATTCCTCTTGCCACCCACCCCATGCTCTCCTTTTATAGAGTTAGGGATATGCCTTGTTTTAATCTCCACATTGGTTATAGGGATTTAATCTCAACCGTCGGATCTAGAGATTTAATCTCAACTGTCGGATCTAGAGATTTAATCTCTACCTTTGGATCTAGAGTTTTGTTTTCAACCATTGGATCTAAGTTTCATGAGGTTTTAATAGGCTACAATAGAAACCATGAGGAGGAGTTGGATCTTGGCCACCCAATGGATCAAGCCCACATAAAGTTCGATCCATTAATGATTATCTATTCCACTAGAGGATTATCATTGATCTACCTCACCAACCTCCATAAGTTAATATGGGCTCCATATATTATTTGTACATTTTTCTCCCCGTGTTTAAGATCTCGAATGTTCGTCGATTAATTAATTTACTGACAATTAATTAATCAACATCTAACTCCATGAGTAGTACCACTCAACCTTATCATCATGTCGGACCAAGTCCACCTGCAGGGTTTACATGATGAACCTTATGAGCTCCTCAAGGGGACATCATCATCCTAATATATAGGACACGGTTTCCTCCTATAATCAACGACACACCATATAAATAATATCATTTCCCAACTTACCGAGCCTATCGATTTAATCTATAAATCTCACCCATTGGTAAATCAAAGAAATAAATACTAAGTATAAGTTCCCGTTATTATATCGGGATTAAGAGCATGTACAATATAATATATGAGGTCCGATTCGATTATGTAGTCAGCAATAAATCGAATCACCTCTAAGTCGGTCCTGCTCAATACACACAAAGTGCACTAGTGTGATTCTATGGTCAAGACAAACCAATACTAAATACACTACAACAATACCAATGGTTTGTCCAAAGTCATCTCGGTTGTGAGCCTTTACTTATACTTTACAAGGAGCCGATAACATGATCTCCCGTGTGACACCACACACCATATTATCTACAATGTAATGTATTAGACAATATGCATAACCATAAATATGCAAACAATGATCATGTGATTCTTATTTCAAAAATAAAGATGTTCATACAAAAGATAGACTTTTCAGTATACATCCCAATAGTTAGACTGAGTTGATTCTTTTTGTTTACCTAGTGAGGATTGAGCCTATTTTTATTGCTTGTGTGTGTTGCACTTGTGGTTATTGTAACTCTTGAACTTGTTTTGATTCTTTTGAGACCACACAACCATAGGTTTGCATAATTACTATGAAGGCTATCTCACTTGTTTCCCTTTACTAATTTTATTTTCACATGCTACTCAATTAATTTTCTTATCATATGCCATGCCATTTTCATTAGTCATTCTACTGTCTTTCTATGCTTTCATCATGTCATTTCTTTCTATTTCCATTTTGTTAGATGTAGAATATTGGATGTTTCATGATGAGTTTTTGCTCGAGACGGACAGAAATTTAAGTGTGGGGGAGAGAGTAGCTCAGGAAAATTTAGTGTAAGCATAAGCAAGTCATGCTTGATCACCGTGAGCTAGCCATGCTCTTTATCTTTTTAGCTGAGCTTGATGTGTTCTTTCTTGGAGCATAGGGAAGTGCTCTACATGTCGAAAAAAAAAGTTTGAAAAACAAAACTAAAAAAAAGAAGTTGAAAAAAAAAGAATAAACATTTGGGTGCCCATGAAATAAAAAAAAAAGTATTGTGAAAATTTTGACATGTTTTGCCATTTTTATTTATGTGTGATAGTGTTTTTGTTAACGACATCCCTTGTTACAATCATTGAGAGATTTATTGTATATCATGAGTAGATTTGTATTGAAGAATGTGATAAGGATTGTTTACATGTTTATTGGGTTGGAAGAAAAATTTTAGGGCAATGCTTTCTTATACTCATCTATGTAGCATTCCAGTATTTCCATATCTTCTTGCATTTCTTTAGCTATTTCCTACCTTTCTTTCCTTACACACATACTATTATTTGCTTTTATTCATGTTTCCCTTACATTCTTAATAAGCCTTTAGTGATTGTGCATTCTTATGTGTATATAGTGATGAAGGTAGAAGAAAAGCAAGCAATGGTAGTTCATAAACCATGAGTAGCTTGAGTGAACTCCACTATTACATACTTATGAGAGCGAGAGAAACCACCACTTACCTTGTGAGGCTAAATCATTCTTAATCTATTCATAATGGATTGAAGTCACCATATTTGTTAACCTGTGTAAGATTTGAGTCCATGATTGCTTGAGTCTCTAAGAATTGATAATTCTAGGTAACTTTCTTTCACGGTTTTCTATGTATGATTGGGAATTGCTAGGGAAATATACTTTCAGTTTACTTTTAGTTTTCTTTACTTGCTTGGGACGTGCAAGAATAAGTGTGGGGGAATTGATAACTATCATTTTGTCATATTATTTTGGTCCTTAATCTTAATGTTTCTAATCCTCTCGTGTGTTTAATTATTGATTATTTGCATGTTTTATGAGTTGGATCATCTTTTAGACCTTATTATAAATTCTCCTAAATTTTAGACTTGAATGCAAATTTTACATCTTAATTGTAGGAGATCGAGATGAGGCAATGGATTAGACTCGAGTTGGATCAATTATGGCTTCATCTAAGGGCATAAAGGATATTTTAAGTTGGAAGAATCTGAGCCCTTCATCTAGATCAGAAGAAGTTTAATCAAATGGTTCAGATCTATTTAATCCTGACTGTCCGATGAGATCTGATTGATCTGAGCCATCCATCTAAATCTGGAGAGATCCGGTCCATACATTTAGATTTGGACATTTTGACTGTTCCTTTGGATTTGATCGATCGTGATTATCCAATCAGATTGATCAGATCCATCCATTCAAAGTTGGAGAATTCTCAGTCGTTGGATGCACAACCCTTAAATCGATTAATCAAGGCAATTAACCTAGCTTCAATTGGACGGTTGGGATTAGATCATGCTTTGATCGGATGACTACCAAAATGAAGCTTAAAAATCCAACAATCTCCCAAATCGCACAGTCGGCTTCATTTCCTCACGCAACCGCCCGATGCCACCGCTGCTTCTTCACCGTTGTCGAGCTCAACCCCCTACCCGCCGGTCGCCGAAGAGGAAAGGAGATTCCCTCCTTCTCTGGTGACCGGTGCCACCCCTTCTCCATCATCTCTACCGCCGACAACCATCTTCTCCCTTATCGAGCTTTGTCGTTGCCGACCAATCGGAGTGGGGATTCCCCTCCAATCGGTCCGGCCAGCTACCCTCGTTCCACTACAGACGATGCCAGCAGCTTCATCTTCACCGCCATGCTCTGCACAACATCCGCCAGCCTTGTTCTAGCTTTTCCACAGCTCCGACAGCTCCATTTCCTCCGTAGGATGCACTGATTAGGCAGTTTCCATCCGACCAGCAGCTTCGGCAGCCGATCCACAGCTCCGGTAGCGCTCCACATTTGCAGCCAACACTGTCACGACAGTGCCAACCTCCCTCTTCATCCAACATCCCAATTCCAGCTTTTTCCTACAATTTATAGATTCTATTTCAATTTTGGCAATCACCATCAACAGCTATACAACCTTCGTTTTGATTGTTTCTTGGTTTAGTTTGTATTGAATGTTTGTAATCAAATTTCCCTTTCATGTTTAGAATTGCACGTAGTTGGTTTGATTTCATTCATGCTTACATATTGTTCGGTGAAATGATTCTTAGAGTAATTGGGTTGTAGTTCATTAGATTATATTTAGTTTCGTGCTTTACTTTACATCATGTTCATGCATTAAATTTCGTTGATGCATTGATTATTTCATTTGGTTGTTAGTTAAATCTTTTCTTCCCTTGAGCCTTAGCAGCCGCCTCCACCTTGCTTTCATCCATTTTCTTCCACGGATTCGAGGAGGAACTTCTTCATCAAGAGATTTCAGCGGCATCCTTCATCTTCACAGCTCATCCACCTTCTCCTTCGGATTCGAGGAATTCGGCCCCGATGACACTTCTTCGAGGTCAACCGGATCCGTGAGAGTTCGGAGCATCAATCAAACTACTAGATTCAGAAGTTTGCACCATCCCATATCCACTGCTATTTGCGGAGTCTCGATCGAGCTTCGTTGGACTTAGCCGGAGGAACTTGTTCGTTCACCGGGCCTATCTTGGGTTGATTAGATCATTTATTTCCTCTTCCAGTTTTTATTGCTTTAATTCCTGCATTGTTTGATTTAGTTGTTGCATGTTAGTTTATAGTTTTAATTACCTTGCAACTGTATGTTAGAGCTCAAATCCCAAACCCCTATCTTCAATAGAAAACCAAAAGCAATATTTATTGATCCTAAGTTTAATATTCTATCAATTATACTTGTTGGGAAACGATTTGGGTCATTTACTATGCTATATTAGTGTAGAGAGGGTTTTTTAATTAATTTGAAATGGTACCATGACAAATACCCATTATCACGTATCCGTTGGATAGTAAGCCAACCTGAATGAGTCCCTTTTGAGACAACAGATAAGTGAGCAGTCGACTGGTGCCTTTTGTCAGTCGACTGCTACGCGAGAATCTAGCCCGATACAGGTTATAAAAGAAGCTCAAGTTTGAGAATTTAGTAGCAATTTTTGGGAAAATTTTGAAGGGTGAGTGTTGTTGCATTCCAGATCTTCAAGAGCAATCCAAAGCAACCAATAAGCAAGTAATCAAAAGTTCTCTTTGTAAAGTTTTCTTTACTTATTATTGTATTTGCTTCTTGTATTTAGTTGTAGTTTATTGTTTATTGTTGTAAACATTTTGTAAGAGGTTTCTCCACCTCGAAGTATTTTTCAAGAAGAAGAAGTTTGTTAATAGTGATGTGCATCACTAGAGCTTGACCGTGGTGTAGGAAGTAAGGTTCCGAACCACTTTAAATCAGTTTTGTCTTGTGTTGTGTGTTGTATACTTGTATTTATTTTGTATTCCACTGTGCTAACTTGTGTAGAAAAGAACACACGAACACGATCTAATCGAGGAAAACGAGAATCGCTATTTACCCCTATAGCGCATACCAAATTGATCCCTACACAAATATGGATACTTGGCAAAGAAAGTCCAAGTATAGATACTTCGCAAGGAAAAGTCAAAGTATGGATACTTGGCAAGAAAAGTCCAAGTATGGATACTTGGCAAGGAAAAGTCTAAGTATGGATACTTGGTAAGGAAAAGTCCAAGTATAGAGACTTAGCAAAAGAAAGTCCAAGTATGGATACTTGGCAAGGAAAAGTCCAAGTATGGAGACTTGGCAAGGGAAAGTCCATGTATAGAGACTTGGCAATGGAAGTCCTAGAGCCGCGACCTCTTGACAAAGGAAGACCCGATAACATGGCAAAGCCAAAGAAAGCACTTGAAGGTTAGCGCAAAGGGCGAGGAGTCATGAACTAAACCTAAAGGTGTGAGGTTGATGGAAGAAGTTTGAAGGCTTAGGTCTAGGCTAAGGATACCCGATGGCATAACAAAGTCGAAGGAAGCACTTGAAGGCTAGCACAAAAGATGAGGAGTTCTGGACTCAACCTAAAGGCATGAGACATATAGAAGAAGCTTGAAGGCTTAGGTCTATGCTAAGGGTAAGTGTTAAGTATGAAAGGATCATACATGGGGTGTCAAACCTCAATTTTAAGGTTCACCAATCAACTTGGACTTGTTCTAGTTGACTGGTGAGGTTAACCAATCACATAGATTGTTTGGCAGTCGACTAGTTGAATTGATAAGTCGACTGGTGGAGTAGTCGACTCGGGTACTCAGGAGACTCATTACTAGGGCAGTTGACTACTGTGGCGAGGCAGTCAACTGGCTATGGGTAGTCGAGACTTGGACTCAGGCGCTCAAACAACTCAGGAAGCACTACTTCGATGTAGCAGTCAACTAACTTCTGTGGATAGGAGTGCAGATTATTTCTTAGTTGACTAGGTAGTTGACTGATGACTTTAGCAATCGACTGATGGCTCATGATAGTCGACTGATCAGCTAAAATATGACATGGATTAATTCATTGAGAGATAATGGTCTAGTGGCCAGTCGACTAGGGGTAAGATCGATCGACTGATCAGCAGAAATTAGGCCGAGGAGGAGCTTATAAAAGGAAGATTCGTGGACGTTTAGAGCTATCGATTCTTGGTGTCATAGAAGAGGAATTGTTGATGCATTCCAGATCTTCCAAAGCCTTCCAAAGAAACCAAACTCAAAGATCAAGCAAGTTTACTTGTGTAAAGTGTTGTGGTTTCATTCATTTCATTTATATACTGTATTTTGTTGTTTCTTGTGTAAGCCCTAGGTTATTGTAAGAGATTTCTTCACCTACAGTGTGATTATGAGAAGGAGAAATTTTTAGTGGTGGTGCATCACTAGAGCTCGACCATGGAGTAGGAATTAGGGTTTCGAACCACGTAAAATCTTGGTGTAGTGATTTGTGCTTGTGATTTATATTTGTTTGTATTTGTTTTTGTTTCTGCTGCTAATGTTTTGAAGACAAGCACATGAACGATCGAATATGTTGACAAGAATGAGTTCTAGATGCTATTCACCCTCCCTCTAGTGCAACATCAAGGTCCCAACAATTGGTAACAGAGCGGGTTGCTCTTCTACGAACTAACCGCGAACTAACCACCGAGGGATCACAGCTAGAGGATGATGGAGTTCACCGATGGACTAGGATACGACATCTGAGTACCACCTCCCTATGGATTTTATGGATTAGGAGGATTTGGTCAATGGATGGCAAGAATAGAGACAATCCTTCAAATGGACATAGAAGATTGGTTCATCTTGATGGATGGATTTGAAACTCCTATGGACAAAAAGGGAAGAGTCCTAAAGAAAAAGAAATGGATCAAGGACCAAATTCAAAAATCCATGACAAATGAGAAGGTAACAAAATTCTTGGTTAATTTAATTACTAATGACCTATTTTGTAAGATAGGAAAATATCAAGATGCTAAGGATTTATAGAGCAAACTTACCAAACTCCATGAAGAAACCTCACCGGCCCAAAGCTAAAGGAAAGATGATGATAAGTCCAAAGAATAAACTCATCATCATCTCAAGATCTGGTAGATTCGGAGGTTGAGAGGTTCTCAACATCCTAAGGTGAAGTCTCCACCTCAAGGGTTGAGGGGGTAGATCTTCGATGCCAGAGCAAGAGAAGGAAACCTCTACATCTGGAGCAAATGAAGAACAAGCTCAAGATTCCCCTACTACCAAGATAGATAACTCATGCTTGGTTATTAAAATTAAAGAACATATAATTTGATTTAAGTGTAGGGAAAAAGGGCATTACAAGAGTAAGTTCCCAAGGAGAATCAAGAAAAAGGTTCAAGTAACACCAAAGGCAAAGGAGAAGCTAAAAGAGGTCGGAGTCCCAATGCAAAGGGAAGGATCATATTGTGTGCTTTTCGTGCAATCAAAAGGGGCACTCTCGGAGCAAATGTCCGAGGGGAAGGCACCCTAGGAAGAACAAGGTAGATAGTTCAAGTTTAGGGGGAGCTTCTAAGGCAAGGCCCAAGGTATAATTTCATAATGTGCCTTCAATTTTTCATGATAAAAAGCATGCTAAAAATAAGTTTTATTGATTAAGTGCTCAACATCATGATATTAGACCTAAGGACAACCCTAGATCAATTACCTCTAAAACTACCCTACCTAAGGATAAAAAGGATAGGAAGGTAGAAAACAACCTAGGGAATAGCCCTAAGAAAACTAGACACATGCTTAGGAAAAAGAAAAATGCCCAAAGAAAGAATGGACAAACAAAAATTGAGTATTAAAATCAAGTTTTGAGGCCAAAGCATGATAAATTAGAAATGCCCCTTAAAATAATGGAAAATATGATTAAAGGGTCTAATTGACAAAATCTAGATTTTAGGAGGCAAAAACCTTTTAAGGACAAAAAGGGTTTAGGATACAAACCTATGTCTAAGGAAAATATGTCATCCTACTATAGTGTTCCATTTAACTATGGAACTAATTCTAGGTCTAGGAAAGTCAATGTTACAAGAGAAGTCATCTCTAGATTTGACCTTGATAAGAGTCAAGTGATTAAGGCTTCTACAAAACCTAGAAAAGTCACTAAGAATGTTACAAGAGAAGGTATTCCTAAAGTTAACCTTGAAGAGACCTCAATGACTAGGCTTTCAAGAAACCTAGAAGAGTCATTAGGAAGGTAGCAAGGGAAGTTAGCTCTAGTTACTACTTGAAAACCCAAGGAGCTCCAATAGGTATTGGGTTCCTAGGAGTGTGATCCCTTCACACTAGATGGGTATAAGGTGTGTCAACTTAAAATGGAAAGGTAGTTAACCTAACCATAGTGGAGTTGACACTTTAGAGCATTTTCAAGGTATAGTGATACTTTGAAAATGAATCTAGAATTAGATCCTAAACGATTTTAGGATGTGCCAATATAAATAATAAAAGGTTGAAAATTGATCATGATTGACACAATTATATTAGAATCAATAGTGTGCCAAGTTGGGGCTTTGACACACTCAAGGGAGTTAATACGCTATTATGTCAAATTGAATATTTGATATAATTCTAGCAAATAATGGCAAAAAGATTCAAGACTTAAGTATTTTCATACCTTTATATTATAAAATCTACCATGTTTTGTTTGTCATAATCTATGTCAGGACATCATGTATCACATGATTATTTAAAATGTCATGCTATTACTTAGATTATTTCTATCATGTTATGACATCATGTATCATTGACAATTTTTTAAATTATTCAATCATTTATGTCATGATCATAATTTATGCATTGTTTATTAATTTGAAATTAAGGACAAATGACATTTAATTGACAACCTAGGTAAGGAGGTCAAATTGGATATGCCTAAGTAACAATGCATGATCCCTTAGCTTAAGGAAGAACCAACTCACATCTCACAAAGACTAGGAAGACATGTGTGTGTATTGAAATACCTTAGACACTTGTGAGATGTTAGGAAATGAGTTAAGTTCAAGGTGCTTAGATGTGACATTAAAATGGACTCAAGCTTATAATATAACATGAATGAATCATGAGCAAAGCTAATGTACAAGTCATGTACACTTAGTGCATTGATCATGATTGAAAAATAAGGTTTGAAAATAATTTTTAAATCATTTTAGAAAACCTTGGTGAAGTCTATCTTTTGATAGCAATCACCATTAAGAATATTGATATAAGTTAGACAAAAATATTGAAGTTTTCAATGGTTTTGAACTTTGTATCATTTTCTTAAAATAATGGATATTTTAATTAAAAAACTATGTTTCCCAATAGTATTTTATATAAGTAATGTATTTATGAAATTTCAAGATTTTTTGAAAATTATAGAATTACTTATGCAATTCTGAAATTCATTACAAAAAACCTCTGATATCTATAAATGCATATACCAATCGACTACTCATGTAGCTAGTCGACTGGTGGTGGTATCAATCGACTGGTTGTTGAACTAGTCAACTGATTAGGTAGATTTTGGTTGAACAAGATCCGTTTAGATATCTATCAGCAACCCTAAGTACACTAACCACTTCTAAACCTATAATATACTTAGACAAACATTGGAAGGGTAAGATTTTCAATGAAAATGATTAGGAGAGTTAATTAGGGTAAGTATCAAATTTTGACGGATGTTAAAGTTTAAGTTTAAACTTTTACCCTTATTTTTTATTGTTTAGATTTCCTATAGGCTTAGGAACTCTCCAAGGACATTGTTGGTGCAATGGTTAAGGGGGAGCAAGCCTTTAGAGGAGATTATCCGTCAAGGTATGATAGATGATTGTTAAAAAGGGGGAGAATTAAGAATTGGCTCTCATTGAGTGATAAGGATTTTATCACTAAGGAGAATGAAGGAATTCAAGATAAAGGATTGGAAAAAGGGCAGAATGAGATATGGAAGTCCGAAGAGACTTTTTGATGTCTGCCAAAGGGAGAGAATGAAGGGTTTAAGTTAGGAAACCTTCATTATGCTTTGGCATAAGAAGAAGTGAGTTGGACTTATGGGATAGTTTAACTTAAAGGTGTTGTCAAACATCAAAAATGGGGAGATTGTTGGTGCAATCACCCTTGGAGAAAGGTTGACCAAGCTCGAGTGGGACTGAGTAGAGTTTTAATGTTTGACAAAACATTTGACAATATCCATAGTAATATGGAGTTGTTGACCGAGAAGTCAAGTAGGTCAAGGTTGACTAGAGACTTGACAGGGAAAGTCCAAGTATGGATACTTGACGAGGAAAAGTCCAAGTATGGTGGCAAGGGAAAGTCTAAGTATGGATACTTGGCAAGGAAAAGTTCAAGCATGGATACTTTACAAGGGAAAGTCCAAGTATGGATACTTGGCAAGGAAAAGTCTAAATATGAAGACTTGGCAATGGAAGTCCCAGAGGCATGACGTCTTGGCAAAGGAAGACCCGATAGCATGACAAAGTTGAAAGAAGCACTTGATGGCTAGCGCAAAGGGTGAGGAGTCGTGGACTCAACCTAAAGATGTTAGGCTAATGGAAGAAGCTTGAAGGCTTTTGTCTAGGCTAAGGGTACTCGATGACATGACAAAGTTGAAGGAAGAACTTGAAGGCTAGCACAAAGTGTGAGGAGTTGTCGACTCAACCTAAAGACGTGAGGCTAATGGAAGAAGCTTGAAGGCTTAGGTCTAGGCTAAGGGTACCCGATGGCATGACAAAGCCAAAGGGAGCACTTGAAGGCTAGCGCAAAGGGTGAGGAGTCGTGGACTCTACCTAATGGAGTGAGGCAGATGGAAGAAGCTTGAATGCTTAGGCCTAGGATAAGGGTAAGTGTTAAGTATGAGAGAATCATATTTGAGGTGTTAAACCTCAGTTTTGAGGTGCACCAGTCGACTGGGACTTGTTCTAGTCGACTATTGAGGTTAAACAATTACACAGATTGTTTGATAGTCGACTGATGGAATTGATCAATCGATTGGTCGAGTAGTCCACTCGGGTACTAGGGAGACTCAGCTATTGGGAAATCGATTGCTATAGTGAGGCAGTCAACTGGCCACGGGTAGTTGGGACTCAGACTAAGGCACTTAGATGACTCATGAAGTAGTGCTTCGATGTAGTAGTCGACTGTTGTAATATGGCAGTCGACTGGTTTCAGTGGACAAGAGCATAGATTATTTCTGAGTCAACTAGGCAGTTGACTGATGGCCTTAGCAGTCAACTAATGGCTCATAACAGTCGACTGATCGACTAAAATCCAATGTGAATTAAGCCATTGTGAGATAATAGTCAAGTGACCAGTCGACTGGGGTAAGACCAGTTGATTGATCGATGAAAATTAGCCCGAGGATGAGCTTATAAAAGAAAGATTCATGGATGTTTCGAGTCGCCACTTCTTAGTGACTTAGAAGACGAATTGTTGCTGCATTCCAAAGCCTTCCAAAGCAACCAAACTCAAAGATCAAGCAAGATCTCTTGTGTAGAGTGTTGTTCTTTCATTCATTTCATTTGTATATTGTATTTGGTTGTTTCTTGTGTAAGCTCCATGTTATTATAAGAGGTTTTTCCACCTCCGATGTGATTCCAAGAAAGAAAAAGTTTTAGTGGTGGTGCATTTCCAAAGCTCAGTCGTGGAGTAGGAATTAGAGTTCCAAACCACGTAAAATTCTAGTGTAGTGATTTGTGCTTGTGATTTGTATTTGTTTTTGTTTCCTCTTCTAATGTTTTGTAGACAAGCACACACACGATCGAACGAGTCGAAGAGAATGAGTTTGAGACGCTATTCACCCACCCCCTCTAGCACAACTTCAAGGTCCCATCACTTTCTCCTTGCCGAAATTCTTTTGAAGGCGAAGAATCCTCTTACAACCTATATCTTTATAAGAAATGCAACTAAATACAAAATATACAATAGGAATGAGAAAACTTTAATCAAAACAACTTTACACAATGCGATCTTGTTTGTTTGTAGCTTAGTTGCGTTGGAAAGTCTTTTAAAGGTCTGGAATGCAACAACAACTCTCTTTCAAAGTCTCCAGGAATTGGGCACTTCAAATTACCATGAAGCTCTCTTTTATAGGGTACCCATCGAGCTAATTTCCATCAATTAATTGAGTGGTCTTAGCTGCTAGTTGATTGGTCCTCTACAAATTCAACCTTTTCTTTGCTCTATCAGTTAAACAGTTTAATATACGTTAGATTCTGGCATGCTATAGTTCTTCAGACAACTGGTAAATATTATGTGCCTTGCTACAGTGAAACCAGTCGACTAATATATCCTAACAGTCGATTGATAAATATTTTGTGCTCTGCTATAGTGACATCAGTCGATTGGTCATATCTGAATATAAAATTTATGATTTCGGGTTCATCAGTCTACTAGTAGTCCCACACCAGTCGACTGTCAAATATTCTATTTGGTTTCAGACTCAAAATATTGTTCTATGGTAAAAATATTATTCACTACTGTAGCAGTCAATTAGTAATGTTCAAAATCGACTATACTATTCACTACTGTAGCAATCAACTATTACTATTCACATTCGATTGTTAATATTCATAGATAAGTTTTAAACTCAACACTTTCTTGAATAGTAATACTAGTTGACTGGTTAACTCTATCAGTCGACTAGTAATGTTCTAAACTCTCCTAAACTCCTGAACCCAAGGTATAGGATATATTAGTCGACTATTATACCCTATCAATTGATTGATATCTCAATTTCAAACTTAATTTGAGCTAACTCTTATTTCAATTGGTATTTAGTTTACCACAATCTATCAGGACCATTATCACACCTAGCATCCAATTACTCTTGAACTACTGAGACTTCAGTCATCTAGCATTCCATCACCTTTGACCTACTAGGACTTTAGTCTACCTAGCATCTGATCACCTTGATCTTCAAGGGCTTCATGGACACCAAACATTCAATCCCCCTTGATCTACTTGGACTTTTCCTCTCGTTCCTAGCATCTGATCAAACTTGACCTGCTAAGACTTTCCTAAAACAAACATCAGGTCCTCTTTGACCTGTTTAGACTTTTCCTCTTGTACCGAGTGTATGGTCAACCGTGTGACCCACTTGGATTTTTCGTCTCGAGCTAAGTGTTTGGTCAATCATGACCCACTTAAACTTCTCACTTACTAATGGCCTATTGAACTTCTGACCACCAAGTGTCTGATCCTCCCTGACCCACTTGACTTTCTCCACTTGTCAAATATCTACTCACCTTGACCTACTTGGCTTCTCGCTCAACCACTTTCCATCAACCTTACATCCATCATGGTCAATTTGACCCAATGATGGTTGCATCAACAATTTCGTTTTTCATCACACAACCTCGGATGTCTCATACCATCCTTCACTCATCATCAACCTATTTTCATATCGTCAAACATCAAAACTTAACTCGAGCCCAACTCGAGTTTGGTCAACTTTGACCTAAGGTCAATTGCACCAACATTCTGACCTATTTGAACTTCTACACGCACCTAACTTTCTATCCTCCATGACCTATTAGAACATTCCACACTTGCCTTGTTGGGAAATCGGTCCAGATCTGATGTTCACAACATCGTAGGTGAATACTTCGCACAACTGCAGCGGAAATAAATAACTATACCGGATCCCACCAGAGATCCATGCAAAACTATATAAATCCTTTTCTATCTAGTCTAGATCTATCTAGAGGAGGAGTATTCCTTCGGTGCGTGCCCTTCGCAATCTTGCTTTTCCAAATGCTGTCGGATCTCAATATGATAAGGGTAACCGTATATCTATGGTATCCACACTGACACCCACACTAGCTTTGGAGTCACGTTATGCTAGAAACCCCTAGCAAAATGCCAAGAACTTCTCATGGAAGAAGAAGGAGAGAAAGGAGGAGATAAGAGAACTCTTCTATTGACCCTTTTGGTTTGCACGCCCAAACACAAGAACCCACCAAAATTCTCAACGTGAAACACCAAAGAAAGGCCATTTTAATCCCATTCATCAATGCCATTATCTTCTCATTAAGACATCTCTTAATACCATGACCCTTGGTATTCTCCTTCATGAATTCTCATCATGAATACCAAGGCTCTTGGTATTCCCATGCATGATTAATCAAATTAATCATGCATGATGATGAATCATCTTCCATGGTTCAACTTGAGTCTAACTCAAGTTTAACCAGTTTGAGTCTAACTCAAATCTTGGTCATATGCTCAACTGTCCTTTTAGTCTAACTAAAAGAAATCTTCTCCAAAACAGAATGTCATTTGTGTGTGACCCTATAGGCTCTTGTAACGTTGGCAATGTATCTAAAACCCCTTTTAGATACATAAGCAATGAGCGACATCTAGCAATACATCATTGCTACCCAAGTTACAAGATCGTCGAGATCCGACAACCTTTTCGTGACTATTATCATGTATGACGGTGTCCTTCTATCTCTGATATCTTAGATCGATCAATGAGGCATAGACCGTGTCATCCCCTTATCGATCTTTATGTTTCTTGATCGCTAAGTAGACTCACTCAAACAAATGAGCTCAATATCTCATATTGACTCATTTGAGCATGCCCATGCATTTCGTGATCCTACTCTATCAAGAGACCAAAGATATCACTCCTGTCATATAGGAGGGATAGATCTCATCTATATCACTCACATCCCTGTGCATAATTCGTTACATACCCAGTGATCGCTGTTATAGTCACCCTATTACGGTGTGACGTTAAACGATACCAAAGTACATAACTCCTTATGTAGGGAACTGTAGTGACTTCAGGTCTTAGGACTATTCATACCAATAGTCACATGAGAAAGTATATGACACTCATATAACGATCAATGATACTTTCTCATGGCGGATTAATTCAGTATATATATTCTCCAATATATATACCCATATGTCAATGTGATATCACATATCCATGACTTGTGAGATCAAGTCATCCATTGACCTACATGCTAGTCTCAATGTATTAATATTGCCCTTGTATATTAATACTTGACTAGGAATATTAAGAATAGTGTTCTCTACAGCTTCTCATAATCAATTCTACCAATTGATATACTGTAGATTAGAACCTACTATTCAAAAACATTATTATATTTATTTTAGCTGGCACATGCATAAAGTAAATATAATAAACAATCTTTGTCTTTTATTAATGAAATATGATACACATAATCCCTAATAAATCATCTCATTATTGGCACTAAGGACTTACACTAACAATCCTAACTTCCAATCCTCTATAATTTGTTAGGACTTTTCCATCTTATGTTAAGTGTTTGGCCAACCATGACCTACATAGACTTCTCACTTGCTAATGCCTATTATACTTTCGACCACTAAGTGTTCAATTCTCCATGACCTACTTCGACTTTTTACTTGTCAATACCTTGTTGGACTGTCAACCACTAAATGTTTGATACTTAATTAGCCATTTAGATTTTCTTTATCTTATTCCAAGTATCCAGTCCTTCATGACTGACTTGGAATTTTCTACTTGTTAAGTATCTGGTCAGCCTTGACATACTTGACTTCTTGCTTAATCGACTAATACTGAATCCTATATCCATCATGGTCAACCTAACCCAATGATGATACACTAATAATCTCTTTCTTCAACACTCTCCACCTTGATCAAACCATTGATCACATCTTGTTCAAACATCATCACATATTATTTAAATATCAAAACTCAACTCGAGCTTAGATCGAGGCCAACCCGAGCTTGGTTAACCTTTACTAGAGGCCAATTGCACCAATAGTTGTATCATGAGAAATTGACATTCGTCAAACCTCAAATCATTATCAAAGGGGACAAGATCTGTTTTAAGAAAATTGGGCATACACAAGCCATGACACTTCTTTCTCAACTTGGACTTGGCCTTCCCGAGAACTACACAACCGACTCGATCCTTGGCTTCACTTCCCATGCACTCAGTGCTCAGACTTGAACCTTTTTCGACCACCTCGACACTCGACTCGGCATCCTAAGTGCTTAGTGCATCTTCTCGAGCATGCATTGCCTCTTCCAGTACTCATCCATATCATATACTTTGTTATTTTAGCTAGCTCAAGTAGTTCTACAACTCAGCCAACTTAGATACATAGCCAGCTCTGTAGGGGATCGATGCGCCGGCTAGAGGGGGGTGAATAGCCCTCTTTCGTTGGATGTCGTAATTCGTTCGTTCTTCTTGCGTTTCTTGTCTACGATTGTCGTTAGCGCAGCAGAATAACAATAATAATGAAACTAACAATAATACACAATCACACAACACAAGATATACGTGGTTCGGAACCGAATGGTTCCTACTCCACGGGCGAGCTCACCGAGCTCTAGTTATGCGCACGACACTAACTATAACACTCCTTCTCGACAACACGTCGGAGGTGGAGAAACCTCTCACAAGCAATTACAATGTAATATAGAAATACAAGCATATACACAAATACAATACAAAAGAAAATTTTCACCGATTTCTTTGATCGCTTTGCTTGTTGCTTGCTTTGATTGGCTCTTGAAGGACTGGAATGCAGCAGCAATTCCCCTCCAATAGCTCCACAAAAGACTTGACGAAATCCTCCAACTCGTGCTCCATTTATAACCTGCATCAAGCTATTTTTGAGCCTAGCAATGATCGCCAAAAGGCCCCAATCAGCGCCTCAGAGCCATTGTCTCACCTACGGCGGATCCACGTCGGACAAGTTCCAACGGATCACCTACCAGTCGATTGGTGACCTAGTAGTCGATCGCCGATGGGCGTTATGGAGCTCGCGCTCGCGACACTCGATCGGGCCGATCGCTATCCCTAGCCGATCATTGCCGACTCGACTTGATCACACCGTTGCGGGCGATCGCAAGCACAAAACCCTAGCCTTACACACCGAACTCTAGTCGACTTGGACTACCAAACCAAAGCAAACACCAAGTTGTTTGAGCATCCGACCGTCGAGTAAACCCTCAAACATCAAGTTTGAGCCTCCGACACTCAGTCTTAGCCACTTGGCCAAGTCCACCTTATCCCTTATGGAGTTCCCCACCAAAGCTCTCTTCCCTCGGCCTACGTCCCTCGGATGCGCCAAGCGCACGGCTTGGCAATGACATCCTTCACATCTCATGCCCTAGAAGTATGCTTCCCTTTGGGCTCACTCCATTCGCTCCCCGTCCGGCGGTCCCTCGGATGCACCAAGCGCACGGCTTCGCAATGCCATCCTTCACCGACTCAAGGACCCCGAGCCTAGTGAACTTACCATGTCCTTAAGACTTCCCATATGCACCAAGCGCACGGCTTCGCAATGCATTTCTCACCAAGCACCAAGCGCACGGCTTCGCAATGCTTTGGATTTCCCATGCCAAGCACCAAGCGCACGGCTTCGCAATGCTTTGTACTTTCCCATGCCAAGGCTTCCCCCTTGGACTTCCACACCAAGCTCCATGCTTGGATTTTCCATGCCAACCCCATGTTGGACTTTTCCATGACAATCCCATGTCATGAGTTTTGTCTATCATCAAAATACCATCAAGGTACTGCTGGGCCGATTGCACCAAAAATCTCCCCCTTTTTGATGATTGACAAAACTACCATCTCATGTCTACCAATTCTCCCATATTGGAAATTCTCATATCCCAATGAGAATTCCAACGAACCCTAATTGGTAACTTGGTAACTTCTCCCCCTTTTTGACATTACATCAAAAAGGTCCTCCCCAAGGGTATGAATGTCTCATATCCCAATGAGATCTTACAATCTCTCCCTTGGAGGAACACATACCTACAATCTTTCTAGTGATCCCATATCACTCAAAGAGAGGCAACCCAATTTTCCTCCCATGAGGAAATACACATCCATCTTCCCATGATGGATACCTCCTCCTAGAGGCTTGCTCCCCCTTGACCATTGCACTAACAATGTCCTTGGAGAGTCCCTAAGCCAATAGGAACATTTAACCAAATCAAAATTAAGGAAAAGTTCAACAATGAACTCACATCCACCTTAAAATTGATACTCACCCTCAACCCAACTCCTAATCCATATCCAATGGATTTCCACCCTCTCTAATGCTCTCCCAAGCATATCCTAGGGTTAGGAGTGGTTAGGGAACCTTAACCTAGCTGAACATGGGCCTAACCAACAAGATTTACCCGAAATCAGCTTGGGCATTGAAATCGAAATCGTCATTTCACACCCTCGATTAAGTCATTGCCAATCCATGGCGATCGATAATCTTCATTCGATTTTAGCATTTCAGAAATGGATTTCCGAAATCCATAAGTAAATATACATAAGTTTAAAAATCGTGAAATTTCATATGCATATTACTTATCCTAAACACTATGGGTGAAAAATATTGGAAAATTATTTTACCAATTAAATTAGGAGATTGATACAAAGTTCAAAAGTTTAGAAAAGCTTCAATAATAAGCCTTCTGTGTATCATCCCATTCAATGGTGATAGCTATCAAAAGATAGGCTTCACCAAGGTTTTTCAAAATGTTTTCAAAATGTTTTAATTTCTTTTTCCTAAAACATCTCACCAATATCTAGATGTGTAAAACACATTCAAGGCAATTAATCTAGTGAGATGTGGGTTTTTGTTCTTTTAAATTCTCATGCATATTTCTAAGGCAATATTATTTGATTCCCATCAAATCATGCCATAGTCCTTAACTCCATTTTAATTCATGCATGATATGATTATGGCATAGATATGATATAGATAAAAACATATGCCAATATCATGATGTCATGGCATGTGAATGAAAATTAAGCATACATGACATACAAACATAAATCTAAACATGATCATGACATTTTATAGATAAAAATGAAAATGATGTCATGACATGGCAAGGCAAACAAAACATGGCAAGTAAAATATACTAAGGTATAGAATACCTAAGTGTGAAAATCAATTTGCCATTTTTAGGGATTAATTCTATTTTGCCTTATTGCCATTCATTTCCCTAGTGTGCCAAAAACCCAAAATGGCACACCAATACCTCTATGACCTAATTGTGCCAATTTAATTCATTTTTTTTAACTTCTCAAACCATATTGGCACACCCTAATGTGTCAACTCTACCATGGTTAGGTTAACTACCCATCCACTTAGGGTTGACACACCATAACCCATTTAGCGTGAATCGATCACGCTCTTAGGAACCCAATATCTATTGGAGCTCCTTGGGTTAACAAGGTATTCCCTAGGGATAACTTCCCTAGATACCTTCCTAATGACCCTTTTTGGCTTTGAAGCCATAGTCTTTTGGGTCTTTCCTAGGTCAACTCTAGAGGTGACTCCTCCATTGACCTTCTTAGTGGCTACATTTGATTTCTTTGAGGTGTTAGCCACTAAACACATACCATGGCTAGACTTAGGGATGACTTCCCTATTAGCCTTGGTTTTCCTAGACCTAGAAATAGTTCCATAATTAAATGGAACATTATAATAAGTCTTCTTGGGCTTAGGTTTGTCACCCAAACATTCCTTGCCCTTAGACCGTTTTTGAACCTTAGGTCTTGACTTTTGGACATTTGACCCTAGAATTGAGTTTTCTATGATTCTAAGGGCTTTCTCCATTCTCTCAAGTCTTGACCTCAAGACTTGGTTCTCTAGCTCTAATTTTCCCATTTTTGAATTTTCATTAGGTTTTTGGGAAAACCTCTTCTTAGGCATATGCCTAGATTTCTTGGGATTAATACCCAAATTCTCTTCAATTCTTCTAATTGATTTCCTAGGTAGGATAGGTCTAGTGTTTTGGGTCCTAGGTTTGTCCTTAGAGAAACTAACACGCTTAGCACCTAAGCAATAGACCTTATTGTTTCTCCTAGCATGCTTTTCATTGATAATAGCAAGAGAACTAAAATAATTTTTAGCATGCTTTTTGACTTTAGGAATTAAAGGTGCATTAACTAAATGTACCTTAGGGTTAGCTTTAGGAGCTCCCCCTACATGAATTGCACCTTCTTGCCCTTTCTTCCTCCCCTTAGGGCATTGGCTTCGATAGTGTCCCTTTTGGTTGCATTTAAAGCACACAATGTGCTCTTTGCTCTTGATTTTGGGTTGACTTTTGGTGTTGATGCCTTCTTCTTAGCCAATTTAGGGCATTTGCTCTTATAATGCCCTTTCTCCCTACACTCAAAGCATATTATGTGATTTTTATTTAAAATAATAACACTTGAGTTACCTAGGGAGGTGGTGGAGGCCTCTTCATGATCTTCACTTCTCCCGGATGTGGATGCTTCTTGTTCTTGCTCCGGGATGGAAGATTGCCTTTCCTCCCCCTCAATGCTAGAGGTGGAGGTCTCCACCAAATCATCAACATCTTCAAATGTTGTGGGTGCTTCTTCTTCGGCATTCTCCTCTACTTGTGCCGATTGGGAATTTTCTTGGAATTTCGTTATCTTATTCCATAATTCCCTTGCATCCCTATAATCACCCAATCTAGACCAAATAGTGTTAGGCAACAAATCACTAATCAACTTGATTACCTTGAGATTTGTCTTGAAGTCTTTGATTTGGTCTTGGGTCCATTTTGACTTCTCAATTGGCTTGTTGTACTTGTCCCTAGGCATTTCAAAACCGTTTTCTATAATAATCATAAAATCAAAATCGATTTCTAGATATACCTCCATCCGTTTCCTCCACCAAGCAAAGTCTCCATCGAAATTCGGTGGATGGATGAAGCCGGCCATTGTAGTGCTCTCGCGGCGGTTAGTCCTTGAAGAGCGACCTCGGCTCTGATACCACTTGTAGGGGATCGATGCGCTGACTAGAGGGGGGTGAATAGCCCTCTTTCATTGGATGTCGTAATTCGTTCGTTCTTCTTGCGTTGCTTGTCTACGATTGTCGTTAGCGCAGCGGAATAACAATAATAATGAAACTAACAACAATACACAATCACACGACACAAGATATACGTGGTTCAGAACCGAATGATTCCTACTCCATGGGTGAGCTCACCGAGCTCTAGTTATGCGCACGACACTAACTATAACACTCCTTCTCGACAACACGTCGGAGGTGGAGAAACCTCTCACAAGCAATTACAATGTAATATAGAAATACAAGCAAATACACAAATACAATACAAAAGAAAACTTTCACCGATTGCTTTGATCGCTTTGCTTGTTTCTTGCTTTGATTGGCTCTTGAAGGACTGGAATGCAGCAGCAATTCCCCTCCAATAGCTCCACAAAAGACTTGGTGAAATCCTCCAACTCGTGCTCCATTTATAACCTGCATCAAGCTGTTTTCGCGCCTAGCGCGATCGCCAAAAGGCCCGATCATCGCCTCTGCGTTGTCTCACAGCGGCGGATCCACGTCGGACAAGTTCCAACGGATCACCTACCAGTCGACTGATGATGCCCATCAGTCGATTGGTGACCTAGTAGTCGATCGCCCGATCGGCTCACGAGCGTCCCCTGCTCGTGACACTCCCATCACCGATCATTGCCATCCTACGCCGATTTGTCATTCCGATCACAAATTGCCGCGTGTGATCGCAAAGCACAAAACCCTAGCCTTACACCACCGAACTCTAGTCGACTTGGACCACGATCGAACCGGCACCTATGTCAATCGATCAAACACCAAGTTGTTTGAGCATCCGACCGTCGGGTAAACCCTCAAACATCAAGTTTGAGCCTCCGACACTCAGTCTTAGCCACTTGTCCAAGTCCACCTTATCCCTCATGGAGTTCCCCACCAAAGCTCTCTTCCCTCTGCCTACGTCCCTCGGATGCGCCAAGCGCACGGCTTCGCAACGCCATCCTTCGCGTCTCATGCCCTAGAAGTATGCTTCCCTTTGGGCTCACTCCATTCGCTCCCCGTCCGGCGGTCCCTCGGATGCACCAAGCGCACGGCTTCGCAATGTCATCCTTCACCGACTCAAGGCCCCCGAGCCTAGTGAACTTACAAAGTCCTTAAGACTTCCCATATGCACCAAGCGCACGGCTTCGCAATGCATTTCTCACCAAGCACCAAGCGCACGGCTTCGCAATGCATTTCTCACCAAGCACCAAGCGCACGGCTTCGCAATGCTTTGGATTTCCCATGCCAAGCACTAAGCGCACGACTTCGCAATGCTTTGGACTTTCTCATGCCAAGACTTCCCCCTTGGACTTCCACACCAAGCTCCATGCTTGGATTTTCCATGCCAACCCCATGTTGGACTTTTCCATGACAATCCCATGTCATGAGTTTTGTCTATCATCAAAATACCATCAAGGTACTGCTGGGCCGATTGCACCAACAAGCTCGATACTCTTCTAGCCGACACTCTGCCATCTCAGTCAGCTTGGGTACTCAACCAACTCAGACACTCAACCATCTTGGGAACATAGCTAGCTTAACACTAAACAACTCGACCACTCAATCAAGAAGGGTGTCATCTTAATAGATAAGTCCAAATTTATTTTAGTAAGTATTTACATTTAGATTATCCCTATAATTAGGGTAAACAATCTTCGAAAGATGATTTTATAATAGTCTTAATATAGAATCTGATATATAAAGATGACCATAGAAATAGTTGAGATGAAGAACATTGAATAAGTTGCTCAACAAGTGATAGTCCCTCTGCCTCAATTATAGAGAACAACTAGAAAATCTCACTGGGTTGAACTTTAAGTGGTGGAAGCAGAAGATGCTCTTCTACTTGACCATCCTGAACCTAGCTTGGTTACTTATAGAGGAACCTCTCAAGGTACCTAACACTATAAGTGATGTCCAAACCATCACTATAGTGGAAGCATGGAACCCCTCGACGCTCCTATGCCAAAACTACATCCTCAATTTCTGGGTTGATAAAGGTGAAAGTTATTCTATGTATTTTTTTGGGTTTTCTATTTTATGGCATGGTAAACTAGGACATGTTAACTACAATTCATTGTGTAGATTAATTAACATGCAAAATATACTCACATTCCAAATTAACCCAAAACACGTGTGAAATTTGTGTAGAAGCAAAAATGACAAGGTCGTTCTTTCAACGAGTTAAAAGAAGTAAAGGACCATTTGACCTAATCCACACTGACATGCGACCTGAAAGGGGTACCGACATATAATAGAAATAAGTATTTCATCACTCTTATGGATGATAACACAAAATTATATTATGTGTATCTTTTCAAAAGTAAGGATGAAGCTATAGAGAAATTTATTCTCTATAGAAATGAGATTAAGAAACAACTTAATAAGAAGATTAAGGTGGTATGAAGTGATTAAGATAGCAAATATTATCATTGTTCATTGAGAGTTATATTGAACATAGGATTAGATATAAAACAACAACTTCCCATACTCCTCAACAAAATAGTGTTATTGAAAGAAAGAATCACATTTTGAATAAGATAATCTTCTATTGAACTCTAGATTACCAGAGAAATTGTGAGGATAAACTATATTAAAAGATAATTACATTTTAAATAAGGCACCTCATAAGAAAATAAAGAAGAGCCCAAGTTGTGGAACAGAAAAAAGCAATCCTAAACGCTTACAAGTGTAAGGGTGTTTTGCAAAGATATTGATTTCAAATCCTAAAAGGATTAAGATAGGACCAAAGACTATTGATTGCATTTTCATATGATATGTACATAATAGCAGTGTTTATCGGTTTCTTGTGTATGAGTCTTAAATATCAAAGATACACAAGGACTCGATTATTGAATCGAGAAATGCCTTATTTTTCAAAGATGTATTTCTATATAAGTCCCAAAAAGAAGCAAGTTCCTCAAAAAGAGTATTCGACACATAAGATTAAGAGGAAGAAAGTAAACCAGTTGAGGTTGAGATAAAATAGAGTAAAATAGCTTGTATAGAAAATCCCTTCGGACTGGATTTTCTCACTTTCATATTGGAAAGTAACCACAATGTTACTCAGAAGCAATAAGGTCTTTTGAGGGATCTCACTGAAAGGAGACAATTGTATTTGAGATCAATTTGATCTTGCAAAATCATACTTGGGAACTTGTGATCCTTCCTCCATGAGGTAAACTACTAGATTACAAGTGGATTTTAAGAGAAAAATGAAATCAGATGACACGATTAATAAATATGAGGCTAGATTGGTAATTAAAATTACCAACAGTTTGAAGGTCTTGACTACTTTGATACGTATGCTCTAGTATCAAAAATAACTACCATTAAGGTATTATTGGTGATTACCACTTTCTGAAATTTAAAATTACATCAAATAGATGTAAAGATCACTTTTTTAAATGGGAATTTAGAATATACATGAAGCAACTTGAAGAGTTTTCTACTCCAGAGAAGGAAAATAAGGAATATAGATTGGTCAAATCATTGTACTACTTATAATAAGGTCCAAAGCAATGACATAAAAAGTTAGACAATGCCATGACGGAAAGTGAATTCAAAATCAATGAAAGTGATAAATGTGTCTATGGTAAAGATACAAAAGATGACTATGTCATCTTTTATCTATACGTGGATAACATACTTATTATTAGAGCAATGATAAGATAATTAAATTCACTAAGAAAATGTTGAACTCAAGATTCGATATGAAGGATGTTGGTCTTGGTGATGTGATTACGGGAATTAAGATTCTTAAAACATCAAAAGGATTGATTCTGTTTCAGTCATTATTGAAGGTAGGAAACTTCGCTTCCCACATCAACTCGGTCACTTGTTCATGGCGATCCCTTCTACGTCCCCGGATAAAAAATTTTATCCTTGACAAGAAGGATTACCTAAGCTACCGTTTCATCATCGTGCTATTCGATTAGAGTAGTCACATGAACAAACTTGTTGTTCAAGCAACCAACCTCTATTCTATGAATAGCCGGGGAATAGGCGATATACGGATCGTCGGCTTTTGTATTTGTATTCGGGGTCCAAGTTAATTTAACCACAAAACAGAATATACAACATGTATATGATTGAAAAACAATTATAGACAAGTTACAAAAGAAAATAAACAAGCGTTATACCTCTCGATCTTCTATTGTATGTCTTTCCTCCTTTTGGACGTCGTGTCGGCGACGATCTTCCAAAAGTCGAAGCCTCCTAGATCACCAATCTTCCTTCCTTGCTCGCTCAGAACAAGAGGAAGTATAGAAACAAAACTCTTCTCCTTCCTTTAACCAACCACCAAGCACCAACCTTGATGCTTGCCGCCAGCCAAGAGGAGAAGAAGGATGGTGGACGCTGGCCAAAACTCCAAGGGAATAGACCCTAGGCTTTGTTTCCATCGGCCAAGGAGAAGAGATGAGAAGGTTGGACGCCGGAAAAGGGGAGAAAAGAGGAGAATAAGCGCCGGCCACCTAAGGAAGAAGAAGGAAAGAAGTTTCCTTATTTGTGGCCACCCAACCTCTTTGCCCTTGCCGCCCAAACCCTAGCCCCTCTTCAATTGCTCTTACCGCCCACCCCCTTGCCTCCTTTTATAGAGTAAGGCCTAAGCATCCTTTAATCTCCACCGTCGGGTTTAGGGATTTAATCTCAACCGTCGGATCTAGAGATTTAATCTCAATCGTCAGATCTAGAGATTTAATCTCCACCGTCGGATCTAGAGTTTTGTTTTCAACAATTAGATCTAAGCTTCATGAGGTTTTAATAGGCAACAATAGGGACCATGAGGAGGAGTTGGATCTTGGCCACCCAATGGATCAAGCCCACATAAAGTCCGATCCATTAATGATAATCCAATCCACTAGAGGATTATCATTGATGTACCTCACCAACCCCCATAAGTTAATATGGGCTCCATATATTATTTGTACATTTTCTCCTCGTGTTTAAGATCTCGAATGTCCGTCGATTAATTAATTTACTGACAATTAATTAATCAACATCTAACTCCATGAGTAGTACCACTCAACCTTATCATCATGCCGGACCAAGTCCACCTGCAGGGTTTACATGATGAACCTTATGAGCTCCTCAAGGGGACATAATTATCCTAATATATAAGACACGGTTTCCTCCTATAATCAATGACACACCATATAAATAATACCATTTCCCAACTTACCGAGTCTATCGATTTATTCTATAAATCTCGCCCATTGGTAAATCAAAGAAATGAATACTAAGTATATGTGCCCGTTAATATATAGGGATTAAGAGCATGTACAATATAATATCTGAGGTCCTATTCAATTATGTAGTCAGCAATAAATTGAATCACCTCTATGTCGGTCCTGCTCAATACACACAAAGTGTACTAGTGTAATTCTATGGTCAAGACAAACCAATACCAAATCACACTACAACCATTCCAATGGTTTTTTCCATCTCGGTTGTGAGCCTTTACTTATACTTTACAAGGAACTGATAACATGATCTCCCATGTGACACTACACACTATGTTATCTACAATGTAATGTATTAGACAATATGCATAACCATAAATATGCAAACAATGATCATGTGATTCTTATTTCAAAAATAAAGATCTTCATACAAAAGATAGACTTTTCAGTATACATCCCAACAATCTCCCACTTATGCTAAAAGACTATGTTGTCCTCAAACTGTCATACATCTGATTATCATTCCCTCCACATGCCTATCAAAAGCTCTCGTTGGAAGGGCCTTAGTGAATGGATCTACCAGGTTATCCTCTGATGTAATTTTTGCCACAACAACTTCTCTCTTTACGATTTCTCGTATCAGGTGGTACTTGTGCTATATGTGTTTACTTGCCTTATGGGCTCATGGTTCCTTCGAGTTTGCAACTGCACCACTATTATCACAATAAATTGTGATAGTTCTGGGAAAATCAGGAATCACATCTAAGTCCATCAAGAAGTTCCTGAGCCACACAGCTTCTTTGGCCGCCTTAGTGGCTGCCACATACTCAGCTTCCATGGTGGAGTCCGCCACGCATTTCTGCTTGACACTCCTCCATACAATGGCTCCACCTCCCAAAGTAAACACAAAACCTGAGGTAGACTTACTGTTATCCCTGTCTGATTGAAAGTCAGAATCTGTGTAACCCACGGGGAGTAATTGGTCTGCCTGGTAAACTAGCATATAATCCCTAGTCCTTCTCAGGTACTTCAATATATGCTTTACTCTGATATCTGCTGACCATGCCCACGGCAAAGTAGATATCTGGTCTTGTACATAGCATCGCATACATGAGGCTTCCTATTGCCGAAGCATAAGGAACTGCCTTCATCTCCTCTATCTCCTCAGATGTTCTAGGACACATCTTCTTATATAAAGGAACTTCATGCCTAAAAGGTAGAAAACCTTTCTTGGAGTTTTGCATGCTAAAATGATCCATAATTGTGTCTATGTATGAAGCTTGAGATAAGCACAACATCATTTTTTTGTGATCCCTTATAAGCTTGATCCCAAGGATGTGTCCCACTTCTCCCAAGTCCTTCATATCAAAATATTTGAACAACCATACCCTTATGTCCGATAACACCTTGACATTGTTTCCAATTAACAAAATGTCATCAATGTATAATACAAGAAATACCACTACGTTTTCGTCACATCTCTTGTATACACAAGACTCATCCGAACTTTGAATAAATCCATAAGACTGGATTACCTCATCAAAGAGGATGTTCCAAGACCTCGAAGCTTGCTTCAATCCATAAATGGACCGATTAAGCTTACACACAAGATGCTCTTTGCCCTTTGCAATGAATCCTTATGTTGCTTCATATAGATGTTTTCCTCAAGACATCCATTAAGGAAAGCTGTCTTGACATCCATCTGCCATACCTCATAATCCATATGAGCAGCAATGCATAAGAGAATCCGGATAGACTTAAGCATGGCTACCGACGAAAAGGTCTCCTCATAATCAATACCCTCTTTTCTGAGTATACCCTTTCGCAACAAGCCTCACTTTGAAGGTCTTAACCTTCCTGTCTATTCCTCTCTTTCTTTTGTAGATCCACTTGCATCCAATGATTTTTACACCATCGGGTGGTTCTACTAGCTCCCAGACTTGATTTGAATCCATATATTCAATCTCAGTATTCATTGCACTTTGCCAAGATACTACATCTTTATCTTGGATTGCCTCGTCATATGTCCAAGGATCAGGTTCATATTCGCTAGGGACCAAATCAGAAGATTCCCCCAAGAACATGAATCTATCAGGATGTCTCACAACCCTCCAACTACGATGAGGTATTACCTGTGTATCCTCTGTGACACGCGGTGCAGTGACTTGTGGTATATCCTCTTGTACTTGTGGCACTGAAGTAGTGACTTCCCCTTTCAATTCCTCCAGAATAATCTTACTCATGGGCTTGTGGTTCATCACATAGTCATAAGAATCCTATTCATTCGCTCTGCTACACCATTCTACTGGGGTATGGCAGGTGCAGACAATTGGGATTGAATCCTAGCCTCTATAAGTAATTCCTAAACTCTTCCAAGAGGTACTCACCACCACGATTAGATCGTAGTGTCTTGATACTTTTACCTTGCCATTTCTCCACATCAGCCTTGAATTCTTTGAACTTCTCAAAGCATTTAGACTTGCGGCGCATCAAGTAAATGTATCCATATCTCGAATAATTGTCTATAAAAGAGATGAAATATTCAAAACCACCTCTTGCCTTGATTAGACATAGGACCATACAAATCAGAATGAACCAACTCCAACACATCTTTGGCTCTATACCCCTTGTCCTTAAAAGGCCTCTTGGTCATTTACCCTCCAAGCAAGATTCGTAGGTTGGGAAATCTTCCACCACTAATGAACCCAAAGGTCCATCAGCTATCAACCTTTGAATTTTGCTTAGGTTAATATGACCAAGTCTTAGATGCCAAAGATATGTTTGGTTCATCTTCGAAGGTTCTTTTCTCTTATTGGAATTAGAAGATGAGTTATTAACTTCTATTTACATCGTGGGAGCTTTTGGTTCAAGTGTATACAAATTTCCTATCAATGCACCAGAACAGATAATCTCCCTATTCCTTTTTATAACAACTCTGTCATTAAAAGAAATAGAATATCCATCCATAAATAATTTAGAAACTGAAATTAAATTCTTTCTAAATAAAGGGACATAAAAAAAAATTTTAAGAACCAAAACTTTATTTCTCTCAAAAGACAAATAAACATCTCCCACTGCAACAGCCACCACCTTTGTGGCATTGCCCAAGTATATGGTAATCTCCCCCACAGCCAGTCGTCTAGTTTCTTGGAACCCCTACAAAGTATTGCAGACATGATCAGTAACTCCCGTATCAATACAGCAGGTGCCGGTAGATAACACCGCTAAACATGTTTCAACAACTAGACCAAAAGATATACCTTTGTTCTTCTTACGGTTGGGGCAGTCCTTCTTCCAGTGTCCAGTCTGCTTATAAGTGAAGCACTTGCCTTTCGGCTTCTCCACTCCTCCTTGAGTTCCTCCCACCGCCTTTGCCCCAGCTTGTTTCTTCTTCTTCTTTCCTTTCGGCTTAGAAGTAGAAACCTTTTGGGCAACCATGGCTTGCGCCTGAGCACTCTGACGAAAAAGCCCTTCTGCCGCCTGGAGTTCTGTTAGAAGCTCCGCCAATGAATACAACCTCTTTTTCATGTTGTAGTTCAGACGAAACTGCTCAAAACTCCTAGGTAGAGACTGGAGAATGATATCGACCTGGGTTTCCCCATCGATCTCAGCTCTAAGGACTTCTAGCTCATTCAAATGAACCATCATCTTGAGAACATGATCCCTCACGGGTGTTCCCTCGATCATGGTGGTCGTCATCAAGTTCCTCATGGCTTCCTGCCTAGCAGCCTGATTTTGGTGTCCGAAAAGCTCTTTGAGATTGAGCATCATGTCATAAGCAGTGGGCATGGCTTGATGCTGATGTTGTAGTACATTTAACATAGATGCCAAAATGTAACACCGCGCCAACTCATCGGCCTTAATCCACTTCTTATAACTCTCCTCCTTTTCCCCAAAATCATCTGCAGGCTTAGGAGGGCACTCTTCGAGGAGTACATATTTGTATTCCTCAGCAGTCAAGATAATGTCAACATATCTCTTCCAATCAACATAATTGGGTCCAGTAAGTTTATTTTCTTTCAGTATCACAGCAAGCGAGTTGAAAGTCTTTTTGAAAACAAGCTAAGAATCACATAGATCAAAATATTATATTTCAAAAAATTATTGATTCCTCAAACAATAAAATTTTAAAATCAACCAACACCTCAATACACTGAGAATATCGTATGCCACGATAGTGTGGACATATACGAATTCTACATTTGTAAGAGGAGGTTTCACCCATTAATTTTACTATCTTGTCAACCTAACATTTTGATAAATAAAATTAATAGTTGGTTCCTCTTCGGCCCTACAAATAAAAGCAGTGACTCTGATGGGGAGAATACTTATATTTGTATCTAAGTGTTCACCATTACTCGATACCAAGATAATTATCTCGAGTTATGTGCCTTCCGATGGGAAAGTACACATGCTCCTTAATAATTTCCTATAACCATATTCGACCTTGTGATCTGCAAACAAACTCATCTGATGTGGAGGAAGGCACTCAGAGCTGACGCGCAAGTTTGTTTGCATCACATGTCAAATTGTAATAGAGGCCGTGGGAATTTATAAAAATATCCCTCTCCCACTTAGTAATTTAAAATTGAGGAATTTTCTAGCCTACGACATGCATATCAAACAATAAGCAATAAATATGAAAAATAAATATTTTCCAACTATTATGGCTTTTGTCTTCAATATCTCTCCCGTCGTATCGCCATCTCGTCCGATCCTCCCTACACCATGTACAAGCCATCCGGAGATTCGAGCCGAGGAAAAAAACTATTTTAATTTACATCCATCGATCCTATACTCCATGAAGGAGTGTACATGAAATCTAGATCGAAAGTAAACTAAAATAAAAAGAGTGGCAAAACAATGTCGTATCTAATTACAAAAATTAAATACTAGCCTCGTCAACCCCGAGGATTCAACAAAATATACAATTACACACATACAATTATTAGGTGGCCGCATCGGAGGCTCATTGGCTCCCATGTCCCCGGATTAAAATTTTCACTAATGAAAGAATTAATCCGGATGGGATGAGCTTCCTTAGCACAACCTATTCATCGTTGTGCTAACAACTTGAGTGGTCGCTTGAACAAACTAGTTGTTCAAGCAACACAACTCTTCTAGTTGGTTAGCCGCGGAAGAGACGACGGATGGATCGCCGATTTTTGTGTTTGTCTTCGGGGTCCATGATTATACAATATATATTCATACACACACATGCATAATCAAAACAAATAAGAACATGCTCAGATCTGTACATAAAGTTAAAATGACTTTATACCTCACGATCTTCTACCGTATGTCCTATCCTTCTCGTGGATGACGTGTGGACGAAGATCCTCCACGAGTAGAAGCCTTCTAGATCGCTTTCTTCTCTACCTTGTCCGCTGCGAACAAAGAGAAGAAACAACAAATACCTTCCTCTCTAGAAACGACCACCAAATTATGGAACTTGGTGCAACCGCCGGTCAAGGAACAATTGGATGATTCACCGGCCAACTTCAAGAAGTGTTGCCGCCGGCCACTTTGGAGAATTGGGAGGAGGAAAAGAGCCGGCCACCAATGGGAGGAGAACCGCCGGCCAAGGAAGAAGGGAAAGACCTCTAGGATGGGCGCCGGCCAAGTGTCGATGGAAGAGGATGGGCGCCGGCAATCAACTTAAAGGAAGGAGGTTGCCGCCCACTTCTTTGCTCCAAAACCCTAGCCGCCCACTTGTGGATGAGCCAAACCCTAATTCCAATTCTAAACCAATACTTGCCGCCCAAGCCTAAGCCCCCTATTTATAGAATTAGGCTTAAGCCTCCTTTAATCTCCACTGTCGGATCTAGGGATTTAATCTCCACCGTCGGATCTAGGGTTTTATCCCAACCGTCAGATCTAGGGTTTAATCCCAACCGTCGGATCTAGGATTTCATCCCAGCCGTCGGATCTAAGGTTTCATCCCAACCGTCGGATCTAGGGTTTTATCCCAACCGTCGGATCTAGGGATTTAATCCCAACCGTCGATTCTAGGATTTCATCCTAACCATCGGATCTAGGGATTTAATCCCAACCGTTGGTTCTAGGGTTTCATCCAACCATCGGATCTAGGGATTTAATCTCAACCGTTGGTTCTAGGTTTTGTTTTACATTCTTGGATCTAGACTTCACAAGGATTATATTAGGCTACGATAGGGACCATAAGGAGGAGTTGGGTCTTGGCCACCCGATGGATCGGAACCACACAAACTTGATCCATCAATGATGTTCCATTCCACTAGAGGATCATCATTGAACTGCCTCACCAACCCCCATAAATCAATATGGGCTCCATATATTATTTGTACATTAATCTCCCCGTGTTTAAGATATCGAATGTCCGTCAATTAATTGATTTACTGACCATCAATTAATTAACATATAATTCCTCGAGTAGTACCACTCAACCTTATCATCATGTTGACTAAGTCAACCAGCTGGGTTTACATGATGAACCTTATGAGCTCCTCAAGGGGACATCATCAACCTAATATATAGGACACGGTTTCCTCCTATAATCAACGGCACACCATGTAAATAATATTATCTCCCAACTTACCGGGCATATTGATTTAATCCATCTAAATCTCACCCACTGGTAAATCAAAGAAATAAATACTAAGTACATGTGCCCGTTATTATATCGGGATTAAGAGCATGTACAACATAATATCCGAGGTCCGATTCAATCATGTAGATTACTAAATTGAATCACCTCTATGTCGATCTGCTCAATACACCTAAGTGTACCGGTGTAACTCTATGTTCAAGATAAAATAATACAAGCTACACTACAACCATGCCAATGGTTTGTCAGCTCATTTTGGTTGTGAGCCTCTACTTATATTTTACAAGGAACTGATAACATGATCTTCTGTGCCACACCAAGCACCATGTTATCTACAATGTAAAATATTTAGACAATATGCACACATATATAATGAATATATAAAATGCAAACAATGATCATGTGATTCTTATTTCAAAATAAAATGTTCATACAAAAAGAGCTAGGCTTTCAGTATACATTCCAACAATCTCCCACTTATACTAAAAGACTATGCCGTCATCACTCTGCCATACATCTGATCCCCATGTCCTCCACATGCCTATCAAACGCTTTCGCTGGAAGGGCCTTAGTGAATGGATCCGCCAGGTTATCCTCTGATGCAATCTTGGCGATAGCAACTTCTCCTCGCTTTACGATCTCTCGTATGAGGTGGTACTTGCGCTCTATGTGTTTACTCGCCTTATGGGCTCGTGGTTCCTTCGAGTTTGCAACTGCACCACTGTTATCACAATAAATTGTGATAGTTTTGGGCAAACCAGGAATCACATCCAAGTCCATCAAGAAGTTCCTGAGCCATACATCTTCCTTGGCTGCCTCAGAGGCTGCCACATACTCAGCTTCCATGGTAGAGTCTGCCATGCATTTCTGCTTGACACTCCTCCATGCTATGGCTCAACCTCCAAAAGTAAACACAAACCCCGAGGTAGACTTACTCTTGTCCCTATCTGATTGGAAATCCGAATCCGTGTAACCCATAGGGACTAATTGATCTGCCCGGTAAACCAGCATATAATCCCTAGTCCTTCTCAGGTACTTCAATATATGCTTTACCGCAGTCCAATGTCCCTGTCCAGGATTACTCTGATATCTTCTAACCATGCCCATGGCAAAGCAGATATCCGGTCTCGTACATAGCATAGCATACATAAGGCTTCCTACTGCCGAAGCATAAGGAACCGCCTTCATATCCTCTATCTCCTTTGATGTTTTGGGACACATCTCTTTAGATAAAGGAACTCCATGCCTGAAAGGTAGGAAACCTTTCTTGGAGTTCTGCATGCTAAAACGAGCAAGGATAGTGTCAATGTATGAAGCTTGAGATAAGCACAACATCCTTTTCTTGCGATCCCTTATAACTTTGATCCCAAGGATGTGTCCTACTTCTCCCAAGTCCTTCATATCAAACTGTTTGGACAACCATACCCTTACGTCTGATAACACTTTGATATTGTTGCCAACTAACAAAATGTCATCTACGTATAGTACAAGAAACACCACTACGTTTCCGTCACATCTCTTTTATACACAAGGCTCATCCGGACTTTGAATAAATCCATATGATTGGATTACCTCATCAAAGTGGATGTTCCAAGATCTAGAAGCTTGCTTCAATCCATAAATGGACCGATTAAGCTTACATACAAGATGCTCTTTGCCTTTAGCAATGAATCCCTCTGGTTGCCGAATATAGATGTTCTCCTCAAGACTTCCGTTAAGGAAAGCTATCTTGACATCCATCTGCCATATCTCATAATCCATATGAGCTGCTATAGATAAGAGAATCCGGATAGACTTAAGCATAGCTACCGGCGAAAAGGTCTCCTCATAATCGATACCCTCTTTCTGAGTATACCCTTTCGCAACAAGCCTAGCTTTGAAGGTCTCAACCTTTCCGTCTACTCCTCTCTTTCTCTTGTAGATCCACTTGCATCCAATGGTTTTTACACCATCGGGTGGCTCTACTAGCTCCCAGACCTGATTAGAATCCATAGATTCTATCTTTGAATTCATCGCTCTTTGCCAAGATACTGCATCTCTATCTTGGATTGCCTCGTCATATGTCCAGGGATCAGGTTCATATTCACCAGGGACTAAGTCCGAAGACTCTCCTAAAAACATGAATCTGTCGGGTTGTCTAACAACCCTCCCACTACGACGAGGTGCCTCTTGTGTATGCTCTATGACACGCGGTGCAGTGACTTGTGATGTCTCCTCTTGTACCGGTGGTACTGAAGTCCGGACTTCCCCTGTCATCTCCTCAAGAACAATCCTACTCTTGGGCTTGTGGTTCATTACATAATCCTCCTCTAGAAATCTGGCGTTCGTGCTAACGATCACCCTCTGATCTCTAGGATTATAAAACAAACCAGCTTTCGTTCCCTTAGGGTAGCCAACAAACATGCATACTTCTGTACGAGGTTCCAACTTACCCGGCATCTCCTTGACACATGTCTTTGGACTCCCCATATCCGAATATGTCTCGGACTAGGCTTTCGCCCGATCCACAATTCTATAGGGTAGAAGGTCGACTTAGATGAAAACCAAGTTGAGTGTGTACATTGTGTATCCGATTTCGAGCGAAATAGGTAACTCAGAATAACTCATCATCGATCTGACCATCTCCATAAGAGTCCTATTCCTTCGCTCCGCTACACCATTCTGCTGGGGTGTGCCAGGTGCAGACAATTGGGATTGAATCCCAGCCTCTGATAAGTAACTCCTAAACTCTCCCAAGAGGTACTCGCCACCACGATCAGATCGTAATATCTTGATACTTTTACCTTGACGGTTCTCCACATCAGCCTTGAATTCTTTGAACTTGTCAAAACATTCAGACTTGCGGCGCATCAAGTAAATGTATCCATACCTTGAATAATCATCTATAAAAGAGACGAAGTATTCAAAGCCACCTCTTGCCTAGATAGACATAGGACCGCACAAATCAGAATGAACCAATTCTAACACATCTTTGGCTCTATACCCCTTGGCCTTGAAAGGCCTCTTGGTCATTTTACCTTCCAAGCAAGATTCGCAGGTTGGGAGATCCTCCACCACTAATGAACCCAAAGGTCCATCAGCTATCAACCTTTGAATTCTGCTTAGGTTAATATGACCAAGCCTTAGATGCCAAAGATATGTTTGGTTCATTTGTGAAGGTTCTTTTCTCTTATTAGACTTAGAAGATGAGTTATTGATTTCTATATGCATCGTGGGAGTTTTTGGTTCAAGAGTATATAAATTGCCAACCAATGTACCAGAACAGATAATCTCCCTATTTCTTTTTATAACCACTTTGTCATTAAAAGAAACAGAATACCCATCCATAAACAATTTAGAAACTGAAATTAAATTCTTTCTAAAAGTAGGTACATAAAGACAATTTCTCAAAACCAAAACTTTATTCCTATCATAAGATAAATAAACGTCTCCCACTGCAATAGCCACCACCTTTGAAGCATTGCCCATGAAGACGGTAATCTCTCCCTCAGCTAGTCGTTGGGTTTCCTGGAACCCCTGCAAAGTATTGCAGACATGATCAGTGGCTCCTGTATCTACACACCAGGCACTGGTAGATAACACCGCTAAACATGTTTCAACAACTAAACAAGAAGATATACCTTTGTTCTTTCGGCGAGGACAGTCCGCCTTCTAATGTCCAGTCTGCTTGCAAGTGAAGCACTTGCCTTTCGGCTTCTTCACTCCTGCGGTCCCCCTTTCTTATCCACCTTGTTTCTTCTTCTTCTTACCTTTGGTTTAGAGGAAGAAACCTTACAGCGACCATGGCTTGAGCACTCGTGAAAAAGCCCCTCTGCCTTTGGAGTTACATCGGAAGCTCCATGATGAATACAACCTCTTGTTCATGTTGTAGTTGGTGAGCTGCTCAAAACTCCTAGGCAGAGACTGGAGAATGATATCGACCTGGGTTTCCCCATCGATCTCAGCTCCTAGGACTTCCATCTCATTAAGATGAGCCATCATCTTGAGAACATGATCCCTAACGGGTGTTCCCTCGATCATGGAGGTCGTCATCAAGTTTCTCATTGCCTCCTGCCTAGCCGCCCTACTCTGATGTCCGAAAAGTTCCTTGAGATTGAACATCATGTCATAAGCAGTGGCTATGGCCTGATGCTGATGTTGCAGCACATTTGACATAGATGCCAAAATGTAACACCGCGCCATCTCATCTGCCTTAACCCATTTCTTATAACGTTCTTTCTCCTTTTCATCAGAGTCATCGGTGGGCTTAGGAGGACAGACCTCGAAGAGTACAAATTTGTACTCCTCCGCAGTTAAGACAATATCCAGTTTTCTTTTCCAATCAATGTAGTTTGGACCAGTAAGTTTGTTTTCTTTTAAAATCACAGCAAGTGGGTTGAAAGCCATTTGAAAATCCTAAAAATCACAATGATCAAAATATTAGATTTCAAATATTATTGATTCCTCAAAACAATAAAATCCCGAAATCAACCAACACCTCAAATCACCGAGAATGTCGCATGCCACTCTGTGTGGATGTATACGAATTCTACATTTGTAAGAGGAGGTTTTACCCCTTAATTTTATTATCTTGTCAACCTTACTTTTTGACAAATAAAATTAATAGTTGGTACCTCTTTGGCCCTACAAATAAAAGCAGTGACTCCTATGGGGAGGATACTTTTATTTGTATCTAAGTGTGCACCATTACACGATACTAAGGGAATTATTTTGGATTATGTGCCTTACCTCTGTGGAAGTACACATGCTCCTAGATAATTTCCTATAACCATTATTTGACCTAGTGATCCGCAAACAAACCCGTCCTCAGGGAGGAAGGCACTCAGAGCCGACACACAGGTTTTTCATATATTATATATGAGAGCCACGGTTTCCGGTTTTGTGTGTTTTGTGTGTTTTGGATTCGGTTTATTTTTTATGCACTTTTTCATATATTATATGTGCCAGATAATAGTAGAATATGCGTAGTTTAACTCTTTGGTTGCAGGCATAAGATCCGACTATTATGGCCATGTGTGTGTATGTGAATGGATGTGTGTAAAAATTTATTATTTGAATCCTCGGGGTTGACGAGGCTAGATTAGTATTTAATTTTTGTAATTAAATACGGCATTGTTTAGCCGCTCATTTTAGTTTACTTTCGATCTAGATGATTTGTACACTCCTTCGTGGAGTATAGGATTGATGGATGTAAATTAAAATGTTTTATCTCGGCTCGGAACTCTTTGGTGACTTGTGCACAGGAAAAGATGGAGCGGACGAGGTGGCGACACGACGGGATGCATATTGGAGGACAATGCCATAATAGTTGGAAAATTTCTGTTTTTTCCATATTTATTGCTTATTTATTTTATATGCATGTTGTGTGTGTTTTAAAATTCCTCAATTTTAATTTACTAAGTGGGAGAGGGACATTTTAATTAATTCCCGCGGCCTCCATTACAATTTGATGGTGATGCAACAAACTTGCGCGTTGGCTCTGAGTGCCTTCCTCCCCATCGGATGGGTTTGTTTGCGGATCACTAGGTCAAATAATGGTTATAGGAAATTATTAAGGAGCGTGTGTACTTCCCCATCGGTAAGGCACATAATCTGAAATAATTCCCTTAGTACTGTGTAATGGTGCACACTTAGATGCAAATTAAAAGTATCCTCCCCATCGGAGTCACTGCTTTTATTTGTAGGGCTAAAGAGGAACCAACTATTAATTTTATTTTTCAAAAAGTAAGGTTGACAAGATAATAAAATTAATGGGTAAAACCTCCTCTTACAAATGTAGAATTCGTATACGTCCACACTATCGTGGCATGCGATATTCTCGGTGTTTTGAGGTGTTAGTTGATTTCAGAATTTTATTGTTTTGAGGAATCAATAATATTTGAAATCTAATATTTTGATCATTCTGATTTTTAGGGTTTTCAAATGGCTTTCAACCCACTTCTTTGTGATTTTAAAGAAAACAAACTTCTTGGACCAAACTACATTGATTGGAAAAGAAACACGGATATTGTCTTAAGCTGCGGAGGAGTACAAATTTGTACTCTTGAGGTCTGTCCTCCTAAGCCCTCCGATGACTCGATGAAAAGGAGATAGAGCGTTATAAGAAATGGGTTAAAGGCGGATGAGATGGCGGTGTTACATTTTGGCATCTATATCAAATGTCTTTGCAACATCGACATCGAGGCCATAGCCCACTTATGACATGATGTTAAATCTCAAGGAACTTTTGGACATCGAGTAGGCGGCTAAGGCGGAGGCAATGAGAAACTTGATGGCGACCTCCATGATCGAGGAACACCGTTAGGATCATGTTCTCAAGATGATGGCTCATCTTAATGAGATGGAAGTCTAGGAGCCGAGATCGATGGGGAAACCAGTCGATATCATTCTCCGATCTCGCCTAGGAGTTTTGAGCGAGCTACCAACTACAACATGAACAAAAGGTTGTATTCATTGTGAGCTTCCAGAGAACTCAGCGGCAGAGGGCTTTTCGTCAGAGTGCTCAAGCCATGGTCGCTCAGAAGGTTTCTTCCTCTAAACCAAAAGGTAAGAAGAAGAAGAAATAAGGTGGAGCGAAGAAAGTGGCAGTAGGACCTCAAGCAGGAGTGAAGAAGCCGAAAGGCAAGTGCTTCACTTGCAAGCAGACTGGACATTGGAAGGCGGACTGTCCTCACCGAAAGAACAAAGGTATATCTTCTGGTTTAATTGTTGAAACATGTTTAGCGGTGTTATCTACCAGTGCCTGGTGTGTAGATACAGGAGCCACTGATCATGTCTGCAATACTTTGCAGGGGTTCCAGGAAACCCGACGACTAGCTGAGGGAGATATTACCGTCTTCATGGGCAATGCTTCAAAGGTGGCGGCTATTACAGTGGGAGACATTTATTTATCTTTTGATAGGAATAAATTTATGGTTTTGAGAAATTGTCTTTATGTACCTACTTTTAGAAAGAATTTAATTTCAGTTTCTAAATTGTTTTTGGATGGATATTCTATTTCTTTTAATGACAAGGTGGTTATAAAAAGGAATAGGGAGATTATATGTTCTGGTACATTGGTTGGCAATTTATATACTCTTGAACAAAAAACTCCCACGATGCAAATAGAAGTAAATAGCTCATCTTCTAAATCTAATAAGAGAAAAGAACCTTCGCAAAATGAACCAAACATATCTTTGGCATCTAAGGCTTGGTCATATTAACGTAAGTAGAATTCAAAGGTTGATAGCTAATGGACCTTTGGGTTCATTAGTGGTGGAGGATCTCCCAACCTGCGAATCTTGCTTGGAAGGTAAAATGACCAAGATGCCTTTCAAGGCCAAGGGGTATAGAGCCAAAGATGTGTTAGAATTGGTTCATTCTGATTTGTGCGGTCCTATGTCTATCTAGGCAAGAGGTGGTTTTGAATATTTCGTCTCTTTTATTGACGATTATTCAAGATATGTATATATTTACTTGATGCGCTGCAAGTTTGAATGCTTTGACAGGTTCAAAGAATTCAAGGCTGATGTGGAGAACCGTTAAGGTAAAAGTATCAAGACATTACGATCTGATCATGGTGGCGAGTACCTCTTGGGAGAGTTTAGAAGTTACTTATCAGAGGTTGGGATTCAATCCCAATTGTCCGCACCTGGCACACCCCAGCAGAATGGTGTGGCGGAGCGAAGGAACATGACTCTTATGGAGATGGTCAGATCTATGATGAGTTATTCTGAGTTACCTGATTCGTTCTGGGGGTTTGCTCTGGAAACAGCAGCACACATTCTGAACTTGGTTTCATCTAAGTCAGTACCATCTACTCCCACAGAGTTGTGGACTGGGCGAAAGCCTAGTCTAAGACATATTCAGATTTGGGGTAGTCCAGCACAAGTGCTGAAGGGAGATGCTGGTAAGTTGGAATCTCGTACAGAAGTATGCTTGTTTGTTGGCTACCCTAAGGGAACGAAGGGTGGTTTATTCTATAGTCCTAGAGATCAGAAGGTGATCGTGTGTACGAATGCCAGATTTCTAGAGGAGGACTATGTGATGAACCACAAGCCCACGAGTAGGATTGTTCTTGAGGAGTTGACAGGGGAAGTCCCGACTTCAGTACCACCGGTACGAGAGGAGACACCACAAGTCACTGCACCGCGTGTCACAGAGCATACACAGGAGGCACCTCGTCGTAGTGGGAAGGTTGTTAGACAACCCGAGAGATTCATGTTTTTGGGAGAGTCTTCGGACTTAGTCCCTGGTGAATATGAACCTGATCCCTGGACATATGATGAGGCAATCCAAGATAGAGATGCGATATCTTGGCAAAGAGCGATGAATTCAGAGATAGAATCTATGAATTCTAATCAGGTCTGGGAGCTAGTAGAACCACCCGATGGTGTAAAAACCATTGGATGCAAGTGGATCTACAAGAGAAAGAGAGGAGTAGACGGGAAGGTTGAGACCTTCAAAGCTAGGCTTGTTGCGAAAGGGTATACTCAGAAAGAGGGTATCGATTATGAGGAGACCTTTTCGCCGGTAGCTATGCTTAAGTCTATTCGGATTCTCTTATCTATAGCTGCTCATATGGATTATGAGATTTGGCAGATGGATGTCAAGACAGCTTTCCTTAACAGAAGTCTTGAGGAGAACATCTATATGCGGCAACCAGAGGGATTCATTGCTAAAGGCAAAGAGCATCTTGTATGTAAGCTTAATCGCTCCATTTATGGATTGAAGCAAGCTTCTAGATCTTGGAACATCCGCTTTGATGAGGTAATCCAGTCATATGGATTTATTCAAAGTCCGGATGAGCCTTGTGTATACAAGAGATGTGACGGAAACGTAGTGGTGTTTCTTGTACTATACGTAGATGACATTTTGTTAGTTGGCAACAATATCAAAGTGTTATCAGATGTAAGGGTATGGTTGTCCAAACATTTTGATATGAAGGACTTGGGAGAAGTGGGACACATCCTTGGGATCAAAGTTATAAGGGATCGCAAGAAAAGGATGTTGTGCTTGTCTCAAGCTTCATACATTGACACTATCCTTGCTAGTTTTAGCATGCAGAACTCCAAGAAAGGTTTTCTACCTTTTAGGCATGGAGTTCCTTTATCTAAAGAGATGTGTCCCAAAACATCAAAGGAGATAGAGGACATGAAGGCGGTTCCTTATGCTTCGGCAGTAGGAAGCCTTATGTATGCTATGTTATGTACGAGACCGGATATCTGCTTTGCCGTGGGCATGGTTAGCAGATATCAGAGTAATCCTGGACAGGGACATTGGACTGCGGTAAAGCATATATTAAAGTACCTGAGAAGGACTAGGGATTATATGATGGTTTACCGGGCAGATCAATTAGTCCCTGTGGGTTACACGGATTCGGATTTCCAATCAGATAGGGACAAGAGTAAGTCTACCTCGGGGTTTGTGTTTACTTTTGGAGGTGGAGCCATAGTATGGAGGAGTGTCAAGCAGAAATGCGTGGCGGACTCTACCATGGAAGCTGAGTATGTGGCAGCCTCTGAGGCGAAGGAACTGATGGACTTAGATGTGATTCCTGGTTTGCCCGGAACTATCACAATTTATTGTGATAACAGTGGTGCAGTTGCAAACTCGAAGGAACCACGAGCCCATAAGGCAAGTAAACACATAGAGCGCAAGTACCACCTCATACGAGAGATCGTAAAGCGAGGAGAAGTTACTGTCGCCAAGATTGCATCAAAGGATAACCTAGCGGATCCATTCACTAAGGCCCTTCCAGTGAAAGCGTTTGATAGGCATGTGGAGGACATGGGGATCAGATGTATGGCAGAGTGATGATGACATAGTCATTTAGTATAAGTGGGAGATTGTTGGAATGTATACTGAAAGACTAGCTCTTTTTGTATGAACATTTTATTTTGAAATAAGAATCACATGATCATTATTTGCACTTTATATATTTATTTGTGTGCATATTGTCTAATATTTTACATTGTAGATAACATGGTGCTTGGTGTGGCACAGAAGATCATGTTATCAGTCCCTTATAAAATATAAGTAAAGGCTCACAACCAAGATAGTTTTTGGACAATGGCATGGTTGTAGTGTAGCTTGGTATTGTTTTGTCTTGAACATAGAGTTACACTAGTACACTTAGGTGTATTAAGCAGGACCGACATAGAGGTGATTCAATTTAGTACTGACTACATAATTGAATCGGACCTCGGATATTATGTTGTACATGCTCTTAATCCCGATATAATAACGGGCACATGTACTTAGTATTTATTTCTTTGATTTACCAGTGGGTGAGATTTAGATGAATTAAATCAATATGCCCGGTAAGTTGGGAAATAATATTATTATTACATGGTGTGCCGTTGATTATAGGAGGAAACCGTGTCCTATATATTAGGTTGATGATGTCCCCTTGAGGAGCTCATAAGGTTCATCATGTAAACCCAGCTAGTTGACTTAGTCAACATGATGATAAGGTTGAGTGGTACTACTCGAGGAATTAGATGTTAATTATTTGATGGTCAGTAAATCAATTAATTAACGGACATTCGATATCTTAAACACGGGGAGATTAATGTATGAATAATATATGGAGCCCATATTAAGTTATAGGGGTTGGTGAGGTAGTTCAATGATGATCCTCTAGTGGAATGGAACATCATTGATGGATCAAGTTTGTGTGGTTCCGATCCATCGGGTGGCCAAGACCCAACTCCTCCTTATGGTCCCTATCGTAGCCTAATATAATCCTTGTGAAGTCTAGATCCAAGAATGTAAAACAAAACCTAGAACCAACGGTTGGGATTAAATCCCTAGATCTGATGGTTAGGATGAAATCCTAGAATCGACGATTGGGATTAAATCCCTAGATACTACGGTTGGGATAAAACCCTAGATCCGACGGTTGGGATGAAACCTTAGATCTGACAGTTGGGATGAAACCCTAGATCCGACGGTTGGGATAAAACCCTAGATCCGACGGTCGAGATTAAATCCCTAGATCCGACGGTGGAGATTAAGGAGGCTTAAGCCCTATTCTATAAATAGATGCTTAGGGTTGGGCGGCAAGTATGATCAAGGATTTGAATTAGAGAATTAGGGTTTGGCTCTTGGAGAGGTGGGCGGCTAGGGTTTGGAGCAAAAGTGGGCGGCAACTTTCTTCTTCCTTCTAGTTGTTGCCGGCGCCCAACTTCCACCATCAATACTTGGCCGGCGCCCATCCTTAAGGCTTTTCTCTTCTTCCTTAGCCGGCGGTTCTCCTTCCATTGGTGGCCGGTGGTCTTCCTCCTTCTTTTCTCCTTGGTGGCCGGCGGCAACTCCTTTACAAGTTGGTCGGCGCATCATCCATTGCTCCTTGGCCGGCGGTTGCACCAAATTCCCTAATTTTGTGGCTGGTTCTAGATAGCAAAGGTATTTGTGAGTTCTTCTCTTTGTTCGCAGCGGACAAGGTAGAGAAGAAGGCGATCTAGAAGGCTTCTACTCGTGGAGGATCTTCGTCCACACGTCGTCCACGAGAAGGATAGGACATACGATAGAAAATCGTAAGGTATAAAGTTATTTTAACTTTATTTACAGATCTGAATATATTCTTTAATATTTTGATTATGCATGTGTGTGTATGAATATATATTGTATAATCATGGACCCCGAAGACAAACACAAAAATCGGCGATCCGTCCGTCGTCTCTTCCGCGGCTAACCAACTAGAAGAGTTGTGTTGCTTGAATAACTAGTTTGTTCAAGCGACCACTCAAGTTGTTAGCACGACGACGAATAGGTTGTGCTAAGGAAGCTCATCCCATCCGGATTGATTCTTTCATTAATGAAAATTTTAATTCGGGGACATGGGAGCCAATGAGCCTCCGAAGCATCCGCCTACAAGAAGATGAATCATGGTAGTGGCATCAAAGACTGGCACACGTCAACATGAAGAACATTAAGAGGTTGGTTGAGAAAGAACTTGTGCGAGGACTACCATTGCTCAAGTACAAGAAGGACAACTATGTGATGCATGTCAAAAAGGTAAACAAGTAAAAGCATCACACAAAAGTAAAAACGTTGTAAGTACATCAAGTGATTTAGATTTATTGCACATGGATTTGTTTGATAGTAGTTCTACTAAATCTTTGAATGGTAGTAGATATTTCTTGGTGGTAGTAGATGATTATACTAGATATACTTGGGGTTTCTTTCTCAAACATAAGGATCAAACACTAGAATTTTTTATCTCTTTTTGTAGAAGAATTGAGAATGAGAAAAATGCAACAATTACAATAATTAGAAGCGATCATGAAGGAGAATTTGAAATCATGAGGTTTAAGGATTTTTATCTAGAAAGAGGGTACATATATGAATCCTCCACTCCTAGGACACAACAACAAAATGGTGTGGTCGAGAGGAAGAATAGAGTCTTACAAGAAGTTGCGAGGAGTATGCTAAATGAGTATGCTCTTCCTAGTTATTTGTGGGCTGAGGCTATTATTACTACATGCTATGTTCATGTTGGATGTATACTGAAAAGTCTATCTTTTATATGAACATCATTATTTTTGAAATAAGAATCACATGATCATTGTTTGCATATTTATGGTTATGCATATCGTCTAATACATTACATTGTAGATAACATGGTGTATGGTGTCACACGGGAGATCATGTTATCAGTTCCTTGTAAAGTATAAGTAAAGGCTCAAAACCGAGATGGTTATGGACAAACAATTGGAATGGTTGTAGTGTGATTTTGTATTGGTTTGTCTTCACCATAGAATTATACTAGTACACTTTGTGTATTGAGCAGGACCGACATAGAGGTGATTTGATTTATTGCCGACTACATAATTGAATCAGACCTCAGATATTATATTATACATGCTATCCCGATATAATAACGGACACATATACTTAGTATTCATTTCTTTTATTTACCAATGGGCGAGATTTATAGAATAAATCGATAGGCTCGGTAAGTTGGGAAATAGTATTATTTATATGGTGTGTTGTTGATTATAGGAGGAAACTGTGTCCTATATAGATGATGTCCCCTTGAGGAGCGCATAAGGTTCATCATGTAAACCCTGTAGGTGGACTGTGTCCGGCATGATGATAAGGTTGAGTGGTACTACTCATGAAGTTAGATGTTGATTAATTAATCGACGGACATTCGAGATCTTAAATAAGGGGAGAAAAATGTACAAATAATATATGGAGCCCATATTAACTTATGGGGGTTGGTGAGGTAGATCAATGATAATCCTCTAGTGGATTGGATTATCATTAATGGATCGGACTTTATGTGGGCTTGATCTATTGGGTGGACAAGATCCAACTCCTCCTCATGGTCCCTATTGTAGCCTATTAAAATCTCATGAAGCCTAGATCCAATGGTTGAAACTAAAACTCTAGATCTAACGATGGAGATTAAATCTCTAGATCTGACGATTGAGATTAAATCTCTAGATCCAACGGTTGAGATTAAATCCCTAGAACCGACGATGGAGATTAAAGGAGGCTTAGAACTAACTCTATAAAAGGAGGCAAGGGGGTGGGCGACAAGAGATATTGAAGAGGGGCTAGGGTTTGGGCGGCAAGGGCAAAGAGGTTGGGCGGCCACAAATAAGGAAACTTCTTTCCTTCTTCTTCCTTAGGTGGCCGGTGCCTATTCTCCTCTTTTCTCTATTTTGCCGGCGTCCAACCTCCTCATCTCTTCTCCTTGGTCGGTGGAAACAAAGCCTAGGGTCTCTTCCCTTGGAGTTTTGGCCGGTGTCCACCATCCTTCTTCTCCTCTTGGCCGGTGGCAAGAATCAAGGTTAGTGCTTGGTGGTTCGTTAATGGAAGAAGAAGAGTTTTGTTTCTATACTTCCTCTTGTTCGGAGTGAGCAAGGAAGGAAGATTGGTGATCTAGGAGGCTTCGACTTTTGGAAGATCGTCGCCCACACGATGTCCAAAAGGAGGAAGGACATACAATAGAAGATCGAGAGGTATAACGCTTGTTTTTTTTTTTTTTGTAACATGTCTATAATTGTTTTTCAATCATATACATGTTGTATATTCTATTTTGTGGTTAAATTAACTTGGACCCCAAATACAAAGACAAAAGCCGACGATCTGTATATCGTCTATTCCGGGGCTATTCGTAGAATAGAGTTTGGTGGCTTGAAGAACAAGTTTGTTCAAGTGACTACTCTAATCGAATAGCACGACGATGAAACGGTAGCTTGGGTAATCCCTCTTGTCAAGGATAAAATTTTTTATCCAGGGACGTAGAAGGGATCACCATGAACAAGCGACCGAGTTGAAGTGTGAAGCGAAGTTTCCTACCTTCAAGTGGTATCAAAGCCACAGTTTTCGGTTTTGTGTGTTTATGATTCAGTTACTTTTATGCACTTTTCATATATTATATGTGTCGGATAATAGTAGGATGTGCGTTGGTTAACTTTTAGGTTGCAAGCATAGGATCCAACTATTATGGCCATATATGTGTATGTGATTGTATGTGTGTAATTGTATATTTTATTGAATCCTCGGGGTTGATGAGGCTAGTATTTAATTTTTGAAATTAGATATGACACTGTTTAGCCACTCTTTTATTTTAGTTTACTTTCGATCTAGATTTCATTTATACTCCTTTTTGGAGTATAGGATCGATGGATGTAAATTAAAATAGTTTTTCTCGGCTCGGATCTCCGGATGGCTTGTAAATGGCGTAGGGAGGAGCGGACGAGATGGCGATACGACGGGAGACATATTGAAGACAAAAGATATAATAGTTGGAAAATATTTATTTTTTATATTTATTGCTTATTGTTTGATATGCATGTCGTGGGCTAGAAAATTCCTCAATTTTAAATTACTAAGTGGGAGCGGGATATTTTTATAAATTCCCATGGCCTCCATTACGATTTGACATGTGATGCAAACAAACTTACACGTCGGCTCTGAGTGCCTTCCTCCACATCGGATGAGTTTGTCTGCGGATCACAAGGTCGAATATGGTTATAGAAAATTATTAAGGAGCGTGTGTACTTTTCCATCGGAAGGCACATAACCCGAGATAATTAACTTGGTACCGAGTAATGGTGAACACTTAGATACAAATATAAGTATCCTCCCCATCGGAGTCACTGCTTTTATTTGTAGGGCCGAAGAGGAACCAACTATTAATTTTATTTCTCAAAAAGTTAGATTGATAAGATATTAAAATTAATGGGTGAAACCTCCTCTTATAAATGTAGAATTTGTATACATCCACACTATCGTGGCATACGATATTCTTGGTGTATTGAGGTGTTGGTTGTTTTTAAAATTTTATTGTTTGAGGAATCAATAATATTTTGAAATCTAATGTTTTGATCTATGTGATTCTTAGGTTGTTTTCAAAATGACTTTCAACCCGCTTGCTGTGATACTGAAAGAAAATAAACTTACTAGACCCAATTATGTTGATTTGAAGAGGAATCTTGACATTGTCTTGACTGCTGAGGAATACAAATATGTACTCCTCGAAGAGTGCCCTCCTAAGCCTGCGGATGATTCTGGGGAAAAGGAGAAGGAGAGTTATAAGAAGTGGATTAAGGTCGATGAGATGGCGCGGTGTTACATTTTGGCATCTATGTCAAATGTACTGCAACACCAGCATCAAGCCATGCCCACTGCTTATGACATGATGCTCAATCTCAAAGAGCTTTTCGGACACCGAAATCGGGTTGTTAGGCAGGAAGCCATGAGGAACTTGATGACGACCACCATGATCGAGGGAACACCCATAAGGGATCATGTTCTCAAGATGATGGCTCATTTGAATGAGCTGGAAGTCCTCGGAGCTGAGATAGATGGGGAAACCTAGGTCGATATCATTCTCCAGTATCTACCTAGGAGTTTTGAGTAGTTTCGCTTGAACTACAACATGAACAAGAGGTTGTATTAGTTGGCGGAGCTTCTGAAAGAACTTCAGGCGGTAGAAGGGCTTTTTCATCAGAGTGCTCAGGTACAAGCCATGGTGTCCCAAAAGGTTTCTACTTCTAAGCCGAAAGGCAAGAAGAAGAAGAAACAAGCTGGGGCAAAGGCGGTGAGAGGAACTCAGGGAGGAGTGAAGAAGCCGAAAGGCAAGTGCTTCACTTGTAAGCAGACTGGACACTGGATAAAGGACTGCCCCAACTGTAAGCAGAAAAAAGATATATCTTTTGGTCTAATCGTTGAAACATGTTTAGTGGTGTTATCTATCGGCACCTGGTGTGTGGATACGGGAGTCACTAATCATGTCTGCAATACTTTGCAGGGGTTCTAAGAAACCAGACGACTGGCTGAGGGGGAGATTATCGTATACTTGGGCGATGCCACAAAGGTGGCGGCTATTGCAGTGGGAGATGTTTATTTGTCTTTTGAGAGAAATAAAGTTTTGGTTCTTAAAAATTGCCTTTATGTACCTTTATTTAGAAAGAATTTAATTTCGATTTCTAAATTGTATATGGATGGATATTCTATTTCTTTTAATGATAGAGTTTTTATAAAAAGGAATAGGGAGATTATCTGTTCTGGTGCATTGATAGGAAATTTGTATACACTTGAACCAAAAGCTCCCACGATTCAAATAGATGTTAATAACTCATCTTCTAATTCCAATAAGAGAAAAGAACCTTCGAAGATGAACCAAACATATCTTTGGCATCTAAGACTTAGTCATATTAACCTAAGCAGAATTCAAAGGTTGATAGCTGATGGACCTTTGGGTTCATTAGTGGTGGAAGATTTCTCAACCTGCGAATCCTGTTTGGAGGGTAAAATGACCAAGAGGCCTTTTAAGGCCAAGGGGTATAGAGCCAAAGATGTGTTGGAGTTGGTTCATTCTGATTTGTGTGGTCCTATGTCTATCCAGGCAAGAGGTGGTTTTGAATATTTTGTCTCCTTTATAGATGATTATTCGAGATATGGATACATTTACTTGATGCGCCGCAAGTCTGAATGCTTTGACAAGTTCAAAAAATTCAAGGCTGATATGGAGAAACGTCAAGGTAAAAGTATCAAGACACTACGATCTGATCGTGGTGGTGAGTACCTCTTGGGAGAGTTTAGGAATTACTTATCAGAGGCTGGGATTCAATCCCAATTGTCTGCACCTGGCACACCTCAGCAGAATGGTGTAGCAGAGCGAAGGAATAGGACTCTTATGGAGATGGTTAGATCGATGATGAGTTATTCTGAGTTGCCAAATTCGTTCTGGGGATATGCTCTAGATACGACAGTGTATATTCTGATCTTGGTTCCATCTAAATCAGTGCCTTCTACTCTCACAGAATTGTGGACTGAGCGAAAGCCTAGTCTGAGACATATTCGGATTTGGGGGAGTCCAGCACATGTGCTGAAGGCAGATGCTGGTAAGTTGGAACCTCGTACAGAAGTGTGCATGTTCGTTGGCTATCCTAGAGGAACGAAAGGTTATTTGTTTTAAAGTCCTAGAGATCAGAAGGTGATCGTTAGCACGAATGCCAGATTTCTAGAGGAAGACTATGTGATGAACCACAAGCCCATGAGTAAGATTGTTCTGGAGGAATTGAAATGGGAAGTCACTACTTCAGTACCACCGGTACAAGAGGATATACCACAAGTCACTGCACCGCGTGTCACCGAGGATACACAGGTAATACCTCGTCGTAGTGGGAGGGTTGTGAGATAGCCTGATAGATTCATGTTCTTGGGAGAATCTTCTGATTTGTTCCCTGGCAAACATGAACCTGATCCCTGAGCATATGACGAGGCAATCCAAGATAAAGTTGCAGTATCTTGGCAAAGTGCAATAAATGCTGAGATTGAATCTATAAATTCAAATCAGGTCTGGGAGCAAGTAGAACCACCCGATGGTGTAAAAACCATTGGATGCAAGTGGATCTACAAAAGAAAGAGAGGAATAGACGGGAAGGTTGAGACCTTCAAAGCGAGGCTTGTTGCGAAAGGGTATACTCAGAAAGAGGGTATCGATTATGAGGAGACCTTTTCATCGGAAGTCATGCTTAAGTCTATCCGGATTCTCTTATGCATTGCTGCTCATATGGATTATCAGGTATGGCAGATGGATGTCAAGATAGCTTTCCTTAATGGATTTCTTGAGGAAAACATCTATATGAAGCAACCAGAAGGATTCATTGCAAAGGGTAAAGAGCATCTTGTGTGTAAGCTTAATCGATCCATTTATGGATTGAAGCAAGCTTCGAGGTCTTGAAACATCCGCTTTGATGAGGTAATCCAGTCTTATGGATTTATTCAAAGTCCGAATGAGTCTTGTGTATACAAGAGATGTGACGGAAATGTAGTGATATTTCTTGTACTATACGTAGATGACATTTTGTTAATTGGCAACAATGTCAAGGTGTTATCGGACGTAAGGGTATGGTTGTCCAAACAGTTTGATATGAAGGACGTGAGAGAAGAGGGACACATCCTTGGGATCAAGGTTATAAGTTATCTCAAGCATCATACATGGACACAATTATGGATCGTTTTAACATGCAAAACTCCAAGAAAGGTTTTCTACCTTTCAGGCATGGAGTTCCTTTATCTAAGGAGATGTGTCCTAGAACATCTGAGGAGATAGAGGAGATGAAGGCAGTTCCTTATGCTTCAGCACTAGGAAGCCTTATGTATGCGATGCTATGTACGAGACCAGATATCTACTTTGTCGTGGGCATGGTCAGCAGATATCAAAGTAATCCAGGATAAGGATATTGGACTGTGGTAAAGCATATATTGAAGTACCTGAGAAGGACTAGGGATTATATGCTAGTTTACCAGGTAGACCATTTACACCCCGTGGGTTACACAGATTCCGACTTCTAATCAGACGGGGATAACAGTAAGTCTACCTCAGGTTTTGTGTTTACTTTGGGAGGTGGAGTCATTGTATGGAGGAGTATCAAGCAAAAATGCGTGGCGGACTCCACCATGGAAGCTGAGTATGTGGCAGCATCTGAGGCGGCCAAAGAAGCTGTGTGGCTCAGGAACTTCTTGATGGACTTGGATGTGATTCCTGGTTTGCCCAAAACTATCACAATTTATTGTGATAATAGTGGTGAAGTTGCAAACTCGAAGGAACCACGAGCCCATAAGGCAAGTAAACACATAGAGCGCAAGTACCACCTGATATGAGAAATCGTAAAGAGAGGAGAAGTTGCTGTGGCCAAGATTGCATAAGAGGATAACCTGACAGATCCTTTCACTAAGACCCTTCCAACAAGAGCTTTTGATAGGCATGTGGAGGGAATGGGAATCACATGTATGGCAGTTTGAGGACAGCATAGTCTTTTAGTATAAGTGGGAGATTGTTGGAATGTATACAGAAAAGTCTATCTTTTGTATGAACATCTTTATTTTTGAAATAAGAATCACATGATCATTGTTTGCATATTTATGGTTATGCATATCGTCTAATACATTACATTATAGATAACATGGTGTGTGGTGTCACATGGGAGATCATGTTATCAGTTCCTTGTAAAGTATAAGTAAAGGCTCACAACCGAGATGGTTATGGACAAACTATTGGAATGGTTGTAGTGTGATTTGGTATTGGTTTTTCTTGACCATAGAATTACACTAGTACACTTGTGTGTATTGTGCAGGACCGACATAGAGGTGATTCGATTTATTGCTGACTACATAATCGAATCGGACCTCAGATATTATATTGTACATGCTCTAAATCCCGATATAATAACGGACACATATACTTAGTATTCATTTCTTTGATTTACCAATGGGCGAGATTTATAGAATAAATCGATAGGCTCAGTAAGTTGAGAAATTGTATTATTTATATGATGTGTCGTTGATTATAGGAGGAAACTGTGTCCTATATATTAGGGTGATGATGTCCCCTTGAGGAGCTCATAAGGTTCATCATGTAAACCCTGCAGGTGGACTTGGTCCGGCATGATGATAAGGTTGAGTGGTACTATTCATGGAATTAGATGTTGATTAATTAATTGTCAGTAAATTAATTAATCGACGAACATTCGAGATCTTAAACACGAGGAGAAAAATGTACAAATAATATATGGAGCCCATATTAACTTATGGTGGTTGATGAGGTAGATAAATGATAATCCTCTAGTGGATTGGATTATCATTAATGGATCGGACTTTATGTGGGCTTGATCCATTGGGTGGCACCGATCCAACTCCTCCTCATGGTCTCTATTGTAGCCTATTAAAACCTCATGAATCCAAGATCCAATGGTTGAAAACAAAACTCTAGATCCAATGGTGGAGATTAAATCTCTAGATCCGACGGTTGAGATTAAATCTCTAGATCGGACGGTTGAGATTAAATCTCTAGAACCGACGATGGAGATTTAAGGAGGCTTAGGCCTAACTCTATAAAAGGAGCCAAAGGGGTGGGCGGCAAGAGCAATTGAAGAGGGGCTAGGGTTTGGGCGGCAAGGGCAAAGAGGTTGGGCAGCCACAAATAAGGAAACTTCTTTCCTTCTTCTTCCTTAGGTGGCCGGTGCCTATTCTCCTCTTTTCTCTCCTTTGCCTGCGTACAACCTCCTCATCTCTTCTCCTTGGTCGGTGGAAACAAAGCCTAGGGTCTCTTCCCTTGGAGTTTTGGCCGGCGTCCACCATCCTTCTTCTCCTCTTGGCCGGCGGCAAGCATCAAGGTTGGTGCTTGGTGGTTGGTTAATGGAAGGAGAAGAGTTTTGTTTTTATACTTCCTCTTGTTCGGAGCAAGCAAGGAAGGAAGATTGGTGATCTAGGAGGCTTCGACTTTTGGAAGATCATTGCCCACACGACGTCCAAAAGGAGGAAGGACATACAATAGAAGATCGAGAGGTATAACGCTTGTTTATTTTCTTTTGTGTTGGTGCAGTAGGCACCTAAGTCGAACCTGAGTTTTGATTATAGCAAACAATACAAAGTTAAGCTCATGTCATTATCTCACGTGCTGAATCAAGTATGCAGAAATGCTAAGCTAAGCCGAAGGTCAGCGACACTCAGAGAGAACCGTAGTGGTCGGGCAACACCGGGAGGACTTCGGAGGGAGCTGAAGGAATCAGGTTGAGACCGAAAGCAAGGCTTCAAAGGTAAATGTTGAGGTAAGGTCGAGTCCTCCATACGGGGACATCCTTAGGCGACGATCCGACCAAGACTTCCCTAGGAAGGTCTATGTTGAGATCGGACGGCAAGTGGTCGTCGAGTTCACTTATATTTTGAGCTAACTCTTTATTATAGTTGAAAAGTCTGGAAATCAGTTCAACTGGCCAAGGATCAGTTCAACTGCTGAGCCATCAGTTCAACCGGCCAAGGATCAGTTCAACTGCTTAGCCATCAGTTCAACCGGCCAAGAAATCAGTTCAACCGATGGTCAAAAATCAGCCTCGAGGAGTCAAGCTTTATCACCATTTTTCAAGGAGTTTTGTGCCGAATTCCTATTGGTTGAAGACCCATTTGATGAGGGGCTTAAAGGCTATAAAATAAGGGATTCTCATAGGGTTTTTGATCATCTCTAAGTGCTCAAAAACCTTTGCAACTCCGCGATTCTCTGACGACTCTACGACGAAGTGCTGTCAACAACCCTAGCTTAGTTTCTACTCTTTAGTTGTTGATATTTTAATTTGTCGTCTCTTTAAATATTGCAATTCCTTTTATTAATCGAGGTTTTCTATCTTTGCACTTTATATTAATAGAAGAGAGGGTTTGTCTCTCTATCTTTTCTTTCAAAGGTTTTTTTGTAATCGTCAAATTCCTACCTCCAACGAGGAGGAGTGTTTTTAGTGAATTACCCTCCGTGCGTGATCAAGGATCACTAGGGCCTTGGAGTAGTAGATGAAGGCTACGAACCAAGTAAAAAAACATTTGTCTACTTTTATTTATCATTTATCTTTCTGCTACAATTAATTGTCTACTCGGGTTTTAACGAACGAAACGAAAGAAAAGTTTTTATCGCTATTCACCCCCCCCCTCTAGGGATCCGCTTCGATCCAACAATTTGTATCAGAGCTGAGGGCGCTTAGATTTGGTGAAACCACCAATCTAACATTTTTTACAGATTTTTTTTTCGTTCATTTAAATTTTTCTCCCGCACTACTAATCCAAGACGAAGTCTTGGTACTCTTCGTTTGGTTTTGTTTTGCAAGTATTCGCGTTTGGAGTAGCCGACGGTCAAACGGGCATAACTTTTCGTACAAGTTGACCCACGACACGGGCTACCTACCAAAATGAAGATCTCGAAGAGATATACACTTCCTGCCAGGGTAAACCCTAGTAACAATCTTTCTTCATCCCCAAAAACCATCATTTAGTACCATTTCTGGGACATCGAAGGTTGTAAGTGCTCATCTTTTATTTTAGTTGGTTATTTGTCTTTTATTCCTTTTGTTTCTTTTCATTTCCTACATTACTAATCCAAGGCGAAGTCTTGGAACCTTTTTCGTGTTTTGTTTTGTATTTTTTGTGCAAGGTTTCCCTTCCAAATGGCCCATCTCGAGGGTTTTAGTACCGTCCGACCTCCGTTTTACAATGGAGATGATTTCCGTTACTGGAAAGGTCGGATGGAATGCTTTCTCAAAACCCAAATTGAGATGTGGATCATAATCCAAATGGATTTCACACTTCCGACTAATGAAGTGGGCGAATCCTTGGGTTATGACCAATGGACCATTGCGACAAAATGACAAGTCGAAGGCAACGCCAAGGCAACTCAAATTATCCAATGCGGTTTGTCCAAGGAGGAGATAAATTGCATTGGCCCCTTCATAAGCACAAAGGACCTTTGGACAAAGCTAGTGGAGCTACACAAAGGGACCGATGAGCCAAGGTATGTAAGCGTGATCTTTTATTTAATAAACTATATAATCTAAAAATGCAGGAACACGAGTCCGCGATGCAACTTCACGCCTGCGTCCAAGACATAGTCAACAATCTACACGCGATCGGGCAAAAGGTCGAAAACCGCGACCTTATAAGGTATGTCCTAAACTCCTTTCCGAGGACTACCTTGTGGGCATCCATGGTTGATGCCTACAAGGTCTCCAAGGATCTTTCGAAACTTAGGTTAGATGAACTATTTTCTGATTTTGAACTTCATGAGCAGTCTAACTCAGAACCCGAGAAGGGTATAGCACTTTTTGCAGGTTCAAGGAAGAAAACCGCAAGCAAGCCACCCCCGAAGGAAGAAGAGGATGAGTCTGATTCGGAGGTCGACCTAGAAATGGAGGTCGAACTAGTCAACCTAGTTCGGAGGATAGTCAAGGGCCGAAAGCGAACCATCACTCGACCCAACGAAGGTAAGCCTAAAAGTTCTAATATTAGGTGTTACGAATGCAACAGGTTTGGACACATCAAGTCCGAATGCCCAAAGCTCAAAAGAAAAGCACCAAAATACAAAAAGGCACTCAACGCTACATGGGAAGAAGCATCCGAGGAAGAAGACGATGATTGAGTCCTCATGGCTAAACCGGTTGAATCAGAGATGGAGTCGGAACCGGAACACGAATCAGAAACCGAAGACGAGTCGGACTGTGAAGCGCTATTCAAGACAAGCCACAGATACGCATCCGGTTCAAAAGATACACTCAAGGTAAGTCGATCTCTAATTAGTATGCTTTATAGTGCAATTAAGTTTTTAACTAGAAAGTTAGCTAAGTCTGAGTCCAAGGTCGAGACCCTGGTTGAGGAAGTTAAACTCCTCAAACACGAGATCTCCATAACCTCTTCGACTAGTTGAATTCAAGAGGAGGACTCAACTCGGGTTAAAAAACTCAAAGTTGAGAACTCACTCTTGAAGAGTCAAGTCGAAGATCTTAGGAATACGTTGGAAAGGTTTGCTTTGGGATCCAAAGGACTTGACCTCCTACTTGGATCGCAAAGGGCTGTGTACAACAAGGCCGGGCTAGGGTTTAGCTCAAATACGACCAACAAGTCGTATATGTCGATTGTAAGTCGACATAAAAAACATGTCCAAGCATGGGTCCCTAAGACCACCTTAATTTCAAACTTAGGATCGAACCAGTACTGGGTTCCCAAGGACCAAATCCACTATGTGGAGAGACCGAATCGATTCAACGGTCCAGGGGGAGCTAGCACGAAACTTGTTTGTGTTTTAACCTAGAAATTGCATGCTTAGGTTTTTTATTTAGTTTGATTTGCCTTTTTAGAATGATTAGATAGGACTATAACTCGTCAATACTTGATAACATAGTACCAGGATGCGGCGAGATGATAGTATGCTAGGAAAGCGGAGTCTTGTGTATTCGGGCTAGATAAGGCGTATCTAGTCTGGTGCACTTGACCGAGCGGAACTAGCTGAAGCTACCTCGCCGTATCCTAGACTAGTTAGACCAGGAAGTGGTCTTAGGTAAGTCAAGTCTCTATTTTCTTGAAAATGGCTTTGTCTAAGGAAGTGGTCGTTGTTCCGATCAAAGAAGGCTTCTGTGCCTCGCCACGACCTGGAAGCCATGATCTTGAAAAGGTGACTTGATGATCCTAAGGTCAAATCCGAATCTAACGCAAGGTTGATAAGTGTTTAAGTCATTAAATTTAAATCAAGTAAAATTGGAAGTCATCTCACAAGAACATATAGGGTTAACGTGTTTGATCATGTAGACATGGGTGAGATGATTTAGGTTAATAATCTTCAACCAATCTTTAATAAATCCAATATCCGATCCAACTACCTTGCGTGTAGGATCAATGGATGTTGGACAGTGGTTGCTCCCGACACATGATCGGGGATCAACTCAAGTTTTCGAAGCTTCGATTCAAACGATAAGGATCGGTAGCCTTCGAAAATAACGGCAAGCTCAAAATCATCGGATCAGGTGATATTGAGCTCAACTCAAATTTTGTTATTCAAAATGTTTTATTAGTAGAAAATTTTCAATATAATTTACTTAGTGTAAGCCAATTGTGTGATAATAACTATATGGTCATATTTCTAGAAAATGAATGCATAATTAATACAATTGAAACTTCTAAAACAATTCTTAAGGGAACTAGAAATAACAACATTTACACTATTAACTTAACTAACTCTTCAACTAAGTGTCTTATGACATGGCAAGAGGAATCATGGTTGTGGCACCGACGACTAAAGACTCATCCACAAGATGAGTCAGAGTGACTTAGTCAAAGGTTTGCCTAACCTCAATAACTTGAACAATAAAATATGTAATGCGTGTCAACAAGGTAAACAATCTAGGACACAACATCAACTAACTAATCAAGAACGAACCAAAAGTGTGCTTGAGCTCCTACACATGGATCTATTTGATTCACACGGAGCTAAGTCACTTAATGGAAGTAAATTCTGCTTAGTCATAATTGATGACTATTCTAGATTTACTTGGGTTAGGTTCATCAAACACAAAAGTGATACCCTAGATCAATTAATCAACCTATTTAAATTAATAGAAAATCAACAAAGCATTAAAATCAAAAGACTTAGGACTGATCATGATGGTGAATTCGAGAACCATAGGATTACAGAATTCTGTAACCTAAATGGATACCACCATGAGTTCTCTTGCCCTAGAACTCCACAACAAAATGGCCTAGTAGAACGCAAAAATAGAACCCTACAAGAAGCCGCTAGGACAATGTTAAATGAGTATAACCTACCCGATAGGTTTTGGGCGGAAGCCGTGAGTACGGCATGCTATGTCCAAAATAGGATCCTTATGGTAAAGAGGCACCTTAAGACCTCATACGAGATTTATCAAGATAAAATACCTAACATCAAGTACTTTAAGATATTTGGGTGTAAGGTACATATCCTAAACACTAAAGATTACCTAGGGAAATTTACATCCAAAACCACGACCGGAATCTTTCTAGGATACTCGACTACAAGTAGAGCTTATAGAGTATATAACCATGACACCCTTAGAGTCGAGGAGACTATCAATGTAGTATTTGATGAAGGACACGAACCTACAAAACCCTCGGAAACCCCAATTAGCGAGCCGATTCATACTAGACCTAACTATGATCTGGAGATCATGTCTAGTGTTAATCCTAACCTAAGTCAACCAAGTCACTCTATCAACCAAGTGATAGATGACTCCAACCAAACTAGAACTCAAACGAGTCATCCTACGAATCAAGTTGTAGACTCAAACCCAAATCCAACTAGGACTCAAACGAATCATCCTATCGGCCAAGTGATAGGTGATCCAACTCTAGGAGTTCGAACTAGAGCCTCATACAGAAACCTTAGTCAAATCTCCTTGATTTCTAAAATTGAACCCAAGACTATTGACCAAGCTCTTCTTGATCCCGATTGGATTATTGCAATGCAAGAAGAGTTGGCTCAATTCACTAGGAACGAAGTATGGGAATTAGTACCACCACCTAAAGATAAAACAATCATTGGAACAAGGTGGGTGTTTAGAAATAAACTTGATGATAAAGGTGAAGTGGTTAGAAATAAAGCTAGATTAGTCGCTAAAGGGTTTAGTCAAGTCGAAGGTTTAGATTACGATGAGACCTATGCCCCAGTAGCTAGATTAGAGTCCATTCAAATGCTATTAGCGTATGCAGTGTTGGATCGATGCGGTTCGCTAGAGGGGGGGGGGTGAATAGCGATAAAAACTTTTTCGTAATCGTTCGTTAAGGTACGAGTAAAACGCAGCGGAAAGATAACAATAAATAAATAAAAACACGAGGGTTTTTACTTGGTTCATAGCCTACGGCTACTACTCCAAGGCCCTAGTGGTCCTTGACCACGCACGGAGGGCAAAATACTAACCAAACTCCTCCTCGTTGGAGATAGGAGTCAAACGAATACAAAACACGATAAAGACTCATGGTAGAGGGACACTCCCCCTCTCCTTGATATGATTTAAAGCATTACTAAAAGAAATAAACTGAAATACAATTTAGAACTTTCGTTACCGACGACTTTAAAGGTTGGAGGTTGAAGCTCTAGTCGTCGTCTTGGCAGCGCTTCGTCGTAGGGATGTCGGAGAGTCGGAGCGTATCAGAAGCACTTGGAAGCTTTTAAATTGATGAAAAACCCTAGGTTTGGCCCTCCTTTTATAGCCTTTAATCCCCTCATCGAATGGGTCTTCAACCAATAAGAATTGGGCATAAAACTCCTTGAAAAATTGTGATAAAGCTTTGGACATCACGGCCATCACGATCACGATGGGCCGATCGATCTTCGACCTTCGGCGATTGATCGGTGATTGATGGCGGTCGAGTCCTCTAAGTGGCAATGATCGTGATGCTGCGCAAGTCAAGGTTAGCTCAACAAAAACATAATTTCGACGGTCGTCGACCATCCGATCTCGACCTAGACCACCTATGAGATGTCTTGGGTCGGATCTACGCTTAAGTCTTTCCCCGTAAAGAGGATACGACCTTGCTTACACTCGCACACACGAGCTTACCTTAGTACTTACGTGTTGCTTTTGCTTCCGGCCTTCCACTCAATTCCTTCGGCTCCCTCCGAAGTCTCTTAAGTGTCGCCCAACCACCGCGGCTTCCTCCGGGTGTCGCTAGCCTTCAGCTCCAGCATTGAGACTTTTCTGCACACTTGATTTAGCTCATGAGATAACAATATATGCTTAACTTTGTATCGTTTGCTATAATCAAAACTTAGGTTCGACTTAGGTGCCTACTGCACCAACAATCTCCCCCATTTTGATTTATGGCAAACTCACATACAAAGTTAAGTAAATAGCGAGCATGAAGAGTAATAATGTGCATGAGAAACAAAAAATATGAAGATTAAGTTGGAGTAGTAAGGATTTTCTTCAAGTACTCCCCTTTGAGGAAACCTCCCCCTTGACCGAGGGTGAGTCTTGAAGAAAGTCCTTAATCCTCCCCCCTGAGGGTTGCTTTAAGTAATTAACATTACTTAAAGTTGGCCTTAGTAAAACGTTTTAGTTATGCCCTTTTCCCCCCTTAAGTAAAACATTAACGACATAAAGTTTAAAAAATAAGTTTAAGTAAAACGTAGACGGCACAAATAAGTTTAAGTTAAGAATTCTTTGGCCTTTTGTTAAAAGTTAACTAAGTTTTAACTTTTGGTTTAAATATGAAGTAAGAGTTAAGTTATCAAAAAAAAAAATTTTGACCCCTTAACTTACTTTGTCCTTTTTCTCCCCCTTTTGCCATATATCGAAAAGAGTGAGAGCAAGTCTTAATTTTAAAGTCCAAGCATGTTCCACATTATTTCGAAAATAATATACTGAAAATAGGTTCATCTATAAAATGTTCGACTCATATTTGGCTTGATTGATATGAAGGATCAACCAGTCCTGGTCAGAGTCGGTTAGTATGTATGATTATACTCCGTGGCTCATAGCGATGCACTAGCTCTACATCTGGAACCAGGAGTAAGGTCCTAACATCTCACGCCCATCTACGTGGCTAAGTACACAAACACATTAGTCCTATGTGTTGTGAGATGTACTGGCTCCTTAAATCTATAGGTGCATGATATCTAAGGTATGTCCTATGCTAGTTCCATAAAAATGAAATTAAAGAAATAGTAGTAAGAACATATAATTTGCATGTACCTATTCTATTACGCACATGCCCAATTTTCGTCTTAATAGACTAAATTCGGCTTCGGGTAGGCGTTTAGTAAATAGGTCTGCTAAGTTAGACTTCGATTCGATGTGTTCGAGTTGTATGGCTCCGTTGGCCACATGTTCTCGAATGAAATGGTGTTTAACTTCTATATGTTTTGTCCTAGAGTGACATATCGGATTCTTTGTAAGATTAATCGAACTAATGTTGTCTACGTAAAGTTTAGTATTCGTAAAGTCTAACTTAAAGTCGTGGAGAGTGTGCTTCATCCAAAGAAGTTGAGTGACACACTCACCCATCGCAATGTATTCGGCTTCGGTGGTAGATAAAGCGACACAGTGTTGCTTCCTACTGCACCAACTTACTAGACTCGAGCCGAGTAGTTGACAACAACCACTCGTGCTCTTTCTATCGAGTTTACTATCGGCATAATCCGAATCGGAGTAGCCGATTAGTTCGAACTCCATTGATCTAGGGTACCAAATACCAACGTTAAGTGTACCCTTTAGATATCTAAGGATACGCTTAACTAGGGTTAGGTGAGACTCCTTAGCACAGGTTTGAAACCTGGCGCACATACTTACTGCGAATAGGATGTCGGGTCGACTCGCAGTTAAGTATAAGAGACTTCCTATCACGCTCCTATAGTACTTTAAGTCAATGGTCTTACTTTCTAGGTCTTCTCCTATGTTAATGTTAATCGCCATTGGGGTGTTTATTACCTTGGCGTCTTGCATTCCAAATCTTTTAATTAACTCCTTAGTGTATTTTTGTTGATATAGGTATATACCATCCTTAGTTTGTTTAATTTGTAGACCTAAAAAGAAATTTAACTCGCCTACCAAGTTCATTTCAAACTCACTTTCCATGAGGGAAACGAACTCGTTTAGTAAGGCTAAGTTAGAGGTTCCAAAAATTATATCGTCTACGTAAATTTGAGCTATGAATATTTCTTTACCTAAGGTTTTTACGAAGAGAGTTGGGTCAACTAAGCCTTGGTTAAACCCTTTTGACTTAAGATGGATTGAAAGTCTCTCGTACCAAGCTCGAGGAGCTTGTTTAAGTCCATAGAGATCTTTCTTAAGTTTTAGAACATGGTCGGGTTTATCTAGATTTTCGAATCCGGGGGGTTGGCTAACATAAACTTCTTCTTTAATGTATCCATTTAGGAATGCCGACTTAACATCCATTTGAAACAGCTTAAATCCTCGATGTGCGGCATAAGCTAGCAACATTCGAATGGATTCGAGTCTAGCTATTGGGGCATAGGTTTCGTCGTAATCTAATCCTTCGACTTGACTAAACCCTTTGGCGACTAACCTAGCCTTGTTTCTAACTACTTCACCTTTATCATCAAGCTTATTTCGAAACACCCACCTTATTCCAATTATCGTTTTGTCTTTAGGTGGTGGTTCTAATTCCCACACTTCATTCCTAGTAAATTGAGCTAGCTCTTCTTGCATTGCAATAATCCAATCGGGATCAAGAAGAGCTTGTTCAATTGATTTGGGTTCTATCTTTGAAATTAAGGAAATTTGACTAAGGTTCCTATAGGATGCTCTAGTTCGAACTCCTAGATTAGGATCTCCTATCACTTGGTCGATAGGATGATTCGTTTGAGTCCTAGTTGGATTTGGGTTTGAGTCTACAACTTGATCCATAGGATGACTCGTTTGAGTTCTAGTTTGGTTGGAGTCATCTATCACTTGATCAATAGAGTGATTTGGTTGAACACTAGTTTGACTCGGATCACTTGTCACTTGGTCGACAAGAGAAGTTGGTTGATGTGGATTAGACTCGATCTCAGGGTCGGAGACGAGTTTGGTATCAGTGGGCTCAACACTTGGGGTCATTAAAGGTTTTGTAGGTTCGGGCACTTCATCGAACACTACATTAATAGTCTCTTTGACTCTAAGGGTGTCGTGGTTATATACTCTATAAGCTCGACTTGTAGTCGAGTATCCTAGAAAGATTTAGGTCGTGGTTTTGGATGTAAATTTCCCTAGGTAATCCTTAGTGTTTAGGATATGTACCTTACACCCAAATACCCTAAAGTACTTGATGTTAGGTATTTTATCGTGATAAATCTCGTATGAGGTCTTAAGGTGCCTTTTTACCATAAGGATCCTATTTTGGACATAGCATGCCGTACTCACGGCTTCTGCCCAAAACCTATCGGGTAGGTCGTATTCGTTCAACATGGTCCTAGCGGCTTCTTGTAGAGTTCGGTTTTTCCGCTCCACTAGGCCATTTTGTTGAGGGGTCCTAGGGCAAGAGAATTCATGGTGGTATCCATTTAGGTTACAGAAGTCGGTGAACCTTTGATTTTCGAATTCACCACCATGATCGCTTCTAAGTCTTTTAACCTTAAGGTCTTTTTGATTCTCAATTAATTTGAATAGATTGATTAATTGATCTAGGGTATCATTTTTATGTTTGATGAACCTAACCCAGGTAAACCTAGAGTAGTCGTCAATTAAGACTAAGCAATATTGACTTCTATTGAGTGACTTGGCTCCATGTGAATCGAATAGATCCATATGCAGGAGCTCATGTACACTTGAGGTTCGTTCTTGGTTAGTTAACTTGTGTTGTGTCCTAGGTTGTTTTCCTTGTTGACAAGCATTACAGATTTTATTAACCAAGTTGTTGAGGTTGGGTAAGCCTCTGACTAAGCCACTCTGACTCATCTTGTGGACGAGTCTTGGGTGCGAGTGACCAAGTCGTCGGTGCCACAACCATGATTCCTCTTCCTGTGTCATAAGACATTTGGCTGAGGATTTGATTAAGTTAACTGTGTAAATGTTATTTGTCCTAGTTCCTTTGAGTATTGTTTTAGATGTTTTATTTGTTTTAATTACACATTCATTTTCTAAAAATACGACCTTATAGTTATTGTCACATAATTGGCTTACGCTAAGCAGGTTATATTCAAAATTCTCTACAAATAATACATTTTTAATAACAAAATTCTAGTTAAGCTCGATATCACCTGATCCGATGATTTTGAGCTTGCCGTTATTCCTAAAGGCTACCGATCCTTGTCGTTTGAATCGAAGCTTTGTGAATTTAAGTTGACCCCCGGTCATGTGTCGGGAGCAACCGCTGTCCAACATCCATTAATCCTACACACAAGGTGGTTGGATTGGATGTTAGATTTTTTTTTAAAAAAAAAATTGGTTGTAAGTTGTTAAACCTAGGTCATCTCACCTGTATCTATATGATCAAGCATGTTATACTTATGTGTTTTTTGTGAGATGATTTCCAATTAAGTTGATTAATTGTATTTAGGTTCAAGTAATTTTATGTTAGATTTGGATTTGACCCTAGGCTTGTCAAGTTTACCTTTTCAAGATCATGGCTTCCAGGTCGTGGCGAGGCACAGGGGCCTTCTTTTATCGGATCATCGACCACTTCCTTAGACAAAGCCATGTTCAAGAAAATGATGACTTGACTCACCTAAGATTATTTCCTAGTCTAACTGGTTATTTTTGAAAAGAGGCTCCCCGAGGCTCAATCTTTTCGAAGAACTTTAGTTGGTTATGTTTATGAAAAGAGGCTCTCCGAGGCTCAATCTTTTCGAAGTTGATTAGTGAGTTCACAAGTTTTAAAGTACAAACTTTCTAAGTTAAAGCATGCAATTTCTATGTTTGAAGCACAAACATTCTAAGTTAAAACATGCAATTTCTAAGTTAAAGCACAAACATATTTTGTACTGGCTCCTCCTAGACCGTTGAATCGGTTCGGTCTATCCACATAGTGGATTTGGTCCTTGGGAATCCAGTACGGGTTGGATCCTAGAGTTGAAATCAAAAGGTTCTTAGGGACCTATGCTTGGACATGTTTCCTATGTCGATTTACAATCGACATATACGACCTATTAGTCGTGTTTGACTTAAATCCTAGTCCAGCCTTGTTATACATGGCCCTTTGAGATCCAAGTAGGAGGTCAAGTCCTTTGGATCCCGAAGTGAACCTTTCCAATGTGTTCCTAAGATCTTCGACTTGACTTTTCAAGAGAGAGTTCTCAACTTCGAGCTTTTCAACTCGAGTTGAGTCCTTCTCTTGAACTCGACTAGTCGAAGAGGTTAGGGAGACCTCGAGTTTGAGGAGTTTAACCTCCTCAACAAGGGTCTCGACCTTGGACTCGGACTTAGCTAACTTCCTAAACAAAAACCTAACCATATTATGTAAAGTATTAAATAAAGTTCGACTTACTTTAAGGGTATCTTTTGAACCGGATGTGTATCCATGGCTTGACTTGAAGGTAGCTTCGTAGTCCGAGTCATCCTCAGGTTCTGACTCAAGTTCAGGCTCGGTCTCCGTGTCCGACTCAATTGATTTTGCCATGAAGACGTGGTCTTCGTCTTCTTCGGATGACGCTTCTTCCCATGTCGCGTTGAGGGCCTTCTTGTGCTTAGGTGCTTGGTGGTTCAGCTTGGGGCACTCGGACTTGATATGTCCAAACCTGTTACACTCATAACACCTAATATTAGAACTTTTAGGCTTACCTTGGTTGAGTCGAGTCGTGGTTCGCTTTCGTCCCTTGGCTATCCTTCGAGCTAGGTTCATTAGTTTGGCAGTCAACTCCGGGTCAACTTCTTCTTCGGACTCGTCTTCCTCCTCGGTTGGTGGTGGCTTGCTTGCGATTTTCTTCTTCTTTGATCCTGCAAACAAGGCTATACCCCTCTCGGGTTCCGAGTTGGACTGCTCATGTAATTCGAAATCGGAAAAGAGTTCATCTAACCTAATTTTAGAAAGATCCTTGGAGACCTTGTAGGCATCGACCATGGATGCCCACAAGGTAGTCCTCGGAAACGAGTTTAGAACATACCTTATAAGGTCGCGGTTTTCGACCTTTTGCCCGATTGCGTGTAGGTTGTTGACTATGTCCTGGACTCGGGCGTAAAGTTGGGTCGCGGACTCGTGTTCCTGCATTTTTAGGTTATATAGTTTATTGAAAAGAAGATCACGCTTACATACCTTGGCTTCATCTGTCCCTTCGTGTAGCTCCACTAGTTTCGTCCAAAGATCTTTTGCGCTTATGAAGGGGCCGACGTGATTTAGCTCCTCCTTGGATAGGCCGCATTGGAGGATTTGTGTTGCCTTGGCGTCGGCTTCGACTTGTCGTTTTGTCGCAATGGTCCATTGATCATAATCCAAGGAGTCACCCACTTCATTAGTCGGAAGTGTGAAACCCGTTTGGATTATGATCCACATCTCGATTTGGGTTTTGAGAAAGCATTCCATCCGACCCTTCCAATAACGGAAGTCATCTCCGTTGTAAAACGGAGGTCGGACGGTGCTAAAACCCTCGAGATGGGCCATTAGAACAAAAGACACAAATAGACGGAGACGAAGAAACTAACAACGACAAAAACACGAAAACAAGTACCAAGACTCGCGTCTTGGATTAGTAGTGCGGGAGAAAAACTTAACAAGGCGAAATAAATAAAAAAAATAGAATTAAAAGAAAAATAAATCTGTAAAAAGGCTAGATTGGTGTTTTCACCAAATCTTAGCAACCCCCGGCTCTGATACCAATTGTTGGATCGATGCGGTTCGCTAGAGGGGGGGTGAATAGCGATAAAAACTTTTTCGTAATCGTTCGTTAAGGTATGAGTAAAACGCAGCAGAAAGATAACACTAAATAAATAAAAACACGAGGGTTTTTACTTGGTTCGTAGCCTACGGCTACTACTCCAAGGCCCTAGTGGTCCTTGACCACGCACGGAGGGCAAAATACTAACCAAACTCCTCCTTGTTGGAGATAGGAGTCAAACGAATACAAAACTCGATAAAGACTCAAGGTAGAGGGACACTCCCCCTCTCCTTGATATGATTTAAATCTTTACTAAAAGAAATAAACTGAAATACAATTTAGAACTTTCGTTACCGATGACTTTAAAGGTTGGAGGTTGAAGCTTTCAGTCGTCGTAGGGATGTCGGAGAGTCGGAGCGTATCGGAAGCACTTGGAAGCTTTTTAATTGATGAAAAACCCTAGGTTTGGCCCTTTTTTTATAGCCTTTAAGCCCCTCATTGAATGGGTCTTCAACCAATAAGAATTGGGCACAAAACTCCTTGAAAAATGGTGATAAAGCTTGACTCCTCGAGGCTGATCCTTTGACGCGATGACCGATGGCCATCACCGGTCATTCGGCGATCATCGAGTCTTGACCTTCAATGATCGATTGATCGGCGATCGAGTCCTCTAAGTGGCGATCAGCGATGCTTTCTTCAAGTCAAGGTTAGCTCAACAAAAACATAATTTCGACGGTCGTCGACCATCCGATCTCGACCTAGACCACCTATGAGATGTCTTGGGTCGGATCTACGCTTAATTCTTTCCCCGTAAAGAGGATACGACCTTGCTTACACTCGCACACACGAGCTTACCTTAGTACTTACATGTTGCTTTTGCTTTCGGCCTTCCACTCAATTCCTTCGGCTCCCTCCGAAGTCTCTTGAGTGTCGCCCGACCACCGCGGCTTCCTCCGGGTGTCGCTAGCCTTCAGCTCCAGCGTTGAGACTTTTCTGCACACTTGATTTAGCTCATGAGATAACAATATATGCTTAACTTTGTATCATTTTCTATAATCAAAACTTAAGTTCGACTTAGGTGCCTACTGCACCAACATGCAGCACATCGAGGATTTAAGCTGTTTCAAATGGATGTGAAATCTGCATTCTTAAATGGATACATTAAAGAAGAAGTTTATGTTAGTCAACCCCCCGGTTTCGAAAGTTTAGACAAACCTGACCATGTCCTTAGGTTAAAGAAAGCTCTCTATGGACTTAAACAAGCTCCTCGATGTTGGTGCAATCGGCCCAGGTTGACTCGAGTTTGACTCGAGCAGTACCTTGATAGTATTTTGATGATAGACAAAACTCATGACATGGGATTATCATGGGAAAGTCCAACATGGGGTTGGCATGGAAAATCCAAGCATGGAGCATGGTGTGGAAGTCCAAGGGGGAAGCCTTGGCATGGGAATGTCCAAAGCATTGCGAATCCGTGCGCTTGGTGCTTGGCATGGGAAATCCAAAGCATTGCGAAGCCGTGCGCTTCGTGCTTGGTGAGAAATGCATTGCGAAGCCATGCGCTTGGTGCATTTGGAAAGTCTTGAGAACTTGGCAAGTTCACTAGGCTCGGGTCCTTGAGTCGGTGAAGGATGACATTGCGAAGTCGTGCGCTTGGTGCATCCGAGGGACCGCCGGACGGGGAGCGAATGGAGTGAGCCTAAAGGGAAGCATACTTCTAGGGTATGAGATGCGAAGGATGGCGTTGTGAAGTCGTACGCTTGGCGCATCCGAGGGACGTAGGCCGAGGGAAGAGAGCTTCGGTGGGAAACTCCATGAGGGATAAGGTGGACTTGGCCAAGTGGCTAAGACTGAGTGTCGGAGACTCAAACTTGATGTTTGAGGATTTACTCGATGGTCGGATGCTCAAACAACTTGGTGTTTGAGGTTTTGCCCGACATCAGTCAACTGGCATAGGTGCCGGTTTGACTAATCCAAGTCGACTAGGGTTCGACTGGTGTAAGGCTAGGGTTTTGTACTTGGTAGTCAACTGCCATGGACAGGCAGTCGACTGACGTCGACAGCAGTCGACTGCCGAGGGATGGCAGTCGACTGATGGGAGTGTCGCGAGCACAGAACGCTCCGTAGCCGACTGGGCAGTCGACTACTAGGTCACCAGTCGACTGATGGGCATCATCAGTCGACTGGTAGGTGATCCGTTGGAACTTGTCCAACGTGGATCTGGCCGTTGTGAGACAACGGCTACTGAGCGATCACCGGGCCTTTTGGTAGTCGATTGCTGCGAACGCCGATGCAGGTTATAAAAGGAGCTCGAGATGGAGGTTTTTGCCATGGTTTTTTGTGGAGCTATTGGAGGGGAATTGCTGCTGCATTCCAGTCCTTCAAGAGCCAATCAAAGCAAGCAACAAGCAAAGGGTTCAAAGCAAGCATTGTAAAGTGTTCTTTACGTGTATTTCGTATTTGTCTTTGTATTGCTTGTATTTCATTACTTAGTGTAATTGCTTGTGAGAGGTTTCTCCACCTCCGACGTGTAGTCGAAAAGGAGTGTTATAGTTAGTGTCGTGCACATAACTAGAGCTCGGTGAGCTCGCCCATGGAGTAGGAACCATTCGGTTCCGAACCACGTATATCTTTGTGTATTGCATGTGCTTGTGTGTATTTTTGTATCTTGTTAGTATTATTATTGTTATTCCGTTGCACTAACAAGAATTGTAGATGAGCACGCAACAAGAACGAACGAATTACGACATCCAACGAACGAGGGCTATTCACCCCCTCTAGTAGGCCGTATCAATCCCCAAACAAGTGGTATCAGAGCTGAGGTCGCTCTTCAAGGACTAACCGCCGCGAGAGCACTACAAAAATGGCCGACTTCATCCATCCACCAAAATTCGATGGAGATTTTGTTTGGTGGAGGAAACAGATGGAGGTATATCTCGAAACCAATTTTGATTATATGATTATTGTAGAAAATGGTTTTGAGATGCCTAGGGACAAAGAAAACAAGCCCATGGAAAAATCAAAATGGACCCAAGACCAAACCAAAGATTTCAAGACAAATCTCGAGGTAATTAAATTGATTAGTGATTTGTTACCTAACACTATTTGGTCTAGATTGGGTGATTATAGGGATGCAAGGGAATTATGGAATAAGGTAATGAAATTCCAAGAAAATTCCCAATCGACATAAGTAGAGGAGAATGCCGAAGAAGAATCATCATCTACCTTTGAAGATGTGGATGATTTTGTGGAGACCTCCACCTCTAGCATTGAGGGGGAGGAAAGGGTTTCTACTCCAGAGAAAGGTCAAGATGAATCTTCTACCTCCGGAAGAAGTGAAGAGGCCTCCACCACCTCCCTAGGTAACTCAAGTGTTGTAATTTTAAATAAAAATCACATAATATGCTTTGAGTGTCGGGAGAAAGGGCATTACAAGAGCAAATGCCCAAAATTGGCTAAGGAAAAGGCATCCGCACCAAAAGTCAACCCAAAGTCAAAGGATGCCAGTGTTCCCAAAATTAAAAGCAAAGAGCACATTATGTGCTTCAAATGCAACCAACGGGGACATTACCGAAGCCAATGCCCTAGGGGGAGGAAGAAAGGGCAAGAAGGTGCAACTCATGTAGGGGGAGCTCCTAAAGCTAACCCTAAGGTAAATTTACTTAATGCACCTTTAATTCCTAGAGTTAAAAAGCATGCTAAGAATTATTTTAGTTCTCTTGCTATTATCAATGAAAAGCATGCTAAGAGAAATAATAAGGTGTATTGTCTAGGTGCCAAGCATGTTCATATAACTAAGGACAAACTTAGGACCCAAAACACTAGACCTATATTACCTAAGGAGTCAATTAGGAGAATTGAAGAAAACTTGGATGTTAATCCCAAGAAATCTAGGCATATGCCTAAAAAGAAATATATTTCTCAAAAGATAAATGAAAATTCAAAATTGGGAAAACTAGAGTTAGAAAACCAAGCCTTGAGGACAAGGCTAGAAAAATTGGAAAAGACCCTAGCAATAATATCAAACTCGGTTAAGGGGTCTAATGTACAAAAGTCAAGACCTAGAAAACAAAAAGGGTCTAAGGGCAAGGAAGGTTTGGGTGACAAACCTAAGCTCAAGAAGACTTATCATAATGTTCCATTTAATTATGAAACTATTTCTAGGTCTAGACAAACCAAGGCTAATAGGGAAGTCATCCCTACGTCAAGCCATGGTATGTGTTTAGTGGCTAACACCTCAAAGAAATCAAATGTAGCCACTAAGAAGGTCAATGGAGGAGTTGTTGGGTTTTCGGCACCGCGGCGAGTGTGTGTTCGAACATGTTTCACAAACATGTGCACAGTGGAAAAAATAAAAATAATAAATCTACATTTATTACAACACACAAATCACATGCATGCATAGTACAACATGTGTAGACATAACCGTAAATTTAAATCTTGTAATAAAAGAAAATTTAACTACGTATACCTTTCGTATCACGTGTAGCGGGAACGGCATCAACCGGAACGATCCTCGCTAGAATCGTCTCTATCCGTATCCACGCCGAGTATCCTTAGGATGAATTCGCTAAGCCACGAGCTTCGTCTTCGTACGGGTTACTAGCCTCATGTTGAAGACGACGTGATCGAGAGATGATCACGATCCGAATCCAAATTCGGACCCAAAGACGAGTCCTCAAAACTCGCTTCTCCGGAGAGGTATTCGTCAACCGTTTGACGAATCCTTCGTCCTCCACCTCAGAGGATTACCGGAGGTCGAATCCCCGGTAAGTAAGGCGCTGTCGGAGCTCTAACCGTCGTCCAAACGACGCTCCGGCGAGAGGAAAACAAGCTGTCCAGAAAACTGGACAGATTTGGTGGAGGAGTAGGCGCCGGCCAACCAAGGGAAGCCAAGTGCTCACCTTATCACCACACCCAAGGGAGATCACCGGAACACCAACCGGCAGCAGCTCGACGCCGACGAGGGTGAAGGAAAGCTCCTTCTGGACGCCGGTTGGAGGAGAAGAGGGGGGCGGCAATGGAGTTGGCGGCCGACTCCTTCAATGGGGTTGGCGGCAACTAGGTTTAGGGCTTTTTGATTAGGGCTTAACTATCCCTTAAACCCTCTTTTATAGAGAACTAATTCTCTTAATGGTTATTTGATCATAACCATGAAGTCCGTTAACCCGCTCCATTAATATAAGTTAAAATAAATCAAACCATGATAGTTTATTTTAAGTTAAAACGAATCGAACCAACTTTTGGTTCATTCGTTTAAAATAAACCAAACCCTTTGGTTTATTCTCCTCCATTGGATTAGAACCAAACCATTTTGGTTAATCCATTATGTCTTCATAAGACACGGGCCATCCACGCTTCCATTGCGACTGAAACGATTTCATGCTCGCTTCTTGTTTGGTCCAACCAAACCTTGTTTCTCTCGGTCTGAGAATCCCATTCTCAAGCTCGTTTTAAATCCTTCGGATTACGCTCGTTGTGCGTGTGACCAAATAGGTTCTCAGTTTATGTTGGTCATCTATAATTAATCATTAATTATAGAACGATCATGAGTGACACCTAGTAGTACATCATGATCCCCAATTAACCGAAAAGATCAACGGTTGATCCAGAACTATTTTTGAAACCCTTCAGCAGCTCGAATGATTCGTGCTTCATTCCCTTCACTCATCTTATACCCATTTGGTTCAGGACATGGTCTATAGTGTCAGTCCCCACTAGGCTGACTACGTCACACCTAGCCCAAGTATCATTTCCTCATCCTACGGATTCTAGTTACTCCACATGTATCGAAGAGTACCTTAGTCTAAACATGTAATGCTTTGGCCAAAGACTTTAGTAACAATCCGACGAGAGGCCATGGGTATACATCTCCTCGCAAGGAGTGGTGAATCCTTTATAGGCTATTCAAACACCTTCGATCATTTCGACTTATACCCAATCATCCCGGGTCCACATCTCCTTAGAGATGTTTGCTTAAGATGTCAAAGCATAAGTCTCGATGATCAAGATGACTTGAATACCGCAAGTCAAAGGAACATCGCACTTAAGCTACAGTAAGAACTTCATTGACATATCTATATATGTAGAGAACCATATGTAGTCTTACGGTTGGTCACTCCAATGAACTAGTTACCATAACTAGCATCCACGATTAACTCCGGACATCACAATATCTCCAGCCAGAGAGAATTAGCTGCTTGGATACACCAAGGAGTATACCTCGTTCTAGTCTCGACAGAATCGATGGTGTCCAAATCCATCAATTCATCGACTAGGGATAATTTTGATACATCACAATTACACATGTAGAGATACTCACTAGTTGTGATCCAATCACAAATTCTCTCATGCTGTGAATCGTATCATGGATATTCAGTAAATGAGTTTAAGATCCAATCAAATACATCAAAATATGTATACTCAAATAGTGAATCTTCATTTATCATATAAATGGTTCATACATAAGGCGATTGCCTTAGGACATCTCTCATATATTACTAACAGACTCCCACTTGGCCTAATGTCAATCGCTACGGTATCCAATACCATAAGCTCTAACATGACCCTCAAACTTACTTTGAGGTAATGCTTTAGTCAAAGGATCCGCTAAGTTCCTTTCAGTGCGAATTTTCTCGATTTGTATTTTGTTCCTACTGATGATCTCTCTGATAAGATGATAGCGGCGAAGCACATGTTTGGATCATTGATGAGACCACATCAAGTTCATAGATGAACTACTTGATCGAAACTGCTTCCTTTGCTGCTTCCAAAGCTGCAACGTATTCTGCCTTAGTGGCAGAATCCGCTATAGTGTCAAGCTTAGAACCTTTCCAACTTATTGCACCTCCATTTTAGATGAATACATACCCAGAATGAGACATGGAATCATCCTTGTCTGTCTGGAGCTAGCATCCATATACCCACGTATCACCATGTACCCTTCTCCATATATTAGGAACGCATCCTTAGTTCTTCTTAAGTACTTAAGGATCATCTTAACAGCACCTAATGATCCATTCCTGGATCAGACTGGTATCTGCTCGTGACACTCAGGGCATACGATACATTGGGTCTCGTACATAACATAGCATACATGATAGATCCTATTGCGGATGCATAGGGAATCTTACTCATGCAAATCCTCTCGTCTTCTGTGCGCGGACACATAGACTTCGAAAGGTGTATCCCATGCCTGATGGGTAGAAAACCTTTCTTGGATTCCGACATGCTAAACCCCTTTAGCACTCGGTGTATATATGTAGACTGCAAAAGACAAAACAACCGTTTCGATCTATCTCTATAGATCTTAATCCCGAGGATGTAGGTTGCTTCTCCCAGGTCTTTCATGGAGAATGTCTTGGATAACCAAGCCTTAACTGACTGTAAGATTGAAACATCGTTTCCTATAAGTAATATGTCATCGACATACAATACTAGGAATACGACTGCACTCCCACTAACCTTCTTGTACACACAAGGTTCGTCTGGATTTTGTGAGAAATCAAACCTTTTGATTGTCTCATCAAAATGGATATTCCAGCTCCTGGATGCTTGCTTCAATCCATAAATGGACCGTCGCAATTTGCATACCTTGGTTTTTTCAACCGATGTGAAACCCTCAGGTTGTATCATATACATGTCCTCGAGCAGGTTTCCATTAAGGAAAGTTGTTTTCACATCCATCTGTCATATCTCATAATCATAATGAGCCGCTATGGCCAGGAGCATCCGAATGGATTTAAGCATAGCTACAGGCGAATAGGTTTCATCATAATCAACACCTTGCTTTTGACGATATCCTTTCGCCACCAATCTAGCCTTATAGGTAATCACATTACCATCCATGTCGGTTTTCTTCTTGAAAACCCACTTGCACCCTATAGGCTTAATGCCTTCAGGTGGGTCAACCAAGTTCCAAACTTGGTTTTCATACATGGAATCCATTTCCGACTTCATGGCATCAAGCCACTTATCCCTTTCTGAACTTGTCAGCACTTCTTCATAACTAGTAGGCTCCTCATCATCAATGAGTAACACGTCGTTCGATTCACTTACGAGAAATCCATATCTCTTAGGAATGTTGCGTGTTCTACCAGATCAACGAAGATGTGGTGTTACAATAGGTCCAGCCGATTGCTCATCACTATGAGTTGTTGGTTGTTGTGCTTCACCAGGTATCTCATCAATGTCTATTTGAGTTTCTCGAGCCTCCTCAAGCTCGATGACACTCCCACTGTTTTCTTGCAAGAGAAACTCTTTCTCTAGAAACACAGCATGCCTTGAAACAAACACCTTTTGTTCCACAGGATGATAGAATTGGTAACCCCTTGTTTCCTTAGGGTATCCAATAAATAGACATTTATCAGAGTTAGCATCCAATTTGTATGATACAGTCCGCTTCACATAAGCAGGACAACCCCATATCTTCAAGTAAGATACATGAGGTTTCTTACTATTCCATATCTCATATGAAGTAGTAGAGACTACCTTGGTAGGCATTCTGTTTAACAAGTAAATAGTTGTCTGAAGTGCATAGCCCCAAAAGGACATTGGAAGATTCACATGATTCACCATTGACCTGACCATGTCCAACAAGGTCCGGTTACGCCTCTCAGATACACCATTATGCTGTGGTGTATATGGCAGAGTCCATTGAGACAATATACCATTGTCTCTTAGGTAATCAAAAAACTCCTGACTCAAGTATTCACCACCTCGATCCGATCGAAGTATTTTAATACTCTTGTCATGTTGTTTCTCTACTTCATTCTGAATTCTTTAAACTTTTCAAAGGCTTCAGACTTGTGTTTCATCAAGAACACATACCCAAACCGTGAGTGATCATCGGTGAAGGTAATGAAGTAGCTATAGCCTCCTAAAGCTTGAGTTGACATAGGTCCACATACATCAGTATGTATTAGACCTAGTAACTCTCCCACTCGTTCACCTTTTTTAGTAAAAGGTAACTTAGTCATCTTGCCTTTTAAGCACGATTCACATGTATCGTATGAATCCAATTCAAACGATTCCAGAATTCCACATCGGTGTAATTCGGACATGCGTTTCTTTCTTACATGACCATGACAACAATGCCACATGTAGGAGTCTATTTGATTATCCTTTCGAGCACTCTTGTTGCTCACTTCGATATTGAAAACGTCACTGGATACGTCTAACGTATAAATACCATTGCTTAAAGTTCCAGTCCCATAAAGAACTCCATTCAAAGTTATGTAACAACAATTGTTACTAAAAGTCAAATTGTACCCATTTCTATTTAAACAAGAAATAGAAATGATGTTCTTTATCAACGAAGGAACATAAAATCAATTGTCCAGTTCTAAGACAAGTCCTTTATGGAGTTTCAACAAATACGTTCCGATGGCGAGTGCAGCAACCTTTGCTCCATTCCCAACACGTAAATTTGACTCTCCCTTGACGAGTCTTCTTCTATTCCTTAGCCCATGTATGTCATTACATATATGTGAGTCACACCCAGTATCCAATACCCAAGTGTTTGAGGAAATAGAATGACAATCAATAACGAAGATATCTGAAGAAGATGGGGCATCCGATGCCTTATTCTTCTTTGTGAACTCAAGATAAATCTTGCAATTTCTTCGCCAATGGCCCTCCTTGCCATAATGATGGCAAGTGCCTTTTGAGCTGATTCTACATCCTCCTCATCCGAAGAAGAAGAAGAGGATATGGAAACTATGGTAACGAATGCTTCTCCTAAGAAAATAGTTTCCATAATTTCTAGTTTAACTAAGGAGTTATTTGGCATGAAAAAGAAAAATAAAAGCATGCTTAATCAAATTAAGGAATTAGAACAAAAGCTAGAAAATGCATGCTTAAATGATAATGTTTCTTCTTGCCATGATGATGCATGCTCACATGACTATATGCCTTTGGATGTTAATGATGCATGCATAGAGGAAAATAGGGCATTAAGGGAAAAGGTAGATTATTTAGCCAAAGCCCTAGAGAAATTCACAATTGGCTCCAACACATTAAATATGATCATAGGGAGCCAAAGAGCAAGTTTTAACAAAAAAGGCCTAGGATATAAGGAAAAGAAAAATGAAAAGGCCTACAAATGCCTAATAGCTAGGGGACAAGATAAAAAGAAAGTAATTGCTAGAAAATGGATCCCCAAGGAATATCTAGTGAACCCAATAGGAAAGAACTTATTTTGGGTTCCAAAATTCATCCTTAAGGGTTAGAATAACCCTAGGGTAGTCAACCACATGGACCTAACCTATATCATATTTTGGTTGACTTAGGATGACGGGACAACATTTTTTTTTGATAGTGTTGGGTGATGATAACGTACCCATAAATAGATAATAATGCTTAAATCATGATGATTGATGTAATTCCTATGTATATTTACAATCATGATTTATGTTTTTGAAATTTGGCACGTTATCATAAGAAATAGGTTTGAATCATGCTTTAGGTAATACTTTGTTTATTATCATCATATAATACCTAATGCATGACTATTATTTGATGAATACATGAGTTTCATGATCATAATGTAGAATTCATTCATATATGTCTTTATGATCATGAGGATTATTAGGTTGATACTTAACCTTGATAGAATTGCATGAATATATTGGTTAAGTATGCAAAAATACCCCCTAGGATGCATCTCACACTCACCATAGGCTACCTTGATTGAAAACTTAGCATGAGTGAGATTTTAGGATGATACAAATGTCCACTAATGCCTATGGCATTTAGATGGTCATTTAAAGTATCAAAATAGCAATAATAGACCAATCATGGGGAAGGCTTATGTTTAATTCATAGACATATTGCCCAAAGATCATGGTTGGATATTTCATATGTTTTCAAAACAATTTCTTACTTTAAAATATATGTATTCATGTTTTGAAACAATTGGATGCAAGACTAGGTGTTAAAATGGATACTCTTATGATCAAACACCTAGTAGTTGTTAAAGATTTTGGATTTTTGGCAAATACTTGAAAATATAATGATTTATCATGAAAACATATTTTTCACTGATAGATATACTTAAAAGAAATGTGTTCCCCAAATTTCATGATTTTTTTTAATTTTCTGGAATTTTTAATGCATTTCTGAAATTCAGTCTGAAAATCAAAAAATCCCGAAATTCACGTGCCAGTCGACTGGTATCTGAACCAGTCGACTGATGGCCTGAATATCAGACCAGTAAAGGCTGAATTCTGAATTTTAAATCAACTTGTGGTATTTTCTTTCTTTTAGACTTGATGTCATGTGTTTTTAACTTAGTGATAATCTTTTTGATGGTGTCAAAGGGGGAGAAAATATTATGTTTAAAGTTAATTATAAAAGGGGGAGAAATTTATGATAGGGAGAAATTTACATAGAGAGTTTCATGGATTAAGGGGGAGTTGCATGTTGCTAAATCATGATTATGTTTACATGCTTTCTTTCCTTAAAATTTATATCAAATGTTTTTACATAACTTAAACGGATTGCCACACATCAAAAAGGGGGAGATTGTTAGGGCAATCTCTTGTCGTAATATGGTTTTGATGGTGTGGCAAAGGGTTTAAGTTAGTTTGATATGTTGATTTGATATGTCCGTTGAAGTCGTGCAGGACTTAGTAATTCGCACATGGAGTCGTGGCGAGTTTCACATCTCATGACTCGTGCCTTGAGTCGGTGAAGGATAGCTTTGTGGAAGCCGTGCGCTTGGAGCATCCAAGGGACCGCCGGACGAGAAGCTTGGAGTGAAGCCGGAGGAAGTAGACTTCGAGGCAAGAGACGCGAAGGAGCATTGCAGAGTCATGCGCCTGATGCTGCCGAGGGACGTGGCCACGAACGAAGATAACTTCGAAGGCGAGGGACTCTGAGGGATGAGAGTGAGCGATTGTAACCCGGGAAGGGTAGCTCTTAGGTGAAACTTGGCCATTTGGCCAAGTGTCGGATGGGTTTTCCCGACACCAGTCGACTTCCATGTCATGGCAGTCGACTGCTCTAAGTCGATGGTTCGATCGACTAGTCTAATGTGGCTGAATCAAGTTGATCAGTCGACTGCCAACATGGGGAGTCGACTGATAGCTAATCGATCACGAAGGGCGGCGGTCGGTGATGTCACCGCGAGCACAGAATGGAGTCGACCTCGTTGAGGACTCGACTGGTTGACATCAGTCGACTGATGGGTGCCATCAGTCGACTGATGCCAGTACCGTTGGATAGTATCCAACGTGGAAAGTGGCCGTTATTGGGCAACGGCTACAGCACCAGTCGACTGATGGGTGCCATCAGTCGACTGATCCTGTGTCAACGGGAAGAAACCCTCTTCCTCTATAAAAAGGAAGGGGGTAAGGCTTTGGGAGGAAAAATGCTTGAACGCCCAACTACTCCCAAAGTGCCCTAAACGATTTCCCACTCTTCTACTTGCTCTAATCTTCATTCCATTGTAGAAGAGTGATCTTTGTGTAAAAGAGGTTACCTCCACCTAGTTTTGTGCAAAGAAGAGATCTAGTGGATAGATTGCGGAGTGATTCACCGTGGACGAATCGGACCGTGGATTAGCGGCGTAGCCGTGAACCACGTTATATCTCCGTGTTTGTATTGTCTTTGTTTTATTTCTATTTGCTTGTCTTAGTTTATTGCTTCCGCTTGTGCTAACGCTTTGTAGATGAGCAAAATACGATGACCAATGAACGAGGGCTATTCACCCCCCTCTAGCCGGCCAATCGATCACCTAACAAGTGGATGGGTGGTTAACCTAGCCATTGTGAGTTGACACATTAGGGTGTGCCAATATGGTTTGAGAAGTTAAGAATGATTTAAATTGGCACAATTAGGTTATAGAGGTCGTGGTGTGCTATTTTGGGTTTTTGGCACACTAGGGAAATGAATGGTTTAAGGCAAAGTGAATTTAATCCCTAGAAATGGCAAATTGATTTTAACACTTAGGTATTTTATACCTTAGTTTATTTTTCTTGCCATGCTTTATTTGTCTTGCCATGTCATGACATCATTCTCATTTGTATCTCTAAATATGTCATGATAATGTTTAGATTTATTTTTATATGTCATGTATGCTTAAATCTCATTCACATGCCATGACATCATGATATTGGCATATGTTTTTTATATAAATCATATTTATGCCATAATCATATCATGCATTAAATAAAATGAAATTAAGGACTATGGCATGATTTGATGGGAATCAAATAATATTGCCTAGAAATATGCATGAGACCATTTAAAGAACAAAAACCCACATCTCACTAGATTAATTGCCTTGAATGTGTCTTTACACATCTAGATATAAGTGAGATGTTTAAGGAAAAGAAATTAAAGATTTTGAAAACATTTTGAAAAACCTTGGTGAAGCCTATCTTTTGATAGTTATCACCATTGAATGGGATGATACAAAGATGGTTCTTTATTGAAGCTTTTCTAAACTTTTGAACTTTGTATCAATCTCCTAATTTAGTGGGTAAAATAATTTTCCAATATTTTTCACCCATAGTGTTTAGGATAAGTATTATACGTATGCATTTTCAAGATTTTTAAAATTACGTATATTTACTTATGGATTTCGGAAATCCATTTGACCGGCAATGATCGATAGGTGGCAATGTCGATCGATTTGATTTCAATGCCGCCAAGCTAATTTCGGGTAAATCTTGTTGGTTAGGCCCATGTTCAGCTAGGTTAAGGTCCCCTAACCACTCCTAACCCTAGGATGTGCTTGGGAGAGCATTAGAGAGGGTGGAAACCTATTGGACATGAATTAGGAGTTGGGTTGAGGGTGAGTATCAATTTTAAGGTGGAAGAGAGTTCATTGTTGAACTTTGCCTTAATTTTTATTTGGTTAATGTTCCTATTGGCTTAGGGACTCTCCAAGGACATTGTTGGTGCAATGGTTAAGGGGGAGGAAGCCTCTAGGGGGAGGTATCCATCATGGGAAGATGGATGTGTATTTCCTCATGGGAGGAAAATTGGGTTGCCTCTCTTTAAGTGATATGGGATCATTAGAAAGATTGTAGGCATGTGTTCCTCCAAGGGAGAGATTGTAAGATCTCATTGGGATATGAGACATTCATACCCTTGGGGAGGACCTTTTTGATGTAATGTCAAAAAGGGGGAGATGTTACCAAGTTACCAATTAGGTTTGGAATTCTCATTTGGGATATGAGAATTGTCAATATGGGAGAATTGGTAGACTTGAGATGGTAGTTTTGTCAATCATCAAAAAGGGGAGATTGTTGGTGCAATTGCAATCAGCCCAGGTTGACTCGAGTTTGACTCGAGCAGTACCTTGATAGTATTTTGATGATAGACAAAACTCATGACATGGGATTGTCATGGGAAAGTCCAACATGGGGTTGGCATGGAAAATCCAAGCATGGTGCTTGGTGTGGAAGTCCAAGGGGGAAGCCTTGGCATGGGAAAGTCCAAAGCATTGCGAAGTCGTGCGCTTGGTGCTTGGCATGGGAAATCCAAAGCATTGCGAAGCCGTGCGCTTGGTGCTTGGTGAGAAATGCATTGCGAAGCCGTGCGCTTGGTGCATTTGGGAATTCTTGAGAACTTGGCAAGTTCACTAGGCTCGGGTCCTTGAGTTGGTGAAAGATGGCATTGCGAAGCCGTGCGCTTGGTGCATCCGAGGGACCGCCAGATGGGGAGCGAATGGAGTGAGCCCAAAGGGAAGCATACTTCTAGGGTATGAGATGCGAAGGATGGCGTTGCAAAAGGCGGCGCTTGGCGCATCGAGGGCGTAGGCGAGGAAGAGAGCTTCGGTGGGGAACTCCATGAGGGATAAGGTGGACTTGGCCAAGTGGCTAAGACTGAGTGTCGGAGGCTCAAACCTGATGTTTGAGGGTTTACCCGGTGGTCGGATGCTCAAACAACTTGGTGTTTGAGGTTTTGCCCGATATCAGTCGACTGGCATAGGTGTCGGTTCGACTGATCCAAGTCGACTAGGGTTCGACTGGTGTAAGGCTAGGGTTTTGTGCTTAGCGATCATTGCCATGGGTGGCGATCGGCCAGCGTCGGCACGATCGGCTAGGGATGGCGATCGGTGATGGGAGTGTCGCGAGCACAGAATGCTCCGTAGCCGATTGGGCAGTCGACTACTAGGTCACCAGTCGACTGATGGGCATCATCAGTCGACTGGTAGGTGATCCGTTGGAACTTGTTCGACGTGGATCTGACCGTTGTGAGACAACGACTACAGGGGCAGTCGACTGGGGCCTTTAGGCAATCGACTGCTAGGCGCAAAAATAGCTCGATGCAGGTTATAAAAGGAGCTCGAGATGGAGGTTTTTGCCATGGTTTTTTGTGAAGCTATTGGAGGGGAATTGCTGCTGCATTCCAGTCCTTCAAGAGCCAATCAAAGCAAGCAACAAGCAAAGGGTTCAAAGCAAGCGTTGTAAAGTGTTCTTTACGTGTATTTCGTATTTGTCTTTGTATTGCTTGTATTTCATTACTTAGTGCAATTGCTTGTGAGAGGTTTCTCCACCTCCGACGTGTAGTCGAAAAGGAGTGTTATAGTTAGTGTCATGCGCATAACTAGAGCTCGGTGAGCTCGCTCGTGGAGTAGGAACCATTCGGTTCCGAACCACGTATATCTTTCTGTATTGCATGTGCTTGTGTGTATTTTTGTATCTTGTTAGTATTGTTATTGTTATTCCGCTGCACTAACAAGAATTGTAGACGAGCACGCAATAGGAACGAACGAATTACGACATCCAACGAACGAGGGCTATTCACCCCCCTCTAGCCGGCCGTATCGATCCCCCAACACTCGAACTTGGTACGAGAGACTTTCGATTTATCTTAAGTCCAAAGGTTTTAACCAAGGTGTAGTTGACCCAACCCTTTTCGTAAAAACCTTAGGTAAAGACATATTCATAGCTCAAATCTACGTAGATGATATTATTTTCGAAACCACCAACTCAATCCTACTAAATGAGTTCATTTCACTTATGGAAAGTAAATTTGAAATGTATTTAGTAGGCGAGTTAAGTTTCTTCTTAGGTCTACAAATTAAACAAACTAAAGATGGAATATACCTACATCAACGCAAATATACTAGGGAATTAATCAAACGCTTTGGAATGCAAGACGCTAAAATTATTAATACCCCAATGGCAACTAATGTGAATATAGAAGAAGATTCAATCGGAAACTCAATTGATTTAAAATACTATAGGAGCATAATAGGGAGTCTCCTTTACTTAACTGCAAGCCGACCTGATATCCTATTTACAGTAAGTATGTGCGCAAGGTTCCAAACCTGTGCCAAGGAGTCTCACCTAACTCTAGTCAAGCGTATCCTTAGATATCTAAAGGGTACACTTAATGTCGGTATTTGGTACCCTAGATCGGTTGGGTTTCCGGCACCGCGGCGAATGTGTGTTCGAACATGTTTCGTAAACATGTGCACAGTGGAAGAAATAAAAATAATAAATCTACATTTATTACAAAACACACATCACACGCATGCATAGTACAACATGTGTAGACATAACTATAAATTTAAATTTTGCAATAAAAGGAAATTTAACTACGTATACCTTTCGTATCACGTGTAGTGGGAACGACATCAACCGGAACGATCCTCGCTAGAATCGTCTCTATCCGTATCCACGCCGAGTATTTTTGGGATGACTTCACAAAGTCATGAGCTTCGTCTTCGTACGGGTTACTAGCCTCGTGTTGAAGACGACGTGATCGAGAGTGGATCACGATCCGAATCCAAATTCGGATCCAAAGACGAGTCCTCAAAACTTGCTTCTCCGGAGAGGTATTCGTCAACCGTTTGACGAATCCTTCGTCCTCCACCTATGAGGATTACTGGAGATCGAATCCCCGGTAAGTTAGGCGCTATCGGAGCTCCAACCGTTGTCCAAATGACGCTCCGACGAGAGGGAAACATGCTGTCAAAAAAACTGGACAGCTTTGGTGGAGGAATTAGGGTCGGCCAAAAAGGTAGGATGAAGCTCACCTTGATGCCAAACCCAATGGAGATCACCGGAGAGTTGCCGGAGGATCACCGGCCGAAGCTTGGACGCCGGAAATAATTTGGACGGCGGCACAAGGGGGTGGGCGGTGGCACAAGGCTTTTGGCGCCGACTTCTCCAAGGAGAGGAGGGGGGCGGCAACAATTAGGTACAGGGCTTTTTGGATTAGGGCTTAACAAACCCTTAAGCCCTCTTTTATAGAGAACTAATTCTCTTAATGGTTATTGGATAATAACCATAAGGCCCGTTAACCTGCTCCATTAATATAAGTTAAAATAAACCAAACCATGGTGGTTTATTTTAAGTTAAAATGAACCGAACCAACTTTGGTTCATTCGTTTAAAATAAACCAAACCTTTTGGTTTATTCTCCTCCATTGGATTAGAACCAAACCATTTTGGTTGATCCATTATGTCTTCATATGACACGGCCCATCCACGCTTCCATTGCGACTGAAACGATTTCATGCTCGCTTCTTGTTTGGTCCAACCAAACTTAGTTTCTCACGGTCTGAGAATCTCATTCTCAAGCTCATTTTAAATCCTTCAGATTACGCTCGTTGTGCGTGTGACCAAATAGGTTCTCGGTTTATGTTGGTCGTCTATAATTAACCATTAATTATAGAACGATCATGAGTGGTACCTAGTAGTACATCATGATCCCCAATTAACCGAAAAGATCAACGGTTGATCCAGAACTATTTCTGAAACCCTTCAGCAGCTCGAATGAATCGTGCCCCATTCCCTTCACTCATCTTATACCCACTTGGTTCAGGACATGGTCTATAGTGTCAGTCCCCACTAGGTTGACTACGTCACACCTAGCCCAAGTATCATTTCCTCATCCTACGGATTCTAGTTACTGCACATGTATTGAAAAGTACCTTACTCTAAACATGTAATGCTTTGGCCAAAGACTTTAGTGACAATCCGACGAGAGGCCATGGGTATACATCTCCTCTCAAGGAGTGGTGAATCCTTTATAGGCTATTCAAACACCTTCGATCACTTCGACTTATACCCAATCATCCCGGGTCCACATCTCCTTAGAGATGCTTGCTTAAGATGTCAAAGCATAAGTCTCCATGATCAAGATGACTTGAATACCGCAAGTCAAAGGAACATCGCACTTATACTACAGTAAGAACTTCATTGACATATCTATATATGCAGAGAACCATATGAAGTCTTACAGCTGGTCACTCCAATGAACTAGTTACCATAACTAGCATCCACGATTAACTCCGGACATCACAATATCTCCAGCAAGTGAGAATCAGCTGCTTGGATACACCAAGGAGTATACCTCGTGCTAGTCTCGACAGAATTGATGGTGTCCAAATCCATCAATTCATCGACTAGGGATAATTCCGATACATCACAATTACACATGTAGAGATACTCACTAGTTGTGATCCAATCACAAATTCTCTCATGCTGTGAATCGTATCGTGGACATTCAGGAAATGAGTTTAAGATCCAATCAAATACATGAAGACATGTATACTCAAATAGTGAATCTTCATTTATCATATAAATGGTTCATACAAAAGGCGATTGCCTTAGGACATCTCTCATATATTACTAACAGACTCCCACTTGGCTTAATGTCAATCGCTACGGTATCCAATACCATAAGCTCTAACATGACCCTCAAACTTACTTTGAGGTAATTCTTTAGTCAAAGGGTCCGCTAAGTTCCTTTCAGTGGGAATTTTCTCGATTTGTATTTCGTTCCTACTGATGATCTCTCTAATAAGATGATAGCGGCGAAGCACATGTTTGGATCATTGATGAGACCACTTCAAGTTCAGAGATGAACTTCTTGATCCAAACCGCTTTCTTTGCTGCTTCCAAAGTTGCAATGTATTCTGCCTTAGTGGCAGAATCCACTATAGTGTCAAGCTTGGAACCTTTCCAACTTATTGTGCCTCCATTCTAGGTGAATACATACCCAGACTGAGACATGGAATCATCCTTGTCTATCTGGAGCTGGCACCCGTATACCCACGTATCACCATGTACCCTTCTCCACATATTAGAAATGTATCCTTAGTTCTTCTCAAGTACTTAAGGATCATCTTAACAGCCACCTAATGATCCATTCTTGGATCAGACTGGTAACTGCTCATGACACTCAGAGCATACGATACATCGGGCCTCGTACATAACATAGCATACATGATAGATCCTAATCCGGATGCATAGGGAATCTTACTCATGCAAATCCTCTCATCTTCTGTGCGCGGACACATAGACTTCGAAAGGTGTATCCCATGCCTGATGGGTAGAAAACCTTTCTTGGATTCCGAAATGTTAAACCTCTTTAGCACTCGGTCTATATATGTAGACTGCGAAAGACCAAGCAACCGTTTCGATCTATCTCTATAGTTCTTAATCTCGAGGATGTAGGTTGCTTCTCAAGGGTCTTTCATGGAGAATGTCTTGGATAACCAAACCTTAACTGACTGTAAGATTGAAACATCATTTCCTATAAGTAATATGTCATCGACATATAATACTAGGAACACGACTGCACTCCCACTAACCTTCTTGTTCACACAAGGTTCGTCTGGGTTTTGTGAGAAATCAAACCTTTTGATTGTCTCATCAAAACGGATATTCCAGCTCCTGGATGCTTGTTTCAATCCATATATGAACCGTCGCAATTTGCATACCTTGGTTTTATCAACCGATGTGAAACCCTCAGGCTGTATCATATACACGTCCTCGAGCAAGTTTCCATTAAGGAAAGCTATTTTCACATCCATCTGTCATATCTCATAATCATAATGGGCCGCTATGGCCAGGAGCATCCGAATGGATTTAAGCATAGCTACAGGCGAATAGGTTTCGTCATAATCAACACCTTTCTTTTGACGATATCCTTTCGCCACCAATCTAGCCTTATAGGTAATCACAATACCATCCATGTCGGTTTTCTTCTTGAAAACCCACTTGCACCCTATAGGCTTTATGCCTTCAGGTGGGTCAACCAAGTTCCAAACTTGGTTTTCATACATGGAATCCATTTCCGACTTCATGGCACCAAGCCACTTATCCCTTTCTGAACTTGTCAGCACTTCTTCATAACTGGTAGGCTTCTCATCATCAATGAGTAACACGTCGTTCGATTCACTTACGAGAAATCCATATCTCTCAGGAATATTGCATGTTCTACCAGATCTACGAAGATGTGGTGTTACAATAGGTCCAGCCGATTGCTCATCACTATGAGTTGTCGGCTGTTGTGCTTCTCCACGTATCTCATCAATGTCTATTTGAGTCTCTCGAGCCTCCTCAAGCTCGACGACACTCCCACTGTTTTCTTACAAGAGAAACTCTTTCTCTAGAAACACAGCATGCCTTGAAACAAACACCTTTTGTTCCACAGGATGATAGAATTGGTAACCCCTTGTTTCCTTAGGGTATCCAATAAATAGACATTTATCAAACTTAGTATCCATTTTGTCTGATACAGTCCACTTCACATAAGCTGGACAACCCCATATCTTCAAGTAAGATACATGAGGTTTCTTACCATTCCATTCTCATATGGAGTAGTAGAGACTACCTTGGTTGGCATTCTGTTTAACAAGTAAACAACTGTCTGAAGTGCATAGCCTCAAAAGGACTTGGGAAGATTCGCATGATTCATCATTGACCTGACCATGTCCCACAAGGTCCGGTTACGCCTCTCAGATACAACATTATGCTGTGGTGTATATGGCGGAGTCCATTGAGACAATATGCCATTGTCTCTTAAATAATCAAGAATCTCTTGACTTAAGTATTCACCACCTCGATCCGATCGAAGTATTTTAATACTCTTGTCATGTTGTTTCTCTACTTCATTTCTGAATTCTTTGAACCTTTCAAAGGCTTCAGACTTGTGTTTCATCAAGAACACATACCCAAACCGTGAGTGATCATCGGTGAAGGTAATGAAGTAGCTATAGCCTCCTAAAGCTTGAGTTGACATAGGTCCACATACATCAGTATGTATTAGACCTAGTAACTCTCCCACTCGTTCACCTTTTCCAGTAAAAGGTAACTTAGTCATCTTGCCTTTTAAGCATGATTCGCATGTATCGTATAAATCCAATTCAAACGATTCCAGAATTCTACATCTGTGTAATTTGGACATGCGTTTCTTGCTTACATGGCCAAGACGACAATGCCACATGTAGGAGTCTAATTGATTATCTTTTCGAGCACGCTTGTTGCTCGCTTCGATATTGAAAATATCACTGGATACGTCCAACGTATAAATGTCATTGCTCAAAGTTCCAGTTCCATAAAATACGCCATTCAAAGTTATATAACAACAATTGTTACTAAACGTCAAATGGAAACCATTTATATTTAAACAAGAAATAGAAATGATTTTCTTTATCAATGAAGGAACATAAAAGCAATTGTCCAGTTCTAAGACAAGTCCTTTAGGGATTTTCAACAAATACGTTCCGATGGCGAGTGCAGCAACCTTTGCTCCATTCCCAACACGTAAATTTGACTCTCCCTTGACGAGTCTTCTTCTATTCCTTAGCCCATGTATGTCATTACATATATGTGAGCCACACCCAGTATCCAATACCCAACTGTTTGAGTAAATAGAATGACAATCAATAACGAAGATATCTGAAGAAGATGGGGCATCCGATGCCTTATTCTTCTTCACGAACTCAAGATAAATCTTGCAATTTCTTTGCAAATGGCCCTCCTTGCCATATTGATGGCAAGTGCCTTTTGAGCTGGTTCTGTCTTTTTAGCCTTTTTCTTCTTCCCCTTCTACTATTCCTTTGACTTCCTCTTAGAACCTTTCTTCGAGGAATCAACTAACAGCACCGTCCCTTGCTCATGCTTCTTAGAAGGCTCCACAGTCTTCAGCATGTTGAGCAGTACCACAGATGAACCTTCTTACATCTCAGAGGTGAAGAGGAGTTTGGAGACTTCGAACCTCTCGAATCTCACTTGCTCATCAACCAACTCATAAAGATGAAGGACTATGGTATGAGCATCCATATGCTCATGCTGCTTCTGTAGCTCAGGTACCATCGTGGCTAGCATTATGCAACTCACCATTTCAGAATCATTCACATGTTTCTGATAGACCAACAATTGGTCCAGAGTTGCATTGTCACTAGGATGGGCGGGAAGAGGCGCTTCGAGGACATATGCAAGCTTTTCACCTTGAGAACAATTCTCAAGTTTCTAAGCCAGTCCAAGAAGTTCGGCACAGTCAATTTATTCGAATCCAAAATGGAACGCAAATTCAAAGACATCATGATCAATTTTAGAAATACAAAACTAGCATATATGAGAAAATGATTTTAAAATGCATCAATATACATTCATAAATCTCATTCATTTTTCAAATTTCAAAAAACCCTAAAATCACTTCGGGAGATCGTAGGTCCATCTCCTAATGGGCTGATATCCATCATAGATATGAACAACCTTGGAGAGAGTCCAACAAACCATTCATAACTACGATGGTAGGTATCAACTATACCGATTGCATATCATGTATATGAAACTATCACAATGTGCTATCAACTAATTGAATGTTCACACATACATCGGGTTGTTAACACATTAACAAGTATGCATCATGTGCATAACACCCAACTTCACCTCCCTTTACATCGACCATGGAGAGAGTCCAACAAGCCGATGCTCCAGGTTAAAGCCAACCCATTAATTGAGAAATAGTTTTAATATGGTTAGAGCGCATTCAACCAATTAGCCCAGCTTGGAGAGAGTCCAACAACCAAAGCTAACGATTGACCTCTGACTCTTACCATATTAGTATTAAACTATTCCATGGTTTGAACATGTTCGGGTTCGAGCCTGGCTTGGAGAGAGTCCAACAACCCAAACAAGAAACGGAACTCTGGTTCCAACCATATTAATGGAAGGTGTAGGCTTTAATATTGAGTAAGGGTTTTATGTCTCATCCTCTTTGCATGCATATAACTATTATCTACATGACATGGCATACATGGCATACATCTACATGTCACGACACGCATGGCATAATGATATGCATCTAATGCAATTACATGACATACTATTATGTCATGTACATAATTTCCTTATTTATCATAACTATTTATGGAAATAAAATATGTTTAAGATTTGATTCTCCAAATCAAATCATGATTAAATTAGGAAACAAATTTCCAAATCTAATCACATATTTTATTTGTGGAAATAGTTGATTAAGGAAAGTCAATTTAGGAAACCAATTTCCTAAATCATCAAAACTACTTATGGAAATAAAATATTTTAAGATTTGATTTCCCAAATCAAATCATGATTAAATTAGGAAATAATTTTCCAAAATCTAATCAAATATTTTATTTATGGAAAATATCAATTTCCATAAATACTTCTAGACTTTCCAAAATTGAAAAATTTCCATAAATACTTCTGACTTTCCAAAAGTAGAAAATTTCTAGAAATATCATTATGACTATCGTAAAAAAAATTTATGATTATGTCGAAACACAACCTGGGCTCTGATACCACTGTTGGATTTTCGGCACCGCGGCGAGTGTGTGTTTGAACATGTTTTGTAAACATGTGCACAGCGGAAGAAATAAAAATAATAAATCTACATTTATTACAAACACACACATCACACGCATGCATAGTACAACATGTGTAGACATAACCGTAAATTTAAATTTTGCAATAAAAGGAAATTTAACTACGTATACCTTTCGTATCACGTGTAGCGGGAACGACATCAACCGGAACGATCCACGCTAGAATCGTCTCTATCCATATCCACACCGAGTATCTTCGGGATGACTTCACAAAGTCATGAGCTTCGTCTTCGTACGGGTTACTAGCCTCGTGTTGAAGACGACGTGATCGAGAGAGGATCACCATCCGAATCCAAATTCGGATCCAAAGACGAGTCCTCAAAACTCGCTTCTCCGGAGAGGTATTCGTCAACCGTTTGACGAATCCTTCGTTCTCCACCTATGAGGATTACCGGAGATCGAATCCCCGGTATGTTAGGCGCTGTCGGAGCTCCAACCGTCGTCCAAACGACGCTCCGACAAGAGGGAAACAAGCTGTCTAGAAAACTGGACAGCTTTGGTGGAGGAATTAGGGCCGGCCAAAAAGGTAGGATGAAGCTCACCTTGATGCCAAACCCAATGGAGATCACCGGAGAGTTGCCGGAGGATCACCGGCCGAAGCTTGGACACCGGCACAAGGGGGTGGGCGGTGGCACAAGGCTGTTGGCACCGACTTCTCCAAGGAGAGGAAGGGGGCAGCAACAATTAGGTCAAGGGATTTTTGGATTAGGGTTTAACAAACCCTTAAGCCCTCTTTTATAGAGAACTAATTCTCTTAATGGTTATTGGATCATAACCATAAGGCCCGTTAACCCGCTCCATTAATATAAGTTAAAATAAACCAAACCATGATGGTTTATTTTAATTTAAAATGAACCGAACCAACTTTGGTTCATTCATTTAAAATAAACCAAACCTTTTGGTTTATTCTCCTCCATTGGATTAGAACCAAACCATTTTGGTTCATCCATTATGTCTTCATAAGACACGGCCCATCCACGCTTCCATTACGACTGAAACGATTTCATGCTCGCTTCTTTTTTGGTCCAACCAAACTTAGTTTCTCTCGGTCTGAGAATCTCATTATCAAGCTTGTTTTAAATCCTTCGGATTACGCTCATTGTGCGTGTGACCAAATAGGTTCTCGGTTTATGTTGGCCATCTACAATTAACAATTAATTATAGAATGATCATGAGTGGCACCTAGTAGTACATCATGATCCCCAATTAACCGAAAAGATCAACGGTTGATCCAGAACTATTTCTGAAACCCTTCAGTAGCTCGAATGAATCGTGCCCCATTCCCTTCACTCATCTTATATCCACTTGGTTCAAGACATGGTCAATAGTGTCAGTCCCCACAAGGTTGACTATGTCACACCTAGCCCAAGTATCATTTTCTCGTCCTACGGATTCTAGTTACTGCACATGTATCAAAGAGTACCTTACTCTAAACATGTAATGCTTTGGCCAAAGACTTTAGTAACAATCCGACGAGAGGCCATGGGTATACATCTCCTCGCAAGGAGTGGTGAATCCTTTATAGGCTATTCAAACACCTTCGATCACTTCGACTTATACCCAATCATCCCGGGTCCACATCTCCTTAGAGATGCTTGCTTAAGATGTCAAAGCATAAGTCTCCATGATCAAGATGACTTGAATACCGCAAGTCAAAGGAACATCACACTTAAGCTACAGTAAGAACTTCATTGACATATCTATATATGCACAGAACCATATGAAGTCTTACAGCTGGTCACTCCAATGAACTAGTTACCATAACTAGCATCCACGATTAACTCCGGACATCACAATGTCTCCAGCCAGTGAGAATCAGCTACTTGGATACACCAAGGAGTATACCTCGTGCTAGTCTCGACAGAATTGATGGTGTCCAAATCCATCAATTCATCGACTAGGGATAATTCCGATACATCACAATTACACATGTAGGGATACTCACTAGTTGTGATCCAATCACAAATTCTCTCATGCTATGAATCGTATCGTGGACATTCAGTAAATGAGTTTAAGATCCAATAAAATACATGAAGACATGCATACTCAAATAGTGAATCTTCATTTATCATATAAATGGTTCATACATAAGGCGATTGCCTTAGGACATCTCTGATATATTACTAACAAGATCTACCGAGTTCGAACTAACCGGCTACTCCGATTCGGACTATGCCGGTAGTAAGCTCGATAGAAAGAGTACGAGTGGTTGTTGTCAACTTCTCGGCTCGAGTCTAGTTAGTTGGTGCAGTATGAAGCAACTCTGTGTTTCCTTATCTACCACCGAAGCCGAATACATCGCGATGGGTGAGTGTGTCACTCAGCTTCATTGGATGAAGCACACTCTCTGTGATTTTAAGTTAGACTTTACGAACACAAAACTCCATGTAGATAACATTAGTTCAATTAACCTTACTAAGAATCCGATATGTCACTCTAGGACCAAACATATAGAGGTCAAACACCATTTCATTCGAGAACATGTGGCCAACGGAGCCATATAACTCGAATACGTCGAATCGAAGTCTAATTTGACAGACCTATTTACTAAACCCCTACCCAAAGCCGAATTCAGTCTATTAAGACGAAAATTGAGCATGTGCGTAGTAGAATAGGAACTTACAAATTATATTTTCTTACTACTATTTCTTACTTTTCATTTTCATGGAACTAGCATAGGACATACCTTAGATATCGTGCACCTATAGATTTAAGGAGTCAGTACATCTCACATCACATAGGACTAATGTGTTTGTGTACTTAGCCACGTAGATGGGCGTGAGATGTTAGGACCTTACTCCAGGTTCCAGATGTAGAGCTAGTGCATCGCCATGAACCATGGAGTATAATCATACATACTAACCGACTCTGTCCAGGACTGGTTGATCTTTCATATCAATCAAGCCAAATATGAGTCGAACATTTTATAGATGAACTTATTTTCATTATATGATTTTCAAAATAATGTGGAACATGCTTGGACTTTAAAATTAATACTTATTTTTTATTCCACACACACCCTCACTCTTTTCGATATATGGCAAAAGGGGGAGAAAAAGGCCAAAGTTAAGGGATCAATTTTTTATGGCCAAGGATTACTTAACTTTAAGTTAACAAAACAAGTTAAGAGAATTCTTAACTTAAACACATTTAGTTAACTTGTTAACAAAAAAGTAAATTATTTAACTTTAAGTTAACTTGTTAACAAAACGGAAGAAAAGGCTAAGGTTAAGAAATCAATTTTTTTGATTTCTTAACTTAAAAATTATTTTAAACACTATGGCCAATATTAAGTAATTTCGGTTACTTAATTCTTTTTTAGTAGCAAACGTCAAGGGGGAGAGTTAAAACTCTTTCTCAAGTACTCACCCTCGGTCAAGGGGGAGGATTCCTCAAGGGGGAGCACTTGAAAAAGAGTTTTTATATACTCCTTCTCATTCATGAATATCTCATACTCATTTTGCTTAATGCACTTAATTTATTTTTCTTAACTTTGTATGTGGGTTTGCCATAAATCAAAAAGGGGGAGATTGTTGGTGCAGTAGGCACCTAAGTCGAACCTGAGTTTTGATTATAGCAAATGATACAAAGTTAAGCTCATGTCATTATCTCACGAGCTGAATCAAGTATGCAGAAATGCTAAGCTAAGTCGAAGGTCAGCGACACTCGGAGAGAACCGTAGTGGTCGGGCAACACCGGGAGGACTTCGGAGGGAGCCGAAGGAATCAGATGGAGACCGAAAGCAAGGCTTCAAAGGTAAATGTTGAGGTAAGCTCGTGTGAGTGAGCGTAAGTAAGGTCGAGTCCTCCATATGGGGACATCCTTAGGCGACGATCCGACCAAGACTTCCCTAGGAAGGTCTATGTTGAGATTAGAAGGCAAGTGGCCGTCGAATTCACTTATATTTCGAGCTAACTCTTTATTACAGTTGAAAAGTCTGGAAATCAGTTCAACCGGCCACGGATCAGTTCAACTGCTGAGCCATCAGTTCAACCGGCCAAGAAATCAGTTCAACCGATGGTCAAAAATCAGGCTCAAAGAGTCAAGCTTTATCACCATTTTTCAAGGAGTTTTGTGCCCAATTCCTATTGGTTGAAGACTCATTCGATGAGGGGCTTAAACGCTATAAAAGGAGGGCTTCTCCTAGGGTTTTTGATCATCTCAAAGTGCTCAAAAACCTTTGCAACTCCGCGATTCTCCGACGACTCTACGACGAAGTGTTGTCAACAACCCTAGCTTAGTTTCTACTCTTTAGTTGTTGATATTTTAATTTGTCGTCTCTTTAAATATTGCAATTCCTTTTATTAATCGAGGTTTTCTATCGTTGTACTTTACATTAATAGAAGAGAGGGTTTGTCTCTCTATCTTTTCTTTCGAAGGTTATTTTGTAATCGTCAAACTCCTACCTCCAACGAGGAGGAGTGTTTTTAGTGAATTGCCCTCCGTGCGTGATCAAGGATCACTAGGGCCTTGGAGTAGTAGCCGAAGGCTATGAACCAAGTAAAAAAACATTTGTATCCTTTTATTTATCATTTATCTTTCCGCTGCAATTAATTGTCTACTCGGGTTTTAACGAATGAAACGAAAGAAAAGTTTTTATCGCTATTCACCCCCCCCCCTCTAGCGATCTGCTTCGATCCAACATTTTGTAACATGTCTATAATTATTTTTCAATCATATACATGTTGTATATTCTGTTTTGTGGTTAAATTAACTTGGACCCCGAATACAAACACAAAAGTCGGCGATCCGTACATCGTCTATTCCGCGGCTATCCGTAGAATAGAAGTTGGTGGCTTGAACAACAAGTTTGTTCAAGTGACTACTCTAATCGAATAGCACGACGATGAAATGGTAGCTTGGGTAATCCCTCTTGTCAAGGATAAAAATTTTTATCCGAGGACGTAGAAGGTATCGCCATGAACAAGCGACCGAGTTGAAGTGGGAAGCGAAGTTTCCTACCTTCAGTTCAAAATAGTGTTTTGATATATAGATTCTTAGGAAAAATACCTCATGAACTATGGTTTGGAAAACCACCAAAAATCAAACACCTTAGGGTATTTTGTTACAATGTGTTCATTTTAAACACTAAGGATCATTTAGGAAAATTCACTACTAAAGCAGATGATGGTCTCCTTGTAGGATATTCCCTCGCAAGTAAGGCTTATCGAGTTTATAACAAAAGAACAAATTTGGTGGAGGAATCGTCAAATGCAGTTTTTGAAGAAAGTAAAGCACAAATTGATTCTAAGGAAGAGAGCAATGAAGTTCTATTCGAACTCAAGAGATTTGGTTTGAATTAGAACACCATTATAGGGGGAGTTAGATTTGACTCCGATAATGAAAGACTTAGGTCAGAAGGGTCATCACTTGATCTTTTGCCAAATAGTGAGGGGCAAGAAACATCTCCAGTACCAAGTTCCATAAGAATGGTCTCTAGTCATCCCTTAGAACAAGTTGTTGAAGACATCCACCATGGGGTGAGAACTAGATCATTCTTTAGGAATGAAGTGAATCAAGTAGCATTAATCTCTTAAATTGAGCCAAAAGTAATTGATGAAGCTTTGCTAGATCCGGACTAGATCATAGCAATGCAAGATGAATTGGGACAATTTGAGAGAAGTAAAGTTTGGGATTTAGTCCCAAGACCTTATCAAGCTACCATAATCGGCACAAAATGGGTATTTAAAAATAAAATGAATGATAAGGGAGAAATTTTTAGAAATAAGGCTAGGTTGGTTGCCAAAGGTTACAATCAAGTTGAGGGATTGGATTATGATGAAACTTATGCACAAGTAGCTAGATTAGAATCCATAAGCCTTATGCTAGCATTTGCATCATATAAAACTTCAAATTATACCAAATGGATGTGAAGTATGCGTTTTTGAATGGTCTTATTAAGGAGAAAATCTATGTTGAACAATCGTCGGGGTTTGAAAATTCTAAATTTCCAAATCACGTGTATAAGCTTAAGAAGTCTCTTTACAGGCTAAAACAAGCACCTCGTGCTTGGTACGAATGGTTGTCAACTTTCCTAGTTGAAAGGGGTTTTAGAAGAAGTCAAATTGATCCCACACTATTTCTGAAAAGAAATGGTGAAAGTATATTTGTAGCTTAGATTTATGTTGATGACATAATTTTTGGCTTAAACCATAGGGATTACCTCAATGAATTCATAGAACACATGGAGAGTGTGTTTGAGATGAGTCTAGTAGGAGAATTGACATTTTTTCTTGGACTACAAATCAAACAAACCAAAGAAGGAATTCATATCCATCAATCAAAATATGCCATGGAATTTCTAAAAAGATTTAATATGGAAAATGTGAAGGAGGTTTTCACCCCAATGGCACAAAACACTCACTTAGATAGTGATATAGATGGAAAGTCAATTGATTTGAAACTTTATAGGAGTGACATAGGTAGTCTTTTATACCTTGGAGCGAGTAGACCCGATATAGTATTTACTGTGGGTATGTGTGCATGATATTAATCGTGTGTGAAAGTGTCTCATTGGGTTGCAGTTAAAATAATTATGAGATATCTTAAAGCAACCATAACAGTTGGATTGTTGTATCCCCGAACTGAACCTTTTGATTTAGTATGTTATATCGATTTCGATTATGTAGGATGCAAACAAGATAGAAAAAGCACTAGTGGGGGTTCTCAATTTCTAGGCTCAACATTAGTTAGTTGGTCGAGTTGAAAGAAACAATGTGTCGCACTCTCCAAGACTGAGGCTGAGTATATAGCCATGGGAGAGAGTATATCACAATTGTTATGGATGACTCATACCCTAGAAGATTATGGGTTTTCGTATAAAAATGTGCAATTGCTTTGTGATAACATTAGCACGATAAATTTAACTAAAAACTCAGTCCATCACTTCAGGACGAAACACATTGAAGTAAGACTTCACTTCATTAGGGATTATGTAGCAAGAGGAGATATCATACTCAATTATGTTGAGTCTAAGGCTAACCTTGTTGATATTTTAACAAAAGCTCTTCCAAAAAATGAATTCATCTATTTAAGAAGAGAATTAGGAATGTGTGTTACTGAGTAAAACCTCTCCATGATCTTAAGAACTAATCCATAAGTACAAGAGAAATGGGAAAATGCTTTGGGATACCTTGGGAGAACATCTCACACAAACTTTAGGAATAACCATATTTGTGTATTGCTAGATAGGGGTGAGATGTTAGGAGCAACCAATTTACTCAAAATGCTTGTTATGATGCATCAACTTGAGTAATGAGGTTGGAAATAAAAATGAATCATTAAGTTGACCAATATTAGGGAAGATCGATACATAATTCATGTGTATTTGGTTCTAAGTGAAGGGTTTAGCTTATCGAGTCCGTGAGGGGAAACTTCGCTTCCCACTTCACCTTGGTCATTTGTTCATGGCGATCCCCTCGATGTCCCCGGATTAAAAAATTTAATCCTAGACAAAAAGGATTGCCCAAACAACCAAGTCATCATCGTGCTATTTGTTTAGAGAGGTCACTTAAACAAACTAGTTGTTCAAGCGACCATCCTCTATTCTACGAGTAGCCGCGGAATAGACGATGTCCGGATCGCAGGTTTTTGTGTTTATGCTCGGGATCCAAGTATTATTTATCCATATACATATTTATATCATGCTCATAATTGAAAAACAAATACAAACATGTAACATATAAAGATTAGAGAATCGATATACCTCTCGATCTTCTAATGTATGACCTTCCTCCTTTCGGACATCGTGTGGGCGATGATCTACCATAAGTCGAAGCTCCTATATCGCAAATCTTCCTTCCTTGCTCTTCCAAAGCAAGAGGAAGAATAGAAACAAAGTTCTTCTCCTCCCTAAAACTAACCAACAAGGAACAAAAGAGATCCTTGCCGCCGGCCAACTAGGAGGAGGAGTTTGTGGTGGAATCCGGCCAAGACACCAAGGGAAGCCCTATATCTTGTTTCCACCACCTAAGGAGAAGGGAATAGAGCCTTTTGGGCACCGGCCAAGAGCTGGAAAGGGGCTAGAAAGATGCTGGACACCGGCCAATGAAGGAAGAAGAAGAAGAGAAAACCTTCCTTATTTGGTGCCGCCCTAGCCTCCAAACCCTAACCCTAATCCTATCTCAACTAGGTATCACCTGTGTATCCTCTGTGACATGCGGTGCAGTGACATGTGGTATATCCTCTTGTACCGACAGTACTAAAGAAGTGACTTCCCCTTTTAACTCCTCCAGAACAATTTTACTCTTGGGCTTGTGGCTCATCACATAGTCTTCCTCTAGAAATCTGGCGTTCGTGCTAACGATCACCCTCTGATCTCTAGGACTATAAAACAAGCCACCCTTCGTTCCTCTAGGATAGCCAACGAATAAGCGTACTTCTATACAAGGTTCTAACTTACCAGCATTTGCCTTCAGCACATGTGCTGGACTCCCCCATATCCGAATATGTCTTAGACTAGGCTTTCGCCCAGTCCACAATTCTGTGGATATAGAAGACACTGATTTAGATGGAACCAAGTTCCGAATGTACACCGCCGTATCAAGAGCATATCCCCAGAACGAATCTGGCAACTCAGAATAACTCATCATCGATCTAACCATCTTCATAAGAGTCCTATTCCTTCACTCTGCTACACCATTCTGCTGGGGTGTGCCAGGTGCAGTCAATTTGGGATTGAATCCCAGCCTCTACTAAGTAGTTCCTAAACTCTCTCAAGAGGTACTCACCACCACGATCAGATCGTAGTATCTTGATACTTTTACCTTGACATTTCTCCACATCAGCCTTGAATTCTTTGAACTTGTCAAAGCATTCAGACTTGCGGCGCATCAGGTAAATGTATCCATATCTCGAGTAATCGTCTATAAAAGAGACGAAATACTCGAAACCACCTCTAGCCTGGATAGACATAGGACCACACAAATCAGAATGAACCAATTCTAACACATCTTTGGCTCTATACCCCTTGTCCTTAAAAGGCCTCTTGGTCATCTTACGCTCCAAGCAAGATTCACAGGTTGGGAGATCCTCCACCACTAATGAACCCAAAGGTCCATTAGCTATCAACCTTTGAATTCTGCTTAGGTCAATGTGACCAAGCCTAAGATTCCAAAGATATGTTTGGTTCATCTTTGAAGGTTCTTTTCTCTTATTGGAATTAGAAGATGAGTTATTAACTTCAATTTGCATCGTGGGAGATTTTGGTTCAAGTGTGTACAAATTTCCTATCAATGCACCCGAACAGATAATGTCCCTATTCCTTCTTATAACAACTCTGTCATTAAAAGAAATAGAATATCCATCCGTAAATAATTTAGAAAATGAAATTAAATTCTTTCTAAACAAGGGTACATAAAGGCAATTCTTAAGAACCAAAAGTTTATTTTTCTCAAAAAATAAATGAACGTCTCCCACTGCAACAGCCGCCACCTTCATGGCATCGCCCAAGTACACGGTAATCTCCCCCTCAGCTAGTCGTCTAGTTTCCTGGAACCCCTGCAAAGTATTACAGACATGATCATGGGCTCCCGTATCTACACACCAGGTGTCGGTAGATAACACCGCTAAACATGTTTCAACGACTAGACCAAAAGATATACCTTTGTTCTTGCGGTTGGGGCAGTACTTCTTCCAGTGTCCAGTCTACTTACAAGTGAAGCACTTGTCTTTCGGCTTCTTCACTTCTCTCTGAGTACCTCCCACCACCTTCGCCCTAGTTTGTTTCTTCTTCTTCTTGCCTTTCGGCTTAGAAGTAGAAACCTTTTGGGTCACCACGGCATGCGCCTGAGCACTCTGACGAAATAGTCCCTCTGTCGCCTGGAGTTCTGTCAGAAGTTCCGCCAACGAATACAACCTCTTGTTCATGTTGTAGTTCACGCGAAACTGCTCAAAACTCCTAGGTAGAGACTGGAGTATGATATCGACCTGGGTTTCCCCATCGATCTCAGCTCCTAGGACCTCCAGCTCATTCAAATGAGCCATCATCTTGAGAACATGATCCCTCACGGGTGTTCCCTCGATCATGGTGGTCATCATCAAGTTTCTCATGGCCTCTTACCTCGCAGCCCGATTCTGGTATCCGAAAAGCTCCTTGAGATTGAGCATCATATCATAAGCAGTGGACATGGCTTGATACTGATGTTGCAGTACATTTGACATAGATGCCAAAATGTAACACTGTGCCATCTCATCGGCCTTGATCCACTTCTTATAGCTCTCTCTCTCCTTTTCCCCAGAATCATCTGCAGGCTTGGGAGGGCACTCTTCGAGGAGTACATATTTGTATTCCTCAGCAATCAAGACAATGTCTAGATTCCTCTTCCAATCTACATAGTTGGGTCCAGTAAGTTTGTTCTCTTTCAGTATCACAGCAAGTGGGTTGAAAGTATTTTTGAAAGAAAACCTAAGAATCACATAAATCAAAACATTAGATTTCAAAAAATTATTGATTCCTCAAACAATAAAATTTTAAAATCAACCAATACCTCAAAACACCGAGAATATCGTATGCCACGATAGTGTGGACGTATACGAATTCTACATTTGTAAGAGAAGGTTTTATCCATTAATTTTACTATCTTGTCAACCTAACTTTTTGACAAGTAAAATTAATAGTTGGTTCCTCTTTGGCCCTACAAATAAAAGCAGTGACTCCGATGGGGAGGATACTTATATTTGTATCTAAGTGTTCACCATTACTCGGTACCAAGGTAATTATCTCGGGTTATGTGCCTTCCGATGGGGAAGTACACACGCTCCTTGATAATTCCCTATAACCATATTTGACCTTGTGATCCGCAAATAAACTCATCCGATATAGAGGAAGGCACTCAGAGCCGACGTGCAAGTTTGTTTGCATCACTTGTCAAATCGTAATAGAGGCCGTGGGAATTTTAAAAATTCCCTCTCCCACTTAGTAATTTGAAATTGAGGAATTTTCCTAGCCTACGACATGCATATCAAACAAAAAGCAATAAATATGAAAAATAAATTATTTTCCAACTATTATGGCTTTTGTCTTCAATATGACTCCCGTCGCATCATCATCTCGTCCGCTCCTCCTATGCCATTTACGAGCCATCCGGAGATCCGAGCCGAGACTAAAACCTATTTTAATTTACATCCATCGATCCTATACTCCATGAGAGAGTGTACATGAAATCTAGATCAAAAGTAGAATAAAATAAAGAGTGGCTAAACAATGTCGTATCTAATTTACAAAAAATCAAATACTAGCCTCGTCAACCCCGAGGATTCAACAAAATACACACATACAATCACATACACACATATGGCCATAATAGTCGAATCTTATGCCTGCAACCAAAGAGTTAAACTACGCATATCCTACTATTATCTGGCACATATAATATATGAAAAGTGCATAAAAATTAACCGAATCCTAAACACACAAAACCGGAAACCTTGGCTCTGATACCAATTGAAGGGTTTAGCTTATCGAGTCCGTGAGGGGAAACTTTGCTTCCCACTTAACCTTGGTCGTTTGTTCATGGCGATCCCCTCGATGTCCCTGGATTAAAAAATTTAATCCTAGACAAAAAGGATTGCCCAAACAACCAAGTCATCGTCGAGCTATTCGTTTAGAGAGGTCACTTGAACAAACTAGTTGTTCAAGCGACCATCCTCTATTCTATGAGTAGTCGCGGAATAGACGATGTCCGAATCGCCGGTTTTTGTGTTTATGCTCGGGATCCAAGTATTATTTATCCATATACAGATTTATATCATGCTCATAATTGAAAAACAAATACAAACATATAACATATAAAGACTAGAGAATCGATATACCTCTCGATCTTCTAATGTATGACCTTCCTCCTTTCGGACGTCGTGTGGGCGACGATCTATCGTAAGTCGAAGCTCCTAGATCACAAATCTTCCTTCCTTGATCTTCCAAAGTAAGAGGAAGAATAGAAACAAAGTTCTTCTCCTCCCTAAAACTAACCAACAAGGAACAAAAGAGATCCTTGCCGCCGTCCAACTAGGAGGAGGAGTTTGTGGTGGAATCCGGCCAAGACACCAAGGGAAGCCCTATATCTTGTTTCCACCACCTAAGGAGAAGGGAATAGAGCCTTTTGGGTGCCTTCCAAGAGCTGGAAAGGGTCTGGAAAGATGCTGGACGCCGGCCAATGAAGGAAGAAGAAGAAGAGAAAACCTTCCTTATTTGGTGCCGCCCTAGCCTCCAAACCCTAACCCTAATCCTATCTCATCTAGGATTCCTTCTCTTGCCGCCCAAAAACCCTAGCTCTCTTGGATTATTCTTCACGCCAACTCCCTTGACCTCCTTTTATAGAGTTAGGGATAAGTCATGATTTAATCTTCTTCATTGGTTCTAGGGATTTAATCTCAACCGTCGGATCTAGAGATTTAATCTCAACCGTCGGATCTTAGAGATTTAATCTCTACCTATGGATCTTAGAATTTTGTTTCTATCCATTGGATCTAAGCTTCATGAGGTGTTAATAGACTACATTAGGGACCATGAGGAGGAGTTGGATCTTGGACACCCATGGATCAAGCCCACATAAAGTCCGATCCACTAATGATGATCCAATCCACTAAAGAATCATCATTGATCTACCTCACCAACCCCCATATGATAATATGGGCTCCATATATTATTTGCACATTTTCTCCCCGTATTTAAGATCTCGAATGTTCGTCGTTCAATTAATTTACTGACCATTAATTAATCAACATCTAACTCCTTGAGTAGTACCACTCAACCTTTTCATCATGCCGGACCAAGTCCACCTGCAGGGTTTATATGATGAACCTTATGAGCTCCTCAAGGGGACATTATCATCCTAATATATAGGACACAGTTTCCTCCTATAATCAATGGCACACCATATAAATAATATCATCTCCCAACTTACCGAGCCTATCGATTTAATCTATAAATCTCGTCCATTGGTAAATCAAAGAGATGAGTACTAAGTATATGTGCTCATTATTATATCGGGATTAAGAGTATGTACAATATAATATCTGAGGTCCGATTCGATTATGTAGTCAGCAATAAATCGAATCATCTCTAAGTCGGTTCTGCTCAATACACACAAAGTGCACTAGTGTGATTCTTTGGTCAAGACAAACCAATAACAAATCACACTACAATCATTCCAATGGTTTATCCAAAGTCATCTCGGTTGTGAGCCTTTACTTATACTTTTTAAAGGACCGATAACATTATCTCCTGTGTGACACCACACACCATGTTATCTACAATATAAAGTATTAGACAATATTGCATAACCCTAAAAATATGCAAACAATGATCATGTGATTCTTATTTCAAAATAAAGATGTTCATACAAAAGATAGACTTTTCAGTATACATCCCTACACTAAGATCATGATTGGAAATTCCAACTAAGTAAAATTTTTTGGACATTCTAAACAAAAAAAAAACTCAAGTAAAACTTCAAAAATATGTTATAAATTGCCTATCAAGTGTATTGACACTTGTAAAATGGTTTACTGACTTAAGTGCAATGAATTTGGGACTTAAAATACCTAGGAAAATGAAATATTAGATTAACAGTCGAGGCACTTCGGTAATCACCTCAACTGCTAGCTGTTGCAGGCAAACAGAATCGAGGCACACTTGACTGGCACTTATCGATAGTAGCTGCTGATGTGAGCAAAACATATAGGGTTTTAGGAATAGTTTTCTCTCACATCTTATTACATTTTGTGTTAGTTTCATGCATATGTTACTCTATTCTTGCACGCATTGCCTATTTTATGGTTCGGAGGTCTGCTCATTGTACTTTTGTGTGCAGGTTAGCTTTTTTGGTGAAAAAGATGCATTTTCAGAGCAAAAGAAGGACTTTCACAGCTAGACGCAGAGTGGGACATGACTAGGGCATGTGGATTCACACGGTCGTGTCCAATGGGTGAAGAAACGGCGAGGGCCGCTGCAGCTGGTTGTGTGGAAACACTGCGGCGTGTGGACTGATTCTTGCGACTAGGGCTTTTTCTAGATTTTGCAGCGATCCGAGGCGATGCTATATAAGGATGGCTCCGCCCAAACCCTAGGGGGGAGGCACGACGGCTAGGATGGCACGCCGAAGCCCTAAAAAGCTTCGATAACTTGCAATGGGGAGGGGGAACACCACCGGAGATCCATAACTTGCAATACAACGCCGGAGAGAAGATCTCGAAGAATCGTATATCTCTATTTCTGTGCTTTATTTCTATTGTATTCGAACTTAAACATGTTTTGTGATTCTTCTTTCGTATTTATGGAGTAGTACTTTCGATTCTAGGATTAGGGAGTAGCTTGTGTACATAAACAATGTTGGTTCATATTAAATTCTGGCCAAAAGTTTGATTTGACAATTGGTAGTTACTCTCTATTATATTTACGTGTGTTTGGCTTTCTTTCCGCTGTGCTTAGGCGATACGAGGTAGTGACAACCCTCGCAATCTAAAATTTAGGAGTTTTGATCCAAGGAACCTAGGGGTAAACCTGACCTCCCGTAATTGGGGGGAGAAGGGAGTGGTAGAGTCGGAAATGGTCCACCGCAAGGATTGATTTGGCATCCTCATACCCTCTATCCCATCCTTTTGGGCAGAGATAGCTCCCGATGAATGCGGCGACTCTGCAGGAGAGTGTATGATGTCCCTTCTCCAAAACCGTAGGTAGACATTTAGACGACGCCAATTGACAATATTGTTTTATGATACACAAGCGAAAATGAAGTCCTATAATCACCTTTTAAGACCCCGGCACACTCTTTTCCTTCTCTATGTGACACCATACAGAGTAGGGTCCACCGATAGTCCTCACCAACCGACTCTCTCAGAGATTACATCGAAACAATCGCAACCACTTAGTGTATTGGTATTTGAATCCCAGTCCCTGTGGGATCGATAAACCTTTATTACTTGATGGCTTCTGTGCACTTGCAGGCGTTAAGTGCAAGCATGTGCTTTGAGTCCTCGACGGCATCCGTCACGAGATTTGAGGTCGTGTCCGTGCACATCAAGTTTTTGGCGTCGTTGATGGGGACTGTCGATTCGATATCAAATCGAATGGTGGTAAATTAGATCTGACTTAGGATTAGATTATTTACTTGCTTTATTTTCTTATAGTTTATCTTATTTGCTTTAGTTCTATTTGTTAGGGCAATCTCTTGCCGTAATATGGTTTTGATGGTGTGGCAAAGGGTTTAAGTTAGATTGTCATTATGGTTTGATATGTGCGTTGGAGTCTTGCAGGACTTAGTAATTCGCACATGGAGCCTAGGTGAGTTTCACCTCTCATGACTCGGTCCTTGAGTCGGTGAAGGATGGATTTGCGAAAGCTGTGTGCTTGTAGCATCCGAGGGACCGTCGGACGAGAAGCTTGGAGTGAAGCCGGAGGAAGTAGACTTCAGGGCAAGACGCGAAGGATGGCACTGCAGAGTCGTGCGCTTGGCGCATCTGAGGGACATGGCCGGACGAAGATAACTTCAAAGGCGAGGGACTCCGAGGGATGAGAGTGAGCGAATGTAACGCGGGAAGGGGTAGTAGCTCTTAGGTGAAACTTGGCCATTTGGCTAAGTGTTAGATGGGTTTTCCGACACGATCATTGCCATGGAATGGCGATCGGCGCTAGATGAGCAGGTTCGATTGGTATCCGATGAGTTATTTTGGGGCGTGATCGCCATATATGGGCGATCAGCGCCAAGACCATCGATCGCTAAAGGTAGCGATCGGCGATTAAAGGGTTTGGCCAGAACCGCTCATAGCCGATGGCGATCGACTCGGAGTAGCGATCGTGATGGGATCCATCAGTCGATTGCCAAGTATTCCATTGGACTACAACGGTCGGGATCTGACATGTTCGGAGGTCGTTGAAGTGGCAGCAATCGACTGCCAAGGGCAGCAGTCGACTGGTGGCGGCCAACGGGAAGAAATCAACCCTCTCTATAAAAAGAGAGGGGGTGGACCTTTAAGAACCTAATGCTTATGCTCTAATCTTCTCCCAAAGTGCCCTAAAGGTTTCCATCCTCTTACTTGAGCTTATTTCCATTATATTTGTAAGAGGAGTGTTTTTGGGTAAAAGAGGTTACGTCCACCTAGCTTTGTACAAAGGAGAGATCTAGTGAAAGATTAAGGAGTGATTCACCTTGGACGAATCAGACCATGGATTAGCGGCGTAGCCGTGAACCACGTTACATCTCGGTGTTTGCATTGTTTGTATTCTTGCTTATCTTTTGCTTTGTCTTTATCTATTTGTATTTGCATATTCCGCTTGCGCTAATCTTGTTTGTAGAAGAGCTAATTACTTCATACAACGAAAGAGGGCTATTCACCCCCCTCTAGCCGGCCGATCGATCCCCTACAAGTGGTATCAGAGCCAAGGAAAGCTTGTCGAGGACTAACCGCCACAACAAGCACATTCAAGGATGGCCGGCTCAAACATTCACCCACCAAAATTCGAAGGCGAATTCTCTTGGTGGAAAAAGAGAATGGAGGTATTCTTTGAAACCGACTTTGAAATTTTATTAATAATGGAAAACGGTTTCGAGATGCCTAGGAATGAAGATGGGGAGCCATTGGAGAAATCAAGGTTGAGCAAGAGGCAAAGGGAAGAATACTTGGCAAATTCAAAGGCCAAGCACCATCTCTACAATGTACTCCCTCAATAAGAGGTGAATAGGATAGGGGAATGCTCTAGTGCTAAAGAGATGTGGGAGAAGCTAGTAGAGCTTCATGAAGGCACCTCGGAAGCCAAACTTGCAAGGAGAGACCTCCTCCGCTCTCAACTATCCAACATAAAATTAGAAAAGGGAGAAAAGGTAACATCATTGCATTCTAGGTTTAAGGAAATTTTGATTGGACTAACAAGTGTAGGAGAAAGACTCTCCAACCGGGACATGCTCATGAAAGCAATTGATGCTTTTCCCCGGTCATCAAAATGGAGTTCAATGGTGGACTCCTTCTACATGTCAAAGAACTTGGAAGTGAGCACCTTGGAGGAGTTCTTCTCAACAATGGAGCTCCACAAAATGAGGCTTGAAGGAATACAAGAAGAGCAAAAGTTTCAACCTTCAAGAGGAGTAGCCTTGATGGCACACAAAGGGAAGAAAAAGATGGAGATCTCCTCTTCCTCCGATGATGAAGCATCCTCCTCCTCCTCCATGGATAACACGGAAGAAGCTTATATGGTAAGGAGGGTAAGGCGTGCATTAAAAGGTTTTATATTTAATAATTCTAATGATAGGAGAAGAAGACCAAGGGGAAAGGTAATTTGTTATAATTGCCAAGGGGAGGGACATATAAGGGATAATTGTCCCCTCCTAAACAAGAGCAAGGAAGAGAAGAGAAAGAAGGAAGAAAAGAAGAAAAAAAAGGGAAGCAAGAAGAAAGAAGAAGAGAAGAAAGCCAAAGAAAAGGGAAAGACAAAGGCACTAAAGGCAAGAACTTGGGATGACCCCTCCTCATCATCTTCATCATCATCGGAAGAGGAGAATGCCTTTGTCACCAACTTGGCATTAATGGCGTTTGACGACCTAGACACTTCCTCCTCCGAGTCCGAAAATGAAGGATCAAGTTCAAGTGGAGAGAGCTCAAGTGAAGGGGGAGCCTCCTCTACATACTCATCATCGGAAGAGGACTTGGTAAGTGAGGTAACAAATCTACCCCCTAAGCAAATTATGTCTATGATTTCTAGCCTCACTAAGGACTTATTTAGAGCAAAGAAGAAAAATAAAACCATGCTTGATCAAATTAAGGACTTAGAAAATAAACTAGAAAAAGCATGCTTAAATGTAAATGATGATATTTCTTCTAGTCATGATGATGCATGCTCACATGAATATATGCCTTTCAATGTTAATGATGCATGCATAGAAGAAAATAGGGCTCTAAGAGAAAAGGTAGACTATTTGGCCAAGGCCCTAGGAAAGTTTACTATAGGCTCCAACACCTTGATCATGATCATAGGAAGCCAAAGGGCAAGCTTCAACAAGAAAGGCCTAGGTTATAAAGAAAAGAAAAATGAAAAGGCCTATAAATGCCTAATAGCTAGGGGTCAAGACAAGAAGAAGGTAATTGCTAGAAAATGGATCCCTAAGAAATTTTTAGTGAACCCAATAGGAAAGAACTTATTTTGGGTTCCAAAATCCATCTTGAAGGGTTAGGAAAACCCTAGGATAGTCAACCATATGCAATTTACCTATATCATATGTTGGTTGACTTGGGATGGCGGGACAATATTTTTGAAATAGTATTAGGTGATGATAATGCACCTAAAAATAGATAAATCATGCTTTAGGTAATGTTTACCTTATTACCATTATGAAATACCTAATGCATGATAACAATTTAATGAATACATGTGTTTCATGATCATAATGTAAAATTAAGTCATATACATCTTTATGATCATGTGAATTGTTAGGATGATACTTAACCTTGATAGAATTGCATGAAAATAATGGTTAAGTACATACAAATACCTTTAGGATACATCTCACACTCACCATAGGCTACCATGATTGAAAACTTAGCATGAGTGAGATGATAGGATGATACAAATGTCCACTAATGTCTATGGCATTTAGATGGTCATTTAAGCTATCAAAATAGCAATAATAGACCAATCATGGGGAAGGCTTATGTTTAATTCATAGACATATTGCCCAAAGATCATGGTTGGATATTTCATATGTTTTCAAAACAATTTCATACTTTAAAATCTATGTGTTCATGTTTTGAAACAATTGGATGCAAAACTAGGTGGTAAACTTGATACTAGAATGATCAAAAACCTAGTGTTTTTTAAAGCTTTTGGATTTTTGGCAAAAACAAGAAAATCTAATGATTTTTCATGAAAAACTATTTTTCATTGATAGATATAGTTAAAAGAAATGTATTCCCCAAATTTCATGAATTTTTGAATTTTATAGATTTTCTAATGCATTTCTGAAATTCATTCTGAAAACCTAAAAAACTCGAATTGCTTGTGCCAATTGACTGGTAGTCTGAACCAGTCGATTGGTAGCCTGATAATATGCCCAATAACCTTTTGTATCCAATTTTAAGGCATGTTTTGACTTTTGTTTACCTCTAGACTTGATGTCATGCTTGTATAAACCTTGTTTATTATTTTTGATGGTGTCAAAGGGGGAGAAATGTTATAGTTTAAGTAAGGGGGAATATATGTAGGGGGAGTTTCATGTATTAAGGGGGAGAGTTTCTAATCATGTTTACTTACATGCTTTCCTTCCTTAATATTTTTTCAAATGTTTTACCTAACTTAAACGGATTGCACACATCAAAAAGGGGGAGATTGTTAGGGTAATCTCTTGCCGTAATATGGTTTTGATGGTGTGGCAAAGGGTTTAAGTTAGATTCTCATTATGGTTTGATATGTGCGTTGGAGTCTTGCAGGACTTAGTAATTCGCACATGGAGCCTAGGCGAGTTTCACCTCTCATGACTCGGTCCTTGAGTCGGTGAAGGATGGCTTTGCGGAAGTCGTGCACTTGGAGCATCCGAGGGACCGCCGGACGAGGAGCTTGGAGTGAAGCCGGAGGAAGTAGACTTCAGGGCGAGATGCGAAGGATGGCACTGCAGAGCCGTGCGCTTGGCGCATCCGAGGGACATGGCCGGACGAAGATAACTTCAAAGACGAGGGACTCCGAGGGATAAGAGTGAGCGAATGTAACCCGGGAAGGGGTAGTAGCTATTAGGTGAAACTTGGGCATTTGGCTAAATGTTGGATGGGTTTTCCCGACACCAGTCGACTGCCATGGGATGGCGATCGCTGAGTCGAACAGGTTCAAGCGTATCCGATCGAGTTGTTTTGGGGCTAGCGATCGCCATATATCGATCGCCAAGACCATCACGATCGCTAAAGCGCGTGATCGCCGCAAGACCATCGATCGATGCTAAAGCGTGATCGGCCGATTAAAAGGTTTAGCCATAGAACCGCTCGTAGCCGATCGGCGATCGACTACGGAGCGGCCGATCGGTGATGGGATCCATCGATCATTGCCTAAGTGTTCCGTTGGACTACAACGGTCGGGATCCGATGTGTTCGAAGGCCTTTGAAGTGGCGGCAGTCGACTTCCAAGGGCAGCAGTCGACTGGTGGCGGCCAACGGGAAGAAATCAGCCCTCTCTATAAAAAGAGAGGGTGTGGGCCTTTGGGAACCTAATGCTTATGCTCTAATCTTCTCCCAAAGTGCCCTAAAGGTTTCCATCCTCTTACTTGAGTTTATTTCCATTATATTTGTAAGAGGAGTGTTTTTGTGTAAAAGAGGTTTCCTCCACCTAGCTTTGTGCAAAGGAGAGATCTAGTGAAAGATTAAGGAGTGATTCACCTTGGAAGAATCAGACCGTGGATTAGCGGCGTAGCTGTGAACCACGTTACATCTCGGTGTTTGCATTGTTTGTATTCTTGCTTATCTTTTGCTTTGTCTTTATCTATTTGTATTTGCATATTCCGCTTGCGCTAATCTTGTTTGTAGAAGAGCTAATTACTTCATACAACGAAAGAGGGCTATTCTGTTGGGTTTCCGGCACCGCGGCGTGTGTGTGTTCGATCATGTTTCGTAAACATGAGCACAGCGGAAGCAATTAAAAATAATAAATCTATATTTATTACAACACACACAACACACGCATGCTATTACAACAAGTGTAGACATAATCGTAAATTAAAATTGCAATAAAAGGAAATTAAACTACGTTATACCTTCCGTATGACGTGTAGCGGGAACGGCATCAACCGGAACGATTCTCGTAAGAATCGTCTCTATCCGTATCCACGCCGAGCTCCTCGGGATGACTTCGCTAAGTCACGAGCTTCGTCTTCGTACGTGTTACTAGCCTCGTGTTGAAGACAACGTGATCGAGAGATGATCACGATCCGAATCCAAATTCGGATCCAAAACGAGTTCTCAAAACTCGCTTCTCCGGAGAGGTATTCGTCAACCGTTTGACGAATCCTTCGTCCTCCACCTCAGAGGATTACCGGAGATCAAATCCCCGGTAAGTTAGCCGCTGTCGGAGCACTAACCGTCGTCCAAACGACGCTCCGACGAGAGGAGGAGAAGCTGTCCAGAAAACTGGACAGCTTGGTGGAGGAGTAGGCGCCGGCCAAAACAAGGAGAGAAAAGGCTCACCTTGATGCCGAACCTATAGGAGATCACCGGAGGGTCGCCGGAGGTTCACCGGCTGGAGCTTGGACGCCGGCAAGGAGCTGGACGGCGCCACCATAAGCTGGGCGGCAACAATGTGTTGGGCGGCAACAACATGTTGGGCGGCTAGGGTTTGGATGATTAGGGTTTAACAATCCCTTAAGCCCTCTTTTATAGAGAACTAATTCTCTTAATGGTTAATGGATCATATCCATAAAGCCCGTTAACACGCTCCATTAGGATAAGTTAAAATAAACCAAACCATGATGGTTTATTTTAAGTTAAAACGAACCGAACCAACCTTTGGTTCATTCGTTTAATATAAACCAAACCCTTTGGTTTATTCTCATCCATTGGATTAGAACCAAACCATTTTGGTCCATCCATTATGTCTTCATAAGACACTGCCCATCCACGCTTCCATTGCGACTGAAACAATTTCGTGCTCGCTTTATGTTTGGTCCAACCAAACATAGTTTCTCTCGGTCTGAGAATCCCATTCTCAAGCTCGTTTTAAATCCTTTGGATTACACTCGTTGTTCGTGTGACCAAATAGGTTCTCGATTTATGTTGGCCGTCTATAATTAACCATTAATTATAGAACGATCATGAGTGGCACCTAGTAGTACATCATGATCCCCAATTAACCGAAAAGATCATCGGTTGATCCAGAACTATTTCTGAAACCCTTCAGTAGCTCGAATGAATCGTGCCCCATTCCCTTCACTCATCTTATACCCACTTGGTTCAGGACATGGTCTATTGTGTCAGTCCCCACTAGGCTGACTACGTCACACCTAGCCCAAGTGTCATTTCCTCGTCCTACGGATTCTAGTTACTCCACATGTATCGAAGAGTACCTTACTCTAAACATGTAATGCTTTGGCCAAAGACTTTAGTAACAATCCGACGAGAGGCCATGGGTATACATCTCCTCGCAAGGAGTGGTGAATCCTTTATAGGCTATTCAAACACCTTCGATCACTTCGACTTATACCCAATCATCCCGGGTCCACATCTCCTCAGAGATGTTTGCTTAAGATGTCAAAGTATAAGTCTCCATGATCAAGATGACTTGAATACCGCAAGTCAAAGGAACATCGCACTTAAGCCACAGTAAGAACTTCATTGACATATCTATATATGCAGAGAACCATATGAAGTCTTACGGCTGGTCACTCCAATGAACTAGTTACCATAACTAGCATCCACGATTAACTCCGGACATCACAATGTCTTGACCCGGTGAGAATGCTTGGATACACCAAGGGTATACCTCGTGCTAGTCTCGGAGAATTGATGGTGTCGAATCCATCAATTCATCGACTAGGATAATTAGATACATCACAATTACACATGTAGAGATACTCACTAGTTGTGATCCAATCACAAATTCTCTCATCTTTGTGAATCGTATCGTGGACATTGATAAATGAGTTTAAGATCCAATCAAATACATGAAACATGTATACTCAAATAGTGAATCTTCATTTATCATATAAATGGTTCATACATAAGGCGATTGCCTTAGGACATCTCTCATATATTACTAACAGACTCCCACTTGGCCTAATGCCAATCGCTACGGTATCCAATACCATAAGCTCTAACATGACCCTCAAACTTACTTTGAGGTAATGCTTTAGTCAAAGGATCCGCTAAGTTCCTTTCAGTGGGAATTTTCTCGATTTGTATTTTGTTCCTACTGATGATCTCTCTGATAAGATGATAGCGGCGAAGCACATGTTTGGATCATTGATGAGACCACATCAAGTTCATAGATGAACTTATTGATCCAAACCGCTTCCTTTGCTGCTTCCAAAGCTGCAACGTATTCTGCCTTAGTGGCAGAATCCGCTATAGTGTCAAGCTTGGAACCTTTCCAACTTATTGCGCCTCCATTTTAGGTGAATACATACCCAGACTGAGACATGGAATCATCCTTGTCTGTCTGGAGCTGACATCCGTATACCCACGTATCACCATGTACCCTTCTCCATATATTAGGAACGCATCCTTAGTTCTTCTCAAGTACTTAAGGATCGTCTTAACAGCCACCCAATGATCCATTCCTGGATCAGACTGGTATCTGCTCGTGACACTCAGAGCATACGATACATCGGGCCTTGTACATAACATAGCATACATGATAGATCCTATTGCGGATGCATAGGGAATCTTACTCATGCAAATCCTCTCGTCTTCTGTGCGCGGACACATAGACTTCGAAAGGTGTACCCCATGCCTGATGGGTAAGAAACCTTTCTTGGATTACGACATGCTAAACCTCTTTAGCACTCGGTCTATATATGTAGACTGCGAAAGACCAAGCAACCGTTTCGATCTATCTCTATAGATCTTAATCCCAAGGATGTAGGTTGCTTCTCCCAGGTCTTTCATGGAAAATGTCTTGGATAACCAAACCTTAATCGATCAGAAGATTGACACATCGTTTCCTATAAGTAATATGTCATCGACATACAATACTAGGAACACGACTGCACTCCCACTAACCTTCTTGTACACACAAGGTTCGTCTGGATTTTGCGAGAAATCAAACCTTTTGATCGTCTCATCAAAACGGATATTCCAGCTCCTGGATGCTTGCTTCAATCCATAAATGGATCGTCGCAATTTGCATACCTTGGTTTTATCAACCGATGTGAAACCCTCAGTCAGATATCATACACGCCCTCGAAAGTTTCCATTAAGGAAAGTTGTTTTCACATCCATCCGCCATATCTCATAATCATAATGAGCCGCTATGGCCAGGAGCATCCGAATGGATTTAAGCATAGCTACAGGCGAATAGGTTTCGTCATAATCAACACCTTGCTTTTGACGATATCCTTTCGCCACCAATCTAGCCTTATAGGTAATCACGTTACCATCCATGTCGGTTTTCTTCTTGAAAACCCACTTGCACCCTATAGGCTTTATGCCTTCAGGTGGGTCAACCAAGTTCCAAACTTGGTTTTCGTACATGGAATCCATTTCCGACTTCATGGCACCAAGCCACATATCCCTTTCTGAACTTGTCAGCACTTCTTCATAACTGGTAGGCTCCTCATCATCAATGAGTAACACGTCGCTCGATTCACTTACGAGAAATCCATATCTCTCGTGAATATTGCGTGTTCTACCAGATCTACGAAGATGTGGTGTTGTAATAGGTCCAAATTGATTGCTCATCACTATGAGTTGTCTAGGCTTCACCTGTATCTCATTAATGTCTATTTGAGTCTCTCGAGCCTCCTCAAGCTCGACGACACTCCCACTATTTTCTTGCAAGAGAAACTCTTTCTCTAGAAACACAGCATGCCTTGAAACAAACACCTTTTGTTCCACAGGATGATAGAATTGGTAACCCCTTGTTTCCTTAGGGTATCCAATAAATAGACATTTATCAGACTTAACATTCAATTTGTCTAATACAGTCCGCTTCACATAAGCATGACAACCCCATATCTTCAAGTAAGATACATGAGGTTTCTTACTATTCCATATCTCATATGGAGTAGTTGAGACTACCTTGGTAGGCATTCTGTTTAACAAGTAAACAGCTGTCTGAAGTGCATAGCCCCAAAATGACTTGGGAAGAGTCGCATGATTCATCATTGACCTGACCATGTCCAACAAGGTCCGGTTACGCCTCTCAGATACACCATTATGCCTTGGTGTATATGGCGGAGTCCATTGAGACAATATGTCATTGTCTCTTAGATAATCAAGAAACTCTTGACTTAAGTATTCACCACCTTGATCCGATCAAAGTATTTTAATACTCTTGTCATGTTGTTTCTCTACTTCATTTCTGAATTCTTTGAACCTTTCAAAGGCTTCAGACTTGTGTTTCATCAAGAACACATACCCAAACCGTGAGTGATCATCGGTGAAGGTAATGAAGTAGCTATAGCCTCCTAAAGCTTGAGTTGACATAGGTCCACATACATCAGTATGTACTAGACCTAGTAACTCTCCCACTCGTTCACCTTTTCCCGTAAAAGGTAACTTAGTCATCTTGCCTTTTAAGCATGATTCGCATGTATCGTATGAATCCAATTCAAACGATTTCAGAATTCCACATCGGTGTAATTCGGACATGCGTTTCTTACTTACATGGCCAAGATGACAATGCCACATGTAGGAGTCTATTTGATTATCCTTTCGAGCACGCTTGTTGCTCGCTTCGATATTGCAAATGTCACTGGATACGTCCAACGTATATACACCATTGCTTAAAGTTCCAGTCCCATAAAGAACCCCATTCAAAGTTATGTAACAACAATTGTTACTAAAAGTCAAATGGAACCCATTTCTATTTAGACAAGAAATAGAAATGATGTTCTTTATCAACGAAGGAATATACAAGCAATTGTCCAGTTCTAAGACAAGTCCTACAGGGAGTTCCAACAAATACGTTCCGATGGCGAATGCAGCAACCGTTGCTCCATTCCCAACACGTATATTTGACTCTCCCCTTTGACGAGTCTTCTTCTATTCCTTAGCCCATGTATGTCATTACATATATGTGAGCCACACCCAGTATCAAATACCCAAGTGTCTAAGGAAATAGAATGACAATCAATAAAGAAGATTTCTGAAGAAGATGGGGCATCCGATGCCTTATCCTTCTTCACGGACTCAAGATAAATCTTGCACTTTCTTCGCAAATGGCTCTCCTTGCCATAATGATGGCAAGTTTCCTTTTGTGCTAGTTCTACCTTCTTAGCCCTTCTCTTCTTTCCCTTCTGCTGTTCCTTTGACTTCCTCTTAGAACCTTTCTTAGAGGAATCAACTAACAGCACCGTCCCCTGCTCATGCTTCTCAGAAGACTCCACAGTCTTCAGCATGTTGAGCAGTACCACAGATGAGCCTCCTCGCATCTCAGAGGTGAAGAGGAGCTTGGAGACTTCAAACCTTTCGAATCTCACTTGCTCATCAACCAACTCACAGAGATGAAGGACTACGATATGAGCATCCATATGCTCATGCTGCTTTCATAGCTTGGGTTCCATCGCGGCTAGCATGATGCAACTCATTTGTTCAGAATCACTCACATGTTTCTGATAGGCCAACAATTGGTCCAAAGTTGCATCGTCACTAGGACGAGCGGGAAGAGGCGCTTCGAGGACATTCGCAAGCTTTTCCACCTTGAGAACAATTCTCAAGTTTCTAAGCCAGTCCAAGAAGTTCGGCCCAGTCAATTTATTTGAATCCAAAATGGAACGCAAATTAAAAGACAACATGATCAATTTTAGAAATACAAAACGAGCATATATGAGAAAGATGATTTTTTAAAATGCATCAATATACATTTATAAATCCCATTCATTTTTCGAATTTCAAAAACCCCAAAATCACTTCGGGAGATTGTAGGTCCATCTCCGAATGGGCTGATATCCATCATAGTTATGAACAACCTTGGAGAGAGTCCAACAAGCCATTCATAACTACGACGGTAGGTATCATCTATACCGATTGCATATCCCGTATATGCAACTATCACAATGTGCTATCAACTAATTGAATGTTCACACATACATCGGGTTGTTAACACATTAACAAGTATGCATCATATGCATAGCACCCAACTTCACCTCCCTTTACATCGACCTTGGAGAGATTCCAACAAATCGATGCTCTAGGTTAAAGCCAACCCATTAATCAGGACATAGTTTTAATATGGTTAGAGCGCATTCAACCAATTAGCCCAGCTTGGAGAGAGTCCAACAACCAAAGCTAATGATTGACCTCTGACTCTTACCATATTAGTATTAAACTATTCCATGGTTTGAACATATTCAGGTTCGAGCCGGGCTTGGAGAGAGTCCAACAACCCAAACAAGAAACAGAACTCTGGTTCTAACCATATTAATGGAAGGTGTAGGCTTTAATATTGATTAAGGGTTTTTATGTCTCATCCTCTTTGCATGCAAATAACTATTATCTACATGGCATGACATACATGGCATACATCTACATGTCACGACACGCATGGCATAATGTTATGCATCTAATGCAATTACATGGCATACAATTATGTCATGTCTATATTTCCTTATATGTCATAACTATTTATGGAAATAAAATATGTTTAAGATTTGATTCTCCAAATCAAATCATAATTAAATTAGGAAACAAATTTCCAAATCTAATCACATATTTTATTCATGGAATTATTTGATTAAGGAAAATCTATTTAGGAAACAAATTTCCTAAATCTTTAAAACTACTTATGGAAATTAAATATTTTAAGATTTTATTTCCCAAATCAAATCATGATTAAATTAGGAAACAAATTTCCAGAATCTAATCAAATATTTTATTTATGGAAAATATAAATTTCCATAAATACTTCCAACTTTCCAAAAGTGGAAGATTTCCATAAATACTTCTAGACTTTCCAAAATTGAAAAATTTCCATAAATACTTCTAAATTTCCAAAATTTTGAAAACGTCCAGAAATACATTATGACTATCGCAAAACCATTTTTACGATTATGTCGAAACACAACCTGGGCTCTGATACCACTGTTGGGTTTCCGGCACCGCGGCGTGTGTGTGTTCGATCATGTTTCGTAAACATGAGCACAGCGGAAGCAATTAAAAATAATAAATCTATATTTATTACAACACACACAACACACGCATGCTATTACAACAAGTGTAGACATAATCGTAAATTAAAATTGCAATAAAAGGAAATTAAACTACGTTATACCTTCCGTATGACGTGTAGCGGGAACGGCATCAACCGGAACGATCCTCGTAAGAATCGTCTCTATCCGTATCCACGCCGAGCTCCTCGGGATGACTTCACTAAGTCACGAGCTTCGTCTTCGTACGGGTTACTAGCCTCGTGTTGAAGACGACGTGATCGAGAGATGATCACGATCCGAATCCAAATTCGGATCCAAAACGAGTTCTCAAAACTCGCTTCTCCGGAGAGGTATTCGTCAACCGTTTGAATCCTTTCCTCCACCTCAGAGGATTACCGGAGATCAAATCCCGATAAGTTAGCCACTGTCGGAGCACTAACCGTCGTCCAAATGACGCTCCGACGAGAGGAGGAGAAGCTGTCCAGAAAACTGGACAGCTTGGTGGAGGAGTAGGCGCCGGCCAAAACAAGGAGAGAAAAGGCTCACCTTGATGCCGAACCTATAGGAGATCACCGGAGGGTCGCCGGAGGTTCACCGCTGGAGCTTGGACGCGCAAGAAGGAGCCGGGACGGGCGCCACCATAAGCTGGGCGGCAACAATGTGTTGGGCGGCAACAACATGTTGGGCGGCTAGGGTTTGGATGATTAGGTTTAACAATCCCTTAAGCCCTCTTTATAGAGAACTAATTCTCTTAATGGTTAATGGATCATATCCATAAAGCCCGTTAACCCGCTCCATTAGGATAAGTTAAAATAAACCAAACCATGATGGTTTATTTTAAGTTAAATGAACAACCAACTTTTGGTTCATTCGTTTAAAATAAACCAAACCCTTTGGTTTATTCTCATCCATTGGATTAGAACCAAACCATTTTGGTCCATCCATTATGTCTTCATAAGACACCGCCCATCCACGCTTCCATTGCGACTGAAACAATTTCATGCTCGCTTTATGTTTGGTCCAACCAAACATAGTTTCTCTCGGTCTGAGAATCCCATTCTCAAGCTCGTTTTAAATCCTTTGGATTACACTCGTTCTGCGTGTGACCAAATAGGTTCTCGGTTTATGTTGGCCGTCTATAATTAACCATTAATTATAGAACGATCATGAGTGGCACCTAGTAGTACATCATGATCCCCAATTAACCGAAAAGATCAACGGTTGATCCAGAACTATTTCTGAAACCCTTCAGTAGCTTGAATGAATCGTGCCCCATTCCCTTCACTCATCTTATACCCACTTGGTTCAGGACATGGTCTATTGTGTCAGTCCCCACTAGGCTGACTAGGTTACACCTAGCCCAAGTGTCATTTCCTCATCCTACGGATTCTAGTTACTCCACATGTATCGAAGAGTACCTTACTCTAAACATGTAATGCTTTGGCCAAAGACTTTAGTAACAATCCGACGAGAGGCCATGGGTATACATCTCCTCGCAAGGAGTGGTGAATCCTTTATAGGCTATTCAAACACCTTCGATCATTTCGACTTATACCCAATCATCCCGGGTCCACATCTCCTCAGAGATGTTTGCTTAAGATGTCAAAGTATAAGTCTCCATGATCAAGATGACTTGAATACCGCAAGTCAAAGGAACATCGCACTTAAGCCACAGTAAGAACTTCATTGACATATCTATATATGCAGAGAACCATATGAAGTCTTACTTTGGTCACCCAATGAACTAGTTACCATAACTAGCATCCACGATTAACTCCGGACATCACAATGTCTCCAGCCAGTGAGAATCAGCTGCTTGGATACACCAAGGAGTATACCTCGTGCTAGTCTCGACAGAATTGATGGTGTCCAAATCCATCAATTCATCGACTAGGGATAATTTCGATACATCACAATTACACATGTAGAGATACTCACTAGTTGTGATCCAATCACAAATTCTCTCATGCTGTGAATCGCATCGTGGACATTCAGTAAATGAGTTTAAGATCCAATCAAATACATGAAACATGTATACTCAAATAGTGAATCTTCATTTATCATATAAATGGTTCATACATAAGGCGATTGCCTTAGGACATCTCTCATATATTACTAACATATTCACCCCCGTCTAGCCGGCCGATCGATCCCCTACACTATTTTCCATATTTAGTTTTTATTTTCAACAGTAGTTTCCTATTTACTTATTGCATCTTAGATTTTTATTTTCTAGACTTATTTATTTTATGCTTTTAGCATTAGGTTAGCACTCTTAACTTTGAGGTTTGGTTCGTCGTATGCTTAGACGATTAGGGTTGGAAGGTTTAATTCCGATCGACTTAGAGATTGAGCGAACCTTTCACCGTCGGAGAGCAGCACAGCGAAAGATGGAAGATCAAGCTGCATCTGAGGTTAACATAGGAAGTCGACCTCTACAGGACTACACAGCTCCTAGTGCTAGAGGATTTAGGCCGAGCATAGCTGGACCGTCTATTTCGGCGAATAACTTTGAGCTGAAGTCGGCACTTATACATATGGTCCAGCAGAGCCAATTCAGAGGAGCTGCAACTGAAGACCCGAACCGGCATCTTGAGGTTTTTCTCAAAATCTGCTCGACAATGAAACTGAATGGAGTCCCTTCTGACACAATCCGCCTAAGCCTGTTCCCGTTTTCACGGCGGGATAAGACTAAGGCTTGGCTTCACTCTCTACCCTCTAGCAGCATCACCACATGGGAGCAGTGTGAGCAGCAATTTCTAAATAAATACTTCCCACCAAGTAAGACTGCTCACATGTGCCATCTTATCACAAGCTTTCGCCAGAAGGAGGGGGAGTCCTTGATTGAAGCTTGGGATAGCTACAAGGGACTACTCTACCAATGCCCCCACCACGGATTGGAGAGGTGGCTGGTGATCAATATTTTCTATAATGGGATCGCTTACGCCACAAAGATGTCCCTAGATTCTGCCGCAAAAGGAGCACTAATAAACAAGACCATAGAGAAGGCAGAGGAGCTTATTGAAGAGGTGACACAAAACCACCATCAATGGGCTTACCCATCTGTGATGGGGCGATACTATCAACTCCATGGACCACCTTTAAGCGAGGATGGGCGTGCTCGTGACAGTTTGAATCTTTGAATCCTTCATCTGCATGCACAAAATTGAAGAGCAATACGTAACCGAACGAAGCACTCGTGAGGACCACTATGGAGGGCAGGGGACCTTAGACAAGCAGATTGAGCACTGTGATGTGTTTGGGGACTATGATCAAAGGCCCCACAATACATACTCTAATACCTACAATCCTGGATGGAGGAACCACCCAAATTTCTCCTACAAAAATAGCTCGGGAAACTCCCAACCATCCGGAGGGTATGGGCAACAGCAGGGCAATGGGCAGCGACCACAGAAGTCTAGACTGGAACTGATGATGGAAGACTTCATCGTTACCCAAACTAAGGCCAATGAGGAATTTCGTCGCCAACATCAGAAGTCTGAAGAAGCACTGAGAGACTTGAAGGCCACCGTTGATAGCCTTGCAAGTCATACCCAGATGTTGGAGACACAAGTGGCCCAAATAGCCCAATCCGTGTCACAACCTGTGAAGAACTCTCCGATGAGTAAAGGAAAAGAGGAAGGAGTAGGGCAAAGTAGCCAATTCGCCAAGGGGTGTGCAGCCATGATTTCCACCCTACCTGACCAAGCTGAGTTTGAAGAGAAGATCCCAATACTGCTTGAGGACCCTGGTGAATTCATTATTCCCTGCTCGATTTATGGGGAGAGCTTCGACGAAGCACTATGCGACTTGGGGTCATCAGTCAGTGTGATGCCCTACGCATATTTTCCGAAAATGGGACTGAGCGGGCTCCAACTAGCAAATCTTGGTATTCGTATGGGGGATGATTCAGTAAAGGACCCCGTTGGCCTGCTACCACACGTTCCTGTGATGATTGAGGATTTTGTGATACCCACGGACTTCATCATACTGGACACAGGACTGAATCCCTAGAACCCCATCATTCTGGGAAGGTCTTTTCTAGCAACCGCAGGGGCGTGCATAGATGTGAAGGCACATCAGATCTCCTTGGAGGTAGACGGGGAGATCATCCTTTTTAGCCTTTCGGAGCATAGAGCTTCCTACTTTGATGACTTCACAATTAGCAGAATGAAGCCAAAACCTCCAGATCAAGATCCCGAGACGGATGAATGGAGGTTCACTGAACCACCAAAGCCGAGTTGATAGAAGAGTGTGGTCGAGCTAAACGACCTTAAACAAAGTGCTTCTTGGGAGGCAACCTAAGTTTAGTTTTAGATTTCCCTTTTCGATTGCATTGCATACGTTTGTTTGATTTTAATTTTGATTTCCATCACATTTAGAGTTAGGAATAGAAATGAACTTTGCTAGGCAAAACTGCGACCCATATTAGCCTACACAATGAAGTGTATGAGGAAATTTGGGCCATGGTGCGTAAATGGGCAAAAAAATGGGGACACACGGTCGTGCCTGATTGACTAGAGGCGCACATGGCCTGGCCATGTGTTTTCACACGGCCATGGAGCGCGAGGTTAAAAGGGGCGAGTCGTGTGTTTTCACCCCATTTGCATCGTGTGCTTCAAAAGTTCATGCACTAGCCATGTGATTTCGTTTTCCCCTTCCTCTAGAAGCATTTCTAACCTCTAAAGAAGCCAAAAGGAGCAAGGATGAAGAGGACCAAGACCGTAGCATCCCGATCCGGCACCTCGGAGCGACGAACAAGGAGAGTCGACACCCCTTAAGCTTCGGAAGAGGGTAAAGCCCTACCCCCTCTACTTTTTCGCAATAATGAACATAGAGATAGGTACAGTATGCTCACTACTCATAAACTTACTGCTACTAGGTACTTAGATGAGGATTTGCTAGAATATTTAGGGTTGTTGGGTGATATGCAAACCCTATTTGCAAATATGGGGTGGGAAGAGATTATGGGAATAAAGCACCTAACCTACCCTAGGATTGTTTTGGAATTTTTGAGTTCTTTAGAGGCGGAAGTTTTAATGGGTAAAGAGAGCGAGGAGGGTAGGATAACTTTTAGGCTTTTAAATATTGAGCATGAGTGGACCCTTCACCAATGGAACTCATGCTTTGGCTTGCCAAGCGAGGGAGAGAGAAGGACCCCTAATGGGTACAACTCTCGTATGATTTGGACTGAGTTGACAGGGGAGTACGCTTATGACCCATCTAGGGCCAGAGCATCGTGCCTCCAAAACTCCGTCTTTCAATACCTACACCGCATCATGGCCAGTACCATATTTAATCTTGGAGAGAGTGATGGTGTAGTTAGAGTTAGCGAGCTGCTTTACCTATGGGATATGCTACAAGAAAGGAGTAGCATCGATGTAGGGTCCCACTTCATCAGACACTTAGTGAAGATGAGCAAAGCAGCATGCGGAGAGATCAATGTGGGAGGCCTACTTACCCACATTTGTTATAGGATGGGGTATGACTACACAGCATTGGAGAGTATAGAGGGGAGCCCTAGGATCGACCTAAGAGTATGCATGGCCATGAAGATGATTGTAAGAGAAGAAGACTCCTTATGCTATGTAAGGAAAAATCTTACGACCCTTAGGCTCCCTGACCCAGATCATACCACCATCGCTATACGCGCCAGCTCCCCAACCCGGATCATACCACCATCGCTATACGCGCCAACTGGCGCTTAGACCTGATAGTGGAGTCCCCTCCACATGAGGGACCATCCACATCAGCGCCCATCTCTCCACCTTTGTATCACTCTCCCTCCAGTCCACACATGCATAGGAGCCCACCTAGTCCACGCCGACATGAGCCTACAATTGCACCACCACCTTTTTCTACTTTTGAGTAGGATGCAGGTACATCGGCCTATGATTTCTCGGAGTTCCGATCGTACCTCGTTGACATTTACACTGAGTAGCAGACGTAGAGGCAGCGATGGGAGGAGAAGAGCGCCTTCCAGCAGGTGGAGTTCCAGGGATCCGGGAGAATTTCAAGCAAGCTGAGAAGTTTTACGATGAGGCCCGCATATACTTCCAAGAGGAGGTTGTTCGTCGCCAGGATGAGGTAGCCTACCGCAGGGAGATGCGGCAGCATATGCATGCCCAGTAGACACAGTGGGCTAGGGAGGAGGAGCACCGAGCAGCCGTTGCATCCACCAGTTCCCAGATCGACCCCATGTATATGTGGCATCAACGGCTCAGCAGCAGGTTCTCCCAGGATCCAGAGATGCCCAGGCTCCCAAACTTTCCACCTCGTCCACCCTATTAGAGGTATATTTTCATTTAAGTCTGGGGGGAAGACCCCAAAATCTATTTTGTTTTGTTTCCTAGCAGTAGTTTTTTTTCTGGTATTTTCATTTGTTCATGCATGCATGAGTTGTTTAGTTCCTTTCAATACTTAATTTTTAATGTTTATAAAGCTACCTCAGTAGTATTTTTGAAAGTTGCTTGCATGAGTTGTTCCCATAGGTAACTTAACTCCATTTATCTTGTGATATTTTTTTTTATTCGCTCTATTGAATGTTCTAAACTTACACTGGTTAGCTTTATTTTTTCCACTTACACATGTTGAACATTCTGAAAGGGAGAATCTAGTACATACCTAGTTATGATTCACTTCAGTAGTCTAGTACTTTTGAATCCATAGGGGACTCTAGGTTTAACATTTTAGTTACTGGAGATGCTCGGATTGTGTAAACCCATTCAAAAAAATCAAAATCCCTATGAGCCGAAAAAAAAAAGAAAAAAATATATATAAAAGAAAAAAAAAAGAAATGAGAAAAAAAAAGAGAGAGAAGAAGAAGAAAAAGAGGAGATTATGAGGGATAAAAAAATAGTTGTTGTGGGTGGAAATGGCTAGGTACCCCTTTGAGACCGAGTTAGGTTACTGAGGAAACACCTCCCAAGTTCTCTCAATACCGAGCACGCCTTTGAGACTTTATGCTAGATCTAGGGAACGCCCCTCGCTTTGGGCAGATAAGTGCCTAAGAGCTAGAAACCTTAGGAAAGCTATGGGGTGACGACTTAACTCACCATGGAACAGGCATCCCCTAAGAATGATTCGCCTAACACGAGCACGAGGAGCTAACTTAGTGAATTTTTAGAACATATCTATTTTGCTTTGATTGTAAATACCACTTGATAAATTTAGTTAGTATGCTAATTATGGAACAATATCTTTTTAAAATTTTATGGCACTGAGGTTTGCTTGAGGACAAGTAAAGATTTAAGTCTGGGGGAAGTGATGTGAGCAAAACATATAGGGTTTTAGGAATAGTTTTCGCTCACATCTTATTACATTTTGTGTTAGTTTCATGCATATGTTACTCTATTCTTTCACGCATTACCTATTTTCTGGTTCAGAGGTTTGCTCGTTGTACTTTTGTGTGCAGGTTAGCTTTTCTGGTGAAAAAGATGTGTTTTCAGAGCAAAAGAAGGACTTTCGCATCTAGACACATAGTGGGACACGACCAGGGCATGTGGATTTACACAGTCATATCCAATGGGTGAAGAACAACACCCCAGGGCCACACACGGCCTGGCCGTGTGGAAACTCACGACCGTGTGGCGGCCCGACAGATTTGCGCAACTAGGGCTTTTTCCGAATTTTGCAGCGATCTGAGGCGATGTCTATATAAGGATGGCTCTGCCCAAAGTCTAGGGGGGAGGCATGATGGCTAGGATGGCATGCCAAAGCCCTAAAAAGCTTTGGTAACTCAGAGCGGGGAGGAGGAACATCGCCGGAGGTCCATAACTTGCAATACAACATCGGAGAGAAGATCACGAAGCATCGTATATCTCTATTTCTGTGCTTTATTTCTATTGTATTCAAACTTAAACATGTTTTGTGATTCTTCCTTCGTATTTATGGAGTAGTACTTTCAATTATAGGATTATGGAGTAGCTTGTGTACATAAACAATGTTGGTTTATATTACGAGCAGGGGCAAGTTCAAGAAAATGTCTAACTTTGATATCATAAAGGGGCATAATTTTTCCTTGGTCGGCATGTCCCAAGCCCATAGGAGTGTTAAGTGGGTAGATGGACACTAGGCCGGTGAGGGATGTGGGTGCACCAGAAGAAGAAGAAGAACCACTAGCTCTAGTTGACGAACCATATTCTTCAATTTCTGAGCAGCTAAATAGCTTACGTGGAGATTATGTCGAGTTCACAAAGACAATCGATACTCGATTCGAGGAGCTTTATATGGCTATCGACACCAGATTTGAGGGGCTTTAGATGACTATAGATACGTGTCTATCAGAAGTGTCTACCAGACAGACATAGATTTTGGACCAACAAATGGATATTCTCAGTCTCCTATGCTCCTTGGTGACCGATTCTTTGAGTCCCTCTTAACCAACCCTGTAGCCTTTGCATGCTTTTCTTACTTCTACAAAAAAAATTATTGTGTGTATTTAAACCTTAGAATTCTAGAAATGAATAGCAAGTTTAGGAATTCTGTAAAATGAACATCTTTAATGCAGCTTAGTGAATTTTGTGTAAAATTATTGTGAATGCTGAATGTTTATGGCCTTCTCTAACTTATGAATATGTGGCTAGTATTTTTTTGTTATCCATATGTGTTTATATACTGTTTGTAGTTTTTGTCATGACTACTTTAAGGGGAAACTCTGTCAATTTTTTTTTGTCTATCTAGTGGAGTTTTCCATGCCTCTCAATATGGTTCATTCAAAAATCAAGATCGACATCTATTTTTAGAAATACATTGTTGGTGCATTGGATAATGAGGTGTAAGGATTCAGGAGGAGGATCCTATTAATTACTCAATCTAATTCAAAAATTCTTTTTGGGTTCTCAGATCGATGTATCTTCCTCCCTATGATCTTTTTGTGTGTTTGCCAAAGGGGAGAGATAAGTAGGGTTTAAGTTTTAAAGATAAAGTGGGGCTTAAACTGGCTTAACTTTTAAATAGTGCAGTTCTGAAAATTTTGACATTTGATACTGATCATATTTGAGTATGGCTTGACGTGCCAATCTTATTGTAAATCTTGATTCGGTGAAGTTATGCAAATCTCAAAATTTCTAGTGCAATATCTTTTATTGCAAATTCTTTACAAATTTTGAGAATATTATATCGTGCTACAATTGCATCACCTAAACTTAAACCATGTTGTCAAACATCAAAAATGGGGTGATTGTTGGTGCAATCAGGCCCAAATGATATTTTGGTGTTTGACAAGGGTTTAAGTCAAGGTGATAATTATGTGTTATCTCACACAGTTGGTTGAGATATAATTCTAGGAAATTCTTGGTAGGTCGAGGACCGGATGCAAGTTGATGAAGTCCCGGATGAGAAGTCTTGGCAAGTGAAGACCCAAACGAGGAGTCTTGGCAAGTGAAGACCCGGATGAGAAGTCTTGGAAAAGTGAAGTCCCGGAAGCAATTCTTGGCACGGAAGACCTATGAACAGTGGTTCACAAGCATCAAGTAAGGGGTACACGGTAGACTTCTTCCTAGGCATGTTTCAGCTCTAGACGGGTTGAAATGGACAAGGTTTAAGGCAGTGGTTGAGGCAGCACCTCGATTGATTGCCTTACAGTCGAGGTGGCACCTCGACTAGTACTTGATACCCTGGCCGAGTCGCTGAGCTCAAAGCTCAAGACTGGTCTAAAGCTCTCCCAGTCGAGCTGACACCTTGACTGTATGTGGTTAGTAAGGTTTTAGGACTCAGCTCGACTGGCCTCGCAATTGCTGAGGAAGCAACGCCAGTCGAGGTGGCACTTCGACTGCTGCTTCATTCAATTAAACAGAAGCAAGGCGAAATCGACTGTCACCTCGATTGGGGTGGCGTGACTTGAGCAGAAATTCATCGCGCAGTTGAGATAGTGCCTCGACTATTGCTTTGTTCAATCGAACAGAAGCAAGGTGAAGTCGACTGCCACCTCAACTGAGATGGCATACTTTGAGCATAAATCCATAACAGTCGAGGTGGCACCTCAACTAATTTTTTGTTCGGTTGAATAGAGGCGAGGTGAGCTCGACTGTGAGCCCGACTGACGTTATCAGTCGAGGCGATGAACCATCACCTCGACTAGACCTATGTTACAATGAGTGATAATTAAAAAATGAGGGGGAAAATTTACCGTTATCCACAGTAATCAAACGCCAGTCGAGGTGACTCGACTATGTAGGCAGAAACATCCCTAATCTTGTCCATTATAAAGGTTTTCTCTGGATCTTTTTGCACAACTTTGAGACTACTGTTCACAAACCTCACTGAAGCGATTCTCCTTTATTTTGTCTTCATCCTCCAAGCTCCAATAATCCTCAAAGGCAATCAAGGGAGTGAAGAGAAGAAGCCCTAGCTATTATTGCACATTGTAATATTTCTCTTCTCAAACAATTTCTACTGTAAGTTTTGTTGTAACTCTTGTAATCTTATATTAAGGGGTTTCTCCACCTTCAGAGATTTTCCGAGAAGGAGAAAGAGTAGAGGTAGGCCTTGGACATAACAGTTCGTGGGTGAATTGTGAACCAAGTAAAAAATTGTGTGTTCTTGTGTGTGTGTTATTTTGTTTCTCTTTTGTTTCCGTTGCTTATCATCAAACGAGCTCTTTTCTCTGAGGAACTTCGAGTGACAACGATCGACGCTATTCAACCCCACTTCTAGTGACGCCAACGATCCTACAACCTTTGTCAAGTACCCATGACTTGGACTTTCCAATTGCCAAGACTGTGCTTAGACTTTCTATGCCAAGATCATGCTTAGACTTTTCCATGCAAAGTTCACTTGGACTTTACGCCGCCAAAACTACACACTTGGACTTATGCTACCAAGAATTTACCTTTGGACTTCCCTTACCAAATATCTATATTTGAACTTCCATTGCCAAGTATCCAAACTTAAACTTCCGAGGTTGATTTTTCCAACAATCACCCCTAAATAATTTCCCCCATATGACTTTGGATATCTCAATCATCCACTAGTCATATGGTCAACATATGGTCAACCCATATAGTCAAACAATGGTCAAATCCATTGTCAAACATCAAAATCTTACTCGAGTCCCACTCGAGTTTTGTCAACATTGACCCGAGGCCTATTGCACCAACAATATCCCCCTTTTTGATGTTTGACAATACCTTTAAGTTAGGCTAATACTAACCCAACTTAACTCTTCCAATGCCAAAGCATAGTGAAAGTTTACCTAACTTAAACTTCACTTCTCCCACTTTGGAATACATCAAAAAGCCTACCATCTCCCATGAGATCCTAAATTCTCCCCCTAGGTCTAAAATCATCTTGGATGTCTTCACTCTTCCTAGTGATAAGTCACATATCACTAAATGAGAGGCAATCCACAATGAAGGTACCTAAACCCTCATTTCTCCCTCTTTGTAAACAAAAATTGCATCCATCATCCCTTGATGGACACACTCCCCCTTAACCATTGCACCAATAATGTCCTTAAAGAGTTCCTAAGCCTATAAGAAACTTAAACCTGTTGGTGCAGTGGGCACCTAAGTCGAACCTAAGTTTTGATTATAGTAAATGATACAAAGTTAAGATCATATTGTTATCTCACGAGCTAAATCGAGTGTGCAAAAAAGTGCTAAAGCTGGAGTTGAAGGCTAGTAACACCCGGAGGAAGCCATGGTGGTCGGGCGACACTCGAGTGACTTCGGAGGGAGCCAAAGGAATCGAGTGGGAGGCCGGAAGTGAGAGCTACAAAGTAAGTATCGAATTAAGCTCGTGTGTGTGAGCATAAGTGAGGTCGTATCCTACTTACGGGGATGGTCTTAAGCGTTGATCTAACCAAAGACATCCCATGGATGGTCTAGGTCGAGATCAGATGGTCGGCGGACGTCGAAATTATATTTTTTGTTAAGCTAACTTGTGATTTTAGCTAGCATCAGTCGACTGCCCACTAGAGCCACTCGACTGCTTGAAATCAATCGACTGCTGACTGTTGCGACTCGACTAGAGCTGCCATCAGTCGACTGATGATGGCCATTAGTCGACTGATGGTCAAGGATCAACTTCGAGGAGTCAAGCCTTATCACCTCATTCTAAGGAGCTTGGTGTCCAAAAGTGATTGGTTGAAGATCCCCTCTGGGAGGGGCTCAAAGGCTATAAAAGGAGGGCTTCTCCTAGGGTTTTTTCGTCAATTCCAAGTGCTCATGTTACGCTACTCTTCTACGAGGATCTTACGACGACGACGTGCTACTGCATCTCCGATGACAAGAGTTTAAGTTTCATTCTTCTATAAGTTGTTGGTATATTGTTATCTTGTTTTTTATTTATCAAGCTTTAATCATAACAAGGAGAGGGGGAGTGTCCCTCTACCTTGAGCTTTCTTGTATCGATTGTTTTGTCACTTACTCCTACCTCAAACAAGGAGTATTTTTAGTACTTTGCCCTCCGTACGCGGTCTAGGACCGTTAGGGCGTTGGAGTAGTAGCCGAAGGGTATGAACCAAGTAAAAAATCTATTGACTCGTTTATTTTGAATTTATCTTCCGCTGTGTCTACTTGTGTTTTAACGAACGAAAATGAACGAAAGTTTTTATCGCTATTCACCCCCATCAGAGCCGGGGTTCTATGATTTGGTGAAACCACCAATCTAGCTTTTCTACAGATTTTTTTTCTTTTTTATTTCTGTTTATTTCATTTTATTTAAGATCTTTCATTCGTTAAGTTTTTTTTCTCCCACACTACTAATCAAAGACGCGAGTCTTGGTACATTTCGATCATTTGTGTTGTTGTTAGGTTTTTTCTCTTCTTCATTCTCTTGTTTTTGGTATCAATGGCCCATATCGAGGGTTTTAGCACCGTCCGACCTCCGTTTTACAACGGAGATTACTTCCATTATTGGAAGGGTCGGATGGAGTGCTTCCTTAAGACCCAAATCGAGATGTGGATCATAATCCAAATGGGATTCACACTTCTGACTAACGAAGTGGGTTAATCTTTGGATTGTGACCAATGGACCAATGCTACAAAAAGACAAGTTGAAGACGACGCAAGGCGACTCAAATCCTCCAATGCGGCTTGTCCAAGGAGGAGCTTAATCACGTCGGCCCCTTCATCAGCGCAAAGGATCTCTGGAAAAAACTAGTGGAGCTACACGAAGGGACCGATGAAGACAAGGTATGTAAGCATGATCTCTTGTTCAATAGGTTATGTTGGATCGAGAAATTTTTTTTGTTTCGTTCGTTTGATATACGAGCAAGCACAGCGGAAAAATAAAAAGACAAGTTTATATTTACTTGGTTCACATCCTAGCGGTTGCTACTCTAAGGCCCTAACGGTCCTAGACCGCGTACGGAGGGCAAAGCACTATAAGATCTCCTCCTCGTTGGAGGTAGGAAATAACGATCACAAAACCGGAAGTACGAGAATGAGGCAACAAGCCTACCTCACCTTGTTACGATTAAAACAAAGAATACAAAAGATATTACTTGCTACTGCTGCCGACAAAGAAGGTGGAAGCTTGGCGTCGCGTCGGCATTTTGACGATGTTGGAGCTTTGGCATTATAGGAGCACTTGAGAATAATCTTGATTAATGTTTGGGTTGGAGTCCTCCCCTTCTTTTATAGATTTTGGCCTCAGAATAAGTCTCCTCATCTTTTGGAATAGATCATGAGGTGGTACCAAATTTTATCACAAAGTGGTCGCGTCAAACATTATCTGTTTTGACCTAGTGCAAAAGGCTGATTTATTACCATCAATCGAGTGATGTCTTCCATCAGTCGACTGATGAGCATCAGTCGACTGCCCGATGACCAGCAGTCGACTGCTAGCTTGGCCACTTCCCTGCAATAAGAGGTTAGCACGGAGAATGATAAATGTGATGGTTTCTTACCGTTCGATCTCGACCTAGACCTTCCTCAGGAAGTCTTAGTTGGATCGCCGCCTACGGTCGTCCCCGTATAGAGGACACGACCTTACCATCTCTCACTCACACGAGCTTACCTCTGGTCCTTTAAGATCTATCGCTTTGCTTCCGGTTTTCCACCTAGGTTCTTCGACTCCCACGAAGTTCCCTCGGTGTTGCCTGACCACCACAGCTCCCTCTGGGTGTCGTTGACCTTCAGCTTAGCTTAGCCTTTCTGCACACTTGATTTAGCTCGTGAGACAATGATGTAAACTTAACTTTGTGTCTTTGTCATAATCAAAATACAGGTTCGATTATCTGGTGCCCCTGCACCAACAATCTCCCCCTTTTTGATCTATGGCAAACCAACACAAAGTTAAGGGAAATTAAAGCATAAAACAAGTATAGTAAATGATGAATGTCATTTCCAAAAACTTTCCCTCAACCAAAACTCCCCCTTAACCCTAGGTGAGTTTTCAATGAGATACTTTAATTTTCAAAATTAAATTTTATGTTACTCTCCCTTAACTTTCGCTCTTCTCCTCCTTTTGTCATAAATCAAAAAAATGTTGGGGTTTTGGTATAAAATAGGGGTTTAAAAATAATATCGTATATGCATGCATCGAGATAAATCAACTATGAGTCCAAGCATGCATCTAGTAGTAGTTAGATAGATTGGTTCGAGGTGTGTCCCTCTGCACCAATAATCTAAAGGTTTGTAATATAACCCTTAGGATTAGTTTGCTCTCTCCCTTAGTCAAATATATAGTATAAGAGATGTAGGGAGCGCTAAACTTTGACCAAAAGAGTTGTAAATAGTCGTTAAGTACAATAGTTGACAAAAATAAATAGTATTTTAAACAAGTTATTTTAAGTATATTTCAATTATCCTTAACATCTCACCCATTCTATGTGTCTCAGAATTTGTTCACCTTATATGTTTTGTGAGATGATTTTAACTTAATTAGAGATAGTCAACCTTGGGTTGGATTCAGATTTAACCTTTAGATCGTTAAGTAACTTTTCGAGAAACTGGCTTCCAGGTCGTGGCGAGGCACAGGGGCCTTCTTTGATCAGAACAATGACCACTTCCTTCGACAAAGCCAAATTCAAGAAAATATCACTTAAGTCACTTAGGGTTACTTCATTGTCTAACTATTTTAGGATACGATGAGGTAGCTTCAGCTAGTTCCACTCGGTCAAGTGCACCAAGCTAGATACGCCTTATCTAGCTCGAATACATGAGACTTTGTTTCCCTAATGTACTATCATCTCACCGTGTCCTAATACTATGTTGTCAAGAGTTGACTAACTATTTTCCCTATCTAGTCATTCTAAAAATTAAAATAAAATATGCAATGATTTTGCTAAGTAAGCGGGTATACTATTTTAGTGTTAGCTCTCCCTGGACCATTGAACCAATATGGTCTATTCAAATAATAAACTTGATCCTGGGGAATCAAATACTTATTAGTCCTTATATGTGAGTTAAATAAAACCTTTGGGACCCATGCTTGGACTCTTTGATGACTACGATTTACGATAGACATATATGATCTATTCATAGTCTTTGGACTAAACCCGAGTCCGACTTTGTTATACACGACTCTTTGGGTTCCAAATAGTCAGTTAAAATTCTTATATCCCAATGTGAACCTTTCCAACCTAGCCTCGACCTCTTGAACTCGGTCTTTCAAGAGAGAATTCTCCTCCTCAAGTTTTTCAACTTGGGCTGAGTTTCCCTCTTGAACTTGACTAGTTGAAGAGGTTAGAGTAGCCTCCTGCTTGAGGGTTTCAACCTCCTCAAGTAACAATTCAATCCTAGACTCGGACTTAGTTAATTTTCTAGTAAGTATTTTAATTGTAAGGTAAAGTGTACTAATTAAAGACCAGCTAACCTTGACTTTCCCTTTTGGTCCGGCTTTGAGTTTCCTCTTGAAGTAGTCTTCGGGGTCGGAGTCAAAGTTGTAGTTGGACTCAGCTTCGGATTCTTACTCGGACTCCTCCAGTCTTGTCATGTAAGCTATGTCTTCTCTATTTTCCCAAGTTGCATGGAAGGCTTTCCTTGCTCCCTTTTGCTTTGGTCGGCTCCTTGACTTGAATTGCTCATTGTTCTCGTTCTTCAATTGCCTTCTTTCTTGTCGAACTATTCTCCGCACAATGTTGACTATTGCGCCCTCCTCTTCGGATTCGGATTCATCCTCTTCCTTGGGGGGTGGTTTGTTTGCAGCCTTTTTTTTCGAACCTACAAATAAGACAATACCTTTCTCGGGAGCTGAATTAGACTGTTCATGGAGTTCAAATTCAGAAAATAATTCGTCTAGTCAAAGTTTAGAAAGGTCCTTAGAAACCTTGTAGGCATCGACCATGGCTGGCCACAAGGTAGTCCTAGGGAAAGCATTTAAAGCATACCTTATAAGGTCCTGGTTCTATATGGCTTGCCCGATTGAGTGAAGACCGTTGACAATGTCTTGGATCGGCGCATGTAGTTGGGTGGCGGTCTCGCAATCCTGCATCTTTAGATTGTATAGTTTATTTAAAAGAAAATCCCTTTTACATACCTTAGCATCAAGTGTTCCTTCATGTAGCTCGATTAGTTTGTTCCACAGGTCCTTTGCACTAATGAAGGGTCCGATGCAATTGAGCTCCTCTTTGGATAGACCGTACTGCAACATTTGGGTCACCTTTGCATCGGCTTCGATTTGCTTCTTGGTTACATTGGTCCACTTGTCGAAGTCCAAGGGCTCACCTCGATCATTGGTGGGTAGAGCAATGCCGGTTTGGATGATTATCCAAGTCTCGACTTGTGTTTTTAGAAAACACTCCATCCGACCTTTCCAATAACAGAAATCATCTCCGTTAAAGAACGGAGGTCAAGTGGTGTTATACCCCTCAATGTGAGCCATTAAATATCTTGTAAAACACGAATAAAAACCAAAAAGAATTCCAAGACTTGGTCTTAGATTAGAAATGTGAGAAATAATAAGAAATAAACAGAAATAAATAAGAAGAATAGGAAACTAACAAGAACTAGAAACTTACGACCTTCGATATCCCTAAAAGGGTATGTACGTTGGTTTTTGGGGAGAGAAACAGCTTGTTACGAGGGTAAACCCTTGTAAGAAGTGTAGATCTTTCAGAGAGCTTCGATTTAGTAGTAGATCGTTTCGTGAGTCCACTTGTGCGAAGAGCTATGGCCGTTTTACCGTCGGCTACTCCAAAAGAGAATACTTGCAAACACACAACCAAAAGAAAAGTACCAAGACTTCGTCTTGGATTAGTAGTGCGGAAAAAAAAAACACGAATCAAAAAATACGAAAAGAAAACCAAAATGTGCCAGATTGGTGGTTTCACCAAATCTTAGCGCCCCCACTCAGTTACCAATTGTTGGATCAAGAAGCGTCGCTAGAGGGGGTGAATAGTGAGCGTAAAATTTTTTGTTTCATTCGTTCGATATACGAGAAAGCACAGCGGAAAAATAAAAAAATAAGTTTATTTTTACTTGGTTCACAACCCAGTGGTTGCTACTCTAAGGCCCTAACAGTCCTAGACCGCGTACGGAGGGAAAAGCACTATAAGATCTCCTCCTCGTTAGAGGTAGGAGATAACAATCACAAAACTGGAAGTACGAGGATGAGGCAACAAGCCTACCTTACCTCGTTACGATTAAAACAAAGAATACAAAAGATATTACTTGCTACTGCTACCAATGAAGAAGATGGAAGCTTGGCGTCGCGTCGGCGTTATGATGGTGTTGGAGATTTGGCATTGTAGGAGAACTTGAGAATAATCTTGATTGATGTTTGGTTTGGAGTCCTCCCCTTCTTTTATAGATTTTGGCCTCAGAATAAGTCTCCTCATCTTTTGGAACAGATCACGAGGTGGTACAAAATTTTATCGCGAAGTGGTCGCGTTAAACGTTATCCGTTTTGACCTAGCGCAAAAGGTTGATTCGTCGCCATCAGTCGACTGATGCCTTCCATCAGTCGACTGATGAGCATCAGTCGACTGCCCAATGACCAGCAGTCGACTGCCAGCCTGGCCACTTCCCTGCAATAAGAGGTTAGCACGGAGAATAGTAAATGTGATGGTTTCTTACCGTCCGATCTCAACCTAGACCTTCCATAGGTAGTCTTAGTCGAATCGCCACCTACGGTCGTCCCCATATAGAGGACATGACCTTACCATCTCTCACTCACACGAGCTTACCTCTGGTCCTTTAAGATTTGTCGCTTTGCTTCCGGTCTTCCAGCTAGGTTCTTTGACTCCCACGAAGTTTCCTCGGTGTTGCCTGACCACCATAGCTCCCTCTGGGTGTCGCTGACCTTCAGCTTAGCTTAGCCTTTCTGCACACTTGATTTAGCTCGTGAGACAACGATGTAAACTTAACTTTGTGTCTTTTCCATAATCAAAACACAGGTTTGATTATCTGGTGCCCCTGCACAAACAGGTTATATAATCTAAAAATGCATGAACACGAGACGGCGACGCAACTACATGCTCGGGTTCAAGATATCATCAATAACCTACACGCAATCGGACAAAAGGTCGAAAACCACAGCCTTATCAGGTATGTACTAAACTCTTTTCCTAGGACCACCTTGTGGGCATCCATGGTCGATGCCTACAAGGTCTCCGAGGATCTTTCAAAACTTAGATTAGATGAGTTGTTTTCGAATTTCAAACTCCATGAACAGTCTAACTCGGAACCCGAGAAGGGTATATCACTTTTTGTAGGTTCGAAGAAGAAAACCGCAAGCAAACCACCCCCGAAGGAGGAAGAAGATGAGTCCAATTCGGAGGTCAACCCAGAAATGGAGGCCGAACTAGTCAACCTAGTTCGAAGAATGGTCAAGGGCCGAAAGCGAGCCGTCACTCGACCCAACGAAGGTAAGCCTAAAATTTATAATGTGAGGTGTTACGAATGCAACAAGTTTGGACATATCAAGTCCGAATGTCCGAAGCTCAAGAGCAAAGCACCGAAACACAAGAAGGCTCTCAACGCTACGTGGGAAGAAGCATCTGAGGAAGAAGACGACGATCACATCTTCATTGCTAAACTGGCTGAATCGGAGATAGAGTCATAACCGGAACACGAGTCTGAACCTGAAGATGAATCAGACTCCGAAGCTCTATTCAAGACAAGCCACGGATTCGCATCCGGTTCAAAAGATACACTCAAGGTAAGTCGATCTCTTATTAGTACTCTTTATAGTGCAAATAAATTCTTAACTAGGAAATTAGCTATGTCCGAGTCCAAGGTCGAGACCCAGGTTCAGGAGGTTAAATTTCTCAAACACGAGGTCTCCCTAACCTCTTCGACTAGTCAAGTTCGAGAGGAGGACTCAACTCGGGTTGAAAAGCTCAAAGTTGAGAACTCACTCTTGAAGAGTCAAGTCAAAGATCTTAGGAACACATTGAAAAGGTTTACTTTGGGATCCAAGGGACTTGACCTCATACTTGGATCGCAAAGGTCCGTGTACAACAAGGTCGGACTAGGGTTTAGCTCAAATACGACCAACAAGTCATATATGTCGATTGTAAGTCGACATAAAAAATGTGTCCAAGCATGGGTCCCTAAGACCGCTTTCATTTCAAACTTAGGATCCAACCAGTACTGGGTTCCCAAGGACCAAATTCACTATGTGGAGAGACCGAACCGATTCAACAGTCCAAGGGGAGCCAGTACAAAACTTATTTGTGCTTTAACTTAGAAATTGCATGCTTTGGTTCTTTATTTATTTTTATTTTTTTTAGAATGGTTAGATAGGACTATAACTCATCAATACTGGATAACATAGTACCAGAATACGGCGAGATGATAGTACGCTAGGAAAGCGGAGTCTCGTGTATTCGGGCTAGATAAGGTGTATCTAGTTCAGTGCACTTGACTGAGTGGAACTAGCGAAAGCTACCTCGCCGTATCCTAGACTAGTTAGACCAGGAAGTGGTCTTAGGTGAGTCAAGTCTCTATTTTCTTGAAAATGGCTTTGTCTAAGGAAGTGGTCATTTTTCCGATCAAAGAAGGCCTCTGTGCCTCGCCACGACCTGGAAGCCATGATCTTGAAAAGGTGACTTGATGAGCTTAAGGTCAAATCTGAATCTAACGCAAGATTGACAAGTGTTCAAATCATTAAATTTAAAATAAGTAAAATTGGAAGTCATCTCACAAGAACATATAGGGTTAACATGCTTGATCATGTAGACATGGGTGAGATGATTTAGGTTTAATAATTTACAACCAACCTTTAATAATTCCAATATCCGATCCAACTACCTTGCGTGTAGGATCAATGGATGTTGGACAGTGGTTGCTCCAAACACATGACCGGGGATCAACTCAAGTTTTCGAAGCTTCGATTCAAACAACAAGGATCAGTAGCCTTCGAAAACAACGACAAGCTCAAAATCATCGGATGAGGTGATATTGAGCTTAACTCTAACTTTATTATTCAAAATGTCTTATTGGTAGAGAATTTCCAATATAATTTACTTAGTGTAAGCCAATTGTGTGATAATAACTATAAGGTCATATTTCTAGAAAATGAATGCGTAATTAATACCAATAAAAACTCTAAAACAATTGTTAAAGGAACCAGAATAACAATATTTATACTATTAATTTAACTAACTCCTCAACCAAGTTTCTTATGACACGGCAAGAGGAATCTTAGTTGTGGCACTGACAACTCGGTCACTCGAACCCAAGACTCATCCACAAGATGAGTCAGATTGACTTAGTCAGAGGTTTGCCTAACTTCAACAACTTGGATAATAAAATATGTAATATTTGTCAATAAGGTAAACAATCTAGGACACAACATCAACTAACTAATCAAGAACGAACAAAAAGTGTTCTTGAGCTCCTATACATGGATCTATTTGATTCACACGGAGCTAAGTCACTTAATGGGAGTCAATTCTGCTTAGTCATAATTGATAACTATTCTAGATTTACTTGGGTTAGGTTCATCAAACACAAAAGTGATACCCTAGATCAATTAATCAACTTATTTAAACTAACAAAAAATCAACAAAACCTTAAAATCAAAAGACTTAGGAATGATCATGGTGGTGAATTTGAGAACCACAGGTTTACAGAATTCTGTAACCTAAATGGATACCACCATGAGTTCTCATGCCCTAGAACCTCACAACAGAATGACCTAGTAGAACGTAAAAATAGAACTCTACAAGAAGCCGCTAGGACAATGTTAAACGAGTATAACCTACCCGCTAGATTTTGGTCGGAAGCCGTTAGTACGGCGTGCTATGTCCAAAATAAGATCCTTATGGTAAAGAGGCACCTTAAGACCTCGTACGAGATTTATCATGATAAAATACCTAACATCAAGTACTTTAGGTATTTGGATGTAAGGTATATATCCTAAATACTAAGGATTACCTAGGGAAATTTACATCCAAAACCTCGATCAGAATCTTTCTAGGATACTCGACTATGAGTAGAACCTATAGAGTATATAACCATGACACCCTTAGAGTCGAGGAGATTATTAATGTAGTGTTTGATGAAGGACATGAACCGACAAAACCCCCGGCAACCCCAATTAGCGAGTCGATTCATACCAGACTCAACTCCGATCCGGAGATCAAGTCTAGTATTAATCCTAACCTAAGTCAACCAAGTCATTCTATCGATCAAGTGATAGATGACTCTAATCCAAATCAAACTAGGACTTAAACTAGTCATCCTATCGACCAAGTGATAGATGACTCTAATTCAAATCAAACTAGGACTCAAACGAATCACCCTATTGACTAAGTGATAGGTGATCCAAGCCTAGGAGTTTGAACTAGAGCCTCATACCGAAATCTTAGTCAAATCTCCTTGATTTCCAAAATTGAACCCAAAACTATTGACCAAGCTCTTTTTGATCCCGATTGGATTATTGCAATTCAAGAAGAGCTAGCTCAATTCACTAGGAACGAAGTATGGGAATTAGTACCACCACCTAAAGATAAAACAATCGTTGGAACAAGGTGGGTGTTTAGAAATAAACTTGATGATAAAGGTGAAGTAATTAGAAATAAAGCTAGATTACTTGCTAAAGGGTTTAATCAAGTCGAAGGCTTAGATTACGACGAGACCTATACCCCAGTATCTAGGTTAGAGTCCATTCGAATGTTATTAGCATATGTTGCACATCGAGGATTTAAGTTGTTTCAAATGGATGTAAAGTTAGCATTCTTAAATGGATATATTAAGGAAGAGGTTTATGTCAGCCAACCCCCCGGTTTCGAAAGTCTAGATAAACCCGACCATGTCCTTAGATTAAAGAAAGCTCTCTATGGACCCAAACAAGCTCCTCGAGCTTGGTATGAGAGGCTTTCGATTTATCTTAAGTCCAAAATATTTAACCAAGGTTTAGTTGGCCCAACCCTTTTCGTAAAAACCGTAGGTAAAGACATATTCATAGCCCAAATCTACGTAGATGATATCATCTTCGGAACCACCAACTCGATCCTACTAAACAAATTCATTTCACTTATGGAAAGTGAATTTGAAATGAATTTAGTAGGTGAGTTGAGTTTCTTCTTAGGTCTACAAATTAAACAAACTAAAGATGGAATATACCTACACCAACGCAAATATACTAGGGAATTAATTAAACGCTTTGGAATGCAAGATGCTAAAATTATTAATACCCCAATGGCAACAAATGTAAATATAGAAGAAAATGTAATTGGAAATTCAATTGACTTAAAATACTATAGCAGCATGATAGGGAGTCTACTTTACTTAACTGCAAGCTGACCTGATATCTTATTTGTAGTAAGTATGTTCGCAAGGTTCCAAACCTATGCCAATGAGTCTCACCTAACTCTAGTCAAGTGTATCCTTAGATGTCTAAAGGGTACACTTAATGTGGTATTTGATACCCTAGATTTACCGAGTTCGAACTAACCGGCTACTCCAACTCGGACTATGTCGGTAGTAAGCTTGGTAGAAAGAGTACGAGTGGTTGTTGTCAACTTCTCAGCTCGAGTCTAGTGAGTTGGTGCAGTAGGAAGCAACATTGTGTTGTCTTATCTACCACCGAAGCCGAATACATCGCGATGGGTGAGTGTGTAACTCAGCTTCTTTGGATGAAGCACACTCTCCGAGATTTTAAGTTAGACTTTACGAATACTAAAATTCACGTAGATAACATTAGCTCAATTAACCTAACTAAAAATCCAATATGTCACTCTAGGACCAAACATATAGAAGTCAAACACCATTTCATTTGAGAACATGTGGCCAACGGAGCCATACAACTCGAATACATCGAATCGAAGTCCAACTTGGCAGACCTATTTACTAAACCCCTACCCAAAGCCAAATTCAGTCTACTAAGATGAAAATTGGGTATGTGCATAGTAGAATAAGAGTTTACAAATTATATTTTCTTATTACTATATTTTACTTTTCATGCTCATGGAACTAGATTAAGACATACCTTAGATATCATACACCTATAGATTTAAGGAGTCAATACATCTCACAACACATAGGACTAATGTGTTTGTGTACTTAGCCACGTAGATGGGCGTGAGATGTTAGGACCTTACTCCTGGTTCCAGATGTAGAACTAGTGCATCGCCATGAACCACGGAGTATAATCATATATATTAATCGACTCTGACCAGGACTTGTTGATCTTTTATATCAATCAAGTCAAATAAGAGTTGAACATTCAATAGATGAGCTTATTTTCAGTATATTATTTTCAAAATAATATGGAACATGCTTGGACATGAAACTTAAACCTAATACCTATATTTTCTTCTTTTTCAAAACTCCCCACTCTTTTCGATATATGGCAAAAGGGGGAGAAAAAGGCTAAAGTTAAGAGACCATTTTTTTTGATAAATTAACTTAATACTTAAGTTAAGGGACCATTTTTTTTTATAACTTAACTTAATACTTCATACTTATTCTCATGGCCAAAAGTTAAGTAAATGTTTTCTTTTACTTAACTTTAATTTTTAAACTTAACTGTTTTAAAAAGGGAGAAAGGGTCAAGTTAAGAAGTCTTCTTAACTTAGATTTTTCTTACTAAGGCCAACTTTAAGTAATTGTTAATTACTTAAACTCTTCCTATATAGCAAACATCAAGGGGAAGGATTAAGATCTTCTTTCAAGACTCACCCTCGGTCAAGGGGGAGACTTGGAAGAAAATCTCTACTACTCCTACTTAACCTTCATTATTCTTCGTGCATATTATTTCTCATGCATATTATTTCCTTAACTTTGTATATGGGTTTTCCATAGATCAAAAAGGGGGAGATTATTGGTGCAGTGGGCACCGAAGTCGAACCTAAGTTTTGATTATAGCAAATGATACAAAGTTAAGATCATATTGTTATCTCACGAGCTAAATCGAGTGTGCAGAAAAGTGCTAAAGCTGGAGATGAAGGCTAGCGACACCTGGAGGAAGCCATGGTGGTCGGGCGACACTCGAGTGACTTCGGAGGGAGCCGAAGGAATCGAGTGGGAGGCCAGAAGCGAGAGCTACAAAGTAAGTATCGAGGTAAGCTCATGTGTGTGAGCGTAAGTGAGGTCGTATCCTCCTTACGGGGATGGTCTTAAGCGTAGATCCGACCAAAGACATCCCATGGATGGTCTAGGTCGAGATCAGACGGTCGGCGGCCGTCGAAATTATGTTTTTGTTAAGCTAACTTGTGATTTTAGCTAGCATCATTCGACTGCCCACTAGAGCCACTCGATTGCTTGAAATTAGTTGACTGCTGAGTCTTGTGACTCGACTGGAGCTTCCATCAGTCGACTGATGGTCAAGGATCAGCTTCGAGAAGTCAAGCCTTATCACCTCATTCCAAGGAGCTTGGTGCCCAAATGTGATTGGCTGAAGATCCCCTTGAGGAGGGGCTCAAAGGCTATAAAAGGAGGGCTTCTCCTAGGGTTTTTTCATCAATTCCAAGTGCTCAAAAGTGCTCATGTTACGCTACTCTTCTACGACGATCTTACAATGACGACGTGCTACCGCATCTCCGACGACAAGAGTTTAAGTTTCATTCTTCTATAAGTCGTTGGTATATTCTTATCTTGTTTCTTATTTATCAATCTTTAATCGTAACAAGGAGAGGGGGAGTGTCCCTCTACCTTGATCTTTCTTATATCGATTGTTTTGTCGCTTACTCCTACCTCTAACGAGGAGGAGTATTTTTAGTGCTTTGCCCTCAGTACGCGGTCTAGGACCGTTAGGGCCTTGGAGTAGTAGTCGAAGGCTATGGACCAAGTAAAAAATCTATTGTCTCGTTTATTTTGAATTTATCTTCCGCTGTGTCTACTTGTGTTTTAACGAATGAAAATGAACAAAAGTTTTTATCGCTATTCACCCCCCCTCTCTCTAGCGATTCACTCGATCCAACAAAACCATCAAAAATAAGGGTAAAAGTTCAAATTTGAACTTTAACCTCCCTTAAAATTTGATACTCCGCCCTAAAAACTCTCTTAATCATTTACAATGATTATTTCACCCTTCCAATGTTTTCCAAAGCAAATCTTATGGTTAGGAAATGTTAGGGTAACATAAAATAGATGATACATGGTTAAACAAATCTTGTTCAGTCGAAATCAGCTTCAGCAGTCAACTGAAATCAAAAACCAGTCGACTGCCTTATCACCAGTCGATTGCTCCAAGCAGTCGATTAGTTTCTACAATATACAGAAAATAACTTTCAGAAATGAATTTAAAAAATTATATGTATTTCTAAAAATCTTGAAATTTCATACATACATTACTTAGAGAAATACAATGGGTAAAAAATAATTTTATATAACAATACCTATTAAATTTCAAAATTGATACAAAGTTTAAAACCATTGAAAACTTTAATATTTTTGCCTAACTTTGTATCAACTTGTTCAATGGTGATTGCTATCAAAAGATAGGTGTCACCAATGTTTTTTAAAATGATTTTAAAACCTTATTTTGAACCATATTATATGGGCTAGATGTGCATGACTTGTACATTAGCCTTCCTCATGATTCCTAATGTTATATTATGAGTTTGAGTTCATCTAGATGCAACATCTATGCACCTTGAACTTAACTCATTTTTCTAACATCTCACATGTGTCTAGGGTATATCAATACACACACATGTCAATTTAATATTTTTGTGAGATGTGGGTTTTGTTTTTCCCTAATCTAAGGGTTCATGCATGTTATCTAGGCAACTCTATTTGATTCCCTTATCATGGGACTTAAAATAATGTCATTGTCTTTAATTCAATTTTATTAACCTTAATGCATGAAATATGATCATGGCATATAATGATTGCATAATTTAAAATATTTGTCAATAATCATAATGTCATGGCATAAATATAAACCTAAATACAAACATGACATATTAACTTAAGCATTTTCATGACATTTATATGATCGAATGAAATATTATGTCATGACATGACATATGACAAACAAAGTATGACAAATAAAATATAAAAGTATAAAAATACCTAGATTTCAAGCCTAATTGCATTTAATAGGAGTAAACCATTTTTTCAATAATAAATCAATTTCCCTCAAGTGTGCCAAAAATCCAAAATGGCACACCATGACTCTAAACTATCTTATGCCAATTTTGATCAATTTTTCAAACTTCTTTAATTTTATTGGAACATCCTAAAATCTTTTAGGATATAAATCTCATTTCATTTTCAAAGTATTACAATACTTCAAAAATGCCCTAAGTGTCACCTTTAACATGGTTAGATTAACTACCTATCCATTCAAGGTTGCTACACCCTAAATCCATCTAGCATGATGAATCACACTCTTAGGAACCCAATACCTATTAAAGATCCTTAGGTTATCTAGGTACTCGCTAGGAATGACTTTCCTAAGTACCTTCCTAATGACCCTCTTAGGCTTTGAAGCCTTAGTCATTTAGATCTTCTCAAGGTTAACTCTAGGGGTAACTCCCCTTGTAACCTTGTCAGTGACTTTCTTAGGCCTTTTAGAGGCCTTAGTCACTTTGGTCTTTTTAAGGTTAACTCTAGGGATTGCCTCCCTCGTGACCTTGACCTTTCTAGACCTAGACTTAGTTCCATAGTCAAATGGAATATTATGCTAGGTTGGCATTACCTCCTTGGGCTTAGGCTTGTGACCCAAGTCTTTCTTGTCCTTAGTTGGTTCTTGCCTCCTAACACCTAATGTTTGCCCATTATATCCTAACCTTTGGCTACTTGACCCTTGACTTGAATTTGTTATTTTTGCAAGAGCCTTTTCTAATTTCTCAATCCTTGACCTCAAGGCTTAGTTTTCCTTTTCTAATATCTCAATTTTTGAATTTCCATTATTTCTTGAGATATTCTTCTTCCTAGGCATGTGCCTAGATTTCTTAGAATTAATGCCTAGATTGTTCTTATCCATAGGTGGGGTTGACCTAGAATTGTTCTTAGGCAAACTAACATGTTTAGCATCTAAGCAATAATATTTATTATTATTTCTAGCATGCTTGTTATCATGAACAATTGCAAGTGAATTAAAATCATTCCTAGAATGCTTCTTATCATTAATAATTAAAATTTTATTATTGAAAGTTACCTTAGGCTTTACCTTTGGAGCTCCCTTACACTCAAGCTCTCTATCTTGTCCTTCTTTGGGTTTCTCTCCATCGAACATTGACTTCTATAGTGCCCATATTGTTGGCATTTGAAGCACATCATGTGCTCCTTGCTCTTACGAATCGGGGGTCCAGTCTCCTTGGCCTTCTTTTTCCCCTTAAGTGTTGGTTGAGCCTTCTTTTTTATTATCCTTGGACACTTTCTCTTATAATTCCCTACTTCCCTACACTCAAATCATGTTATATGATTTTTATTTACAATACATGCACTTGAGTTACTTATCTTGGCAGGGGAATTTTGGTCTAGTCCGTCATGGCTCCCGGAGGTAGATGGTTCCTCTTGCTCTTGCTCCGGAGTTGGTAGCATCTCCTCCCCCTCAATCCTAGAGGTGGAGGCTTCCTCCAATTCTTCTACCTCTTCTATCTTGGATGTTGAGCACCTCTCAACTTCCGAATCTTCACATTCTTGAGTCGATGAGTAACTTGATTCTTCTTCGACTTTCTCCTCTACTTCTTGGGTCGGTAAGAGTTTTTCATGGAACTTTGCCAATTTGCTCCAAAAACTCCTTGGCATCCTTATAGTCACCTAATTTTGACAAGACACCATTAGGAATTAAATTATTTAACATTTTGATTACCTTAATATTTGTTTTGAATTCTTTGAGTTGTTCCTTGGTCTATTTCTCAACCTTGAGGATTCTACCCTTCTTGCCTCTTGGAATTTAAAAGATGTCCATCAAGGCACTCCAATTTTTAATTCCCATCATGAGGAAGGACTCTATCCTCATCTTTCGTTGATCAAAAACTTCTCATCCAGAGAATTCATAGGTAATGGGAGTGTTGATGTTGTGCCCCAATCCATCATTTGGTAATTCCATCCTCTAACATTTGTGCTCTCTTGGCGATGAGTTCATAGAAGAGCAACCTTTCTCTAATACCACTTGTAAGATCTATGACATCGCGCTAGAGGGGGATGAATAGTGATTGAAGGTAGGAAACTTCGCTTCCCACTTCAACTCGGTCGCTCGTTCATGGCGATCCCTTCTACATCCCCGGATAAAAAATTTATCCTTGACAAAGAGAGATTACCCAAGCTATCGTTTCATCATCGTGCTATTCGATTAGAGTGGTTACTTGAACAAACTTATTGTTCAAGCAACCAACTTCTATTCTACGATTAGTCACGGAATAGACGATCTACGGATCGTCGGTTTTTACGTTTGTATTCGGGGTCCAAGTAAATTTAGCCACATAACAAAACATACAACATGTATAAAATAAGAAAAGATCATAAGCAAGCATTATACCTCTCGATCTTCTATTGTATGTCCTTCCTCCTTTTGGACATCGTGTGGGCGATGATCTTCCAAAAGTTGAAGCCTCGTAGATCACCAATCTTCCTTTCCTTGTTCACTCCGAACAAAGGAAGATCATAAAACAAAACTCTTCTTCTCCTTACTTGCGCCAACCACCAAGCACTAACTTGGTGTCCGCCGGCCAAAGGAGTGGGAAAGGATTTGTCGATCAAAGGACGGAGAAAAGGGATGGGGCGCTGCTCAAACCCAAGGTAGAGGATGCCCTAGAACCGGCCAAGAGGAAGGAGGAGAAAAACAAAAGCCTTACCTCTTGTTGCCGCCAACCCCAACCCTAATCCCCTTGTGTTTCTTGTCGCCCAAGCCAAGGAGAGCAAACCCTAGAATCTCTTCAACTCTTGTGCCGCCCAATCCTTGGCTCCCTTTTTATATATTTCATCCATACCTCCTATTAATCTCCACCGTCGAATCTAGAGATTTAATCTCAACCGCCGGATCTAGGGATTTAATCTCAATCGTTGGATCTAGAGATTTAATCTCCACTGTTGGATCTAAAGATTTAAATCTCCACATTTGAATCTAGAGATTTGATCTCCACCGTCGGATCTAGAGTTTCATTTTCATCATCGGATCTAGGCTCCATGAGGATTTTAATTGGCTACAATAGGGACCATGAGGAGAAGTTGGATCTTGGCCACCCAATGGATCAAGCCCACATAAATTCCAATCCATTAATGTTAATCCGTTCCACTAGAGGATTATCATTGATCTACCTCACCAACCCCCATAAGTTAATATGGGCTCCATATATTATTTGTACATATATCTCCCCGTGTTTAAGATCTCGAATATCCGTCGATTAATTAATTTACTGACAATTAATTAATCAACATCTAACTCCATGAGTAGTACCACTCAACCTTATCATCATGTTGTACCAAGTCCACCTACAAGGTTTACATGATAAACCTTATGAGCTCCTCAAGGGGACATCATCATCCTAATATATGGGACACGGTTTCCTCCTATAATCAACGACACACCATAAAAATAATGTCATTTCCCAACTTACCGAGCCTATCGATTTACTCTATAAATCTCGTCCATTGTTAAATCAAAGAAATGAATACTAAGTATATGTGCCAATTATTATATCGGGATTAAGAGCATATAGGATATAATATCTGAGGTCCGATTTGATTATGTAGTCGGCAATAAATCGAATCACCTCTAAGTTGGTCCTGCTCAATACACACAAAGTGTACCAGTGTAATTCTATGGTCAAGACAAACCAATACCAAATTACACTACAACCATACCAATGATTTTTCCATAACCATCTTTATTGTGAACCTTTACTTATACTTTACAAGGAACTGATAACATGATCTCCCATGTGACACTACACACCATGTTATCTACAATGTAATGTATTAGACAATATGCATAACCATAAATATGCAAATAATTATCATGTGATTCTTATTTCAAAACTAAAGATGTTCTTACAAAATATAGACTTTTCAGTATACATCCCAATAATCTCTCACTTATACTAAAAGACTATGTTGTCCTCATACTGCCATATATCTGATTCTCATTCCCTCCACATGCCTTTCAAAAGCTCTCGCTGGAAGGACCTTAGTGAAAGGATCTGTCAGGTTATCCTCTTATGCAATCTTGGCCACAGCAACTTCTCCTCGCTTTTTGATTTCTCGTATCAAGTGGTACTTGCACTCTATGTGTTTACTTGCCTTATGGGCTCGTGGTTCCTTCGAGTTTCCAACTGCACAACTTTTATCACAATAAATTGTGATAGTTTTGGGCAAACCAAGAATCACATCCAAGTCCATCAAGAAGTTCCTGAGCCACACAACTTCTTTGGCTGCCTTAGAAGCTGTTACATACTCAGCTTCCATGGTAGAGTCCGTCACGCATTTCTACTTGACACTCCTCCATACAATGGCTCCACCTCCCAAAGTAAATACAAAACCTGAGGTACACTTACTTTTATCCCTATCTGATTGGAAGTTGGAATCTGTGTAACCCACAGGGAGTAATTGGCCTGCCTAGTAAACTAGCATATAATCCCTAGTCCTTCTCAAGTACTTCAATATATGCTTTACCGCAGTCCAATGTCCCTGTCCTGGATTACTCTGATATCTACTGACCATGCCCATGGCAAAGCAGATATCCGGTCTCATACATATCATGGCATACATGAGGCTTTCTACTGCCGAAGCATAAGGAACCGCCTTCATCTCCTCTATCTCCTTTGATAAAGGAACTCCATGCCTGAAAGGTAGAAAACCTTTCTTGGAGTTTTGCATGCTAAAACGATCCATAATGGTGTCTATGTATGAAGCTTGAGATAAGCACAACATCTTTTTCTTGCGATCCCTTATAACCTTGATCCCAAGGATGTGTCCCACTTCTCTCAAGTCCTTCATATCAAACTGTTTGGACAACCATACCCTTATATCCGATAACACCTTGACATTGTTGCCAATTAACAAAATGTCATCTACATATAGTACAAGAAATACTACTACATTTCTGTCACATCTCTTGTATACACAAGACTCATCCAGACTTTGAATAAATCTATAAGACTAGATCACCTCATCAAAGCGGATGTTCCAAAATCTCGAAGCTTGCTTCAATCCATAAATGGACCGATTAAGCTTGCACACAAGATGCTCTTTGCCCTTTGCCCTTTGCAATGAATCCTTCTTGTTGCTTCATATAGATGTTTTCCTCAAGACTTCCATTAAGGAAAGTTGTCTTGACATTCATCTGCCATACCTCATAATCCATATGAGCAGCAATACATAAGAGAATCCGAATAGACTTAAGCATGGGTACCGGTGAAAAGGTCTCCTTATAATCGATGCCCTCTTTCTGAGTATACCTCTTCGCAACAAGCCTCGCTTTGAAGGTCTCAACCTTCCCGTCTATTCCTCTCTTTCTTTTGTAGATCCACTTGCATCCAATGGCTTTTACACCATTGGGTGGTTCTACTAGCTCCCAGACTTGATTTGAATCCATAGATTCTATCTCAGAATTCATTGCACTTTGCCAAGATACCGCATCTTTATCTTGGATTGCCTCTTCATATGTCCAGGGATCAGGTTCATGTTCGCCAGGGACCACATCAGAAGATTCTCCCAAGAACATGAATTTGTCAGGCTGTCTAATAACCCTCCCACTACGATGAGGTATCACCTGTGTATCCTCTGTGACACGCGGTGCAATCACTTGTAGTATATCCTCTTGTACCGGTGGTACTAAAGTAGTGACTTCCCCTCTCAATTCCTTCAAAACAATCTTACTCATGGACTTGTGGTTCATCACATAATCTTCCTCTAGAAATCTGGCGTTCGTGCTAACGATCACCCTCTGATCTCTAGGACTATAAAACAAACCACTTTTCATTCCTCTAGGATAGCCAACGAACATGCGCACTTCTGTACGAGGTTCTAACTTACCAGCTTCTACCTTTGGCACATGTGTTGGACTCCCCCAAATCCGAATATGTCTCAAACTAGGCTTTCGCCCAGTCCACAATTCTATGGGAGTAGAAGGCACTGATTTAGATGGTACCAAGTTCAGAATATACACTGTCGTATCTAGAGCATATCCCCAGAACGAATTTGGCAACTCAAAATAACTCATCATCGATCTAACCATCTCCATAAGAGTCCTATTCCTTCACTCTGCTATACTATTCTGTTGGGGTGTGCCAGGTGTAGACAATTAGGATTGAATCCTAGTCTCTGATAAGTAATTCCTAAACTCTCCCAAGAGGTACTCACCACCACGATCAGATCGTAGTGTCTTACTACTTTTACCTTGACGTTTCTCCACATCAGTCATGAATTCTTTGAACTTGTCAAAGCATTTAGACTTGCGGCGCATCAAGTAAATAAATCCATATCTTGAATAATCATCTATAAAGGAGATGAAATATTCAAAACCACCTCTAGCCTGGATAGACATAGGACCACACAAATCAAAATGAACCAATTCCAGCACATCTTTGGCTCTATACCCCTTGGCCTTAAAAGGCCTCTTGGTCATTTTACCCTCCAAGCAAGATTTGCAGGTTGGGAAATCTTCCACCACTAATGAACCCAGAGGTCCATCAACTATCAACCTTTGAATTCTGCTTAGGTTAATATGGCCTTGCCTTAGATGTCAAAGATATGTTTGGTTCATCTTCGAAGGTTCTTTTCTCTTATTTGAATTAGAAGATGACTTATGTACTTCTATTTGCATCGTGGGAGCTTTTGGTTTAAGAGTATATAAATTTCTTATCAATGCACCAGAACATATAATCTCCCTATTCTTTTTTATAACAACTCTGTCATTAAAAGAAATATAATATCCATCCGTAAACAATTTAGAATCCGAAATCAAATTCTTTCTAAATAAAGGTACATAAAGGCAAATTTTCAGAACCAAAACTTTATTTTTCTCAAAAGATAAATAATCATCTCCCACTTCAACAGTCACCACCTTTGTGGTATTGCCCAAGTAAATGGTAATCTCCCCCTTAGCTAGTCGTCTGGTTTCCTGGAACCCCTACAAAGTATTGCAGACATGATCAGTGGCTCCCGTATCTACACACCAGGTGCCGGTAGATAACACCACTAAACATGTTTCAATGACTAGACCAAAGGATATACCTTTGTTCTGCTTCCGATTGGGACAGTTCTTCTTCCAATGTCTAGTTTGCTTGCAAGTGAAGCACTTGCCTTTCAGCTTCTTCACTCGTCCCTGAGATCCTCCCACCACCTTTGCTCCACCTTGTTTTTTTTTCTTCTTGTCTTTCGGCTTAGAAGTAGAAACTTTCTGAGCAACCATGGCCTGAGCTTGAGCAAGCCCTTCTGCCGCCTGGAGTTTTGTCAAAAGCTCCGCCAACGAATACAATCTCTTATTCATGTTGTAATTCAGGTGAAACTGCTCAAAACTCCTAGGTAGAGACTAGAGAATGATATCGACCTGGGTTTCCCCATTATCTCAGCTCCAAGGACTTCCATCTCATTCACAGGTTTAGGAGGATACTCTTCGAAGAGTACATAATTGTATTCCTTGACAGTCAAGACAATATCTAGATTCCTTTTCCAATCAACATAATTGGGTCCAGTAAGTTTATTCTCTTTTAGTATCACAGCAAGTGGACTGAAAGTCATTTTTGAAAAACCTAAGAATCACATAGATCAATACTTTAGATTTCAAAAAATTATTGATTCCTCAAACAATAAAATTTTAAAATCAACCAACACCTCAAAACACTGAGAATATCGTATGCCACGATCGTGTGGTCGTATACGAATTCTACATTTGTAAGAGGAGGTTTTACCCATTAATTTTACTATCTTGTCAACCTAAATTTTTGACAAATAAAATTAATAGTTGGTTCCTCTTCGGCCCTACAAATAAAAACAGTGACTCCGATGGGGAGGATACTCCTATTTACATCTAAATGTTCACCATTATTCGGTACTAAGGCAATTATCTCGGGTTATGTGCCTTCCGATGGGGAAGTACACATGCTCCTTAATAATTTCTTATAACCATATTCGACCCTATGATCCGCAAAACAAACTCATCCGATGGGGAGGAAGGTACTCAGAGCCGATGCATAAGTTTGTTTGCATCACATGTCAAATCGTAACGGAGGCCGTGGGAATTTATAAAAATATCCCTCTCCCACTTAGTAATTTAAAATTGAGGAATTTTCCTAGCCTACAACATGCATATCAAACAAGAAGCAATAAATATGAAAAAAAATATTTTCCAACTATTATGGCTTTTGTCTCCAATATGCCTCCCGTCGTATCGCCATCTCGTCTGCTCCTCCCTATGCCATGTACAAGCTATCCGAAGATCCGAGTCAAGAATAACTATTTTAATTTACATCCATCCATCCTATACTCCACGAAGGAGTGTACATGAAATCTAGATCAAAAGTAAACTAAAATGAAAGAGTGGCTAAACAGTGTCATACTAATTACAAAAATTAAATACTAGCCTCGTCAACCCTGAGGATTCAAAAAATAAACAATTACACACATACAATCACATACACACATATGGCCATAATAGTTGGATCATATGCCTGCAACCAAAAAGTTAACCTATGCACATCCTACTATTATCCGGCACATATAATATATGAAAAGTGCATAAAAGTAACAGAATCCTAAACACACAAAATCGGAAACCTGGCTCTGATACCACTTGAAGGTAGGAAACTTCGCTTCCCACTTCAACTCGGTCACTCGTTCATGGCGATCCCTTCTACATCCCCGGATAAAAAATTTATCCTTGACAAAGAGGGATTACCCAAGCTATCATTTCATCGTCATGCTATTCGATTAGAGTGGTTACTTGAACAAACTTGTTGTTCAAGCAACCAACTTCTATTCTACGATTAGCCGCAGAATAGACGATGTACGGATCACCGATTTTTGCATTTGTATTCGGGGTCCAAGAAAATTTAGCCACATAACAAAACATACAACATGTATAAAATAAGAAAAGATCATAAGCAAGCATTATACCTCTCGATCTTCTATTGTATGTCCTTCCTCCTTTTGGACGTCGTGTGGGCAACGATCTTCCAAAAGTCGAAGCCTCCTAGATCACCAATCTTCCTTTCCTTGTTCACTCCGAACAAAGGAAGATCATAAAACAAAACTCTTCTTCTCCTTACTTGCGCCAACCACCAAGGACCAACTTGGTGTCCGCCGGCCAAAGGAGTGGGAAAGGATTTGCCGATCAAAGGATGAAGGAGAAAAGGGATGGGGCGCCGATCAAACCCAAGGAAGAGGATGCCCTAGAGCCGGCCAAGAGGAAGGAGGAGAAAAAAAAAAAGCCTTACCTCTTGTTGCCGCCAACCCAAACCCTAATCCCTTTGAGTTTCTTGCGGCCCAAGCCAAGGAGAGAAAACCCTAGAATCTCTTCAACTCTTGTGCCGCCCAAGCCTTGTCTCCCTTTTTATAGATTTCATCCATACCTCCTTTTAATCTCCACTATCGGATCTAAAGATTTAAATCTCCACCTTTGGATCTAGAGATTTGATCTCCACCGTCGGATCTAGAGTTTCATTTTCATCATCGGATCTAGGCTCCATGAGGGTTTTAATAGGCTACAATAGGGACCATGAGGAGGAGTTGGATCTTGTCCACCCAATGGATCAAGCCCACATAAAGTCTGATCCATTAATGTTAATCCATTCCAATAGAGGATTATCATTGATCTACCTCACCAACCCCCATAAGTTAATATGGGCTCCATATATTATTTGTACATATATCTTCCCGTGTTTAAGATCTCGAATGTCCGTCGATTAATTAATTTACTGACAATTAATTAATCGACATCTAACTCCATGAGTAGTACCACTCAACCTTATCATCATGCCTGACCAAGTCCCCCTTCAAGGTTTACATGATGAACCTTATGAGCTCCTCAAGGGGACATCATTATCCTAATATATAGGACACGGTTTCCTCCTATAATCAATGACACACCATATAAATAATGTCATTTCTCAACTTATCAAGCCTATCGATTTACTCTATAAATCTCGCTCATTGGTAAATCAAAGAAATGAATACTAAGTATATGTGCCCGTTATTATATCGGGATTAAGAGCATGTACAACATAATATCTGAGGTCCGATTCGATTATGTAGTCAGCAATAAATAGAATCACCTCTAAGTCGGTCCTGCTCAATACGCACAAAGTGTACCAGTGTAATTCTATGGTCAAGACAAATCAATACCAAATTACACTACAACCATACCAATGGTTTGTCCATAACCATCTCTGTTGTGAGCCTTTACTTATACTTTACAAGGAACTGATAACATGATCTCCCGTGTGACACTACACACCATGTTATCTACAATGTAATGTATTAGACAATATGCATAACCATAAATATGCAAACAATGATCATGTGAATCTTATTTCAAAACTAAAGATGTTCATACAAAAGATAGACTTTTCAGTATACATCCCAACAGTGATTTCGATCTCACCCATTCGTTGTCATGCTTGTCTACAAAATGATTAGAACATCAAAAAATAAATACAAATACGAGTAGATACAAAGGCAATTACACAATCACAACAAGGAGATTTAACATAGTTTGGAATCCTAGTTCATACTCTATGGTTGAGCTATAGAGTGAGCTCTAGTGATGCACATAACCACTAATAAACTTCTCCTTCTCGGAAAACACTTTGGAGGTGGAGAAATCTCTTACAAGATTATTACAACAGTAATACATGAAAAACAACAAGTATATAAAGAAAAAATCAAATACAAGTAAAGAAAATTTTACAAAAAGAACTCTTGATTTCTTGCTTATTGATTGCTTTGGATATGATTTATCTTGAAGATCTAGAATGCAACAACACTTCCCCTTCAAAATTGTCTCAAAAATTGCATGCAAAATCCTCCCCAAACTGCTCCTTTTATAACCTGCTTCGGGTTGATTTCATGGCTAGCAGTCGACTGTCAAAAGGCACCAGTCGACTGCTCGCCTATCTGTTGTCTCATAATGGCTTAATCCATGCTAGAATCTACCCAACGTATACCTCAGCAGTCGATTGTCCTTACCAATAGTCGACTACTATCCTGTAGTTGACTGACCAGTCGACTATGTAATAATCTGTGGACTACAACAGTACCATCAGTCAATTGCCTACACATGGCAGTCAACTTCCCAAGGTCAGTCGACTGCCCATACATGGTAGTCAATGCCACAACCTCAGTCGAAAAGTCGAGTCTCAGTCAACTCCTCGACCAATCGACTGGTCATAATCCCAGTCGACTAGTCATAATCCCAGTCGACTGCTTCAAGTTAATTAGGGCGATCTCGAGTGTTGAATACTCGACCAGTCGATTGACCCAAAGTCTCAGTCGACTGAAAAACCTCAACCATGAGGTTTAACCCAAATATGAACCCCTCATACTTGATTGACCATCCTTAGCCTAGACCTAAGCCTTCTAGCCACCTCTATCAGTCTCATGCCTCTCAGATGCCTCAAGTTCGTGACTCTTTATCCTTCGCGTTAGCCTTCAGGTACTTTCATTGACTATGTCATGCTAACCGGGTCATTTGCCAAGGTTCATTTGGATTTATGCTGCCAAAACTCCATGCTTGGACTTTACACTGACAAAACCTCACCCTTGAACTTCCTTATCAAGATGCATTTGGACTTACGCCGCCAAGACTACATGCTTGAACTTTACACTGTCAAAACCACACTCTTGGACTTTTCCATTGCCAAGCCTCAATGCTTGGACTTTCACTGCCAAGACTATACACTTGGAATTACGTGGCCAAGACTTCAAACTTAGACTTTACCTTTGCTATGTACCCATGACTTAGACTTTCAATTGCCAAGTACTGTTGGGATTCCGGCACTGCAGCGAGTGTGTGTTCGAATATATTTTGTAAACATGTGCGCAGCAGAAGAAATAAAAAGCAATAAATCTAATTTATTACATCACACACACCACGTGCATCCATAATACAACATGTGTATACATAACCGTAGTTTCAAATTTTGCAATAAAAGGAAATTTATTCTACGTATACCTGACGTATCGTGTGTAGCGGGAAAGGTATCAACTGGAGCGACCCTCGCTAGAATCGCCTCTATCCGTATCCACGCCGAGTATCTTCGGGATGACTTCACAAAGTCACGAGTCTCGTCTTCACACGAGTCACTATCCTCGTGTCGAAGATGATGTAATCGAGAGAAGATCACAATCCGAATTAAAATTCGGATTCAAAATTGAGTCCCCAAAACATGCTTCTCCAGAGAGGTATTTGTCAACCGTTTGATGAATCCTTCGTTCTCCACATATGAGGATTACCGGAGATCGAATCCCCAGCAAGGAAGCCACTGTTGGAGCTCCAAATGTCGTCCAAACGATGCTCCGACAAGAAGGAAACAAACTGTCCAGAAAACTGGACAGCTTTGGTGGGGGATGTTGCACCGGCCAAATAAGGAAAGCTAGATGCTCACCTTGTCGCCGGAGCCAAGGAAGATGACCGGAGGGTCGCCGAAGGATCGCCGGCAGAAGCTTGGATGCCGGAAACAACTTGGACGGCGGCACAAGGGGTGGGTGGCGGCAAGGGCTTGGGTGCCGACTACAAGGAGAGGAGGGAGAGGGGCGACAAGATTAGATTAGGTTTTCACAAAACCCTTAAGCTCTATTTTTATAGAGAACAAATTCTCCTAATGGTTATTGGTTCATAACCAAAAACCCGTTAATCCGCTCCATTAATTTAAGTTAAAATAAACAAAACTGATTTGGTCTATTTTAAGTTAAAATGAAATGAACCAACTTTGGTTCATTCGTTTAAAACAAACCAAATCCCTTTTGTTTATTCTCCTCCATTGGATTAGAACCAGACCAATTTGGTTCATCCATCATGTCTTCATAAGACACGACCCATCGACGCTTCCATTGTGACTGAAACGATTTCATTCTCGATCCTTATTTAGTCCAACCAAACCTAGTTTCTCTCGGTCTGAGAATCTCATTCTCAAGCTCGTTTTAAATCCTTCAGATTACGCTCATTGTGCATGTGACCAAATAGGTTCTCGGTTTATGTTGGTTGTCTATAATTAACTATTAATTATAGAACGATCATGAGTGGCACCTAGTAGTACATCATGATCCCCAATTAATCGAAAAGATCAACAGTTGATCCAGAACTATTTCTGAAACCCTTCAGCAGCTAGAATGATTCGTGCCCCCTTCCTTTCACTCATCTTATACCCACTTGGTTCAGGACATGGTCTATAGTATTAGTCCCCACTAGGTTGACTACGTCACACCTAGCCCAAGTATCATTTCCTCGTCCTACGGATTCTAGTTACTGCACATGTATCAAAGAGTACCTTACTCTAAACATGTAATGCTTTGGCCAAAGACTTTAGTAACAATCCGACGAGAGGCCATGGGTATACATCTCCTCGCAAGGAGTGGTGAATCCTTTATAGGCTATTCAAACACCTTCGATTACTTCGACTTATACCCAATTATCCCGGGTCCATATCTCCTCAGAGATGCTTGCTTAAGATGTCAAAGCATAAGTCTTCATGATCAAGATGACTTGAATACCGCAAGTCAAAGGAACATCGCACTTAAGCTGCAATAAGAACTTAATTGACATATCTATATATGCAAAGAACCATATGAAGTCTTACAGCTGGTCACTCCAATGAACTAGGTACCATAACTAACATCTACAATTAACTTCGGACATCACAATATCTCCAGCCAGTGAGAATCAGCTGCTTGGATACACCAAAGAGTATACCTCGTGCTAGTCTCGACAGAATTGATGGTGTCCAAATCCATCAATTCATCGACAAGGGATAATTCCGATACATCACAATTACACATGTAGAGATACTTACTAGTTGTGATCCAATCACAAATTCTCTCATGCTGTGAATCGTATCGTGGACATTCAGTAAATGAGTTTAAGATCTAATCAAATACATATAAGCATGTATACTCAAATAGTGAATCCTCATTTATCATATAAATGGTTCAAACATAAGGCGATTGTCTTAGGACATCTCACATATATTACTAACAAACTCCCACTTGGCCTAATGCCAATCGCTACGGTATCCAATACCATAGGCTCTAACATGACCCTTAAACTTACTTTGAGGTAATGCCTTAGTCAAAGGATCCGCTAAGTTCCTTTCAGTGGGGATTTTCTCGATTTGTATTTCCTTCCTACTAATGATCTCTCTGATCAGATGATAGCGGCGAAGCACATGTTTGGATCGTTGATGAGACCTTAGCTCTTTCACCTGTGCAATTGCTCCATTGTTGTCACAGTAGACCGGTATTGCTTCAACAATGTTTGGAACCACACCAAGTTCATAAATGAACTTCTTGATCCAAACAGCTTCCTTTGCTGCTTCTGAAGCTGCAATATATTCTGCCTCAGTGGTAGAATCTGCTACAATGTCTTGTTTGGAACTTTTCCAACTCATTGCGCCCTCATTCAAGGTGAACACGTATCCAGACTGAGACCTGGAATCATCCGTGTCTGTCTGGAAGCTGGCATCAGTATACCCGCATATCACCATGTCCCCTTCTCCATATATTAGGAACACATCCTTAGTTCTTCTCAAGTATTTAAGGATTGTCTTAATAGCCGCCCAATGATCCATTCCTGGATCAGACTGGTATCTACTCGTGACACTCAGAGCATATGATACATTGGGCCTCGTACATAACATAGCATACATGATAGACCCTATTACGAATGCATAGGGAATCTTAGTCATGCAAATCCTCTCGTCTTCTGTGCGCGGACACATAGACTTCAAAAGGTGTATCCCATGTCTGATGGGTAGGAAACCTTTCTTGGATTCCGACATGCTAAACCTCTTTAGCACTCAGTCTATATATGTAGACTGCGAAAGACCAAGCAACCGTTTCGATCTATCTCTATAGATCTTAATCCCTAGAATGTAGGTTGCTTCTCCCAGGTCTTTCATGGAGAATGTCTTGGACAACCAAATCTTAACTGATTGTAAGACTATACCTCATTTCCTATAAGTAATATGTCATTATCATACAATACTAGGAACATGATTGCACTCTCACTAACCTTCTTGTACACACAAGGTTCGTCTGGATTTTGTGAGAAATCAAACTTTTTGATTGTCTCATCAAAATGGATATTCCAGCTCCTGGATACTTGCTTCAATCCATATATGGACCATCGCAATTTGCATACCTTGATTTTATCAACCGATGTGAAACCCTCAGGTTGTATCATATACACGTCCTCGAGCAGGTTTCCATTAAGGAAAGCTATTTTCACATCCATCTGCCATATCTCATAATCATAATGAGTCGCTATGTCCAAGAGCATTCGAATGGATTTAAGCATAGCAACAGGCGAATAGGTTTCGTCATAATCAACACCTTGCTTTTGACGATATCCTTTCACCACTAATCTAGCCTTATAGGTAATCACATTACCATACATGTCGGTTTTCTTCTTGAAAACCCACTCGCACCCTATAGGCTTTATGCCTTCAGGTGGGTCAACCAAGTTCCAAACTTGGTTTTCATACATGGAATCCATTTCTGACTTCATGGCTTCAAGCCACTTATCCCTTTCTGAACTTGTCAGAACTTCTTCATAACTGGTAGGCTCCTCATCATCAATGAGTAGCATGTTGTTCGATTCACTTAGGAGAAATCCATATCTCTCAAAAATATTACGTGTTCTACCAGATTTACGAAGATGTGGTGTCTCAATAGGTCCAGTCGATTTCTCATCACTATGAGTTATTGGCTGTTGTGCTTCACCATGTATCTCATCAATGTCTATTTGAGTCTCTCGAGCCTCCTCAAGCTCGATGACACTCCCACTGTTTTCTTACAAGAGAAACTCTTTCTCTAGAAACACACCATGCCTTGAAACAAACACCTTTTGTTCCATAGGATGATAGAATTGGTAACCCCTTGTTTTCTTAGGGTATCCAATAAATAGACATTTATCAAACTTAGTATCCAATTTGTCTGATACAGTCCGCTTCACATAAGCAGGACAACCCCATATCTTCAAGTAAGATACATGAGGTTTCTTATTATTCCATATCACATATGGAGTAGTAGAGACTACCTTGTGTGGCATTCTGTTTAACAAGTAAACAGCTGTCTGAAGTGCATAGCCCCAAAAGGACTTGGAAAGATTCGCATGATTCATCATTGACCTGACCATGTCCAACAAGGTCCGGTTACACCTCTCAGATACACCATTATGTTGTGGTGTATATGACGGAGTCCATTGAGACAATATACCATTGTCTCTTAGATAATCTAGAAACTCTTGACTTAAGTATTCACCACCTCGATCCGATCGAAGTATTTTAATACTCTTGTCATATTGTTTCTCTACTTCATTTCTGAATTCTTTGAACCTTTCAATGGCTTCAGACTTGTGTTTCATCAAAAGCACATACCCAAACCGTGAGTGATCATCGGTGAAGGTAATGAAGTAGCTATAGTCTCCTAAAGCTTGAGTTGACATAGGTCCACATACATCAGTATGTATTAGACCTAGCAACTCTTCCACCCATTCACCCTTTCTAGTAAAAGGTAACTTGGTCATCTTGCCTTTTAAGCATGATTCGCATGTATTGTATGAATCCAATTCAAACAATTCCAGAATTCCACATCGGTGTAATTCAGACATGCATTTCTTGCTTGTATGACCAAGACGACAATGCAACATATAGGAGTCTAATTGATTATCTTTCCAAGCATGCTTGTTGCACACTTCGATATTGAAAACATCACTGGATACGTCCAACGTATAAATACCATTGCTTAAAGTTCCAGTTCCATAAAGAACGTCATTCAAAGTTATGTAACAACAATTGTTACTAAAAGTTAAATGATACCCATTTCTATTTAAACAAGAAATAGAAATGATGTTCTTTATCAACGAAGGAACATAAAAGCAATTGTCTAGTTCTAAGACAAGTCATGTAGGGAGTTTTAACAAATACGTTTCGATGGCGAGTGCAGCAACCTTTGCTCCATTCCCAATACATAAATTTGACTCTCCCTTGATAAGTCTTCTTCGATTCCTTAGCCCATGTATGTCATTACATATATGTGAGTCACACCCAGTATCCAATACCCAAGTGTTTGAGGAAATTGAATGACAATATATAACGAAGATATCTGAAGAAGATGGGGAATTCGATGTCTTATCCTTCTTCATAGACTCAAGATAAATCTTGAAATTTCTTCGCCAATGGCCCTCCTTGCCATAATGATGGCAAGTGTTTTTTTGAGCCGGTTCTGCCATTTTAGCCCTTTTCTTCCCCTTCTGCTATTCCTTTGACTTCCTCTTAGAATCTTTCTTCGAGGAATTAACTTATAGCACCGTCCCCTGCTCATGCTTCTCAAAAGACTCCACAGTCTTCAGCATGTTGAGCAATACCACAGATGAAACTTCTTGCATCTCAGAGGTGAAGAGGAGCTTGGAGACTTTGAACCTTTCGAATCTCACTTGCTCATCAAACAACTCATAAAGATGAAAGACTATGGTATGAGTATCCATATGCTCATGCTGCTTCCGCAGCTCAGGTACCATCACAGCTAGCATGATGCAACTTGCCAGTTCAGAATCAATCACATGTTTCTGATAGACCAACAATTGGTCCGGAGTTGCATCGTCAATAGGATGGGCGGGAAGAGGCATTTCGAGGACATACGCAAACTTTTCACCTTGAGAACAATTCTCAAGTTTCTAAGTCAGTCCAAGAAATTCGACCCAGTCAATTTATTTGAATCCAAGATAGAGTGCAAATTAAAAGACATCATGATCAATCAATTATCTTATAAATACAACTCGAGCATATATGAGAAAGATGATTTAAAATACATCAATATACATTCATAAATCCCATTCAATTTTCGAATTTCAAAAACCCCAAAATCACTTCGGGAGATCGTAGGTTCATCTCCGAATAGGCTGATATCCATCATAGATATGAACAACCTTGGAGAGAGTCCAACAAGTCATTCATAGCTACGATGGTAGGTATCAAATATACCGATTGCATATCACATATATGCAACTATCACAATGTGCTATCAACTAATTGTGTTCACACATACATCGGGTTGTTAACTCATTAACAAGTATGCATCATATGCATAGCACCCAACTTCACCTCCCTTCACATCGACCTTGGAGAGACTCCAACAAGCCGATGCTCCAGGTTAAAGTCAACTCATTAATCGAGAAATAGTTTTAATATGGTTAGAGTGCATTCAACCAATTAGCCCGGCTTGGAGAGAGTCCAACAACCAAAGCTAATGATTGACCTCTGACTGTTACCATATTAGTATTATATGGTAAGTCCAACATGCTGACTGTTACCATATTCCTTTGACTTCCTCTTAGAATCTTTCTTCGAGGAATTAACTTATAGCACCGTCCCCTGCTCATGCTTCTCAAAAGACTCCACAGTCTTCAGCATGTTGAGCAATACCACAGATGAAACTTCTTGCATCTCAGAGGTGAAGAGGAGCTTGGAGACTTTGAACCTTTCGAATCTCACTTGCTCATCAAACAACTCATAAAGATGAAAGACTATGGTATGAGTATCCATATGCTCATGCTGCTTCCGCAGCTCAGGTACCATCACAGCTAGCATGATGCAACTTGCCAGTTCAGAATCAATCACATGTTTCTGATAGACCAACAATTGGTCCGGAGTTGCATCATCACTAGGATGGGCGGGAAGAGGCATTTCGAGGACATACGCAAACTTTTCACCTTGAGAACAATTCTCAAGTTTCTAAGTCAGTCCAAGAAGTTCGACCCAGTCAATTTATTTGAATCCAAGATAGAGTGCAAATTCAAAGACATCATGATCAATCAATTATCTTAGAAATACAACTCAAGCATATATGAGAAAGATGATTTAAAATACATCAATATACATTCATAAATCCCATTCAATTTTTGAATTTCAAAAACCCCAAAATCACTTCGGGAGATCGTAGGTTCATCTCCGAATAGGCTGATATCCATCATAGATATGAACAACCTTGGAGAGAGTCCAACAAGTCATTCATAGCTACGATGGTAGGTATCAAATATACCGATTGCATATCACATATATGCAACTATCACAATGTGCTATCAACTAATTGAATGTTCACACATACATCGGGTTGTTAACTCATTAACAAGTATGCGTCATATGCATAGCACCCAACTTCACCTCCCTTCACATCGACCTTGGAGAGACTCCAACAAGCCGATGCTCCAGGTTAAAGTCAACTCATTAATCGAGAAATAGTTTTAATATGGTTAGAGTGCATTCAACCAATTAGCCCAGCTTGGAGAGAGTCCAACAACCAAAGCTAATGATTGACCTCTGACTGTTACCATATTAGTATTAAACTATTCCATGGTTTGAACATGTTTGGGTTCGAGCCGGGCTTGGAGAGAGTCCAACAACCCAAACAAGAAACAGAACTCTAGTTCTAACCATATTAATGGAAGGTGTAGGCTTTAATATTGAGTAAGGGTTTTTATGTCTCATCCTCTTTGCATGCAAATAACTATTATCTACATGGAAAGACATAGATGGCATACATCTACATGTCACGACACGCATGACATAATGATATGCATCTAATGCAATTACATGGCATACGATTATGACATGTACGAAATTTCCTTATATGTCATAACTATTTATGGAAATAAAATATGTTTGAGATTTGATTCTTCAAATCAAATTATGATTAAATTAGGAAACAAATTTTCAAATCTAATCACATATTTTATTTGTGGAAAGTGTTGATTAAGGAAAGTCATTTAATTTAGGAAACAAATTTCCTAAATTGTCAAAACTATTTATGAAAATAAAATATATTTAAGATTTGATATCCCAAATCAAATCATGATTAAATTAGGAAACAAATTTCCAAATCTAATCAAATAATTTTTTTATGGAAAATGTTAATTTCCATAAATACTTCTAACTTTCCAAAAGTAGAAGATTTCCATAAATACTTCTAGATTTTCTAAAATTAAAAATTTCCATAAATACTTCTAACTTTCCAAAAGTAGAAGATTTCCATAAATACTTCTAGACTTTCTAAAATTAAAAATTTCCATAAATACTTCTAACTTTCTAAAAGTAGAAAATTTCCATAAATATAATTATGGCTATCGCAAAATAATTTTACGATTATGTCGAAACACAACCTGGGCTCTGATACCACTATTGGGTTTCCGACACTATGACGAGTGTGTGTTCGAACATGATTTGTAAATATGTGCACAACGGAAGAAATAAAAAGCAATAAATCTAATTTATTACATCACACACACCACACGCATACATAGTACAACATGTGTAGACATAACTGTAGTTTCAAATTTTGCAATAAAAGGAAATTTATTCTACGTATACCTGACATATCACGTGTAGCGGGAAAGGCATCAACCGGAGCGACCCTCGCTAGAATCGCCTCTATCCGTATCCACGCAGAGTATCTTCGGGTTGACTTCACAAAGTCACAAGCCTCGTCTTCATATGAGTCACTAGCCTCGTGTCGAAGACGATGTGATCGAGAGAAGATCACAATCCGAATTAAAATTGAGATTCAAAATCGAGTCCCCAAAACTCGCTTCTCCGGAGAGGTATTCGTCAACCATTTGATGAATCCTTCGTCCTCCACCTATGAGGATTACCGGAGATCGAATCCCCAGTAAGGAAGCTGCTGTCGAAGCTCCAAACGTCGTCCAAATGACACTTCGACAAGAAGAAAACAAGCTATCCAGAAAACTGGACAGCTTTGGTGGAGGATGTTGCGCCGGCCAAATAAGGAAAGCATCTAATGCAATTACATATTTTATTTGCATGCATACAATTTATGTCTCATCCTCTTTGCATGCAAATAACTATTATCTACATGGCAAGACATACATAGCATACATCTACATGTCATGACACGCATGACATAAGGATATGCATCTAATGCAATTACATGACATACAATTATGACATGTACAAAATTTCCTTATATGTCATAACTATTTATGGAAATAAAATATGTTTGAGATTTGATTCTTCAAATCAAATCATGATTAAATTAGGAAATAAATTTCCAAATCTAATCACATATTTTATTTGTAGAATGTGTTGATTAAGGAAAGTCATTTAATTTAGGAAACAAATTTCCTAAATTGTCAAAACCATTTATGGAAATAAAATATATTTAAGATTTGATTTTCCAAATCAAATCATGATTAAATTAGGAAATAAATTTCCAAATCTAATCAAATATTTTATTTATGGAAAATGTTAATTTCCATAAATACTTCTAACTTTCCAAAAGTAGAAGATTTCCATAAATACTTCTAGACTTTCTAAAATTAAAAATTTCCATAAATACTTCTAACTTTCTAAAAGTAGAAAATTTCCATAAATACAATTACGGCTATCGTAAAATAATTTTACGATTATGTCGAAACACAACCTGGGCTCTGATACCACTATTGGGTTTCCGGCACTTTGACGAGTGTGTGTTCGAACATGTTTCATAAACATGTGCACAGCGGAAGAAATAAAAAGCAATAAATCTAATTTATTACATTACACACACCATACGCATGCATAGTACAACATGTGTAGACATAACCATAGTTTCAAATTTTGGAATAAAAAGAATTTTATTCTACGTATACCTGACATATCACGTGTAGCGGGAAAGACATCAACCGGAGCGACCCTCGCTAGAATCGCCTCTATCCGTATCCACGCCGAGTATCTTCGGGATGACTTTACAAAGTCACGAGCCTCGTCTTTGTACGAGTCACTAGCCTCGTGTCGAAGACGATGTGATCGAGAGAAGATCACAATCCGAATTAAAATTGGGATTCAAAATCGAGTCCCCAAAACTTGCTTCTCTGGAGAGGTATTTGTCAACCGTTTGATGAATCCTTCGTCCTCCACCTATGAGGATTACTGGAGATCGAATCCTCAGCAAGGAAGTCGCTGTCGGAGCTCCAAACGTCATCCAAACGATACTCCGACAAGAAGGAAACAAGCTATCCAGAAAATTGGACAGCTTTGGTGGAGGATGTTGCGCCGGCCAAATAAGGAAAGCTATATACTCACCTTGTCGCCGGAGCCAAGGAAGATCACTGGAGGGTCGCCGACAGGAGATTGGATACCGACAATAACTTGGACGGTGGCACAAGGGGTGGGCGGCAGCAAGGGCATGGGCACCGACTACAAGGAGAAGAGGGAGAAGGGCGACAAGATTAGATTAGGTTTTTACAAAACCCTTAAGCCCTATTTTTATAGAGAATAAATTCTCCTAATGGTTATTGGTTCATAACCAAAAACTCGTTAACCTGCTCCATTAATTTAAGTTAAAATAAACCAAATCGATTTGGTCTATTTTAAGTTAAAATGAACCGAACCAACTTTGGTTCATTCGTTTAAAACAAACCAAACCCCTTTGGTTTATTCTCCTCCATTGGATTAGAACCAAGCCAATTTGGTTCATCCATCATGTCTTTATAAGACACGACCCATCGACGCTTCCATTGTGATTGAAACGATTTCATACTCGATCATTGTTTGGTCCAACCAAACCTAGTTTCTCTCGGTCTGAGAATCTCATTCTCAAGCTCATTTTAAATCCTTCGAATTACGCTCGTTGTGTGTGTGACCAAATAGATTCTTGGTTTATGTTGGTCGTCTATAATTAATCATTAATTATAGAACGATCAAGAGTGGCACCTAGTAGTACATCATGATCCCCAATTAACAGAAAAGATCAACGGTTGATCCAGAACTATTTCTGAAACTCTTCAGCCGCTAGAATGATTCATGCTCCATTCCTTTCACTCATCTTATACCCACTTGGTTCAGGATATGGTCTATAGTATCAGTCCCCACTAGGTAGACAACGTCACACCTAGCCCAAGTATCATTTCCTGATCATATAGATTCTAGTTACTGCACATGTATCCAAGAGTACCTTACTCTAAACATGTAATGCTTTGGCCAAAGACTTTAGTAATAATCTGATGAGAGGCCATGGGTATACATCTCCTCGCAAGGAGTGGTGAATCCTTTATAGGCTATTCAAACACCTTTGATCACTTCAACTTATACCCAATCATCCCGGGTCCACATCTCCTCAGAGATGCTTGCTTAAGATGTCAAATCATAAGTCTTCATGATCAAGATGACTTGAATATCGCAAGTCAAAGGAACATCGCACTTAAGTTGCAGTAAGAACTTCATTGACATATCTATATATGCAGAGAATCATATGAAGTCTTACGGCTGGTCACTCCAATGAACTAGTTACCATAACTAGCATCCACGATTAACTCCGGACATCACAATGTCTCCAGCCAGTGAGAATCGGTTGCTTGGATACACCAAGGAGTATACCTCGTGCTAGTCTCGACAGAATTGATGGTATCCAAATCCATCAATTTATCGACCAGGGATAATTCTGATACATCACAATTACACATGTAGAGATACTCACTAGTTGTGATCCAATCACAAATTCTCTCATGTTGTGAATCGTATCGTGGACATTCAGTAAATGAGTTTAAGATCTAATCAAATACATATGAGCATGTATACTCAAATAGTGAATCCTCATTTATCATATAAATGTTTCAAATATAAGGCGATTGCCTTAGGACATCTCTCATATAATACTAACAAGTACCCATGACTTGGACTTTCCAATTGTAAAGACTATGCTTAGACTTTCCATGCCAAGACCATGCTTGCACTTTTCCATGCCAAAGTTCACTTGGATTTTACGCTGTCAAGACTATACACTTAGACTTATGCTTTCAAGACTTTACCTTTAGACTTTCCTTGTCAAATATTAATATTTGGACTTCCCTTGTCAAGTATCCAAACTTGAACTTCCATGGTTGATTGATCCAACAATCTCCCTCAAATATTCTCTCCCATATGATTTTGGATATCTCAATCATTCACTAGTCATATGGGCAACATATGATGAACCCACATAGTCAAATAATGATCAAACTCATTGTCAAACATTAAAGTCCTACTCGAGTCTCACTCAAGTTTGGTCAACATTGATTCGGGGCCTATTGCACCAACAAAAAATTACCCAAATAAATCAACCAATGTTTTGCCAACATATTTCCTTTTTTCATTGCTTGCTCAATTGTGTAATAAATGCATTAATTTTCGAACCCATAACGATTTAAAATTATTGTCAAATCTATAACTGATCGAGTATTAATGACACTAATTGTAGGTGTTACGATTTGACTATAGGAGGAATTAAATAGTCATTATTTGGCCATTTAATGAAGCAAGGGTTAGAGCTCCTATAAAAGAGGCTATGACCTCCAGCAAAGTAAAGAGTAATGAGCATCCACCTTCGTTTTTCCTATGAAGTTTACTTTTTCACTTTGTGATAGTTTTTGAATATTGCTAGTCCACTATGATTGACGGGTGGTTAGTCAAAATCATGGTCTGTCATTATATCTTGAGAAATAGATGTTCATTAAATCTTAGAGACACTGTGCACACACATGCCTCGACACTTCACTATCAACTTGGACTCAACCTTCCTAAACACTACACATTCGATCCTCGACCTCACTTCACAAACACTCAATGCTCAAACTCAGACTCTTTCTGACAACCTCGACGCTCAGCTCAGCCTCTCAAGTACTTAACCTATCATCCCTAACACACAACACCTCTTCTAGTGCTTAGCTACTTCAGACACTTTATCATCTTAGCTAGTTTGACACTTTGTTAGTTGAGCACTCTACTATTTCAGTCAACTTGATCACGCTACCAGTTTAATAATTTATCATCTCAGTCAGCACGAGTATTTAGTCAACTTGACCACTCAATCAGTTTAAAAATTTAGCAAATTCGACACTTAGCAATTCAGTTAGTTCAACACTTAATAACTCGATCACCCATCAAAGAAAGATATCATTTTAACAGATAAGTCTGAATTTGTTTTCAATAAATATTTACATTCGAATTATCTCTATATAAATCATTTTCAAAAAGAAGGTTTTATAACAAATATAACGTTAGGGCGACAAGACGCTGCAAGAAATTGAACATGTAAGAGTACTTTTACAGTTCCAAATTAAATTTTATAAGATTTTTAGAAATAGTAAAACTTTAGATTAACGTGAAATATCCCTTTTAGAAAATCCTCAGCTCTTTAGAAAGTTTTCCTTCTTATTCAACCTTATATCTATATTGAATCATGCGATTCTCCTTTTGGTGCTTGATGTTAAGTAGCATATATGTATGAGTTCTCCTTAATCATTTACATGTGATTCCCCTGCATGTTAACTATTTACGGCCTTATATGTATATATATGCTTCCCATGCATATAATTAAAATTCTAAATATAAAGCATCAACCAATTTGGAACTAGTTATAGAATAACTAGATTCATTAAACAAGAGTAGCTAGCTCAAGCTCCTTTCCAAACCAAAGGTACCGATGCCAAAGCAAGCATCCTTTCCATTTGATTTTTCTTATTTTCACTATATATTTACTAATAATTATACCAAACTACCCTTGCTTGCTCAAGCTCCTCCTCCGTTCTTCATGTCCTCCAGTCACGGAATTCTGCATCAAAAATATGAACCGCGAGACGATTAGCATGTTTAAATTATTTATTTTTTTCGTAAATAAAAATTACTTGCATATATGAACGCGTACGTGGCGCAGTCGATGTGGACGCTGAGGCGGAAGGAGAGGGAGACGGCGCACTGGTTGGGCAGCGACGCTACCAGTGGGTCTTGTATGTTCTTGATCTTCGTCGCCTCCGTCTTCAGGCAGTTGCAGGCCAGCCGCCGCAATTCCGTCGTCGGCGTCCTGGACTGCAGGTTGTGCACGGCGGCGCAGCACGCCGGCGACGCGTGCGCCTCCTTCCCCGTCACGTAGTTCACGCACGAAGTACCCACGATCTTCCGCACGTCGGCGCACGTCAGCTGCGCCTCCGCCGCCTCCGCCACCAGCACCAGCAGAACCACCGCCGCCGCTGCGACCACCGCCGCCTTCTTCATTGCCATTATATTATATTATGCAATATCCCTCCACTCGATCGATGTTAATGCATCGACGCATCCAATTCGGCGGAATTTATAACGGGGGCGGCGGAGTGGATCATTAATTGCGTGAGCCGGTGGATTGCTGATGGAAGATTGAGAAGGCAGTGCATGGAATTTGTTGGTACGTGCATGCATGAAGGGGCTAAGGAAGGTGGCCATGCAACGTAAGGTGGCGACACGTACGTGAGATTACTTGAGGATCAATCGGAGTGATCTTTAAGTGGTCAGTGATCTCATAATGGACCACGTCATCTGATAGATAGGACAAGGAAGCTTGCAATTCAACTTCTAATTCTCAGCCTTTGTTTGGACGTGTCATTTACGGATGCTTAATTCATTGATCTCGACATAAATCACGCAATCAACTTAATTACGTGTTGATTCTGATTAGCCCAGCAAATATTATAGGTAATAAATTAAGCTTGGAGGCTTGGAGTGCAGAAATCACGCAAGTGGCCAAATTTATCAACAGAACGAGTGTTTAATGGAGCCTGTACCAGGAATGGAAAGGCATGTATCATGTATGAAAATATTTTGATGGTATTTTTCGTGAGATTTTAGCAGAAGATGCATCTGCTCAGTTTATTTGGAAGAACTAATAAAAAAAAAGGACTATATATACTTAGAAATAAAAGACCCATGATGGGGATGATCGCGAATCGCAGTCAAGCAATCGACAGGAGATTCAAACAAGTCATTAGCTCGCAGCAAGGTGACTGTGGGCTTGCGAACGGCCATTTGTTGGGCTTGCTACAAGAAGGCTAGTTGAGATCGAGATTTTACGAGTTGAAGCAAGAAAAAAAAATGCTTCCATTAGAATTTGACAAATTAAATTTTGGCAAAAAAAAAAAAAAAACAAAACAAAACAAAACAATCTGCGAATGGATTGTCATGCATGGATTGCCAATTTATGTATGTCTAATAAATGATAGACAATGATGTTGTCGCATTTAAGGGTACATTTCGTTGAACCTTCTGGAGAGTTGAGGTTCTCATGGTCGTAATAGTATCCCTGTCAATATCAACACACGTCAAAAGATCGCCACCAGAGTTTCTGGCTTTGGCCCTTCGATGATTAAGTTAGGCAAGGAAGAAGATCAAAGTGAAAAAGAAGATAGGCCGAAAAGTCCAGAGAGTCGAGAGAGTCCAGCTTTTACCTTAACATTCCCTTATATAGCAACTTTGAGGGATTCTTCATATGCGGAGGTTATCCTCTGACCACCGTGTCTGTTGAGCGGTTAGGGAACCTCTGTCAGGAATCTTCACGTGGCGGACCACAAGTGGATGAGGATCATCGTGCGGGTAGGCTATTGGAGGATCGTTCATACTCTGCACTGTTGATTCAATCGATCCAGATCATGATTGATCAGACTCGAGTTGGACTCGAGTAGTGTTTTGATGTTTGACAATGTTTTGGGGAGATTGTTGGTGCAATCGACCCGGGTCATAATTGACCCGACTCGAATTTGACTCGAGGGATATTTTGATGTTTGACGATGGTTTGACCATTATTTGACTATATGGTTGACATGTTAGTAATATATGAGAGATGTTCTAAGGCAATCGCCTTATGTGTGAACCATTTATATGATAAATGATGATTCACTATTTGAGTATATATGGTTTCATGTATTTGATTGGATCTTAAACTCATTTACTGAATGTCCGCAATACGACTCACAGCATGAGAGAATTTATAATTGGATCACAACTAGTGAGTATCTCTATATGTGTAATTGTGATGTATCGAAATTATCCCTAGTCGATGAATTGATGGATTTGTACACCATCAATTCTGTCGAGATTAGCACGAGGTATACTCCTTGGTGTATCCAAGCAGCTGATTCTCACTGGCTGGAGACATTGTGATGTCCGGAGTTAATCGTGGATGCTAGTTATGGTAACTAGTTCATTGGAGTGACCAACTGTAAGACTTCATATGGTTCTCTACATATATAGATATGTCAATGAAGTTCTTACTGCAGCTTAAGTGCGATGTTCCTTTGACTTGCAGTATTCAAGTCATCTTGATCATGAAGACTTATGCTTTGACATCTTAAGCAAGCATCTCTGAGGAGATGTGGACCCGGGATAATTGGGTATAAGTCGAAGTGATCGAAGGTGTTTGAATAGCCTATAAATGATTCACCACTCATTGCGAGGAGATGTATACCCATGACCTCTCGTCGGATTGTTACTAAAGTCTTTGGCCAAAGCATTACATGTTTTGAGTAAGGTACTCTTCGATACATGTGCAGTAACTAGAATCCGTAGGACGAGGAAATGATACTTGGGCTAGGCGTGACGTAGTCAGCCTAGTGGGGACTGACACTATAGACCATGTCCTTGTTGGATCGATTTGAAACACTAGAGGGGGGGGGTGAATAACGTTAAAACTTTTTCTTTCGAATTCGTTCGTTAAAACACGAATAGATAATTAATGGCAGCGGAAAGATAAGCAATAAATAAAGGAGACAACTATTTTTACTTGGTTCGTAGCCTTCGGCTACTACTCCAAGGCCCTAGTGATCCTTGACCACGTACGGAGGGCAAAAACACTAAAGAACTCCTCCTCGTTAGAGGTAGGAGTTGATCGATACAAATAAGAACAAGACTTGAGGTAGAGGGACACTCCCCCTCTCCTCGTTACGATAAAAGCTCCGAAAGATTAAAGTAATGAACTTAAAATAAAAGCTAAAATCGACATTACAATAAGAAAGAAATTAAGACCTAGACGTCGGAGAGAAAGCACTTCGTTGTCGGAAAAGTTGTAGCTTGGCGGAGGCTTTTGGAAGCTTTAGAATTGATGAAGAAACCCTAGGATTGACCCTCCTTTTATAGCCTTTGAGTCCCTTTTCGAGAGGAACCCTAGCCAATCACAATTGAGCACCAATCTCCTTGAAATGGGGTGATAAGCCATGACTCCTCGAAGCTGATCATTGACCATCAGTTGACTGATGGCCATCATCGATCGATCGATGGCGATCACGAGTGCGACTGCAAGTCGGATCGAGTTAGCTCAAAGAAAATATTATTTCGACGGCCTTCGACCATCCGATCTCGACCTAGACCATCGATGGGATGTCTTTGGTCGGATCTACGCTTAAGACCATCCTCGTAAGGAGGATACGACCTCACTTACGCTCGCACACACGAGCTTACCTCGATACTTACCATGTCACTTTTGCTTCCGGCCTTCCACTCGATTCCTTCGGCTCCCTCCGAAGTCACTCGAGTGTCGCCCGACCACCGCGGCTTCCTCCGGGTGTCGCTAGCCTTCAGCTCTAGCTATAGCAATCTTCTGCACACTCGATTCAGCTCGTGAGATAACAACATGAGCTTAACTTTGTATCGTTTGCTATAATCAAAACTCAGGTTCGACTTAGGTGCCTACTGCACCAACAATCTCCCCCTTTTTTATTTATGGTAAACCCACATACAAATTTAAGTAAATAGCAAGCATGAAGAATAATGTTTATTAGAAACAAACAAAAAATAAAGAAGATTAAGTTGGAGTAGTAAGGATTTTCTTCAAATACTCCCCCTTAAGGAAACCTCCCCCTTGACCGAGGGTGAGTCTTGAAGAAAGACCTTAATCCTCCCTTTGAGGGTTGCTTTAAGTAATTACTTAAAGTTGGCCTTAGTAAAATGTTTAAGTTAAGAGTTCTTCTTAACTTGACCCTTTCTCCCGCTTAAGTAAAACATTAAGGGCATAATGTTTAAAATAAGTAAAACGTTGATGGCACAAATAAGTTTAAGTTAAGAATTCTCTTAACTTGGCCTTTAATAAGTTTTCAAAACTCAAAGTTAACTTTTGGTTTAAATATAAAGTAAGAGTTAAACCAATTAATTTGACCCCGTTAAACCAATTAATTCGACCCCTTAACTTTGGCCTTTTTCTCCCCCTTTTGCCATATATCGAAAAGAGTGAGGGTGTGTGTGGAAAACAAAAATAAGTGTTAAATTTAAAGTCCAAGCATGTTCCATATTATTTTGAAAATAATATACTGAAAATAAGTTCATCTATAAAATGTTCGACTCATATTTGGCTTGATTGATATAAAAGATTAACCAGTCCTGGTCAGAGTCGGTTAGTATGTATGATTATACTCCGTGGTTCATAGCGATGCACTAGCTCTACATCTGGAACCAGGAGTAAGGTCCTAACATCTCACGTCCATCTACGTGGCTAAGTACACAAACACATTAGTCCTATGTGTTGTGAGATGTACTGGCTCATTAAATCTATAGGTGCATGATATCTAAGGTATGTCCTATGTTAGTTCCGTGAAATTAAAGAAATAGTAGTAAGAACATATAATTTGCAAGTTCCTATTCTATTACGCACATACCCAATTTTCGTCTTAATAGACTAAATTCGGCTTCAGGTAGGGGTTTAGTAAATAGGTATGCTAAGTTAGACTTCGATTCGACTTATTCGAGTTGTATGGCTCTGTTGGCCACAAGTTCTCGAATGAAATGGTGTTTGACTTCTATATGTTTGGTCCTAGAGTGACATATCGGATTCTTAGTAAGATTAATTGAACTAATGTTATCTACGTGAAGTTTAGTATTCGTAAAGTCTAACTTAAAGTCACAGAGAGTGTGCTTTATCCAAAGAAGTTGAGTGACACACTCACCCATCGCGATGTATTCGGCTTCGGTGGTAGATAAGGCAACACAGTGTTGCTTCCTACTGCACCAACTCACTAGACTCGAGCCGAGAAGTTGACAACAACCACTCGTGCTCTTTCTATCGAGCTTACTACCGGCATAGTCCGAATCGGAGTAGCCGGTTAGTTCGAACTCTGTAGATCTAGGATACCAAATACCGACATTAAGTGTATCCTTTAGATATCTAAGGATACGCTTGACTAGAGTTAGGTGAGACTCCTTGGCACAGGTTTGGAACCTTGCGCACATACTCACTGCAAATAAGATATCAGGTCGGCTTGCAGTTAAGTAAAGGGGACTCCCTATTATGCTCCTATAGTATTTTAAATCAATTGGGTTTCCAATTACATCTTCTTCTATATTAACATTAGTTGCCATTGGGGTATTAATGATTTTAGCATCTTGCATTCCAAAGCGTTTAACTAATTCCCTAGTATATTTGTGTTGATGTAGATATATTCCATCTTTAGTTTGTTTAATTTGTAATCCTAAGAAGAAACTTAATTCGCCTACTAAATTCATTTCAAATTCACTTTCCATAAGTGAAATAAACTCATTTAGTAGGATTGAGTTGGTGGTTCCGAAAATAATATCATCTACGTAGATTTGGGCTATGAATATGTCTTTACCTAAGGTTTTTACGAAAAGGGTTGGGTCAACTACACATTGGTTAAAGCCTTTGGACTTAAGATAAATCGAAAGTCTCTCGTACCAAGCTTGCGGAGCTTGTTTAAGTTCATAAAGCGCTTTCTTTAGTCTAAGGACATGATCGGGTTTGTCTAAACTTTCGAAACGGGGGGGGGGGGTTGACTAACATAAACTTCTTCTTTAATGTATCCATTTAAGAATGCAGATTTCACATCCATTTGAAACAACTTAAATCCTTGATGTGCTGCATATGCTAATAGAATTCGAATGGACTCTAATCTCGCTACTGGGGCATAGGTCTCGTCGTAATCTAAACCTTCGACTTGACTAAACCCTTTAGCAACAAGTCTAGATTTATTTCTAACTACTTCACCTTTATCATCAATTTTATTTCTAAACACCCACCTTGTTCCAATGATTGTTTTATCTTTAGGTGGTGGTACTAATTCCCATACTTCGTTCCTAGTGAATTGAGCCAACTCTTCTTGCATTGCAATAATCCAATCGGGATCAAGAAGAGCTTGGTCAATAGTTTTGGGTTCAATTTTAGAAATCAAAGATATTTGACTAAGGTTTCTATATGAGGCTCTAGTTCGAACTCCTAGACTTGGATCACCTATCACTTGGTCGATAGGATGATTCGTTTGAGTCCTAGTTGGATTTGGGTTTGAGTCTACAACTTGATCCATAGGATGACTCGTTTGAGTTCTAGTTTGGTTGGAGTCATCTATCACTTGGTCGATAGAGTGACTTGGTTGACTTAGGTTAGGATTAACACTAGACCTGATCTCCGGATCAGAGTTAGGTCTAGTATGAATCGGCTCGCTAATTGGGGTTGCTGGGGGTTTTGTAGGTTCGTGTCCTTCATCGAATACTACATTGATGGTCTCCTCGACTCTAAGGGTGTCGTTGTTATATACTCTATAAGCTCTACTTGTAGTCGAGTATCCTAGAAAGATTCCGGTCATAGTTTTGGATGTAAATTTCTCTAGGTAATCTTTAGTGTTTAGGATATGTATCTTACACCCAAATACCCTAAAGTACTTGATGTTAGATATTTTATCGTGATAAATCTCGTATGAGGTCTTAAGGTGTCTCTTTACCATAAGGATCCTATTCTGGACATAGCATGCCGTACTCACGGCTTCGGCCCAAAACCTATCGGGTAGGTTATACTCATTAAGCATTGTTCTAGCGGCTTCTTGTAGGGTTCTATTTTTGCGTTCTACTAGGCCATTTTGTTGTGGAGTTCTAAGGCAAGAGAACTCATGGTGGTATCCATTTAGGTTACAGAATTCTGTAAACTTATGGTTTTCGAATTCACCACCATGATCAGTCCTAAGTCTTTTGATTTTAATGCTTTGTTGATTTTCTATTAACTTAAATAGGTTGATTAATTGATCTAGGGTATCACTTTTGTTTTTGATGAATCTAACCCAAGTAAATCTAGAGTAGTCATCAATAATGACTAAACATAATTTACTTCCGTTAAGTGACTTAGCTCCGTGTGAATCAAATAGATCCATATGTAGGAGCTCAAACACACTTTTGGTTCGTTCTTGACTAGTTAGTTGATGTTGTGTCCTAGATTGTTTACCTTGTTGACAAGCATTACATATTTTATTATCCAAGTTGTTGAGGTTAGGCAAACCTCTGACTAAATCACTCTGACTCATCTTGTGGATGAGTCTTGGGTGTGAGTGACCGAGTCATCGGTGCCACAACCATGATTCCTCTTGCCGTGTCATAAGACACTTAGTTGAGGAGTTAATTAAGTTGATAGTGTAAATGTTGTTATTTCTAGTCCCTTTAAGAATTGTTTTAGAGGTTTCGTTTGTATTAATTACGCATTCATTTTCTAGAAATATGACCTTATAGTTATTATCACACAATTGGCTTACACTGAGAAGATTATATTGAAAATTTTCTACTAATAAAACATTTTGAATGACAAAATTTGAGTTAAGCTCAATATCACCTGATCCGATGATTTTGAGCTTGCCGTTATTTCCGAAGGCTACCGATCCTTGTCGTTTGAATCGAAGCTTCAAAAACTTGAGTTGATCCCCGGTCATGTGTCGGGAGCAACCACTGTCCAACATCCATTGATCCTACACGCAAGGTAGTTGGATCGGATATTGGATTTATTAAAAATTGGTTGAAAATTATTAACCTAAATCATCTCACCCATGTCTACATGATCAAACATGTTAATCCTATATGTTCTTGTGAGATGACTTCCAATTTTAGTTGAATTAAATTTAATGACTTAAACACTTGTCAACCTTGCGTTAGATTCGGATTTGACCTTAGGCTCATCAAGTCTCCTTTTCAAGATCATGGCTTCCAGGTCGTGGAGAGGCACAGAGGCCTTCTTTGATCGGAAAAATGACCACTTCCTTAGACAAAGCCAGTTTCAAGAAAATAGAGACTTGACTCACCTAAGACCACTTCCTGGTCTAACTAGTCTAGGATACGGCGAGGTAGCTTCAGCTAGTTTCGCTCGGTCAAGTGCACCGAACTAGATACGCCTTATCTAGCCCGAATACACAAGACTCCGCTTTCCTAGCGTACTATAATCTCGCCGCGTCCTGGTACTATGTTATCAAGTATTGACGAGTTATAGTCCTATCTAACCATTCTAAAAAAAAAATCAAACTAAATAAAAACCTAAGCATGCAATTTCTAAGTTAAAACACAAACAAATTTCGTACTAGCTCTCCCTGGACCGTTGAATCGATTCGGTATCTCCACATAGTGGATTTGATCCTTGGGAACCCAGTACTAGTTTGATCCTAAGTTTGAAATCAAGGTGGTCTTAGGGACCCATGCTTGGACATGTTTTTTATGTCGACTTACAATCGACATATACGACTTATTGGTCGTGTTTGAGCTAAACCCTAGCCTGACCTTGTTGTACACGGCCCTTTGCGATCCAAGTAGGAGGTCAAGTCCTTTGGATCCCAAAGTAAACCTTTCCAACGTATTCCTAAGATCTTCGACATGACTTTTCAAGAGTGAGTTCTCAACTTTGAGTTTTTCAACCCGAGTTGAGTCCTTCTCTTGAACTCGACTAGTCGAAGAGGTTAGGGAGACCTCGTGTTTGAGGAGTTTAACTTCCTCAACCAGGGTCTCGACCTTGGACTCGGACTTAGCTAACTTTTTATTTAAAAACTTAATTGCACTATAAAGAGTAGAAATAAGAGACCGACTTACCTTGAGTGTATCTTTTGAACCGGATGAGTATCCGTGGCTCGTCTTGAATAGTGCTTCGCAGTCCGACTCGTCTTCGGTTTCTGATTCAAGTTTCGGTTCCGACTCCGTCTTCGATTCCACCGGTTTAGCCATGAGGAGTCGATCGTTATCTTCTTCCTCGGAAGCTTCTTCCCAAGTAGCGTTAAGTGCCTTTTTGTGTTTTGGTGCCTTGCTCTTGAGTTTTGGGCATTCGGACTTAATGTGTCCAAACCTGTTGCATTCATAACATCTTATGTTTGAACTTTTAGGCTTACCTTTGTTGGGTCGAGTGACGGCTCATTTTCGGCTCTTGACTATCCTCCGAACTAGGTTGACTAGTTCGGCCTCCATTTCCGAGTCGACCTCCGAATCGGACTCATCCTCTTCTTCCTTTGGGGGTGTCTTGCTGGCGGTTTTCTTCTTTGAACCTGCAAATAGTGCTATACCTTTCTCGGGTTCTGAGTTAGACTGCTCATGAAGTTCGAAATCAGAAAAAAGTTCATCTAATCTAAGTTTAGAGAGATCCTTGGAGACCTTGTAGGCATCGACCATGGATGCCCACAAGGTAGTCCTCGGAAAGGAGTTTAGGACATACCTTATAAGGTCGCAGTTTTCGACCTTTTGCCCGATTGCGTGTAGATTGTTGACGATGTCTTGGACACAGGCATGGAGTTGCGTCGTGGACTCGTGTTCCTGCATTTTTAGGTTATATAGTTTATTGAATAGAAGATCACGCTTACATACCTTAGCTTCATCGGTCCCTTCGTGTAGCTCCACTAGTTTTGTCCAAAGGTCCTTTGCGCTTATGAAGGGGCCGACGCGATTTAGCTCTTCCTTGGATAAGCTGCATTGAAGGATTTGAGTTGCCTTAGCGTTGGCTTCGACTTGTCGTTTTGTCGCAATGGTCCATTGGTCATAATCCAAGGATTCACCCAGTTCGTTAGTCGGAAGTGTGAATCCCGTTTGGATTATGATCCACATCTCGATTTGGGTTTTGAGAAAGCATTCCATCCGACCCTTCCAATAACGAAAGTCATCTCCATTGTAAAATGGAGGTTGGACGGTGCTAAAACCCTCAAGATGGGCCATTAGAACACAAGACACAAGGATACGAAGACGAAAAACCTAGCAACGACAAAAACACACAAGAAAGTACCAAGACTCGCGTCTTGGATTAGTAGTGCGGGAGAAAAATCAACAAAATGAAATAAATCTGAAATAAATAGAATTAAAAAGAAAAAAATTCTGTAAAATGGCTAGATTGGTGGTTTCACCAAATCTTAGCAACCCCCGGCTTTAATACCAATTGTTGGATCGATTTGAAATGCTAGAGGGGAGGTGAATAGCGTTAAAACTTTTTCTTTCGAATTCGTTCGTTAAAACACGAATAGATAATTAATGGCAGCGGAAAGATAAGCAATAAATAAAGAAGACAACTATTTTTACTTGGTTCGTAGCCTTCGACTACTACTCCAAGGCCCTAGTGATCCTTGACCACGTACGGAGGGCAAAAACACTAAAGAACTCCTCCTCGTTAGAGGTAGGAGTTGATCGATACAAATAAGAACAAGACTTGAGGTAGAGGGACACTCCCCCTCTCCTCGTTACGATAAAAGCTCCGAAAGATTAAAGTAATGAACTTAAAATAAAAGCTAAAACCGACGTTACAATAAGAAAGAAATTAAGACCTAGACGTCGGAGAGAAAGCACTTCGTTGTCGGAAAAGTTGTAGCTTGGCGGAGGCTTTTGGAAGCTTTAGAATTGATGAAGAAACCCTAGGATTGACCCTCCTTTTATATCCTTTGAGCCCCTTTTCGAGAGGAACCCTAGCCAATCACAATTGAGCACCAATCTCCTTGAAATGGGGTGATATGCCTTGACTCCTCGAAGCTGATCATTGACCATTAGTCGACTGATGGCCATCATCGATCGTGATGGCGGCTGTCGATCAGTGCTAACCTCCGATCGGTCGATTGGCGGCGATGAATCCTCAGTGGCAGTCGACTGATGCTTGCTGCAAGTCAAAGTTAGCTCAAAGAAAACATTATTTTGACGGCCTTCGACCATCCGATCTCGACCTAGACCATCGATGGGATGTCTTTGGTCGGATCTACGCTTAAGACCATCCCCGTAAGGAGGATACGACCTCACTTACGCTCGCACACACGATCTTACCTCGATACTTACCATGTAACTTTTGCTTCCGGCCTTCCACTCGATTCCTTCGGCTCCCTCTGAAGTCACTCGAGTGTCGCCCGACCACCGCGGCTTCCTCCGGGTGTAGCCAGCCTTCAGCTCTAGCTATAGCAATCTTCTGCACACTCGATTCAGCTCGTGAGATAATGACATGAGCTTAACTTTGTATCGTTTGCTATAATCAAAACTCAGGTTCGACTTAGGTGCCTACTGCACCAACAGTCCTGAACCAAGTGGGTATGATACTACTGGTACCTTTTCTATATACTCCAGATAGATGGGTTAGCATGTAACACGTGATCCGAGCCAAAATATTCGGCTCAACGAAGGGAGAAAAGGAAGAATGGTTCGGGCGCAAATAGCAGAAGCAATTGGCACGGAAAAATTAGCAGAAGCAATTGGCATGGCAAAGAAGAGACGGAAAGAACTTCACTAAGGGCGGAACAGGAATTGGTTCAGCTAGATAATCCCAGAAGCAGATGGGATGGATAAAGGGTCGACTCAACCTGATCGATCCGAAGGAAGTTTGGCACGGGAAAAAGAGGAATTGGTTCGGGTTGATGAGGAGCCCTAAGGCTAGGTCACCCGTGAGCCATAGGCCTAAGTTAGCTTCACCTAAAGCGAATGGTTGAGGGAGACAGTCTAACCTAGTTACCCGAAAAGTAGAAGAAGAGGCGTTATACAACAGCTTAGGAGGCCCCACACAATATTCCAAGGAGCCTTCGTTCCTCATATCTGTAACATAATTATTCTTCAGTTGGAGGTGGTGGTCACGTGTACGATGGAGACAGCCCACGACTTCACGATGGAGGATAAAAGGGAGGAAGCAAAGGAGAAGAGGGGATCCGCAATCATTCCAACCCAACAAGAGAGAGTAAGGCACAAGAGGAGAGGGAGAGGGACAACCACCTCACCGGAGAAGAAGGATAGAGATCTGTTGTTGTTACATCTCTTGTATTTTTTCTCGTCTTGTGATATCACTGTAAGAGGTTTTTCTCCTCCACCTCCGGAAACTTCTTTTCCGTAAGGGAGGACCTTCATAGTGAAAGTGCTTAGGCACTGCACCCGGTGAGAAAGATCACCTCCGTGGAGTAGGAATCCTCATTCCGAACCACGTTACATCTTGTGTCTGAGTTTCGATTGCTGGTACCAGTTTTTGCGTTTCATCTACTTCATCTTCTTATTCTCTACTGATTGCGGCCTATGAGAATCCTCTGAGATCTCCCTCAGTGCTTCACTGCATTGAAAAGGAGTGAACAGATTTTCCTCGTCGCATCAGTTGGCGCCGTCTGTGGGAAGATTGAGCTGGACGTCGAGATGCAACCTGAAGAGGTACAACAACCTGCTACCTCTGCAGCGGAGGAGCGCCCCATCACCCTTCTACCATCACAGTTGAAGGCCCTGATGGATGACGCTATTACAGAGGCCCTTTCTAGGGAAAGGAGAAGGACCGGATATCTGCATCCGTATTCCAGTGAACCTTCTTCCCGAGGCCCACCCCCAGAAATGCCTCCCCCATCTCGTACAACCGTTAATGTGGAAATATTGCCTGGAGGGGGACTTGGGGGAAGAACACCTCAGAACACTATGCCCTTCACCCAAATGCGCAGGGAAGAACAGGGCGAAAGTCAATCAACCAGACCTCCGGAAGTATATGAGCCCAGTCCCTTTACAATGGACATTCTCTTTGAAGTCCCTCCGTCCTACTTTTGGAATTCTCAGATTGATAAGTATGATGGTTCGACGGATCCTGAAGAGCACATATCTCAATTTGACGGAGCGGCCTCGCACCACTATTATACTGATGCTCTCAAATGCCGAGTTTTTCGGACCACCTTAATCGACTCAGCACAAAAGTGGTTTAATACTCTGCCCCCATGATTCATCACTTGTTTCGCTGATTTCCGGGGAATGTTTAGTCAGGAGTTTTCCAGCTGCAAGGCGTATACACATGATGCCTCCATATTAATGCATATCACCCAGGGACCCTCAAAATCCCTTAGAGGGTATCTCCATCGATTCACTTCTGCAGCTAGGGGAATCCCCTCTGCCAGATCAGAAGCTTTTAGAGGTGCTATTCAGCACGGGCTGAAGGAGGGCCCCTTTTTCAGTTCTTTGTTAAGACAACCTGCGGACAGTTATGAGGAGCTATTAAGTCGTGCGGAGCAATTTATCCGCAAAGAGGAAGGATTAAAGGTGCGGAGAGCTAAGCGAGGTACTGGCCGATCCCAATGAAAACTCGTCCGCCGCTCCCCAAGCGCCCCCTCGGGAATATGTGCGACCTTTTTGAGAGGCTCGAGGCCTCATCCAATCTTTGCGGTGTTACCCGTCACGGCGTTACAAATCATGGCCGCTGAAGCACTTCCTCCTATGCGAACTTGGAAGGAACGGGAGATGGAATTTTATGACCAACAGGGTCTGCTGCAACGACCCTTAGGATACAGGGGGATCCCACGTAACCCCCCCCACCCCATTCTTCTGCCAATATCATACGGAATATGGCCACACTAGTGGCCGATGTTTCAAGTTACAGGAGGAATTGGATCGCCTCCACACCGCATATCCGCAAGTGCGGTTTCAGGCGGGAGGACTAGCACGGTGAGGCCCCCGACCCAATATAGCCCGTCCAGGGCCGTATAATCAACAACCTCAAGTCACTTTCCCCCAAACGCTGTCCCAAGAGGTTGTCTCTCAAGAGGGCCCATTGGGTGAGGGCCCCTCGTCCAATCTAGATAATGCTCCCACACGGAGAGTTATTCATGTTATAGCTGGAGGACCTACTAACGGGGACTCTAATCGGGCGCGGAAGTCATACGCCCATCTCATGGAGAGTTTGGCCATTGTCACCGACCAAACTATTCAAATTGCACCGCTCGTTTCGTTCGGGCTGGAGGATCTACAAGGTGTCCTGCTGCCCCACACGGACGCCTTGGTTATTCGTATATCCTTGGCCAATTATGAAGTGGCCAGGGTGTTGGTCGATTCGGGAAGCTCCGTCAATATCCTTTTCCAGGAAGCTTTCGGACAGATGCAGCTAGGAAATGGCCAGCTAGAAGATGTGGGCACCCCCCTCTTTGGATTCGGGGGGCATGTGGTCCACCCTACAAGGCAGATTTCATTGCCTCTGACTCTGGGTGTAAAGCCCAGCTAAAAAAATAGTATAATCCCTTTCCTTATCGTGGACGCTCTGTCCACTTATAATGCTATTCTTGGGCGTCCTTTCCTTACCCTTTTTCAGGCGGTAGCTTCCCCGTACCACCAGAAGCTGAAATTTCCAGTGGGACAATTGGTGGGAGAAGTTAAATGGAAACGAAGGCCTCTAGGGCTGCTACGTGCAAATGGTTAGGGATGATCGAAAGCCCAAACCGATGACCTCAAAGGCAAAGCTATCATCATTTGGATGTTACGTCTGGAGAATCCCCCAAATTTGTGAAAATAGAGGAAGGAGGCTGGTGAAATAAACTCCGAGAAGAGGCCCACGGATAGCTGCTTGATTTGAAACCAAGGAAGAGCTGGTGGCTTGCTTGAAAGAGAATGAAGACATCTTTGCGAGAGATGTGCATGATCTTACTGGGATTAACCCTCAAGTGGCTGAACACCATCTCAATATCACTAGAGGAGCCCGACCCGTCCAACAGAAGAGGCAACATTTTGGACCGAAAAAAGGACAAGGTCATAGCCGAAGAGGTGGAAAAACTGCTAAAAGCGGGTCATGTAAAGGAAATCCAGTTTCCCGAGTGGGTTTCCAATGTAATCTTGGTCCCCAAGCCCTCGGGGCAGTGGAGGATGTGTATCGATTTTCGTGATTTGAATAAAGCATGCCCTAAAGACTGCTACCCCTTACCTCGTATTGATCAATTGGTAGATTCTACTGTGGGATATGAAGTGGTGTCCCTAATGGATGCATATCAAGGATATCACCAAATACCTTTGGCCAAAGAAGATCAAAAGAGAGTTAGCTTTGTGACTACAGGAGGGTTATACACTTATGTGGTAATGCCGTTCGGATTAAAGAACGCAGGGGCCACCTATCAGCGCCTTATGGACAAGATCTTTGCAGAACAGAAAGGAAAAAATGTGGAAGTCTACGTGGATGACATATTAGTCAAATCGAAGACCACTCGGGATTTAATCAAGGACTTAAATGAAACCTTCGCTACATTAAGACGGTTTAATATGAAGCTAAACCCTAACAAATGCCTGTTTGGGGTAAAAAGCGGCAAGTTCTTGGGGTACATAGTGACTGAGAAGGGGTTGCAAGCCAACCTTGAGAAGGTGCAGGCACTATGCAACATGAAATCACCCGCTAATCTGCGAGAAACCCAGAAGTTGGAGGGCAGGATTGTTTCTTTATCCCGATTCATAGCTAGATCGGCGGACAAAGAGCTGCCTTTCTTCAAGATCCTGCGCAAGGCTACTAAATTTTAGTGGGACGATCAATGTGAACAGGCTTTCCAGGAGTTGAAGAAATATTTAGCTGGACTCCCACTGCTAGCCAAACCAATAGCCAGAGAACCATTATGGATGTATCTGGCCGTCTCGGAAGGAGCTATTAGTTCGGTTTTATTGAAACAAGAAGGCTCTCACCAGCAGCCTATTTATTATACTAGCCATATCCTGAAGGGGGCTGAATTCCGTTATACAGAGCTAGAGAAGCTGGCATATATCCTAGTGTTAACTGCCTGCAAATTGAGGCCGTACTTTTTGGCTCATCCCATCACCGTTCTAACTCACAGCGAATTGGGCAAGGTCGTCACTAAGCTCAATTTCTTCGGAAGATTGGGCAAATGGGTGGAAGAACTAAGCGAGTATGATATTCACTACCAACCCCGAACGGTTATCAAAGCCCAAGCGCTCGCTGATTTTCTTGCAGAGGTACCTTGCGGCCCGGAAGATGGTTCGTCAGCAAAAGAGGAGGGATCAGATGCATGGAATATATTCGTAGACGGTTCTTCAGGATCTACGGGCAGCGGCGTCCCTGTTCTATTAATTTCCCCTAATAAGGAAGAAACTTGCATAGCTGTTCGCCTGGGATATTGGGCATCCAATAATGAGGCGGAATATGAAGCCATTCTAGTGGGATTTCAGGCTGCTAAAGCGGTAGGGGATTATTCAATTATAATCCATTCGGATTCCCAGTTGGTAATATCCCAACTTCAAGGTTCTTTCGCGGTTTGGGAGGAAAGGCTGCATAAGTACTTGAAGGCTGTTGAGAAAGAAAAAGCTCAATTCCGTCAAGTCCTCTTAAAGCAAATCCCGCGGGAGAATAACGGGAAGGCAGATGAATTGGCTCGGATGGCTAGTGCTATGGAAGGAGTGAGGTCCTTGGAAACGGTCCATGCGGAAATCCATACTTCCTTAGCAATATGCAACGTGGAGGAAGACGCACCCGAATCAAGCCTAATTCCTGATTGGAGGACTGATATCATAGCTTATTTATGGCACGGAAAGGTCCCTGAAGAAAAAGCAGCGGCATCTGCTTTAATAAGCCGAGCCAAACGGTTTACCCTCTTAAATGGAGACTTATACAAGATTTCTTTCGGACGACCCTTATTGAAATGCTTGGGAAGTGAGGATGCGGAATGGGTACTCCGGGAGATTCATGAAGGTTGCTGCAGCAATCATTTAGGAGGGAGAGCTTTAGCAAGGAAGGCCCTATTAGCAGGATATTTTTGGCCTACTCTCCAGCAAGATGCTGCTCGTATAGTGCAAGCTTGCCCCGCTTGTCAGAAGCATAGAAACCGTTCCGAACGGCCGGTTGAGTTAATGAAAGTCGTGGTCTCTTCATGTCCTTTCGATCAATGGGGAATGGATATAGTGGGTCCGATGCCAGTGGCACCTTTACAGAAGAAGTTTTTGTTGGTGGCCGTAGATTATTTCTCCAAATGGGTGGAGGCAGAGCCCCTAGCCAAAATTACTGAGAATGCTGTGATACAGTTCTTATGGAGGAATATTGTTTGTCGATATGGTATTCCTTGGAAAATAGTCAGTGACAATGGACGACAGTTCCAAGGGAAAAAGATCAAAGAGTGGTGCCAAAGTCTCAACATTCAGCAGGCTTTCACTTCAGTAGCTCACCCTCAAGCTAACGGGCAAGTGGAAGTGACTAACAGAATTCTCATTCAAGGATTAAAGACCAAATTGGGGGCTCAGAGGGGAAACTGGGTAGAAGAATTACCAGGAGTCCTGTGGGCCTACCGAACTACACCAAAGACTACAACAAGGGAAACTCCCTTCAGTTTAGTGTACGGGACGGAAGTTGTTATTCTGGTCGAAGTTCTCTTAAGTAGCACCCAGATAAAGGTGTATGAACTAAATCAGAACCAACTTACCCGAAGCACTGAATTGGACTTGGTGGAAGAAAAGCGGGAGATGACATGGAGGCGAGCGGAATTTTACAAGCAAAGAGTGCAGCGAGCCTTTAATAAAAAAGTGATGCCTCGAAGATTTCAAGAGGGGGATTGGGTTTTGCGAAAAGTTAATCCCGCTGGAGACCCTGGAAAGCTAGCTCCGAACTGGGAAGGACCCTATGAAGTAACGCGCCGTGTAGCGGGGTCAGCATATTATCTGAAAGATGACCAAGGCAAAGAACTTCCACGACCTTGGAATGCCATTCATTTAAAACTTTTTCACACTGTATGAGAAGTGCGGAATAGAAGAAGAGGAATTATGAGACTTCGAAGGGGTGTACTTCCTAACTTGATTGCATTAACTAGACGCAAAGTACCCCCCAAATTTCATTAATGAGTCATTTACAAGTGCAATACGGTACTATTAATAAATCTTGAAAAAGAGAAAGAAGATGGAGAGGAAGTTCCTGTTTTGAAACAATATATCGAATTACAGCTTAAATCAGTCGGGAGGATAACGTCAAAAGCCAGCCTCCCAATTTAAAGAGAATGAAGGATAAGTTGGAGGAGGTAATCATTGATCAACATATTGCTGAACCGCTTCATTAAATCCGTCCTGATAAGTGGCGTGCAGCAAAATGATGAGTCGCTCTCCCGCGATTCGCGGTCGAGGCTCGATGGCATTTTTCTTGTTGTTCTTGAAGATTTCTGTGTACGTCAACATAACGTCGTGACACCTCCATAATAGCATCGGCTAGGAAGGAAACATCGTCGGGTCGGGAATTTTGGTCCTGCTGTACAAGGTGCGTCATCTCCATCATATTTTGACGCATTGAAACTGAAATTCCCTCCACTGCTTCAGAATAAGATCTGGTTCGGGCGAGTTCAGTGTTCAACCTCTGGAGGGAAGTCTCTTGCCTGCGTAGACAGGCGTGAGCATGCGCCCTGGAATTTATGAGGGATGAGTTTTCTTGTACCTCCTTGCATAAGCTGGTGCGGAGGTCTCTTATTTTATCCTGTGCTTGCCGGTGTTGAACCTGAAGACGAGCGATGGTGTCAGAGTCCTGTTACTTCCCCTAGAGGAGCTCTGCTACCTGCCCTTGAAGACGTATTAACTCTCGAGCAGAGGAAGACCCCTCATCAAGAGGAGCCGGTTGGACTTCCCGCTGGGGAACGGGTGGCTCCACACCCGCTCGCTGGTGTTCCCGTAATGCTGCAATGGTATCAGCATCCTTTCGAATTTGTTGGCGAGCTTTGGATAATTGATCCTGGCACAGGTGCAGTTGTTGCAACAGGAGCCGTTCTTGATTCTGAGCATTCGCCAAATCTTCCCGTTGTTGCCGCTCCCATTTCAGAGCTTGAGCTCGATATTGATGAAGGGAGCGATCCAACTCTTGATGGTTGGTCAGGGCCTGCATGTCGGTCGTAGAAAAGAAATTGGTTAGTAAGATAAAGCTAAGGAAGCTAATTGAGAAAACATACCAAATCCAGAGCATGGCGTAGGCCTTCCATGCGAGGAACCACTTTCTCTAAGTTCAGGATCCGAAGACTCCTGGGAGAAAGGGAAGAAGATGGGATGGATGATACTGGGGTGGGAAGTTCGCTTATAATGGGGGGAGTGGGGGTGATATCTATGGGGGGAGAAGGGCTCTTCAGGCGATGAGGGGAGGGGGAAGTTGGCAGTGAGGGGATATCAACCGCCATGGGTTCGGAGGAGGAATATTATTCAGGGGAAAGAGAAGGCAGGGGTGAGCCAACCTCTGTCATCGGCGGACATGGAAGTACATCCTCCCCAGGTTCATCCTCAGGTTGCAGGGAAGGAGAAGGCGACTTCCGAACATTGGTGGCAGAAGGAGAAAAAGTAGGAGAGCTAGGGTTTGTAAATGCCGGAGGAAGTGAGGAAGGACTAATTACCCCGGTTTCCTCCGGGGAGGAGATAACAAGGGTTGCAGGAGGAGGAGAGGAAGAAAGACGAGATGAAGCAGGTGTGGTGGTGATCGGGGAAGGTGAAGAGGAAGACGGAGCTGACGGCTGACCGACACCCCTCTTGGGGCAAGGATAATGTCCCTCTATCTCCTGGAAGAAGGGAGAATGCATTTTGAGGGTATGAGAATAAGGAAAAAAAAGCTGAAAAAAGGGATTGAGGCAATGGAGTGTGGCGGCGGAGGAACGAACAGACAAAGAAGAAGGAGACGAAAAGGCGAAAGGATGAAGATAGCAAAAGAGACGAAGACAAAGGATCCCTTATAAAAGGAGGGAAGAATGGGCTTATAACCATTATTGGGCTCCTCGTCTGTGGTGAAGGAGGCCCTAAGTGAAAGGGAAAGAAGGGTTTATTTTTTTAAATGTCCCATTATGTACTAAAGCCCTTATTTGCATGGGAAGGGGCGGATATAGGCGTTCCCCTTCAGGAGGAAAGCCAAAAGAGGGATGATATGAAGGCGTCACCTCCTTTATGCTGATGGCCTTTGAGCAATATATACTTAATATTTATCCCCACGAAACGGAAGATATCCCCGTGTGGTGGTGGAAATGAAGAACCGAAATTTATTTGGTTATACTTAAATTTTTATCCTCGCAGAGCGGAAGAAATCCCCGTGTGGTGGCGGAACGGAAGAACCATATTCAGTTATACTCAATTTTTATCCCCGCAGAGCGGAAGAAATTCCCGTATGGTGGCAGAATGGAAGAACCAAGATTCCTCGATTATATATTATATATAAATTTTTTATCCCCGCGAAGTGGAAGATATCCCCGTGTGGTGGTGGAACGGAAGAATCGAAATTTATTCGGTTATACTCAACTTTTATCCCCACAGAGCGGAAGAAATCCCCGTGTGGTGGCGGAACGGAAGAACCGAGATTCCTCGGTTATATATTATATATAAATTTTTATCCCCGCGAAGCGAAAGATATCCCCGTGTGGTGGTGGAACGGAAGAACCGAAATTTATTCAGTTATACTCAATTTTTATCCCCGCAGAGCGGAAGAAATCCCCGTGTGGTGGCAGATCGGAAGAACCGAAATTCCTCGGTTATATATTATATATAAATTTTTATCCCCGCGAAGCGGAAGATATCCCCGTGTGATGGTGGAACAGAAGAACCGAAATTTATTCGGTTATACTCAATTTTTATCCTCACAGAGCGGAAGAAATGCCCGTGTGGTGGCGGAACGGAAGAACCGAGATTCCTCGGTTATATATTATATATAAATTTTTATCCCCGCGAAGCGGAAGATATCCCCGTGTAGTGGTGGAACGGAAGAACCGAAATTTATTCGGTTATACTTAAATTTTTTATCCTCGCAGAGCGGAAGAAATCCCCGTGTGGTGGTGGAACGGAAGAACTGAAATTCATTCGGTTATACTTAATTTTTATCCCCGCGAAGCAGAAGAAATCCCCGTGTGGTAGCGGAACGGAAGAACTGAGGTCTCCTCAGTTATATATCATTTTTGTCCCCGTAAAGTGGGAGAAGTTGAAGTCCTTATTTAACTTTATATTGCTTTATTCTCGTAAAGTAGCAGAGTTGGCTCATTTAGTGGTTCTATATTCCCGGTAGGGTAAAAAGGCAGAAGAGCTGAAATATGCCTCAACTATATGTCAGTTTATGTGAATACGAAAAAAGTAAAGCGTGGCACAACTCAAAAGATACTGGAAGAAGAAGATAAATAGGGAAAGTTCACTGATGCGGGAAAATTACATATTTTGAGTCATTTTCAAGGGGGAGATAACAAAAGAAACCCTTATACATCTAGGGTATTACAGTTCTTTGTTGGGAGGAACGGATGGAGCTCCTTTGTGCGGTCGAGGTTGCAAGAATTGCACCAGTAAGATCACGAGAAGATTTGCTTGGCTAGCTCCTTTTGGGACCCGACCAATTGTTGACACAGAGAGCGATTACTGGCGGCAGCTTCCTTCAGCCGTTGTTGTAAATACTTCACTTGCTCCTCCAGGCTAGCTATGTAGCGGCGATCGTTTATCTGTTCTTTAGCAGGAGAGGAACTACTGTCCTGTTCAGATATTCTGTCCATGGCAAATGAAAGGAAAGGGAAAAGGTGGAAGCTATTTGATAAGGGTCGAAAGTCTTTATAGCGAGGAAGGAGAAGAGCGCATTTATTTGCAGAAGAAATAGGGATAATAAATGCCAGTAAAGAAGAGGAAGCGTAGAGGTAGTAGGTGGACGGTCGACGAAACTATAACTGTAATTAAGAGGGTCTAAATCCCTGGGCGATGATAGAAGAAGGTACGTTCAGACCAGATTACAGTCCTTCTGAAGACAGAAACCTTACTTCCACGAGAAAAAGACAAAAGCAAATATCAGTTCCCTCCCTCATTTTTATTAACATATTTGAAATGATTACATTAACTTAATCTATGAAGATCTTCTCTAATTACTCCTAACAGACGACGCAGGAGAGGTCTCTTTGGGGGGAGAAGGCGCCAAGATGACCTTGAAGCGCTCGCCTTGAGACGGAGGAATGGCTGATGGACCTTCATCAAAAGGAGGAGGATGAGCTCTCGCCGAGGGGACTGGAATGAAAGCTAGTGCTGGTGGAAGTGGGAGAAGTTCGGCAGCAACACGGGGGTCTCCCACTGTATACTCCCATGTGAAGGGAGGATTCCACACCCTATTGCGGAATGAGGGGAAGGGTGCACGAAAGGACCTCCCTATAGGAGGGGTTGGAGCTGGAATGGGAGGCGGAAAAGGAAGGGGGCGGAAGGCTAAAGTGGCGATTGAGCAGGTATCCGAGTCTTCCAGGTCTTCAGAAACCCAGTCTTGTAGTTCAAAAGATTCTGATTATGAAGAAATTTCGATGGGGTGCCCCACTAAAGCCATGATAGTGAGATAGAAGGACGAAGACATGGAGGGAGATGATTTATAATGGAAGGAAAGCGACGGCAGAAGTTCTGGGGAAGGGGAAGAAGATGAAGAGACTGATATCGTTTTTGAAGCAGTAAGAGGGATAGGGAAGATCAACAGGCAAAAATCATTTAAAGTGTTGCCTGAACAAAAAATCAAGACAAATATGAATAATATTATGCAAGACTCTTCAAGCAAATCCCAGAACCCAAATCGGATCGGATATGAATAATTTCATTCGAGACCTTCCAAGTAAGTTCCCGAACCAACTAGGTGATTGCGCTATACGACACGGGAAAAGAGATAACAGTATAAAAAGAGAGCAGTTTAAAATTGGTTCAGAATTCCCGACCCATCAAGGAGCATAACAAGACGATGACAACTAGATATATGGACAAATTTATTATTCAAAAGCAAGAGAGAAGCTATTGACAAAATTACTAAAGAAGAGAATAGTGAAAATTACAACTCAAAAAGTTCGGGAGGACACTTAGCTAGCGCATCCACAGGATTCAAATAGCTAGTGTCCGTGCCGGGAGGCGGGTATCCTTGTTCGACATTTTGAGCCGAGGACCCCTCAAAACCTAGTATGAATAAATCTTCTCCCTTCGTGGCATAGCGTCCTTTAAGATCGACTTCTTGCTCCTTCAGCTGGTCTTGACATTTGGCCAGCTGGGCTTGACTTTCCGCCAATTTGGTTGCCAAGGCATCTCTTTCGGTAGCTGCCTGTATAGCTTGCTGTCCTAGAGTTGAAAGAGATTCGAAGTACTCTTTGTGAAGGGTGGACTGTTGTCGAGCCATCGACGATAAGGTTTGAGGAAGAGCCGCCACCATGGAGGAAAGCTCCTGACATTTCTCTATACAGGATTTCTTGGTAGCTTCCCAGGCTTGATGCTCCAGTTTAAGCCGGTGGCGTTCTTGCTGAAGCTGTAGAATTGTAGTCGAGGAGTCAGTAGCTTTGATCATGGCGTCCCCAAGATACCCTTTATATTCCTTCAGTTCACGGGTCAGGACGTCTACCTGTTGCAGTTCACTGGATTGTAAGAAGATGCGTTGTTAAAGTTCTTCATTTTTCGCTGCATCTCCTCCTTCTCGCTTTGGACCAGGGCCAGTCGCATCATTGCATCTTCACACTGGCCCCTTAGGTCCGCTTCCTTCACCTCTTGCTCGCTTAACTGCTGAACGAGCTCTTTTTGTTGCGCTATGGTGGCAAAGTGGCGGGTCTCCACGCTGGATTGGAACTGAGCCAGCTGGACTACCATGTTGTGATGTTGGGATGAGGCCAGGAAAAAGGAAATCAACGTTAGTATATGCCAATGTATAGAGACGTATATTAGAGATAAGAAAGAAATAGTAGATACCTCTGCCAACAGCTTGCCCACTTGCTCGTAGGGGCCTTGTATGCCCGACTGATTGAAAATTTTTACCTCCGAGGGATGCCGGATCTTCAGCAGGGACCCCAATGTGGCCCTCGGAGGAACGGGAAGGGAAGGATCCTCCCCTTTAGAGGAAAGTGGGGGTCTGATACGCCGAAGGGGGGTAGGAGAAGCTCTTGCGACGGAAGGGATAGGAGCTTGGGGAGATTCAGTAAGAGAAGGTGGGGTTGAATTCTGTGCAGATGGGGAGGAATGGAGAAAATGGGAGGGAGAGTCCTCTCCTTGAGGAGATGGAGAAGGGAAAAAATGAGGTATTGCCTCTTCTTCTCGGCTCATAAATGGTTAGGGACTGAGACCCTGGCTGGTCGGAAGACGAGGGGAGAAGAGCAGATGATCTTGAGGCTCCTTTCTTAGTGAGCCAAAATTTTTTCCGAGGGGATGACGGAGCTGCTACTGATTTACCTCTTTTAGTTGAGATTTTCTTCTTTTTGGCAGCCTCAATTGCCTCTCCTTCCACCAAAGCCTTCTGCATTAGGTTATCTGCAAAGTGTACTGGTGAGAAAGATGAATAATATAGAAAGGAAGTCATACTGCAGGGTAAGTATCACCCTACCTACAGCAACCGAAGTCGTCAAAGGTAGAGGAGACAATCCAAAGTGGCTCAAAAGGGGAGTTTCTATTAGGTGGTTCGAGCAGTAATGTAACTCTCCTAATACTCTATAAACCTCAGGGAAGGGGCATTTGGTCCTCATTTCTAGGAAGGGAGGCAACTCAGAAAGGTCTACTTTCCAGGTATCAGAATAAGGTAGGGATTCTGGAAGTTGTACAAAAAAGTATAATTCTTCCCATCCCTTGTGGGAAGTAGGCAGGTTCACTAAGAATTGTGGCAAATCGGCTAGATAGATAGATAGAAGAGACTCGCCTTGGAAGATTTCAATTGGAAAAAGCAATGGAATATTTGGGGTTAAGGAAGGTTTAGGTGTTGAAACACCATAGAAGCTCGACAAAATCTGCGAAAGGAATTGGGGGTGAATTGGTTTAAAGGAAGTCCATAAAAGTGCAAAATATCTAGATAACCTAAGGCGCTGTAGACATAGGCCATTAAGAAAGCTCGAGAAAAAGCACGTCGAACCGGGAGGAGGACTATGGGGCCGATGCATTTTAGTAGTGAAACAGCATTTTATAGAAGGGTCTATGTATTTGTTCTTAAGATTAAAGAAATAATGGTTGCAATCTAGCTGAGTTATGGTATGTTCATACCAGGCGGGTGAAGGGATGGTCTTAGGAGCCATGGGTGTGAACAAGGCAGAGCACTTACTCGGAGGTTAAGGAAGAATCGTGTGGGAAAGGAAGGACTGGGTCGCCGAAACGCCGCCGGTGAAAATCACGGAAGAAGTAGAACAGACAGGATTGTTAAACACACTAAGTGATACCTAAAAGGAGAAGGCGGGGGTTTATATAGGGTTTTTCGTGACGGTTCGACTGCACGAAAGGAGAAGGAGAAGCGGGGCCCATGGGCCCATCGGGCCGCCTCGAGTATACATAAGGGAGCTATAAGGGAAAGAGTGAATTTAAGTTAAGAAATAAAGAATAGGGCAGAAACTTTATATACATCTGGAAAGTCAAGCTTATAACTTCGCTTGACTATTTTTCGGGGTTGACTAATGATACTACTGGTACCTTTTCTATATACTCCAGATAGAAGGGTTAGCATGTAACACGTGATCCGAGCCAAAATATTCGGCTCAGCGAAGGGAGAAAAGGAAGAATGGTTCGGGTGCAAATAGCAGAAGCAATTGGCACGGGAAAATTAGCAGAAGCAATTGGCATAACAAAGAAGAGACAGAAGGCACTTCACTAAGGGCAGAACAGGAATTGGTTCAGCTAGATAATCCCAGAAGCAGATGGGATGGATAAAGGGTCGACTCAACCTGATCGATCCGAAGGAAGTTTGGCACGGGAAAAAGAGGAATTGGTTCGGGTTGATGAGGAGCCCTAAGGCTAGGTCACCCGTGGGCCATAGGCCTAAGTTAGCTTCACCTAAAGCGAATGGTTGAGGGAGACAGTCTAACCTAGTTACCCGAAAAGTAGAAGAAGAGGCGTTATACAACAGCTTAGGAGGCCCCACACAATATTCCAAGGAGCCTTCGTTCCTCATATCTGTAACAGAATTATTCTCCAGGTGGAGGTAGTGGCCACGTGTACGATGGAGACAACCCACGACTTCACGATGGAGGAAAAAAGGAAGATAAAAGGGAGGAAGCAAAGGAGAAGAGGGGATTCGCAATCATTCCAACTCAGCAATAGAGAGGAAGGCGTAAGAGGAGAGGGAGAGCGACAACCACCTCGCCGGAGAAGAAGGATAGAGATATGTTGTTGTTACATCTCTTGTATTTTGTCTCGTCTTGTGATATCACTGTAAGATGATTTTCTCCTCCACCTCCGGAAACTTCTTTTCCGTAAGGGAGGACCTTCATAGTGAAAGTGCTTAGGCACTGCACCCGATGAGAAAGCTCACCTCCGTGGAGTAGGAATCCTCATTCCGAACCACGTTACATCTTGTGTCTGAGTTTCGATTGTTGGTACCGGTTTTTGCGTTTCATCTACTTCATCTTCTTATTCTCTACTGATTGTGGCCTGTGAGAACTCTCTGAGATCTCCCTCAGCGCTTCACTACATTGAAAAGGAGTGAACAGATTTTCCTCGTCGCATCAGGGTATAAGATGAGTGAAGGGAATGGGGCACGATTCATTCAAGCTGCTGAAGGGTTTCAGAAATAGTTCTGGATCAACCGTTGATCTTTTCGGTTAATTGGGGATCATGATATACTACTAGGTGCCACTCATGATCGTTCTATAATTAATGGTTAATTATAGACAACCAACATAAACGAGAACCTATTTGGTCACACGCACAACAAGCGTAATCCGAAGGATTTAAAACGAGCTTGAGAATGAGATTCTCAGACCGAAAGAAACTAAGTTTGGTTGGACGAAACAAGAAGCGAGCATGAAATCATTTCAGTCGCAATGGAAGCGTGGATGGGCTGTGTCTTATGAAGACATAATGGATGAACCAAAATGGTTTGGTTCTAATCCAATGAAGGAGAATAAACCAAAGGGTTTGGTTTATTTTAAACGAATGAACCAAAGTTGGTTCGGTTCGTTTTAACTTAAAATAAACCATTATGGTTTGGTTTATTTTAACTTATATTAATGGAGCGGGTTAACGGGCCTTATGGTTATGATCCAATAACCATTAAGAGAATTAGTTCTCTATAAAAGAGGGCTTAAGGGTTTGTTAAGCCCTAATCCAAAAACCCCTAACCTAGAGTTGCCGCCCACCTCTCCCCTTTGAAGAAGTCAGCAGAAACCCTAGTGCCGCCGCCCCTTCTTCTCCAACCGGCGATCAGCTGCTGCCGTCTTCTCCACTTGCCGGCGTCGTGCTGCTGCCGGAGGTGCTCCGGTGATCTCCCTTGGGTTCGGTAATAAGGTGAGCTTCCACCTTTCCTTTTGGTCGGCCCCTACTCCTCCACCAAAGTTGTCCAGTTTTCTGGACAGCTTGTTTCCCTCTCGTCGGAGCGTCATTTGGACGATGTTTGGAGCTCCGACAGTGGTAGACTTTCCGGGGATTCGATCTTCGGTAATCCTCATAGGTGGAGGACGAAGGATTCGTCAAACGGTTGACGAATACCTCTCCGGAGAAGCGAGTTTTGAGGACTCGTTTTGGATCCGAATTTGGATTCGGATCGTGATCTTCTCTCGATCACATCGTCTTCAACATGAGGCTGGTAACCCGTACGAAGACGAGGCTCGTGACTTGGTGAAGTCATCCCGAAGATACTCGGCGTGGATACGGATAGAGACGATTCTAGTGAGGATCGTTCTGGTTGATGTCTTTCCTGCTACACGTGATACGTAAGGTATACGTAGTTAAATTTCCTTTTATCGCAAAAATTTAAATTTACGGTTATGTCTACACATGTTGTAATATGCATGCATGTGATGTGTGTGTTGTAATAAATATAGATTTATTATTTTATTCCTTCCGCTGTGCACATGTTTACGAAATATGTTCGAACACACACTCGCCGCGGTGCCGGAAACCCAACAGTGGTATCAGAGCCCAGGTTGTGTTTCAACATAATCGTAAAATTGTTTTACGATAGTCATAATGATATTTATGAAAATTTTCTACTTTTGGAAAGTTAGAAGTATTTATGGAAATTTTTCAATTTTGGAAAGTCTAGAAGTATTTTTGGAAATCTTCCACTTTTGGAAAGTTGGAAGTATTTATGAAAATTGATATTTTCCATAAATAAAATATTTGATTAGATTTTGGAAATTTTTTTCCTAATTTAATCATGATTTGATTTGGGAAATCAAATCTTAAAATATTTTATTTCCATAAGTAGTTTTGATGATTTAGGAAATTGGTTTCCTAAATTGACTTTCCTTAATCAACTATTTCCACAAATAAAATATGTGATTAGATTTGGAAATTTGTTTCCTAATTTAATCATGATTTGATATGGAGAATCAAATCTTAAATATATTTTATTTCCATAAATAGTTATGACATATAAGAAAATATTGTACATGACATAATTGTATGCCATGTAATTGCATTATATGCATATCATTATGCCATGCGTGTCGTGACATGTAGATGTATGCCATGTATGTCATGCCATGTAGATAATAGTTATTTGCATGCAAAGAGGATGAGACATAAAAATCCTAACTCAATATTAAAGCCTACACCTTCCATTAATATGGTTAGAACCAGAGTTCCGTTTCTTGTTCGGGTTGTTGGACTCTCTCCAAGCCCGGCTCGAACCCGAACATGTTCAAACCATGGAATAGTTTAATACTAATATGGTAAGAGTCAGAGGTCAATCGTTAGCTTTGGTTGTTGGACTCTCTCCAAGCCGGGCTAATTGATTGAATGCACTCTAACCATATTAAAACTATTTCTTGATTAATGGGTCGTCTTTAACCTGGAGCATCGACTTGTTGGACTCTCTCCAAGGTCGATGTAAAGGGAGGTGAAGTTGGGTGCTATGCATATGATGCATACTTGTTAATGTGTTAACAACCCGATGTATGTGTGAACATTCAATTAGTTGATAACACATTGTGATAGTTGCATATACGTGATATGCAATCGATATAGTTGATACCTACCATCGTAGTTATGAATGACTTGTTGGACTCTCTCAAAGGTTGTTCAAATCTATGATGGATATCAGCCCATTCGGAGATGGACCTACGATCTCCCGAAGTGATTTTAGGGTTTTTGAAATTCGAAAAATGAATGGGATTTATCAATGTATATTGATGCATTTTAAAATCATTTTCTCATATATGCTCGTTTTGTATTTCTAGGTCAATCGATTGATCAAGGCGTCTTTGAATTTGCGCACTATTTTGGATTCAAACAAACTGACTGGGCTTAACTTCCTGGACTGGCTTAGAAACCTGAGAATTGTTCTCAAGGCAGAAAAGATAGCATATGTCCTTGAAGAGCCTTTTCCCAACCGTCCTAAGGATGATGCAACTCCAGACCAAATGTTGGTCTATCAGAAGCATGTGGCAGATTCTGAGCTGGCGAGTTGCATCATGCTAGCGACGATGGTACCTGAGCTGCAAAAGCAGCATGAGCATATGGATGCTAATACCATGGTCTTCCATCTTCATGAGTTGTTTGATGAGCAAGCGAGATCCGAAAGGTTCAAAGTCTCCAGGCTCCTCTTCACCACGAAGATGCAAGAAGGTTCGTCTGTAGTGCAGTTTGTGCTAAAGATGAACGGGTATATCGAGCGGCTGGCCACCCTCGGGTTTGTGATGGATCATGAATTAAGTATTGACTTAATTCTACATTGTTTGCCCAAGAGTTTCTCACAATTTGTGATGAACTATCGGATGAACAAATTAGAATCCACTATTCCTGAGCTCCTCAATATGCTGAAGACTGTGGAGCCTTCTGTGAAGCATGAGGAGAAGGTGGTTCTGTTAGTTGATTCCTCAAAGAAAGGTTCTAAGAGGAAGGCAAAAGAACAGAAGAAAGGGAAGAACAAGAAGGCAAAGAAGGCAGAACCAGCAGAAAAGGACACTTGCCATCACTGTGGCAAGGAAGGCCACTGGTGTAGAAACTGCAAGATTTATCTTGAGTTCATGAAGAAGAAGAAGGCATCCGATGCCCCATCCTCTTCAGGTATCTTCATTATTGATTGTCATTCTATTTCCTTAGACACATGGGTATTGGATACTGGGTGTGGCTCACATATATGTAATGACATACAGGGGCTAAGGAATAGAAGAAGACTCGTCAGAGGGGAGTCAAATTTGTGAGTTGGCAATGGAGCAAAGGTTGCTGCGGTCGCCATTGGAACTTATTTGCTGAAGCTCCCTAGTGGACTAGTCTTGGAACTGGACAATTGCTATTGTGTTCCTTCTCTAATAAAGAACATTGTTTCTATTTCCTGCTTAAATAGAAATGGTTTCCATTTAACGTTTAGTAACAATTGTTGTTATATAACTTTGAATGTCGTACTTTATGGAACTGGAACTTTGAGCAATGACATTTATATGTTGGACGTATCCAGTGACATTTTCAATATCGAAGCGAGCAACAAGCGTGCTCAAAAGGATAATCTATTAGACTCCTACATGTGGTATTGTCGTCTTGGCCATGTAAGCAAAAAACGCATGTCCGAATTACACCGATGTGGAATTCTGGAATCGTTTGAATTGGATTCATACGATACATACGAATCATGCTTAAAAGCCAAGATGACTAAGTTACCTTTTTCAGGAAAAGGTGAATGAGTGGGAGAGTTACTAGTCTGATACATACTGAAGTATGTGGACCTATGTCAACTCAAGCTTTAGGAGGCTATAGCTACTTCATTACCTTCACTGATGATCACTCATGGTTTGGGTATGTGTTCTTGATGAAACACAAGTCTGAAGCCTTTGAAAGGTTCAAAGAATTCAGAAATGAAGTAGAGAAACAACATGACAAGAGTATTAAAATACTTCGATCGGATCGAGGTGGTGAATACTTAAGTCAAGAGTTTCTTGATTATCTAAGAGACAATGGTATATTGTCTCAATGGACTCCGCCATATACACCACAGCATAATGGTGTATCTGAGAGGCGTAACCAGACCTTGTTGGACATGGTCAGGTCAATGATGAATCATGCGAATCTTCCCAAGTCCTTTTGGGGCTATGCACTTCAGACAGCTGTTTACTTGTTAAATAGAATGCCAACTAAGGTAGTCTCTACTACTCCATATGAGATATGGAATGGTAAGAAACCTCATGTATCTTACTTGAAGATATGGGGTTGTCCTGCTTATGTGAAGCGGACTGTATCAGACAAATTAGATGCTAAGTCTGATAAATATCTATTTATTGGATACCCTAAGGAAATAAAGGGTTACCAATTCTATCATCCTGTGGAGCAAAAGGTGTTTGTTTCAAGGCATGCTGTGTTTCAAGAGAAAGAGTTTCTCTTGCAAGAAAACAGTGGGAGTGTCATCGAGCTTGAGGAGGCTCGAGAGACTCAAATAGACATTGATGAGATACCTGGTGAAGCACAACAGCCGATAACTCATAGTGATGAGCAATAGGCTGGACTTGCTGTAACACCACATCTTCGTAGATCTGGTAGAACACACAACATTCCTGAGAGATATGGATTTCTTGTAAGTGAATCGAATGACGTGTTACTCATTGATGATGAGGAGCCTACCAGTTATGAAGAAGTGCTGACAAGTTCAGAAAGGGATAAGTGGCTTGAAGCCATGAAGTCGGAAATGGATTCCATGTATGAAAACCAAGTTTGGAACTTGGTTGACCCACCTGAAGGCATCAAGCCTATAGGGTGCAAGTGGGTTTTCAAGAAGAAAACCGACATGGATGGTAATGTGATTACCTATAAAGATAGATTAGTGGCGAAAGGATATCATCAAAAACAAGGTGTTGATTATGACGAAACCTATTCGCTGTAGCTATGCTTAAATCCATTCGGATGCTCCTGGCCATAGCGGCTCATTATGATTATGAGATATAACAGATGGATGTGAAAACATCTTTCCTTAATGGAAACCTGCTCGAGGATGTGTATATGATACAGCCTGAGGGTTTCACATCGGTTGATAAAACCAAGGTATGCAAATTGCGATGGTCCATATATGGATTGAAGCAAGCATCCAGGAGCTGGAATATCCGTTTTGATGAGACAATCAAAAAGTTTGATTTCTCACAAAATCCAGATGAACCTTGTGTGTACAAGAAGGTTAGTGGGAGTGCAGTCGTGTTCCTTGTATTGTATGTCGATGACATATTACTTATAGGAAATGATGTTTCAATCTTACAGTCAGTTAAGGTTTGGTTATCCAAGACATTCTCCATGAAAGACTTGGGAGAAGAAACCTACATCCTCGAGATTAAGATCTATAGAGATAGATCGAAACGGTTGCTTGGTCTTTCACAGTCTACATATATAGATCGAGTGCTAAAGAGGTTTAGCATGTCGGAATCCAAGAAAGGTTTCCTACCCATCAGGCATGGGGTACACCTTTTGAAGTCTATGTGTCCGCACATAGAAGATGAGAGGATTTGCATGAGTAAGATTCCCTATGCATCCGCAATAGGATCTATCATGTATGCTATGTTATGTACGAGGCTCGATGTATCGTATGCTCTGAGTGTCACGAGCAGATACCAGTCTGATCCAGGAATGGATCATTGGGTGGCTGTTAAGATGATCCTTAAGTACTTAAGATGAACTAAGGATGTGTTCCTAATATATGGAGAAGGGGACATGGTGATACGCGGGTATACGGATGCCAGCTTCCAGACAGACAAGGATGATTCCAGGTCTAAGTCTGGATACGTGTTCACCTTGAATGGGGGCGCAGTGAGTTGGAAAAGTGTTAGGGCAATCTCTTGCCATGATAAGGTTTTGATGTGTGTGGCAAAGGGTTTAAGTTAGGTTGGTATTGTTATTTGATATGTGCGTTGGAGTCTTGCAGGACTTAGTAATTCGCACATGGAGCCTTGGCGGGTTCACCCTCACAACCTCGGTCCTTAAGTCGGTGAAGGATGACTTTGCGGAAGCCGTGCGCTTGGAGCATCCGAGGGACCGCCAGATGAGATGACTTGAAGTGAAGCCAAGGAAGAAGACTTCGGAGGCAAGAGACGCGAAGGAGCATTGCAGAGCCATGCACCGAGGCGCGCCAGACGTGGCTTGAACGAAGAGGAGAATGAGTGAAATGTAAGTAGCTCATTAGGTGAACTTGGCCGAATGGTGAGTGTCGGAGACTTGACCCGCAAGGGTTAAGGTTTACCCGTCACAAAGCTCAAACTTATGTTAAGTTTGAGTTTCACGGCACCGATCATTGCCATGGAATGGCGATCGCTTAGTCGAGTGTGTTCGATCGTATCCGACCGATGGGGTTATGCCCGGTGATCGCGCTATGGAATGACAATGATCGCTGTGAGGATATCGCGCACGTAACCGCCAGAAGCCGATCGGGCACTACGAGGCAGCCGATCGGTGAGGTCCATCAGTCGACTGCCAAGAGTTCCGTTGGACTACAACGGTCGGGATCTGATGTGTTCGGAGGCCGTTGTAGTGACGGCAGTTGACTGCCACGGGCAGCAGTTGACTGGTGGCGACCAACGGGAAGAAATCAACCCTCTCTATAAAAAGAGAGGGTGTGAGCCTTTGAGAGGCTAATGCTTATGCTCTAAGTGATCTTCCTAGTGCCCCACAAGCTCTAAACTCTTCTTACTTGTTTTTACTTCATTCTTATTGTAAGAAGAGTGATCTTGATTGTAAAGGTTACCTCCACCTAGCTTGGTGCAAAGGAGAGACCAATAGTGATTGGCTTTGGAGGAGTGATTCACCTTGGACGAATCAGACCGTGGATTAGCGGCGTAGCCGTGAACCACGTTACATCTTCTTGTAAGTGTTTGTATTTTCATTTATTGCTTTGTCTTTATTGTTTATGCTTCCGCTTGCGCTAACGATTGTGTAGACGAGCAAACGAAGGAGAGAATTCCGACATCCATCGTAAGAGGGGTATTCACCCCCCTTTCTAGCTGGCCAATCGATCCCCTACAAGTGGTATAATAGCCAAGGAAAGCTTGTCGAGGACTAACCGCCACAATAAGCAACTTTCAAAATGGTCGGCTCCAACATCCATCCTCCGAAGTTTGAAGGAGAATTCGCTTGGTGGAAGAAGCGAATGGAGGTATTTTTTGAAACGGATTTTGATATTATGATTACAATGGAATCCGATTTCGTTTTGCCTAGGGATGAAGAGGGGAAGCCAATAGAGAAATCTAGGTGGACCAAAAGGCAAAGGGAAGAGTACCTTGCAAATTCAAAAGCCAAGCATCATCTCTTCAATGTGCTCCCTCAACAAGAAATCAACCGAATAGGAGAATGTCTAAGTGCCAAGGAGATGTGGGAGAAGCTAATTGAGCTTCATGAAGGCACATCCGAGGCGAAGCTAGCAAGGAGAGATCTCCTCCGCTCCCAACTATCCAACATTAAATTAGGAAAGGGAGAAAAGGTAACTTCTTTGCATTCTAGATTCAAAGAAATTTTAAATGGACTAACAAGTGTAGGAGAAAGGCTCTCCAATCGCGATATGATAATGAAGGTCATAGATGCTTTCCCCCGATCATCCAAGTGGAGTTCAATGGTGGACTCATTTTACATTTCAAAGAATCTAGAGGTAAGTACTCTAGATGAATTTTTCTCCACTATGGAATTACATGAATCTAGGCTTGAAGGAATACAAGAAGAGCCAAAAATACAACCTTCAGGGGGAGTAGCATTGTTAGCAAATAAGGGGAAGAAGAAGATAGAGATCTCCTCCTCCTCCGATGATGAAGCGTCTTCTTCCTCCATGGATAGCACGGAAGAAGCCTACATGGTAAGAAAGGTAAGGCGTGCATTTAAGAATTTTAGATTTGATAAATCTCATGATAGGAATAGAAGACCAAGGGGGAAGGTCATATGCTACAATTGCCAAGGAGAGGGACACATAAGGGATAATTGTCCCCTCCTAAACAAGAGCAAGGAAGAGAAGAAAAAGAAAGAAGAAAAAAAGAAGAAAAAGGGGAGCAAGAAAAAGAAGGAAGAGGAGAAGAAGACAAAAGAAAAGGGGAAGACCAAAGCTCTAAAGGCAAGGACTTGGGATGACCCATCCTCATCCTCCTCATCATCATCAGATGAGGAGAATGCCTTTGTCACTAATTTGGCCTTGATGGCCTTTGATGACTTGGATTGCTCTTCATCCGAAAATGAAGGATCAAGCTCAAGAGGAGAGAGCTCAAGTGAAGGGGGAGCTTCTACATCCTCCTTATCCGAAGAAGAAGAAGAGGATATGGAAACTATGATAACGAAAGCCTCTCCTAAGAAAATAGTTTCCATAATTTCTAGTTTAACTAAGGACTTATTTGGAATGAAAAAGAAAAATAAAAACATGCTTAATCAAATTAAGGCATTGGAAAATAAGCTAGAAAATGCATGCTTAAATGATAATATTACTTCAAGCTTAAATGATGCATGCTCACATGATCTTTATGTGCCATTAGATGTTAGTGATGCATGTATAAATGAAAATAGGGCTTTAAGGGAAAAGGTAGACTATTTGACAAAAGCCCTAGAGAAATTCACAATTGGCTCCAACACATTGAACATGATCTTAGGGAGCCAAAGAGCTAGTTTCAACAAAAAGGGCCTAGGTTATAAAGAAAAGAAAAATGAAAAGGCCTATAAATGCCTAATTGCTAGGGGACAAGATAAAAAGAAGGTAATAGCTAGGAAATGGATCCCCAAGGAGTATCTAGTGAACCCAATAGGCAAGAACTTATTTTGGGTTCCAAAATCCATCCTTAAGGGTTAGAAAACCCCTAGGGTAGTCAACCATATGGAATTGACCTATATCATATTTTGGTTGACTTAAGATGGTGGGACAACATTTTTAGAATAGTGTTGGGTGATGATAACGTGCCCATAAATAGATAATAATGCATAAATCATGATGATTAATGTAATTGTTACACATGTTTGCAATCATGATTTATGATATTGTGATTTGGCACATAATCATGGGAAATAGGTTTGAATCATGCTTTAGGTGATATTTTGCTTATTATCATCATATAATACCTAATGTATGATTATTATTTAATGAATACATATATTTCATGATCATAATGTAGAATTAATTGATATATGCCTTTATGATCATGAGGATTGTTAGGTTGATACTTAACCTTGATAGAATTGTATGAATATAATGGTTAAGTATATACAAATACCCCCTAGGATGCATCTCACACTCACCATAGGCTACTTTGATTGAAAACTTAGCATGGGTGAGATGTTAGGATGATACAAATGTCCACTAATGCCTATGACATTTAGATGGTCATTTAAGGTATCAAAATAGCAATAATAGACCAATCATGGGGAAGGCTTATGTTTAATTCATAGACATATTGCCCAAAGATCATGGTTGGATATTTCATATGTTTTCAAAACAATTTATTACTTTAAAATCCATGTATTCATGTTTTGAAACAATCCTAAGCAATACTAAGTGTTAAAATGGATACTAACATGCTAAAAAACTAGTGGTTTTTAAAACCTTTGGATTTTTGGCAAATCTCAGAAAATATAATGATTTTTCTTGAAAAACTATTTTTCATTGATAGATATACTTAAAAGAAATATGTTCCTCAAATTTCATGATTTTTCAAATTTTTTGGAATTTATAATGCATTTCTGAATTTCACCCAAAATCGAATTTGATCCTTTGTGCCGACCGCCATAATCGATAAGCAATGACTGCTCACCTGAAAAATAGTCCAATATTTTCTGATTTCAGATTTTAATCATGTTTTTGGTATTTTCCTCTTATTTAACTTGATGCCATGGATTTATAACTTAGTGTTAATCTTTTTGATGATGTCAAAGGGGGAGAAGTAATTATGTTTAAGTAAATTATGATAGGGGGAGAAAATTTGAAAATTTGTATGGGTTAAGGGGGAGTTGCATGTTGTTATATCATGTTTATGTTTACATGCTTTCTTACCTTAGAAATTTTCATCAAATGTTTTTACCTAACTTAAACGGATTGCCACACATCAAAAAGGGGGAGATTGTTAGGGCAATCTCTTGCCATGATAAGGTTTTGATGCATGTGGCAAAGGGTTTAAGTTAGGTTGGTATTGTTATTTGATATGTGCGTTGGAGACTTGCAGGACATAGTAATTCGCACATGGAGCCTTGGCGGGTTCACCCTCACAACCTCGGTCCTTGAGTCGGTGAAGGATGACTTTGCGGAAGCCGTGCGCTTGGAGCATCCGAGGGACCGCCGGACGAGATGACTTGAAGTGAAGCCAAGGAAGAAGACTTCGGAGGCAAGAGACGCGAAGGAGCATTGCAGAGCCGTGCGCTTGATGCTGCCGAGGGACGTGGCCGCGAACGAAGAGAGCTTCGGCGGGGGACTTCGAGTGAGATGAGAGAATGAGTGAAATGTAAGTAGCTCATTAGGTGAACTTGGCCGAATGGCTGAGTGTCGGAGACTTGACCGCAAGGGTTAAGGTTTACCCGACTGTCGGAAGCTCAAACTTATGTTAAGTTTGAGTTTCACATGACACGATCATCGCCATGGAATGGCGATCGGCTTCTGAAATCGAGTGTGTTCGATCGTATCCGATCGATGGGGTTATGCCCCAATCGCGCCAGAGGATATCGCGAACGACCGCCGAAGCCGATCCGGGCGTCGACTAGAGGCAACGATCTGAGGTGAGGTCCATCAGTCGACTGCCAAGAGTTCCGTTGGACTACAACGGTCGGGATCCGATGTGTTTGGAGGCCGTTGTAGTGACGGCAGTCGACTACCACGGGCAGCAGTCGACTGGTGGCGGCCAACGGGAAGAAATCAGCCCTCTCTATAAAAAGAGAGGGTGTGAGCCTTTGAGAGGCTAATGCTTATACTCTAAGTGATCTTCCTAGTGCCCCACAAGCTCTAAACTCTTCTTACTTGTTTTTACTTCATTCTTATTGTAAGAAGAGTGATCTTGATTGTAAAGGTTACCTCCACCTAGCTTGGTGCAAAGGAGAGACCAATAGTGATTGGCTTTGGAGGAGTGATTCACCTTGGATGAATCAGACCATGGATTAGCGGCGTAGCCGTGAACCACGTTACATCTTCTTGTTAGCGTTTGTATTTTCATTTATTGCTTTATCTTTATTGTTTATGCTTCCGCTTGAGCTAACGATTGTGTAGACGAGCAAACGAAGGAGAGAATTCTGACATCCATCGTAAGAGGGCTATTCACCCCCCCCTCTAGCAGGCCATTCGATCCCCTACAAAAAGTTCCAAACAAGACACTGTAGCGGATTCTACCACTGAGGCAGAATACATTGCAGCTTCGGAAGCAGCAAAGGAAGCGGTTTGGATCAAGAAGTTCATTTATGAACTTGGTGTGATTCCAGCCATTGTTGAAGCAATACCGGTCTACTGCGACAACAATGGAGCAATTGCACAGGCAAAAGAGCCAAGGTCTCATCAACGATCCAAACATGTGCTTCGCCGCTATCATCTTATCAGAGAGATCATCAGTAGGAAAGAAATATAAATCGAGAAAATCCCCACTGAAAGGAACTTAGCGAATCCTTTGACTAAGGCATTACCTCAAAGTAAGTTTGAGGGTCATGTTACAGCTTATGGTATTGGATACCGTAGCGATTGACATTAGGCCAAGTGGGAGTCTATTAGTAATATATGAGAGATGTTCTAAGGCAATCGCCTTATGTATGAACCATTTATATGATAAATGAAGATTCACTATTTGAGTATACATGGTTTCATGTATTTGATTGGATCTTAAACTCATTTACTAAATGTCCGCGATACGACTCACAACATGAGAGAATTTGTGATTGGATCACAACTAGTGAGTATCTCTACATGTGTAATTGTGATGTATCGGAATTATCCCTAGTCGATGAATTGATGGATTTAGACACCATCAATTCTGTCGAGACTAGCACGAGGTATACTCCTTGGTGTATCCAAGCAGCTGATTCTCACTGGCTGGAGACATTGTGATGTCCGGAGTTAATCGTGGATGCTAGTTCTGGTAACTAGTTCATTGGAGTGACCAACCGTAAGACTTCATATGGTTCTCTGCATATATAGATATGTCTGTTGGAATGTCTACTGAAAGTCTAGCTCTTTTTGGTTGAACATTTTTATTTTGAAATAAGAATCACATGATCATTGTTTGCACTTTATATGTGTGCATATTGTCTAATATTTTACATTGTAGATAACATAGTGCTTGGTGTGGCACAGAAGATCATGTTATCAGCCCCTTGTAGAATATAAGTAGAGGCTCACAACCAAGATTGTTTTGGACAAACCATTGGCATGGTTGTAGTGTAGCTTGGTATTGTTTTGTCTTGAACATAGAGTTACACTAGTACACTTAGGTGTATTGAGCAGGACCGACATAGAGGTGATTCAATTTATTGCTGACTACATAATTGAATCGGACCTCGGATATTATGTTGTACATGATCTTAATCCCGATATAATAACGGGCACATGTACTTAGTATTTATTTCTTTGATTTACCAAAGGGTGAGATTTAGATGGATTAAATCAATATGCCCAGTAAGTTGGGAAATGATATTATTTACATGGTGTGTCGTAGATTATAGGAGGAAACCGTGTCCTATATATTAGGTTGATGATGTCCCCTTGAGGAGCTCATAAGGTTCATCATGTAAACCCAGCTGGTTGACTTAGTCAACATGATGATAAGGTTGAGTGGTACTACTCGAGGAGTTAGATGTTATTTGATTGATGGTCAGTAAATCAATTAATTAACGGACATTCGATATCTTAAACACGGGGAGATGGATGTACAAATAATATGTGGAGCCCATATTAATTTATGGGGGTTGGTGAGGTAATTCAATGATGATCCTCTAGTGGAATGGAACATCATTGATGGATCAAGTTTGTGTGGTTCCGATCCATCGGGTGGCCAAGATCCAACTCCTCCTCATGGTCCCTATCGTAGCCTAATATAATCCTCATGAAGTCTAGATCCAAGGATGGAAAACAAAACTCTAGAACCGACGGTTGAGATTAAATCTCTAGATCCGACGGTGGAGATTAAATCTCTAGAACCGACGGTTGAGATTAAATCCCTAGAACCGACGGTTAAGATTAAATCTCTAAAACCAATGGTTGGGATTAAACCCTAGATCCGACGGTTGGGATGAAACCCTAGATCCGACGGTTGGGATTAAACCCTAGATCCGACGGTTGGGATTAAACCATAGATTCGACGGTTGGGATAAAACCCTAGATCCGACGGTTGGGATGAAACCCTAGAACCAACGGTTGAGATTAAATCAAGGCTTAAGCCTAACTCTATAAAAGGGAGACTTAAGTGGGTGGCAAGGAAAGTTATTTTTTTTTGAGAGATTAGGGTTTTGTCTACCTAAGCTTGGGCGGCAAGAAACCCTAAGGGAATTAGGGTTTTGGGCGGCTAGAGTTTTTGGAGAAGATTGGGCGGCTAGAAGTGGGAGGCAAGGCTTTCTTCTTCCTAGGGTTTTGGTCGGCGCCCCTCTTCCTCCTCTCAACCCTTTGCTGGCGCTCTTCCCTTCTTCCTCATCTCCTTGGCCGGTGGAAACAAGGGCTAGGTTTTATCCTTGGAGCTCTTGGCCGGCGCCCCCTTCTTTTCTCTTTTGGTGGCCAGCGGCAACTTTGCTTCAAGGTTGGTCGGCGCTCAAGAAACTACTCCTTGGCCGGCGGTTATATCAAGCTCCTTGGCTTGGTGGGCGGTTCTAGAAAGGAGAAGGAGTTTTTGTTTGGTTCTTCTCTTTGTTCGGATATAGCAAGGAAAGGAAGAACGTGATCTAGGAGGCTTCTACTCGTGGAGGATCTTCGCCCACACGATGTCCACAAGGAGGATAGGACATACGATAGAAGATCGAGAGGTATAAAAGTTTTACAAATTTTATTGATCTTTGCATGTTCTTATCTTTATGTTAGTATGTGTTGATTATACTAGTTTGCATTTGTATGTATTTGTATAATCATGGACCCCGAACACAAACACAAAAACCGGCGATCCGTCCGTCGTCTCTTCCGCGGCTAACTAACTAGAAGAGTTGGGTTGCTTGAACAACTAGTTTGTTCAAGCGATCACTCAAGTTGTTAGCACGACGGCGAAATGGTTGTGCTTAGGAAATGCATCCCATCCGGATTAGTTTTTTCATTAGTGAAAATTTTAATCCGGGGACATGGGAGCCAATGAGCCTCCGAAGCAATTCCTACAAATGGTATCAGAGCCACGGTTTCCAGTTTTGTGTGTTTTGGATTCGATTACTTTCATGCACATATCATATATTGAGTATGCCGAATAATAGTAGGATGTGCGTAGGCTAACTTTTTGGTTGCAGGCATAAGATCCGACTATTATGGCTATATGTGTGTATGTGATTGTTTGTGTGTGATTGTATGTATATTATTTGAATCCTCGGGGTTGACGAGGCTAGATTAGTATTTAATTTTTGTAATTAAATACGACATTGTTTAGCCACTCATTTTAGTTTACTTTCGATCTAGATTATTTGTACACTCCTTCGTGGAGTATAGGATCGATGGATGTAAATTAAAATAGTTTATCTCGGCTCGGATCTCTCTGGTGACTTGCGCACGGGAAAAGGTGGAGCGGACGAGGTGGCGACACGACGGGATGCATATTGGAGAACAATGCCATAATAGTTGGGAAATTCTATTTTTTTTCCATATTTATTGCTGATTTGTTTTATATGCATGTTGTGTGTGCTTGAAAATTCCTCATTGTCAATTTACTAAGTGGGAGAGGGATATTTTAATTAATTCCCGCAGCCTCCATTACAATTTGACGTGTGATGCAACAAACTTGCGCGTCGGCTCTGAGTGCCTTCCTCCCCATCGGATGGGTTTGTTTGCGGATCACTAGGTCAAATAATGGTTATAGGAAATTATTTAGGAGCGTGTGTACTTCCACATCGGTAAGACACATAATCCGAGATAATTCCCTTAGTATCGTGTAATGGTGCACACTTAGATGCAAATAAAAAGTATCCTCCCCATCGGAGTCACTGCTTTTATTTGTAGGGCCAAAGAGGAACCAACTATTAATTTTATTTGTCAAAAAGTAAGGTTGACAAGATAATAAAATTAATGGGTAAAACCTCCTCTTACAAATGTAGAATTCGTATACGTCGACACTATCGTGGCATGCGATATTCTCGGTGTTGGTTGATTTCGAAATTTTATTGTTTGAGGAATCAATGATATTTGAAATCTAATATTTTGATCATTGTGATTCTTAGGTTTTTCAAATGGCTTTCAACCCACTTGCTGTGATATTAAAAGAAAATAAACTTACTGGAACAAATTATATTGATTGGAAAAGAAATTTGGATATTGTCTTAACTGCAGAGGAGTACAAATTTATACTCTTCGAGGTCTATCCTCCTAAGCCCATCGATGACTCTGATGAAAAGGAGAAAGAAATTTATAAGAAATGGATCAAGGCAGATGAGATGGCGTAGTGTTACATTTTGGCATCTATGTCAAATGTGCTGCAACATCAGCATCAGGCCATGGCCACAGCTTATGACATGATGTTCAATCTCAAGGAACTTTTCGGACATCAGAGTAGGGCGGCTAGACAGGAGGCTATGAGAAACTTGATGATGACCACCATGATCGAGGGAACACCCGTCAGGGAACATGTTCTCAAGATGATGGCTCATCTTAATGAGATGGAAGTCCTTGGAGCTGAGATCGATGGGGAAACCCAGGTCGATATCATTCTCCAGTCTCTGCCTAGGAGTTTTGAGCAGTTCTGTCTCAACTACAACATGAACAAGAGGTTGTATTCGTTGGCGGAGCTTCTGACAGAACTCCAGGCGGCAGAGGGGATTTTTCGTCAAAGCGCTCAAGCCATGGTTGCTCAGAAGGTTTCTTCTTCTAAACCGAAAGGTAAGAAGAAGAAGAAGCAAGGTGGAGCAAAGAAAGTGGCAGCAGGACCTCAGGTAGGAGTGAAGAAGCCGAAAGGCAAGTGCTTCACTTGCAAGCAGACTGGACATTGGAAGGCGGACTGTCCTCGCCGAAAGAACAAAGGTATATCTTCTTGTTTAGTTGTTGAAACATGTTTAGCGGTGTTATCTACCAGTGCCTGGTGTGTAGATATAGGAGCCACTGATCATGTCTGCAATACTTTGCAGGGGTTCCAGGAAACCCGACGACTAGCTGAGGGAGAGATTACCATCTTCATGGGCAATGCTTCAAAGGTGGCGGCTATTGCAGTGGGAGACGTTCATTTATCTTTTGATAGGAATAAAATTTTGGTTTTAAGAAATTGTCTTTATTTACCTACTTTTAGAAAGAATCTAATTTCAGTTTCTAAATTGTTTATGGATGGATATTCTGTTTCTTTTAATGACAAAGTGGTTATAAAAAGGAATAGGGAGATTATCTGTTCTGGTACATTTGTTGGCAATTTGTACACTCTTGAACCGAAAGCTCCCACGATGCATATAAGTAAATAACTCATCTTCTAAGTCTAATAAGAGAAAAGAACCTTCGAAAATGAACCAGACATATCTTTGGCATCTAAGGCTTGGTCATATTAACCTGAGTAGAATTCAAAGGTTGATAGCTGATGGACCTTTGGGTTCATTAGTGGTGGAGGATCTCCCAACCTGTGAATCTTGCTTGGAAGGTAAAATGACCAAGAGGCCTTTCAAGGCCAAGGGGTATAGAGCCAAAGATGTATTAGAATTGGTTCATTCTGATTTGTGCGGTCCTATGTCTATCCAGGCTAGAGGTAGTTTTGAATATTTCATCTCTTTTATAGACGATTATTCAAGATAAGGATACATTTACTTGATGCACCGTAAGTCTGAATGCTTTGACAGGTTCAAAGAATTCAAGGCTGATGTGGAGAACCATCAAGCTAAAAGTATCAAGACACTACGATCTGATCGTGGTGGTGAGTACCTCTTGGGAGAGTTTAGGAGTTACTTATCAGAGGCTGGGATTCAATCCCAATTGTCCGCACCTGGCACACCCCAGCAGAATGGTGTGGCGGAGCGAAGGAATAGGACTCTTATGGAGATGGTTAATCGATGATGAGTTATTCTGAGTTACCTAATTCGTTCTGGGCGTTTGCTTTGGAAACGGTAGCACACATTCTGAACTTGGTTCCATCTAAGTTAGTACCCTCTACTCCCACAGAATTGTGGACTGGGCGAAAGCCTAGTCTAAGACATATTCAGATTTGGGGTAGTCCAACACATGTGCTGAAGGGAGATGCTGGTAAGTTGGAATCTCGTACAGAAGTACGCTTGTTTGTTGGCTACCCTAAGGGAACGAAGGGTGGTTTGTTCTATAGTCCTAGAGATCAGAAGGTGATCGTGAGTACGAATGCCAGATTTCTAGAGGAGGACTATGTGATGAACCATAAGCCCACGAGTAGGATTGTTCTTGAGGAGTTGACAGGGGAAGTCCAGACTTCAGTACCACCGGTACAAGAGAAGATACCACAAGTCACTGTACCGCGTGTCACAGAGCATACACAGAAGGCACCTCGTCGTAGTGGGAGGGTTGTTAGACAACCTGAGAGATTCATGTTCTTTGAAGAATCTTCTGATTTGGTCCCTGGCGAACATGAACCTGCTCCTTGGATATATGACGAGGCACTCCAAGATAGAGATGCGGTATCTTGGCAAATAGCGATGAATTCAGAGATAGAATCTATGGATTCTAATCAGGTCTGGGAGCTAGTAGAACCACCCGATGGTGTGAAAGCCATTGGATGCAAGTGGATCTACAAGAGAAAGAGAGGAGTAGACGGGAAGGTTGAGACCTTCAAAGCTAGGCTTGTTGCGAAGGGGTATACTCAGAAAGAGGGTATTGATTATGAGGAGACTTTTTCGCTAGTAGCTATGCTTAAGTCTATCCGGATTCTCCTATCTATAGCTCCTCATATGGATTATGAGATTTGGTAGATGGATATCAAGACAGCTTTCCTTAACGGAAGTCTTGAGAAGAACATCTATATGCGACAACCAGAGGGATTCATTGCTAAAGGCAAAGAGCATCTAGTGTGTAAGCTTAATCGGTCCATTTATGGATTGAAGCAAGCTTCCAGATGTTGGAACATCCATTTTGATGAGGTAATCCAGTCATATGGATTTATTCAAAGTCCGGATGAGCCATGTGTTGGATCGAAGCGGATCGCTAGAGGGGGGGGGTGAATAGCGATAAAAACTTTTCTTTTAAATCGTTCGATAGACAATTAAATGCAGCGGAAATGTAAATAAAAACTAAATGAGACAAATAGTTTTTTTACTTGGTTCGTAGCCTTCGGCTACTACTCCAAGGCCCTAACGGTCCTAGATCGTGTACGGAGGGCAATTCACTAAAACACTCCTCCTCGTTGGAGGTAGGAGTTTTACGATTACAAAAGCCTTCGAAGCAAAAAGATAGAGAGACAAACCCTCTCTTCTATTAAAGTAAAATGCAACGAAAAGCCTCGATTAAAAAGAATTACAATATTGAAAGCAATAACAAATTAAGATTATACCAACAACTAAAGAAAAGAAACTTTAAGCTAGGGTTGTTGGCAGCACTTCGTTATTGTAGAGTCGTCGGAGAGTTGCAGCGTAACAGAGGCTTTTGAGCACTTAGAATTGAGGATGAAACCCTAGGTTTGGCCCTCCTTTTATAGCCTTTAAGCCCCTCAACGAATGGGTCTTCAACAAATCACAAATGGGCACAAAACTCCTTGAAAAATGGTGATAAAGCTTGACTCCTCGAGGCTGATTTTTGACCACCGGTTGAACTGGCCGGTTGAACTGGCCGGTTGAACTGATGGCCAGGATTTTTGACTACAATAAAGAGTTAGCTCAAAATATAAGCGGATTCGACAGCCACTTGCTGTCCGATCTCAACATAGACCTTCCATGGGAAGTCTTGGGTCGGATCGTCGCCTAAGATCATCCCCGTAAAGAGGATACGACCTCACTTACGCTCGCACACACGAGCTTACCTCGATACTTACATGTCGCTTTTGCTTCCGGCCTTCCACTCGATTCCTTCAGCTCCCTCCGAAGTAACTCGAGTGTCGCCCGACCACCGCGGCTTCCTCCGGGTGTCGCTAGCCTTCAGCTCCAGCATTGAGACTTTTCTGCACACTTGATTTAGCTCGTGAGATAACAATATAAGCTTAACTTTGTATCATTTGCTATAATCAAAACTTAGGTTCGACTTAGGTGCCTTTGCACCAACAATCTCCCCTTTTTGATTTATGGCAAACCCACATACAAAGTTAAGACAAAAATAAGTATGAGATTATGCATGAATGAGTAGGAGTATATAAAAATTCTTTTTCAAGTGCTCCCCCCCCCTTGACCGAGGGTGAGTACTTGAGAAAGGGTTTTAACTCTCCCCCTTGATATTTACTACTAAGAAAAAGAATTAAGTAGCTGAAATTACTTAATATTGACCATAGTGTTTAAAATAAGTTTTAAGTTAAGAAACCAAATGATTTCTTAACCTTGGCCTTTAAAAGTTAAATAAGTTTTCAAAACTTAAAGTTAACTTTTGGTTTAATTATGAAGTAAGAGTTAAGTTATCAAAAACAATTTTTGACCCCTTAACTTTTGTCCTTTTTCTCTTTTTTCTCCCCCTTTTGCCGTATATCGAAAAGAGTAAGGGGTGTGTGGAAAACAAAATAAATGTTAAATTTGAAGTCCAAGCATGTTCCACATTTTTATTTTTAAAAATAATATACTGAAAATAAGTTCATCTATAAAATGTTCGACTGATATTTGGCTTGATTGATATGAAGGATCAACCAGTCCTGGTCAGAGTCGGTTAGTATGTATGATTATACTCCGTGGTTCATAGCGATGCACTAGCTCTACATCTGGAACCAGGAGTAAGGTCCTAACATCTCACGCCCATCTACGTGGCTAAGTACACAAACACATTAGTCCTATGTGTTGTGAGATGTATTGGCTCCTTAAATCTATAGGTGCATGATATCTAAGGTATGTCCTATGCTAGTTCCATGAAAAAAAAAGTAAGAAATAGTAGTAAGAAAATATAATTTGTAAGTTCCTATTCTATTACGCACATGCCTAATCTTCGTCTCAAGAGACTAAATTCGGCTTCGGGTAGTGGTTTAGTAAATATGTCTGCTAGGTTAGACTTCGAGTCAACATATTCGAGTTGTATGGAGTCATTAGCTACATGTTCTCGAATGAAATGGTGTTTTACCTCTATATGCTTTGTCCTTGAATGGCATATAGGGTTCTTAGTTAGATTTATCGAACTTATGTTGTCTACAAAAATTTTAGTTTTGGTGAAGTCCAACCTAAAGTCTCGGAGAGTGTACTTCATCCAAAGAATCTGAGTTACACACTCACCCATCGCAACGTATTCGGCTTCGGTGGTAGATAAGGCAACACAATATTGCTTCCTACTGCACCAACTCACTAGACTTGAGCCGAGTAGTTGACAACAACCACTCGTGCTCTTTCTATCGAGTTTACTACCGGCATAATCCGAATCGGAGTAGCTGATTAGTTCGAACTCCGTAGATCTAGGGTACCAAATACCAACGTTAAGTGTACCCTTAAGATATCTAAGGATACGCTTAACTAGGGTTAGGTGAGACTCCTTAGCACAGGTTTGAAACCTGGCGCACATACTTACTGCGAATAGGATGTCGGGTCGACTTGCAGTTAAGTATAGGAGACTTCCTATCGCGCTCCTATAGTACTTTAAGTCAATGGACTTACTTTCTAGGTCTTCTCCTATGTTAACATTAATCGCCATTGGGGTGTTTATTATCTTAGCGTCTTGCATTCCAAATCTTTTAATTAACTCCTTAGTGTATTTTTGTTGATATAGGTATATACCATCCTTAGTTTGTTTAATTTGTAGACCTAAAAAGAAACTTAACTCGCCTACCAAGTTCATTTCTGTTAGAGATCGTTTGGAACGGCTAGAGGGGGGTGAATAGCGTTTCGCCCGATCGTGGATGGAATTCAATCTCGTTCGTGTCTACAATTTCGTTAGCGCAGTGGAATATATATAATAATAAAAGCAATAACGAAATGGACACAACACAAATCACAACAAGAGCATATAACGTGGTTCGGAACCTAACCGGTTCCTACTCCACGGATTGGGTTCGTACGAACCCTAGCGATGCCACAAACACCACTAACCAATAAAACTCCTTCTTGACACAAGTCAAGGGTGGAGAAACCCCTTACAAGTAATCTTACAACAATAAGATACAAATACAAGCAATTACAATAATGAATACGAAATACAAGTAAAGAAAAGACTTTACAACACTTGTTTTGATTGCTTGAATGCTTGGTTGCTTGCTTGCACTTGGAGACCTGATTTGCACCAACAAATCATCCCAATAGCCCTCAAGAACCGATTACTTTTTCCTCCATCACGAGCTCCATATATAGCTTCAACCTGTGCTGGAAAAAGTCTATCAGTCAACTGATCGGGACCATCAGTCGACTGATGCCACTGTTGTCGTGAGACAACGGCTAGATCCACGCTGGATAAGTCCAACGGAACCTTCATCAGTCGACTGATCATGACCATCAGTCGACTGATGGAGCCTTCACTCGACCAGTCGAGTCTCGACTCCATTCTGTGCTCGAAATACCGAGCACCAGTCGACTGATCACACGATCGATCACGATCGAGCCATCACCGATCATCGCCCACCTCGGCGATCAGCTAGGCCATAACCCACAGTCAAACCCTAGTTGACTCGGTCCAGTCGACTGCCACATGGCACCAGTCGATTGGCACACCTCAAACATGAGGTTTTAACCCAAATATGGTTCCCCCATACTTGCTAGACCACCCTTAGCCTAGACCTAAACCTTCTAGCCACCTCCATCAGCCTTACGCCTCTCGGATCCCTCCAAGTCATCCATGACTTGTTCATCCATTGTGCTAGCCTTCAGGTGCTTCCATCGGCTATGTCATGCTAACGGTGTCTACACCGCCAAGGCACATTGGACTTACGCCGCCAAGACTCCGCTTGGACTTTACGCCGCCAACCATTGGACTTATGCAGCCAAGACTACAGCTTGGACTTTACGCCGCCAATATAAATCCCCTTGGACTTTAAATGCCAACCCATGTTGGACTTCTCAAATGCCAAGACCATACTTGGACTTTCCTTGCCAACCCATGTTGGACTTCTCAAATGCCAAGACAATACTTGGACTTTCCTTGCCAACCCATGTTGGACTTCTCAAATGCCAAGAATATGCTTGGACTTTCCCTTGCCAACCCATGTTGGACTTTTACATTGCCAAGACCATGCTTGGACTTTCCAGTCCAAGAACTCAAGACTTGGACTTACCATGATAATTACATTGTCATATGTTTTTGTCGAAACATCAAAACACATCAAGACATCACTCGAGCCAAACTCGAGTCCTGGTCAATCGTGACCTGGGCTGATTGAACCAACAATTTCAAACTCACTTTCCATGAGTGAAATGAACTCATTTAGTAAGGCTGAGTTAGAGGTTCCAAAAATTATATCGTCTATGTAAATTTGAGCTATGAATATTTCTTTACCTAAGGTTTTTACGAAGAGAGTTGGGTCAACTAAGCCTTGGTTAAACCCTTTTGACTTAAGATGGATTGAAAGTCTCTCGTACCAAGCTCGAGGAGCTTGTTCCATAGAGAGCTTTCTTAAGTTTTAGAACATGGTCGGGTTTATCTAGATTTTCGAACCCGGGGGGTTGGCTAACATAAACTTCTTCTTTAATGTATCCATTTAAGAATGCCGACTTAACATCCATTTGAAACAGCTTAAATCCTCGATGTGCGGCATAAGCTAGTAACATTCGAATGGATTCGAGTCTAGCTACTGGGGCATAGGTTTCATCGTAATCTAAGCCTTCGACTTGACTAAACCCTTTGGCGACTAACCTAGCCTTGTTTCTAACTACTTCACCTTTATCATCAAGCTTATTTCGAAACACCCACCTTGTTCTAATTATTGTTTTGTCTTTAGGTGGTGGTACTAATTCCCACACTTCATTCCTAGTAAATTGAGCTAGCTCTTCTTGCATTGCAATAATCCAATCGGGATCAAGAAGAGCTTGTTCAATTGATTTGAGTTCTATCTTTGAAATTAAGGAAATTTGACTAAGGTTCCTATAGGATGCTCTAGTTCGAACTCCTAGATTAGGATCTCCTATCACTTGATCGATAGGGTGGTTAGTCTGAATCCTAGATTGGGTTGGGTTTGTGTCACCTAATGCTTGATCAATGGGGTGACTTGGTTGAACATTAGTTTGGTTGGAGTCATCTATCACTTGATCAATAGAGTGACTTGGTTGACTTAGGTTAGGATTAACACTAGACCTGATCTCCGGATCAGAGTTAGGTCTAGTATGAATCGGCTCGCTAATTGGGGTTGCCGGGGGTTTTGTAGGTTCATGTCCTTCATCAAATACTACATTGATAGTCTCCTTGACTCTAAGGGTGTCGTGGTTATATACTCTGTAAGCTCGACTTGTAGTCGAGTATCCTAGAAAGATTTCGGTCGTGGTCTTGGATGTAAATTTCCCTAGGTAATTCTTAGTGTTTAGGATATGTACCTTACACCCAAATACCCTAAAGTACTTGATGTTAGGTATTTTATCGTGATAAATCTCGTATGAGGTCTTAAGGTGCCTCTTTACCATAAGGATTCTATTTTGGACATAGCATGCCGTACTCACGGCTTCTGCCCAAAACCTATCGGGTAGGTCATATTCGTTCAACATGGTCCTAGCGGATTCTTGTAGAGTTCGGTTTTTCCGCTCCACTAGGCCATTTTGTTGAGGGGTCCTAGGGCAAGAGAATTCATGGTGGTATCCGTTTAGGTTACAGAAGTCGGTGAACCTTTGATTTTCGAATTCACCACCATGATCGCTTCTAATTCTTTTAACCTTAAGGTTTTTTTGATTCTCGATTAATTTGAATAAATTGATTAATTGATCTAGGGTATCATTTTTATGTTTGATGAACCTAACCCAGGTAAACCTGGAGTAGTCGTCAATTATGACTAAGCAATATTGACTTTTATTGAGTGACTTGGCTCCATGTGAATCGAATAGATCCATATGCAGGAGCTCAAGTACACTTGAGGTTCGTTCTTGGTTAGTTAACTTGTGTTGTGTCCTAGGTTGTTTTCCTTGTTGACAAGCATTACAGATTTTATTAACCAAGTTGTTGAGGTTGGGTAAGCCTCTGACTAAGCCACTCTGACTCATCTTGTGGACGAGTCTTGGGTGCGAGTGACCGAGTCGTCGGTGCCACAACCATGATTCCTCTTCCTGTGTCATAAGACATTTGGCTGAGGATTTGATTAAGTTAATTGTGTAAATGTTATTTGTCCTAGTTCCTTTGAGTATTGTTTTAGCTGTTTTATTTGTTTTAATTACACATTCATTTTCTAAAAATATGACCTTATAGTTATTGTCACATAATTGGCTTACGCTAAGCAGGTTATATTCAAAATTCTCTACAAGTAATACATTTTTAATAACAAAATTCGAGTTAAGCTCGATATCACCTGATCCGATGATTTTGAGCTTGCCGTTATTCCCAAAGGCTACCGATCCTTGTCATTTGAATCGAAGCTTTGTGAATTTGAGTTGATCCCCGGTCATGTGTAAGGGAACATCCATTGATCCTACACACAAGGTGGTTGGATTGGATGTTAGATTTTTTTTTAAAAAAATTGGTTGTAAGTTGTTAAACCTAGGTCATCTCACCTGTGTCTATATGATCAATCATGTTATACTTATGTGTTTTTTGTGAGATGACTTCCAATTAAGTTGATTAAGTGGATTTATGTTTAAGTAATGTTAGATTTGGATTTGACCCTAGGCTTGTCAAGTTTACCTTTTCAAGATCATGGCTTCCAGGTTGTGGCGAGGCACAGGGGCCTTCTTTTATCGGATCATCGACCACTTCCTTAGACAAAGCCATTTTCAAGAAAATGATGACTTGACTCACCTAAAATTATTTCCTCGTCTAACTAGTTATTTTTGAAAAGAGGCTCCCTGAGGCTCAATCTTTTCGAAGGATTTTAGTTGATTATTTGAAAAGAGGCTCCCCGAGGCTCAATCTTTTCGAAGGATTTTAGTTGGTTATTTACGTGTTCTAAGTGAGTTCACGAAAGAAAAAAAAAATCTAAGCATGCAATTTCTAAGTTAAAACACAAACATGTTTTGTACTGGCTCCCCCTAGACCATTGAATCGGTTCGGTCTATCCACATAGTAGATTTGGTCCTTGGGAACCCAGTACGAGTTGGATCCTAGAGTTGAAATCAAAGTGGTCTTAGGGACCCATGCTTGGACACATTTTTTATGTCTACTTACGATTGACATATACGACTTATTGGTCGTGTTTGAGCTAAACCCTAGTCCGGCCTTGTTGTACACGACCCTTTGCGATCCAAGTAGGAGGTCAAGTCTTTTGGATCCCAAAGTAAACCTTTCCAACATATTCCTAAGATCTTCGACTTGACTTTTCAAGAGTGAGTTCTCAACTTCGAGTTTTTCAACCCGAGTTGAGTCCTTCTCTTGAACTCGACTAGTCGAAGAGGTTAGGGAGACCTCGTGTTTGAGGAGTTTAACTTCCTCAACCAGGGTCTCGACCTTGGACTCGGACTTAGCTAACTTCCTAGACAAAAACCTAACCGTATTATGTAAAGTATTAAATAAGGTTCGACTCACCTTAAGGGTATCTTTTGAACCGGATGCGTATCCATGGCTTGACTTGAAGGTAGCTTCGTAGTCCGAGTCATCCTCAGGTTCTGACTCAAGTTCAGGTTCGGTCTCCATGTCGGACTCAATCGATTTCGCCATGAAGACGTGGTCTTCGTCTTCTTCGGATGACGCTTCTTCCCATGTCGCATTGAGGGCCTTCTTGTGCTTAGGTGCTTGGTGGTTGAGCTTGGGGCACTCGGACTTTATATGTCCAAACCTGTTACACTCATAACACCTAATATTAGAACTTTTAGGCTTACCTTGGTTGGGTCGAGTTGTGGTTCGCTTTCGTCCCTTGGCTATCCTTCGAGCTAGGTTCATTAGTTCGACAGTCAATTCCGGGTCAACTTCTTCTTCGGACTCATCTTCCTCCTCGGTTGGTGGTGGCTTGCTTGCGATTTTCTTCTTCTTTGAACCTGCAAACAAGGCTATACCCCTCTCGGGTTCCGAGTTGGACTGCTCATGTAATTCAAAATCCGAAAAGAGTTCATCTAATCTAAGTTTAGAAAGGTCCTTGGAGACCTTGTAGGCATCGACCATGGATGCCCATAAGGTAGTCCTCGGAAAAGAGTTTAGAACATACCTTATAAGGTCGCGATTTTCGACCTTTTGCCCGATTGCGTGTAGGTTGTTGACTATGTCTTGGACACGGGCGTGGAGTTGCGTCGCGGACTCGTGTTCCTGCATTTTTAGTGTGTACAATTTATTGAACAACAAATCACGTTTGCAAACCTTAGCTTGATCCGATCCTTCGTGTAACTCGATCAGCTTTGTCCAAAGGTCCTTTGCGCTAATGAAGGGGCCGACGCGATTTAACTCCTCCTTGGACAAGCCGCATTGGAGGATTTGTGTTGCCTTGGCGTTGGCTTCGACTTGTTGTTTTGTCTCAATGGTCCATTGATCATAATCCAAGGAGTCACCCACTTCATTAGTCGGAAGTGTGAAACCCGTTTGGATTATGATCCACATCTCGATTTGGGTTTTGAGAAAGCATTCCATCCAACCCTTCCAATAACGGAAGTCATCTCCGTTGTAAAACGGAGGTCGGAAGGTGCTAAAACCCTCGAGATGGGCCATTAGAACAAAAGACAAAAAGGGACGAAGACGAAGAAACTAGCAACGACAAAAACACAAAACAAGGTACCAAGACTCGCGTCTTGGATTAGTAGTGCGGGAGTAAATTTAACAAAGCGAAATAAATCAGAAATAAACAGAAATAAAAGAAAAATAAATCTGTGAAAAATGGATAGATTGGTGGTTTCACCAAATCTTAGCAACCCCCTGCTCTGATACCAATTGTTGGATCGAAGCGGATCGCTAGAGGGGGGGGGGTGAATAGCGATAAAAACTTTTCTTTTAAATCGTTCGATAGACAATTAAACGCAGCGGAAATGTAAATAAAAACTAAATGAGACAAATAGTTTTTTTACTTGGTTCGTAGCCTTCGGCTACTACTCCAAGGCCCTAACGGTCCTAGACCGTGTACGGAGGGCAATTCACTAAAACACTCCTCCTCGTTGGAGGTAGGAGTTTTACGATTACAAAAGCCTTCGAAGCAAAAAGATAGAGAGACAAACCCTCTCTTCTATTAAAGTAAAATGCAACGAAAAGCCTCGATTAAAAAGAATTGCAATATTGAAAGCAATAACAAATTAAGATTATACCAACAACTAAACAAAAGAAACTTTAAGCTAGGGTTGTTGGCAGCACTTCGTTGTTGTAGAGTCGTCGGAGAGTTGCAGTGTAATGGAGGCTTTTGAGCACTTAGAATTGAGGATGAAACCCTAGGTTTGGCCCTCCTTTTATAGCCTTTAAGCCCCTTAATGAATGGGTCTTCAACCAATCACAAATGGGCACAAAACTCCTTGAAAAATGGTGATAAAGCTTGACTCCTCGAGGCTGATTTTTGACCACCGGTTGAACTGGCCGGTTGAACTGATGGCCAGGATTTTTGACTACAATAAAGAGTTAGCTCAAAATATAAGTGGATTCGATGGCCACTTGCCGTCCGATCTCAACATAGACCTTCCATGGGAAGTCTTGGGTCGGATCATCGCCTAAGATCATCCCCGTAAAGAGGATACGACCTCACTTACGCTCGCACACAGGAGCTTACCTCGATACTTACGTGTTGCTTTTGCTTCCGGCCTTCCACTCGATTCCTTCGGCTCCCTCCGAAGTAACTCGAGTGTCGCCCGACCACCGCGACTTCCTCCGGGTGTCGCTAGCCTTCAGCTCCAGCATTGAGACTTTTCTGCACACTTGATTTAGCTCATGAGATAACAATATAAGCTTAACTTTGTATCGTTTGCTATAATCAAAACTTAGATTCGACTTAGGTGCCCACTGCACCAACACCATGTGTATACAAAAGATGTGACGGAAACGTAGTGGTATTTCTTGTACTATACGTAGATGCCATTTTGTTAGTTTGCAACAATATCAAAGTGTTATCAGATGTAAGGGTATAGTTGTCCAAACAGTTTGACATGAAGGACTTGGGAGAAGTGGGACACATCCTTGGGATCAAAGTTATAAGGGATCACAAGAAAAGGATGTTGTGCTTATCTCAAGCTTCATACATAGACACGGTCCTAGCTCGTTTTAGCATGCAGAACTCCAAGAAGGGTTTTCTACCTTTCAGGCATGGAGTTCCTTTATCTAAAGAGATGTGTCCTAAAACATCAAAGGAGATAGAGGAGATGAAGGCGGTTCCTTATGCTTCGACAGTAGGAAGCCTCATGTATGCTATGCTATGTACGAGACCAGATATCTGCTTTGCCGTGGGCATGGTTAGCAGATATCAGAGTAATCCTGGACAGGGACATTGGACTGCGGTAAAGCATATATTGAAGTACCTGAGAAGGACTAGGGATTATATGCTGGTTTACCGGGCAGATCAATTAGTCCCTGTGGGTTACACGGATTCTGATTTCCAATCAGATAGGGACAAGAGTAAGTCTACCTCGGGGTTTGTGTTTACTTTTGGAGGTGGAGCCATATTATGGAGGAGTGTCAAGCAGAAATGCATGGCGGACTCTACCATAGAAGCTGAGTATATGGCAGCCTCTGAGGCAGCCAAGGAAGCTGTATGGCTCAGGAACTTCTTGATGGACTTGGATGTGATTCCTGGTTTGCCCAGAACTATCACAATTTATTGTGATAACAGTGGTGCAGTTGCAAACTCGAAGGAACCACGAGCCCATAAGGCGAGTAAACACATAGAGCGCAAGTACCACCTGATACGAGAGATCGTAAAGCGAGGAGAAGTAGTTGTCGCCAAGATTGCATCAGAGTATAACCCGGCGGATCCATTCACTAAGGCCCTTCCAGTGAAAGCGTTTGATAGGCATGTGGAGGACATGGGGATCAGATGTATGACAGTGTGATGACAACATAGTCTTTTAGTATAAGTGGGAGATTGTTGGAATGTATACTGAAAACCTAGCTCTTTTTGTATGAACATTTTTATTTTGAAATAAGAATCACAAGATCATTGTTTGCACTTTATATGTGTGCATATTGTCTAATATTTTACATTGTAGATAACATGGTGCTTGGTGTGGCACAGAAGATCATGTTATCAGTCCCTTGTAGAATATAAGTAGAGGCTCACAACCAAGATGGTTTTGGACAAACCATTGGCATGGTTGTAGTGTAGCTTGGTATTGTTTTGTCTTGAACATAGAGTTACACTAGTACACTTAGGTGTATTGAGCAGGACCGACATAGAGGTGATTCAATTTATTGCTGACTACATAATTGAATCGGACCTCGGATATTATATTGTACATGCTCTTAATCCCGATATAATAACGGGCACATGTACTTAGTATTTATTTCTTTGATTTACCAAAGGGTGAGATTTAGATGGATTAAATCAATATGCTCGGTAAGTTGGGAAATGATATTATTTATATGGTGTGTCGTTGATTATAGGAGGAAACCGTGTCCTATATATTAGGTTGATGATGTCCCCTTGTGGAGCTCATAAGGTTCATCATGTAAACCCAGCTAGTTGACTTAGTCAACATGATGATAAGGTTGAGTGGTACTACTCGAGGAGTTAGATGTTAATTGATTGATGGTCAGTAAATTAATTAATTAACGGACATTCGATATCTTAAACATGGGGAGATGAATGTACAAATAATATGTGGAGCCCATATTAATTTATGGGGGTTGGTGAGGTAATTCAATGATGATCCTCTAGTGGAATGGAACATCATTGATGGATCAAGTTTGTGTGGTTCCGATCCATCGGGTGGCCAAGATCCAACTCCTCCTCATGGTCCCTATCATAGCCTAATATAATCCTCATGAAGTCTAGATCCAAGGATGGAAAACAAAACTCTAGAACCGACGGTTGAGATTAAATCTCTAGATCCGACGGTGGAGATTAAATCTCTAGAACCGACGGTTGAGATTAAATCCCTAGAACCGACGGTTAAGATTAAATCTCTAAAACCAACGGTTGGGATTAAACCCTAGATCTGACGGTTGGGATAAAACCCTAGATCCGACGGTTGGGATGAAACCCTAGAACCAACGGTTGAGATTAAATCAAGGCTTAAGCCTAACTCTATAAAAGGGAGACTTAAGTGGGCGGCAAGGAAAGTTATTTTGTTTTAGAGATTAGGGTTTTGTCTACATAAGCTTGGGCGGCAAGAAACCCTAAGGGAATTAGGGTTTTGGGCGGCTAGAGTTTTTGGAGAAGATTGGGCGGCTAGAAGTGGGAGGCAAGGCTTTCTTCTTCCTAGGGTTTTGGCCGGCCCCTCTTCCTCCTCTCAACCCTTTGCCGGCGCTCTTCCCTTCTTCCTCATCTCCTTGGCCGGTGGAAACAAGGGCTAGGTTTTATCCTTGGAGCACTTGGCCGGCGCCCCCTTCTTTTCTCTTTTGGTGGCCGACGACAACTTTGCTTCAAGGTTGGCCGGCGCTCAAGAAACTACTCCTTGGCCGGCGGTTATATCAAGCTCCTTGGCTTGGTGGCCGGTTCTAGAAAGGAGAAGAAGTTTTTGTTTGGTTCTTCTCTTTGTTCGGATAGAGCAAGGAAAGGAAGAACGTGATCTAGGAGGCTTCTACTCGTGGAGGATCTTCGCCTACACGACGTCCACGAGGAGGATAAGACATACGATAGAAGATCGAGAGGTATAAAAGTTTTACAACTTTTATTGATCTTTGCATGTTCTTATCTTTATGTTAGTATGTGTTGATTATACTAGTTTGCATTTGTATAATCATGGACCCCGAAGACAAACACAAAAATCGGCGATCCGTCCGTCGTCTCTTCCGCGGCTAACCAACTAGAAGAGATGGGTTGCTTGAACAACTAGTTTGTTCAAGCGATCACTCAAGTTGTTAGCACGACGACGAAATGGTTGTGCTTAGGAAACTCATCCCATCCGGATTAGTTTTTTCATTAGTGAAAATTTTAATCCGGGGACATGGGAGGCAATGAGCCTCCGAAGCAATTCCTACAATGTCAATGAAGTTCTTACTGCAGCTTATGTGCGATGTTCCTTTGACTTGCGATATTCAAGTCATCTTGATCATGAAGACTTATGCTTTGACATCTTAAGCAAGCATCTCTGAGGAGATGTGGACCCGGGATGATTGGGTATAAGTTGAAGTGATCGAAGGTGTTTGAATAGCCTATAAAGGATTCACCACTCCTTGCGAGGAGATGTATACCCATGGCCTCTCGTCGGATTGTTACTAAAGTCTTTGGCCAAAGCATTACATGTTTAGAGTAAGGTACTCTTCGATACATGTGCAGTAACTAGAATCCGTAGGACGAGGAAATGATACTTGGGCTAGGTGTGACGTAGTCAGCCTAGTGGGGACTGACACAATAGACCATGTCCTGATCCAAGTGGATATAAGATGAGTGAAGGGAATGGGGCACGATTCATTCGAGCTGCTGAAGGGTTTCAGAAATAGTTCTGGATCAACCGTTGATCTTTTCGATTAATTGGGGATTATGATGTACTACTAGGTGCTGATGGAAATCATGCTCGCTCGGAGGCTCATTGGCTCCCATGTCCCCGGATTAAAATTTTCACTAATGAAAACTAATCCGGATGGGATGAGTTTCCTAAGCACAACCAATTCATCGTCGTGCTAACAACTTGAGCGATCGCTTGAACAAACTAGTTGTTCAAGCAACACAACTCTTCTAGTTGGTTAGCCACGAAAGAGACGACGGACGGATCGCCGGTTTTTGTGTTTATCTTCGGGGTCCATTATTATACAAATACATACAAATGTAAACTAGTATAATCAACACAGACTAACATAAATTACATAAGCTAGCATATCAATAAGAACATGCAAAGATCAATAATAAAAGTTATAAAACTTTTATACCAATTGATCTTCTATCGTATGTCCTAACCTCCTTGTAGACTTCGTGTGGGCGAAGATCCTCCACAAGTTGAAGCTTCCTAGATCTTCTTCAATCCAAGAAAGAAGAACTCTCCTTCCCTTCTTGCTTGAGCCAACCACCAATCCACAAAGGATTGATGCTGCCGGCCCAAAGAATAGAGAGAACTAAATGGAAACCACCAAGGAACCAAACTAGGGACAAACCCTAGCTTCTAGTGCCGCCGGCCAAGATGGAGTGAAGAGGAGAAAGGGAATATGTTGGGCGCCGGTCAAGGTGGAGGAAATAGAGGAAGGAGCCGGCCACACCCTAGGAAGAAGAAGAGCTCCTCTCCTATAGTTGCCGCCCACCTTCATGCAAACCCTAGCCGCCCAACCATAACAGCCAAACCCTAATTAGCGTTTCCTCCTTAGGCTTTCTTGCCACCCAACCAAGGTGGAAGGAAGAGATCTAGGAACCGGCCACCTTACCTAGGAAGAAGAAGAGCTCTTCTCCTATAGTTGCCGCCCCTCTCTTTCCAAACCTTACCGCCCAACCAAAGGATCCAAACCCTAATCTAATTAGGGTTTCCTCCTTAGGGTTTCTTGCCACCCAAGCCATTGATGGGCAAAACCCTAATCTCCAAAACATCCAACTCCATCAATCAAAAAAAAATTTTTTTTTTTGCTGCCCAACCCATTCTCCCATATATATAGAGTTAGGTTTAGGCCTTGGTTTAATCTCCACCGTCGGTTCTAGGGTTTTAATCTCAACCGTCGGATCTAGAGATTTAATCTCAACCGTCGGTTCTAGGGTTTTAATCCCAACCGTCGGATCTAGAGATTTAATCTCAACCGTCGGTTCTAGGGATTTAATCCCAACCGTCGGATCTAGAGATTTAATCTCAACCGTCGGTTCTAGGGTTTTAACCCCAACCGTCGGATCTAGAGATTTAATCTCCACCGTCGGTTCTAGGGATTTAATCCCAATCGTCGGATCTAGAGATTTGTTTTCCATCATTTGATCTAGAGTTCATGAGATTTATATTAGGCTACGATAGGGACCATGAGGAGGAGTTGGATCTTGGCCACCCGATGGATCGGAACCACACAAACTTGATCCATCAATGATGTTCCATTCCACTAGAGGATCATCATTGAATTACCTCACCAACCCCCATAAATTAATATGGGCTCCATATATTATTTGTACATCCATCTCCCCGTGTTTAAGATATTGAATGTCCGTCAATTGATTGATTTACCAACCATCAATCAATTAACATCTAACTCTTCGAGTAGTACCACTCAACCTTATCATCATGTTGACTAAGTCAACCTGCAGGGTTTACATGATGAACCTTATGAGCTCCTCAAGGGGACATCATCAACCTAATATATAGGACACGGTTTCCTCCTATAATCAACGACACACCATGTAAATAATATCATTTCCCAACTTACCGGGCATATTGATTTAATCCATAGAAATATCACCCTTTGGTAAATCAAAGAAATAAATACTAAGTACATGTGCCCGTTATTATATCGGGATTAAGAGCATGTACAACATAATATCCGAGGTCCGATTCAATTATGTAGTCAACAATAAATTGAATCACCTCTATGTCGGTCCTGCTCAATACACCTAAGTGTACTAGTGTAACTCTATGTTCAAGACAAAACAATACCAAGCTACACTACAACCATGCCAATGGTTTGTCCAAAACCATCTTGGTTGTGAGCCTCTACTTATACTCTACAAGGGACTGATAACATGATCTTCTGTGCCACACCCAAGCACCATGTTATCTATAATGTAAAGTATTAGACAATATGCACACATATAATAAATATAAAGTGCAAACAATGATCTTGTGATTCTTATTTCAAAATAAAAATGTTCATACAAAAGAGCTAGGCTTTCAGTATACATCCCAACAATCTCTCACTTATACTAAAAGACTATACTGTCATCATACTGCCATACATCTGATTCCCCTTCCCTCCACATGCCTATCAAAGCTCTCGCCAGAAGGGCCTTAGTGAAAAGGGTCTACCAGGTCATCCTCTGATGCAATCTAGGCGACAACAACTACTACCTCCTTTACGATTTCTCGTATCAGGTGGTACTTGCGCTCTATGTATTTACTAGCCTTATGGGCTCGTGGTTCCTTCGAGTTTGCAACTACACCATTATTATCACAATAAATTGTGATAGTTCTGGGCAAACCAGGAATCACATCCAAGTCCATCAGAAAGTTCCTGAGCCACACAGCTTCTTTGGCCACCACAGGGGCTGCCACATACCCAGCTTCCATGGTAGAGTCCGCCACGCATTTCTGCTTGACACTCTTCTATACTATGGCTCCACCTCCAAAAGTAAACACAAAAACCCGTGGTAGACTTACTGTTATCCCTATCAGATTGGAAGTCGGAATCCGTGTAACCAACAGGGAATAATTGGTTTGCCCGGTAAACCAGCATATAATCCCTAGTCCTTCTCAGGCACTACAATATATGCTTTACTGTAGTCCAATATCTCCGTCCTGGATTACTCTGATATCTGCTGACCATGCCCACGGCAAAGCAGATATCTGGTCTCTTACATAGCATAGCATACATTAGGCTTCCTACCGCCGAAGCATAAGGAGCTGCCTATATCTCCTCTATCTTTTCAGATGATCTAGGACACATCTCCTTAGATAAAGGAACTCCATGCCTAAAAGGTAGAAAACCTTTCTCAGAGTTCTGCATGCTAAAACGAGCAAGATTGTGTCTATCTATGAAGCTTGGGATAATCACCACATCCTTTTCCAGCATCCCTTGATCCTAAGGATGTGTCTCACCTCTCCCAAGTCCTTCATATCAAACTGTTTGGACAACCATACCCTTACGTCCGATAACACTTCGATGTTGTCGCCAACCACCAAAATGTCATCTACGTATAGTACAAGAAATACCACTACGCCGTCACATCTCTTGTATACACAAGACTCATCCGGACTTTGAATAAATCCATAAGACTGGATTACCTCATCAAAGCAAAAGTTCCAAGGTCTTGAAGCTTGCTTCAATCCATAAATGGACCGATTAAGCTTACATACAAGATGCTCTTTGCCCTTAGCAATGAATCCCTCTGGTCGCTTCATGTAGATGTTTTCCTCAAGACTTCCATTAATGGAAAGCTATCTTGACATCCATATGCCATACCTCATAATCCATATGAGCTGCTATGCATAAGAGCTCTCAGACCTGACTTGAATCCATAGATTCAATCTCAGTATTCATTGCACTTTGCCAAGATGTTGCATCTATATCTTGGATTGCCTTGTCGTACTTTCAGGGATCAAGTTCATTTTCGCCAAGGACCAAATCAGAAGATTCTCCCAAGAACATGAATCTATTAGGCTGACTCACAACCCTCCCAGTACGACGAGGTATCACCTGTGTATCCTCGGTGACATGCGGTGCAGTGACATGTGGTATGTCCTTTTTTATCGGAGGTACTAAAGAAGTGACTTCCCTTTTAACTCCTCCAGAACAATTTTACCCTTGGGCTTGTGGCTCATCACATAGTCTTCCTCTAGAAATCTGGCGTTCATGTTAACGATCACCCTTTGATCTCTAGGACTATAAAACAATCCACCCTTCGTTCCCCTGGGATAGCCAATGAACATGCGTACTTCTGTACGAGGTTCCAACTTACCAGCAACTGCCTTCAGCACATGTGTTGAACTCCCCATATCTGAATATGTCTTAGACTAGGCTTTCGCCTAGTCCACAACTCTGTGGGAGTAGAAGGCACTGATTTAGATGGAACCAAGTTTAGAATATACACCGCCGTATCTAGAGCATATCCCCAGAACGAGTCTGGCAAGTCAGTATAACTCATCATCGATCTAACCATCTCCATAAGAGTCCTATTCCTTCGCTCTGCCACACCGTTCTGCTGGGGTGTGCCAGGTGCAGTCAATTGGGATTGAATCCCAACCTTTGATAAGTAGTTCCCAAACTCTCCCAAGAGGTACTTACCACCACGATCAGATCGTAGTGTCATCCATATTTTGAACAATAATCTATGAAAAAGATAAAATGTTCAAAACTACCTCTTGCCTGGATAGACATAGGACCATACGAATCAGAATGAACCAATTCCAACACATCTTTGGATCTATACCCCTTGGCCTTGAAAGGCCTCTTGGTCATCTTACCCTCCAAGCAAGATTCACAGGTTGGGAGATGCTCCACCACTTATGAACCCAAAGGTCCATCAGCTATCAACCTTTGAATTCTACTTAGGTTAATATAACCAAGCCTAAGATCCCAAATATATGTTTGGTTCATCTTCGAAGGTTCTTTTCTCTTATTAGACTTAGAAGATGAGTTAATAACTTCTATTTGCATCATGGGAGCTCGTGGTTCAAGTTATAAATTTCCTATCTATGTACCTGAATAGATAATGTCCCTATTCCTTTTATAACATATCTGTCATCAAAAGAAATAGATTATCCATCCATAATTTAGAAACCGAAATCAATTCTTTCTAAATAAAGTTACATAAAGAAAATTTCTAAGAACCAAAAACTTTATTTTTCTCAAAAAAGATAAATAAAACATCTCCCACTACAATAGCCGCCATCTTCATGACATTGCCCAAGTAAATGGTAATATCCCCTTTAGCTAGTCGTCGGGTTTCTTGGAACCCCTGCAAAGTATTGCAGACATGATTAGTGGCTCCCATATCTACACACCAGGTGCCGGTAGATAACACCGCTAACCATGTTTCAACGACTAGACCAAAGGTTATATCTTTGTTCTGCTTCGGACTGGGACAATCCTTCTTCCAATGTCCATCATGCTAGTAAGTGAAGTACTTGCCTTTCGGCTTCTTCACTCCTCCCTGAGATCCTCCCACCACATTTGCTCCACCTTGTTTCTCCTTCTTCTTGCCTTTCGGCTTAGAAGTAGAAACCTTTTTGAGCAACCATGGCTTGAGGATACTCTTCGAAGAGTGCATACATGCACTTCCTAGCAGATAAGACAATATCTGGATTCTTTTCCAATCAACATTATTTGGGAACAGTAAGTTTGTTTCCTTTAGTATTATAGTAAGTGGGCTGAAAGTCATTTTTGAAAATCCTAAGAATCACATAGATCATTACTGTAGATTTCAAAAAATTATTGATTCCTCAAACAATAAAATTTTGAAATCAACCAACACCGAGAATATCGCATGCCACGATAGTGTAGACGTATACGAATTCTACATTTGTAAGAGGAGGTTTTACCCATTAATTTTATTATCTTGTCAACCTTACTTTTTGACAAATAAAATTAATAGTTGGTTCCTCTTTGGCCCTACAAATAAAAGAAGTGACTCCGATGGGGAGGATACTTTTTATTTGCATCTAAGTGTGCACCATTACACGATACTAAGGGAATTATCTCGGATTATGTGCCTTACCGATGTGGAAGTACACACGCTCCTAAATAATTTTCTATAACCATTATTTGACCTAGTGATCCGCAAACAAACTCATCCGATGGGGAGGAAGGCACTCAGAGCCGACGCACAAGTTTGTTGCATCACACGTCAAATTGTAATGGAGGCCGCGGGAATTAATTAAAATATCCCTCTCCCACTTAGTAAATTGAAAATGAGGAATTTCCAAGCACACACAACATGCATATAAAACAAATCAGCAATAAATATAAAAAAACAGAATTTTTCCAACTATTATGGCATTGTTCTCCAATATGCGTCCCGTCGTGTCGCCACCTCGTCCGCTCCATCTTTTCCCGTGCGCAAGTCACCAAAGAGATCCGAGCCGAGATAAACTATTTTAATTTACATCCATCGATCCTATACTCCACGAAGGAGTGTACAAATAATCTAGATCGAAAGTAAACTAAAATGAGTGGCTAAACAATGTCGTATTTAATTACAAAAATTAAATACTAATCTAGCCTCGTCAACCCCGAGGATTCGAATAATATACATACAATCACACACAAACAATCACATACACACATATAGCCATAATAGTCGAATCTTATGCCTGCAACCAAAAAGTTAGCCTACGCACATCCTACTATTATCCGACATACTCAATATATGATATGTGCATGAAAGTAACCGAATCCAAAACACACAAAACCGGAAACTGTGGCTCTGATACCATTTGATGGAAATCATGCTCGCTCGGAGGCTCATTGGCTCCCATGTCCCCGGATTAAAATTTTCACTATTGAAAACTAATCCGGATGGGATGAGTTTCCTAAGCACAACCAATTCATCGTCGTGCTAACAACTTGAGCGATCGCTTGAACAAACTAGTTGTTCAAGCAACACAACTCTTCTAGTTGGTTAGCCGCGGAAGAGACGATGGATGGATCGTCGGTTTTTGTGTTTATCTTCGGGGTCCATGATTATACAAATACATACAAATGTAAACTAGTATAATCAACACATACTAACATAAAGAACATAAGCTAGCATATCAATAAGAACATGCAAAGATCAATAATAAAAGTTATAAAACTTGTAAACCTCTTGATCTTCTATCGTATGTCCTAACCTCCTTGTAGACTTCGTGTGGGAGAAGATCCTCCACAAGTTGAAGCTTCCAAGATCTTCTTCAATCCAAGAAAGAAGAACTCTCCTTCCCTTCTTGCTTGAGCCAACCACCAATCCACAAAGGATTGATGCCGCCGGCCCCAAGAATAGAGAGAACTAAATGGAAACCACCAAGGAACCAAACTAGGGACAAACCCTAGCTTCTAGTGCCGCCGGCCAAGATGGAGTGAAGAGGAGAAAGGGAATATGTTGGGCGCCGGACAAGGTAGAGGGAATAGAGGAAGGAGCCGGCTACACCCTAGGAAGAAGATGAGCTCCTCTCCTATAGTTGCCGCCCACCTTCTTGCAAACCCTAGCCGCCCAACCATAGGAGCCAAACCCTAATTAGGGTTTCCTCCTTAGGCTTTCTTGCCGCCCAACCAAGGTGGAAGGAAGAGATCTAGGAACCGGCCACCTTACCTAGGAAGAAGAAGAGCTCTTCTCCTATAGTTGCCGCCCCTCTCCTTCCAAACCTTGCCGCCCACAACCAAAGGATCCAAACCCTAATCTAATTAGGGTTTCCTCCTTAGGGTTTCTTGCCGCCCAAGCCATTGATGGGCAAAACCCTAATCTCCAAAACATCCAACTCCATCAATAAAAAAAAAACTTCTTTTTTTTTTTACCGCCCAACCCATTCTCCCATATATATAGAGTTAGGTTTAGGCCTTGGTTTAATCTCCACCGTTGGTTCTAGATTTTTAATCTCAACCGTCGGATCTAGAGATTTAATCTCAACCGTCGGTTCTAGGGTTTTAATCCCAACCGTCGGATCTAGAGATTTAATCTCAACCGTCGGTTCTAGGGTTTTAATCTCAACCGTCGGATCTAGAGATTTAATATCAACCATCGGTTCTAGGGTTTTAATCCCAACCGTCAGATCTAGAGATTTAATCTCCACCGTCGGTTCTAGAGATTTAATCCCAACCGTCGGATCTAGAGATTTGTTTTCCATCATTTGATCTAGAGTTCATAAGGTTTATATTAGGCTACGATAGGGACCATGAGGAGGAGTTGGATCTTGGCCACCCGATGGTTCGGAACCACACAAACTTGATCCATCAATGATGTTCCATTCCACTAGAGGATCATCATTGAATTACCTCACCAACCCCCATAAATTAATATGGGCTTCATATATTATTTGTACATCCATCTCCCCGTGTTTAAGATATCGAATGTCCGTCAATTGATTGATTTACTGACCATCAATCAATTAACATCTAACTCCTCGAGTAGTACCACTCAACCTTATCATCATGTTGACTAAGTCAACCTGCAGGGTTTACATGATGAACCTTGTGAGCTCCTCAAAGGGACATCATCAACCTAATATATAGGATACGGTTTCCTCCTATAATCAATGGCACACCATGTAAATAATATCATTTTCCAACTTACCGGGCATATTGATTTAATCCATAGAAATCTCACCCTTTGGTAAATCAAAGAAATAAATACTAAGTACATGTTCCCGTTATTATATCGGGATTAAGAGCATGTACAACATAATATCCGAGGTCCGAATCAATTATGTAGTCAGCAATAAATTGAATCACCTCTATATCGGTCCTTCTCAATACACCTAAGTGTACTAGTGTAACTCTATGTTCAAGACAAAACAATACCAAGCTACACTAAAACCATGCCAATGGTTTGTCCAAAACCATCTTGGTTGTGAGCCTATACTTATACTCTTTAAGGGACTAATAACATGATCTTCTGTGCCACACCCAAGCACCACGTTATCTACAATGTAAAGTATTATACAATATGCACACATATAATAAATATAAAGTGCAAACAATGATCATGTGGTTCTTATTTCAAAATAAAAATGTTCATATAAAAGAGCTAGGCTTTCAGTATACATCCCAACAGCTGCCACTCATGATCGTTCTATAATTAATGGTTAATTATAGACGACCAACATAAACCGAGAACCTATTTGGTCACATGCACAACGAGCGTAATCCGAAGGATTTAAAACGAGCTTGAGAATGAGATTCTCAGACCGAGAGAAACTACGTTTGGTTGGACCAAACAAGAAGCGAGCATGAAATCATTTCAGTCGCAATGGAAGCGTGGATGGGCTGTGTCTTATGAAGACATAATGGATGAACCAAAATGGTTTTGTTCAAATCCAATGGAGGAGAATAAACCAAAGGGTTTGGTTTATTTTAAACGAATGAACCAAAGTTGGTTCGGTTCGTTTTAACTTAAAATAAACCATCATGGTTTGGTTTATTTTAAATTATATTAATGGAGCGGGTTAACGGGCCTTAAGGTTATGATCCAATAACCATTAAGAGAATTAGTTCTCTATAAAAGAGGGCTTAAGGGTTTGTTAAGCCCTAATCCAAAAACCCTAACCTAGAGTTTCCGCCCACCTCTACCCTTTGAAGAAGTCGGCGCCAACCCTAGTGCCGCCGCCCCTTCTCCTCCAACCAGTGACCAGCTACTGCCGTCTTCTCCACTTGCCGGCGTTGAGCTGCTGCCGGAGGAGCTCCGGTGATCTCCCTTGGGTTCGGTAATAAGGTGAGCTTCCACCTTTCCTTTTTGCCGGCCCCTACTCCTCCACCAAAGCTGTCCAGTTTTCTGAACAGCTTTCTTCCCTCTCGTTGGAGCATCGTTTGGACGACGTTTGGAGCTCCGACAGTGGTAGACTTGCCAGGGATTCGATCTCCGGTAATCCTCATAGGTGGAGGACGAAGGATTCGTCAAACGGTTGACGAATACCTCTCCGGAGAAGCGAGTTTTGAGGACTCATTTTGGATCCGAATTTGGATTCAAATCGTGATCTTCTCTCGATCACATCGTCTTCAACACGAGGCTGGTAACCCGTACGAAGATGAGGCTCGTGACTTGGTGAAGTCATCCCGAAGATACTTGGCATGGATACGGATAGAGACGATTCTAGTGAGGATCGTTCCGATTGATGTCTTTCCTGCTACACGTGATACGTAGTTAAATTTCCTTTTATTGCAAAAATTTAAATTTACGGTTATGTCTACACATGTTGTACTATGCATGTGTGTGATGTGTGTGTTGTAATAAATGTAGATTTATTATTTTATTCCTTCCGCTGTGCACATGTTTACGAAACATGTTCGAACACACACTCGCCGCGGTGCCGGAAACCCAACATGACATTGGGTTGACCATATGATGGAGAAGTCCAAGTCTTGTGTACTTGGCATGGAAAGTCCGAGCATGGGTCTTGGGAAGGAAAAGTCCAAGCTTGAGTCTTGGCAATTGGAAAGTCCAACATGGGTTGGTAAGGAAAGTCCAAGCATGGGCCTTGGCAAGGGAAAGTCCAAGCTTTAGTCTTGGCAAATGGAAAGTCTAACATGAATTGGCAAGGAAAGTCCAAGGGATGATATTGGCGGCGTAAAGTCCAAGGGTGGAGTCTTGGCAGCATAAGTCCAATGGTTGGCGACGTAAAGTCTAAGCGGGAGTAGTCTTAGCAGCGTAAGCCTAATGTGCCTTGGCAGTATAGACCAACTTAGTATGACAATAGCCGATGGAAGCACCTGAAGGTTAGCGTATAGATGAACAAGTCATGGATGACTTGGAGGGATCCAATAGGCGTGAGGTTGACGGAAGCAGCTAGAAGGCTTAGGTCTAGGCTAAGGGTGGTCTAGCAAGTATGAAGGCATCATACTTGGGGCTAAACCTCATGGTTGAGGTTATCAGTCGACTGAGACTTTGGACCAGTCAACTGGTCAAGTGTTTTGACACTTGGCAGCCGAGTCAACTTGCAGTAGTCGATTAAGATTATGGCGGTCGATGCCAAAGTCGACTAGTGTTCATTGCGAAAAAAGCATGGCGATCAGCCCGGCATTGGACAATCAATCGATGGCGAGCGATGACTTCCATGGATGGCGATCGGCTCGGGTTACGGAGAAGAATGCTCGGTGCACGGTGATCAATCATCTACGACCACCGGACTTGATCACCGAGTTATGGTAGTCAACTCCCAGTGTATCCGTTGGAACTTATCCAATGCGGATTAAGCCGTTGTCTCACAACGGCTACAGAAACAGTCGACTGATGGTCTCGATCAGCCGATTACTAGGTGGAATCCAACCTGAGGTGAAGCTTTAAAAGGAGCTCGTGGAGGAGGATTTGGATAAAGTTTCTTAGGGCGATTTGGGGCAATTTGCTAGTGCAATTCAGGGTCTTCAAGTGCAGCTCAAGCAACCAAACAAGAAAGCAAGAATCTAAAAGCTCTTTGTAAAGGTTTCTTTACTTTAATTCTATTGTATTTGCTTATATTTTTTTTGTATTATTGTTGTAATCTTTGTACGAGGTTTCTCTGCTTCCGACGTGTTGTCGAGAAGGAGTTTTATTAGTGGTGTTGTCATCACTCGAGCTCGCTGAGCTCAACCCGTGGAGTAGGACCCTTGAGATTTCCAACCACGTTATATTGTTGTGTTCTTGTACTTGTATTTCTGATTGTATATTTGTTTGTATTACTTCTATATTATTTTTCATACTAATAATCATAGGCAAGCACACTAAAGAATTCCATCACGCAACGTCGAAACGCTATTCACCCCCCTCTAGCGACGATCAATTTTCCAACAAGTGGTATCTGAGCAAGGTCGCTCTTCATTTGGACTAACTGCCAAGAGAGCACTGCTAGAGGGTAAAGAACAAAATGGTGTTTGAAGAAAAATTGGGAGGGGACATCAACACTCCAATTCTATATGCCTTCTATGGACAAGAAGGGTTCGAACAATAGAAGACACGGATGGAGAACTTCTTCATTATGGACTTCGAAGATTGGCGCATCCTAATGAAGGGATTCAAAGTCCCAAGGGGTCCAAAAGGTGGATACCTCAAGAAGAAAAGATGAACCGAAGAGTAACTCTAAGCCTTCGAAAGAAACGATAAGGTAGTGCAATTAATATTAAATTCATTAACTAACGATATTGTGCTTAGGTTAGGTGAATTTTTAGATGCCAAGGAGCTATGGGAAAAATTGGCCAAGCTCCATGAAGAACCATCCACGGCTCAAGTAGAGCGAGAGCCTGAAGAAGAAGAAAGCTCTTTCTCATAAGAAAGTGAGGATTTGGAAGTTGATAGGGAATCAACATCCAGATCGAGATCGGTGGAAGAAGAGGTAGAAGTAGAAGAAGTCTCCACCTCTAGGATTGAGGGGGAGGATATTAGATCACCGGAGCAACCTTAAGAGGAACCATCTACCTCCCGTCAAGAAGAAGAGGAAGCTCAAAATTTCACCACCACACTAGGTAACACAAACATTGTAGTTAATATTAAGAATCATATAATATATTTTGAGTGTAGGGAGCAAGGACACTACAAGAGTAAGTGTAAGATATCGAAAAAAAAATAATATCCCTTGATAATTAAGAAATTACCTTGTGGATTATTTCAGGAATTTTCAAAAAAATTTCTGGATTCAAAAAGAGTTCATACGACCGTTTAAGAGAAAGATTAAAGCCTAAATGGGAGACTAGATTAAACCTAGGTTTACTTTGGGTTAGACTTGAGCTAGCTCAACCAATGGACCGACCTTTAAAAGCCTCCCAAACCTGTCTACGATTCCTCATTGTGGTTTCTCCATTTTTTTCCCAATCTCCCGATTCCTCTTCTCCCCTGTGCAACATCGCCGAGTGCTCTCCGTCATTTCTCCTCCTTCCCTCAAGCGTCACCGGAGAGGTCGCCAGCTCCATTGAACGTCTGCAGCAGCCACACCCGATCCGCCACATCCTTCCTTTTTTTGCTTGATTCTTGTTTTCCTCTATTTTGATTTGTCGCCGGAGCTCATCTTTCCCAATGCCCGATTCATGCACGCGAACACGAACTCAAATCACACGATGGAGACCGTCGAGGACTCGAAGTGCGCGTTTGCACTCAATGCCCACAAGTGCAAGGATGTTGTCAAGTAATAAATAGATTATCGATCCCATAGAGACTGAGATTCGAGTACCGATCTGTTCAGTGGATGTTATTGTTTGGAGTTCAGTTCTAATGGTTGCGATTAAGAGGGTTGTCGGCGGTCCTAACTCTAGTACGGTGTCACACAGAGCAAGAGAAGGGTTGCTACGTACGAGTTTTTGAGGCATTCCTAGGATTTGGATTTCGCTTGTGCGTCGCAGAACACGCTATCAATTGAGTATTATTTAGACGTAAAACTACAACCTTCTGGAAGGGACATCATACACTCCCCCGATAAGCTTTCGCATCTATTGGAAGCTACCTCTGACATACTAGGTCGACCCCTGGCCTTAGGATGGGGTAGGCGGTACGAGGATGCCGAATCAATCCCTAAGGTGAGACGAAACGTATCTCGTTTCCGACTCTATTGCATCCTTCTATCTACGGTTAAGGGAGATGAGGTCAACCCCTAGGTTCTTCCTTAATTCTCCTAAATCTTTGATACGAGGGTTGTCACCCCTCGTATCGGCTTCGCACAGTAAATAGAAGACCAAATCAAATAGCTATAGATCTAAATAATCACCAATTGCAAATATTAACTAAAGAATCAGAAATATATTTGTAATAACATGTCCTATGCACACAAACTACTCCCTAATCCTAGAATCGATAAATCTACTCCATGAATATAAGAGAAGAAATACAAAGCATGATCATGTTTAGATATACAATGGAAATTATGCATGGAAAGTAAATTACAATGCAATGAGGCTCTTCTCTCTGGCGTTGAGGTGCATAACTTTATCCTCAAGCGGCTTCCTTCCTCCCCGTTGTGAGTTCCTGAAGCTTTTTAAGGTGTCGGAGTGTCATCTCGGGCATCGTGCCTCCCCCATAGGGTTTGGGCGTAGCTTTCTTTATATAACCATGAGGCTGGCTCTCCACGAAATCTGGAAAAAGACCTAATCATGTCAAAATGGTTGGCCGCCACACGAATGTGTGTTTCCACATGGCCAGGCCGTGTGTGGCCCTGTGGTGGCCAATCTAGAGCTTCGGACACGACCGTGTGTAGCTACATGCCTTAGTCGTGTCCCCTAATGCATCCAGCTACCAAATTCCCTTTTTCGCTTTGAAAGTGCATCGTTTTCCCTATAAAATTCTATCCTACACACAAAAGTACAAAGTGCAGATCTCCGAACTAGAAAATAGACAATGCATATAAAACAAAGTACTATATGCATGAAATAAGTATAAAATACAGCAAGATGTGAGCAAAAACTACTCCTAAAACCCTATATGTTTTGCTCACATCAATTCCCCCAGACTTAAATCTTTGCTTGTCCTCAAGCAAACCTCAGTACCAATAAATTTTAAAAAAGTATTGTTCCATACTTAGCATGTTAACTAGATTTATCAAGTGGTATTTTGAATCAAAGGAAAATAGATGTGTTCTAAAAATTCACTAAGTTAGCTCCTCGTGCAGGTACCAAGCGAATCTTCTTAGGGGATACTCGTTCCATGGTAAGTTAAGTTATCATCCTATAACTTTCATAAGGTCTCCTGCTCTTAGGTACTTACCTGCTCAAAGCGAGGGTCGTTCCCTAGATCAAGCACAAAGTCTCAAAGGCATGCTCGGTATTGAGAGAAATTGGTAGGTGTTCCCCAGTAACCTAACTCGGTCTCAAAGGGGGACCTAACCATTTCCACCCATGACAACTATTTTTTTTATCCCTCATAATCTTTTTTTTCAATTATTATTATTATTATTATTATTTTTTCTTTCTTTTCTCTCTCTCTTGGGATTTTGATTTTTTTCGAATAGGCTTCCACAATCCGAGCATCTCCGGTAACTATAAGGTTAAATCTATATCACCTATGGATTCCAAAGTACTAGACTATCGAGATGAATTATAACTAAGTACGTACTAGATTTTCCCTTTTAGAATGTTCATCATGTGTAGGTGTAAAAATAAAAGCTAACCAGTGTAAGTCTAGAACATTCATTAGAGCAAATAAAATAAAATACCACGAGGTAACTGAAGCTAAGCTACCCATGGAAACAATCTCATGAAGAAAAGCTTAAAAATACTACTCAGGGAGCTTATAGATAGCAAAAACTAAGTGTTGAAAGAAACTAAACAACCTATGCATGAATAAATGAATGCTAACTAAAATGCAAATATCAGGAAAAGAAACTACTGCTAGAAAAAAAATAAATCGAAACTTGGGGCCTCCCCCCAGACTTAAGCGAAAAATACCTCTAGTATGGTCGACGAGGTTGAAAGTCTGGTAGCCTCAGTTTCTCGAGATCCTGGGAGAATCTGGTGTTGAGCCGCTGATGCCATATATACATGTGGTTGATCAGGAGGCCGGGGTGGATCTGTTGGACTCCTCGATGCTCCTCCTGGGCCCACTATGCTTGCTGAGCATGCATGTGCCACCGTATCTCCTGGCGGTAGGTGGCCTCCTCCTGGCGATGGGTAGCCTCCTCTTTAAAGTAGATACGGGCTTCGTCGTAGAACTCTTCGGCTGGCTGGAAGTGCTCACGGAAGCCCTGAAACTTTGCCTGCGTGTAGGCTCTCTGCTCCTCCCATCGTTGCCTCTGCATCTGCTACTCAACATATATGTCATCGAGGTGCGATCGGAACTCCAAAAAATCATAGGCTGATGCACATGCATCCTGCTCAAAATTAGAAAAAGGTGGTGGTGCAGGTGAAGGCTCATGTCGACATGGACTAGGTGGGCTCCTATACATGTGTGCACTGGAGGGAGAGTGATGTACAGGGGGAGAGATGGGTGCCGAAGTGGATGGTCCCTCGTATGGTGGGGACTCCACTCTCAGGCTATGACAAATATGGGTAAGTAGGCCCCCCACAAAAATCTCTCCTCTCGTCGGTGTTGATGCAGTAAGTATCATTCCCTAGTTTTGATGTATGAACTATAGTTAATAGTTAGGACTCACGTGTGATCTAATATAAGTGTTAAGTATGCAGACTTAATAAGAAGTCCTAGTAGGTCATGTTGACCAGATACTAGGCATGAATCTTGACTGATCAGGAGGACCGGACACCAGGCATGAAGTCTAGATGGGTCATGTGGACCGGACATCTAGCATGAAGACCGATTGGGTTAGGAGACCGGACAATCAACAAAAAATCTAGCTGGGTCAGGAAAACCGGACAGCTGGTGGAAGCCCTGGTGGGTCAGATCGGATGTCAAGAATGGTAAGTCCAGCAGGTAGCCGACAGGTAAGCCTCGAGTGAAGAGGTGAGGGCGAGTCCTCTGTAGGGGGACAAAGCTAGATGTCGATCCGACGAAAAGTCCACGTGGGACGTAGTAGTTGAGATCGAGCAGTATTAATACTGCTATTGCATTTCATATTATTTGTTTTGTGTTGATCCTGTTTTGCAAGAATCAGTCGATTGAATGGATTCAAGTCGACTGAAGTCCAGTCGACTAGAGATGTATCAGTCGACTGGATATTTATTTGGTAGGATAAGCTGGTGATCGATCAAAGATCATGTGACGCAGATGGAAAGGGCTTGAGTTGACTGAAGAGTTTGAGTCGACTGAAGAGAGAAATTTCTCGATGTGGAGCCGAGAGACGCGGAGTCGTCTTAAGGGGATTCAGTTGACTGGAAGACCACGAATTCCATATCGATGGGCTAATGTGGAGTCGACCGGAAGGCATTCTAGTCAAATGGAAAGAATTTATAAAAGTCGTGCTCAACCAGAACTCGAGCATAACATTCAATCAACGTCGAAGTGTTTTTGAAATACTTGCTCGTCCATTAAATTTTCATTCCACAACAAGGCGACCTTCCAACACACTGTAACTACCTCTACAATCTCTTAGTGTCGGTATAAAGTCTTATATTTTATTTTAATTTATTATTTCGCTTCTGCACTTAATTTTAAGAAGAGTGGGTAGTGTGTCACCCTTCTTTATCATTTGTAAAAAGCGAAACCCTCCAAAGTCGAGAGTTCTTGTGTCGGAGGGTATTTAGTGAATTGCCCATCGAGGTAGTTCGCGGGAGAACTACGGGCCTTGGAGTAGCAACCCAGTTCGGGTTGTGAACCAAATAAATTTCCTGTGTTGATAATTGTCTTTATATTCCATTGTGTACTTTGATTAGAATAAATAATATAAAATTAGTTTAAAATTATAAAATACCGCGATTCAACCCCTTCTCTCGGTTCACTCCATATGAGATATGGAATGGTAAGAAACCTCATGTATCTTACTTGAAGATATGGGGTTGTCCTGCTTATGTGAAGCGGACTGTATCAGACAAATTGCATGCTAAGTCTGATAAATATCTATTTATTGGATACCATAAGGAAACAAGGGGTTACCAATTCTATCATCCTGTGGAGCAAAAGGTGTTTGTTTCAAGGCATGTTGTGTTTCTAGAGAAAGAGTTTCTCTTGCAAGAAAACAGTGGGAGTGTCGTCGAGCTTGAGGAGGCTCGAGAGACTCAAATAGACATTGATGAGATACCTGGTGTAGCACAACAGCCGATAACTCATAGAGATGAGCAATCGGCTGGACCTACTGTAATACCACATCTTCGTAGATCTGGTAGAACACGCAACATTCCTGAGAGATATGGATTTCTCATAAGTGAATCGAACGACGTGTTACTCATTGATGATGAGGAGCCTACCAGTTATGAAGAAGTGCTGACAAGTTCAGAAAGGGATAAGTGGCTTGAAGCCATGAAGTCGGAAATGGATTCCATGTATTAAAACCAAGTTTGGAACTTGGTTGACCCACCTGAAGGCATCAAGCCTATAGGGTGCAAGTGGGTTTTCAAAAAGAAAACCAACATGGATGGTAATGTGATTACCTATAAAGCTAGATTAGTGGCGAAAGGATATCGTCAAAAATAAGGTGTTGATTATGACGAAACCTATTCGCCTGTAGCTATACTTAAATCCATTCGGATGCTCCTGGCCATAGCGGCTCATTATGATTATGAGATATGGCAGATGGATGTGAAAACAACTTTCCTTAATGGAAACCTACTCGAGGACATGTATATGATACAACCTGAGGGTTTCACATCGGTTGATAAAACCAAGGTATGCAAATTGCGACGGTCCATATATGGATTGAAGCAAGCATCCAGGAGCTGGAATATCCGTTTTGATGACACAATCAAAAAGTTTGATTTCTCACAAAATCCAGACGAACCTTGTGTGTACAAGAAGGTTAATGGGAGTGCAGTCGTGTTCATAGTATTGTATGTCGATGACATATTACTTATAGGAAATGATGTTTCAATCTTACAGTAAGTTAAGGTTTGGTTATCCAAGACATTCTCCATGAAAGACCTGGGAGAAGCAACCTACATCCTCGGGATTAAGATCTATAGAGATAGATCGAAACGGTTGCTTGGTCTTTCGCAGTCTACATATATAGACCGAGTGTTAAAGAGGTTTAGCATGTCGAAATCCAAGAAAGGTTTCCTACCCATCAGACATGGGGTACACCTTTCGAAGTCTATGTGTCTGCGCACAGAAGACGAGAGGATTTGCATGAGTAAGATTTCCTATGCGTCCGCAATAGGATCTATCATGTATGCTATGTTATGTACGAGGCCCAATGTATCGTAGGCTCTGAGTGTCACGAGAAGATACTAGTCTGATCCAGGAATGGATCATTGGGTGGCTGTTAAGACGATCCTTAAGTACTTAAGAAGAACTAAGGATGTGTTCCTAATATATGGAGAAGGGGACATGGTGATACGCGTGTATACGGATGCCAGCTTCCAGACAGACAAGGATGATTCCAGGTCTCAGTCTGGATACGTGTTCACCTTGAATGGGGGCGCAGTGAGTTGGAAAAGTTTCAAACAAGACACTGTAGCAGATTCTACCACTGAGGCAGAATACATTGCAGCTTCGGAAGCAGCAAAGGAAGCGGTTTTGATCAAGAAGTTCATTTATGAACTTGGTGTGATTCCAGCTATTGTTGAAGCAATACCGGTCTACTGCGACAACAATCGAGCAATTGCACAGGTGAAAGAGCCAAGGTCTCATCAACGATCCAAACATGTGCTTCGCCGCTATCATCTTATCAGAGAGATCATCAGTAGGAAAGAAATACAAATTGAGAAAATCCCCACTGAAAGGAACTTAGAGGATCCTTTGACTAAGGCATTACCTTAAAGTAAGTTTGAGGGTCATGTTACAGCTTATGGTATTGGATACCGTAGCGATTGGCATTAGGTTAAGTGGGAGTCTGTTAGTAATATATGAGAGATGTCCTAAGGCAATCGCCTTATGTATGAACCATTTATATGATAAATGAAGATTCACTATTTGAGTATACATGGTTTCATGTATTTGATTGGATCTTAAACTCATTTACTGAATGTCCGCGATACGACTCACAACATGAGAGAATTTGTGATTGGATCACAACTAGTGAGTATCTCTACATGTGTAATTGTGATGTATCAGAATTATCCCTAGTCGATGAATTGATGGATTTAGACACCATCAATTCTGTCGAGACTAGCACGAGGTATACTCCTTGGTGTATCCAAGCAGCTGATTCTCACTGGCTGGAGACATTGTGATGTCCGGAGTTAATCGTGGATGCTAGTTATGGTAACTAGTTCATTGGAGTGACCAACCGTAAGACTTCATATGGTTCTCTGCATATATAGATATGTCAATGAAGTTCTTACTGTAGCTTAAGTGCGATGTTCCTTTGACTTGCGGTATTCAAGTCATCTTGATCATAAAGACTTATGCTTTGACATCTTAAGCAAGCATCTCTGCGGAGATTTGGACCCGGGATGATTGGGTATAAGTCGAAGTGATCGAAGGTGTTTGAATAGCCTATAAAGGATTCACCACTCCTTGCGAGGAGATGTATACCCATGGCCTCTCGTCGGATTGTTACTAAAGTCTTTGGCCAAAGCATTACATGTTTAGAGTAAGGTACTTTTCGATACATGTGCAGTAACTAGAATCCGTAGGACTAGGAAATGATACTTGGGCTAGGTGTGACGTAGTCAGCCTAGTGGGGACTGACACTATAGACCATGTCCTAAACCATGTGGGTATAAGATGAGTGAAGGGAATGGGGCACGATTCATTCGAGCTGCTGAAGGGTTTCAGAAATAGTTCTGGATCAATCGTTGATCTTTTCGGTTAATTGGGGATCATGATGTACTACTAGGTGCCACTCATGATCATTCTATAATTAATGGTTAATTATAGACGGCCAACATAAACCGAGAACCTATTTGGTCACACGCACAACGAGCGTAATCCGAAGGATTTAAAACGAGCTTGAGAATGAGATTCTTAGACCGAGAGAAACTAAGTTTGGTTGAACCAAACAAGAAGTGAGCATGAAATCATTTCAGTCACAATGGAAGCGTGGATGGGATGTGTCTTATGAAGACATAATGGATAACAAAAATGGTTTGGTTCTAATCCAATGGAGGAGAATAAACCAAAGGGTTTGGTTTATTTTAAACGAATGAACCAAAGTTGGTTCAGTTCGTTTTAACTTAAAATAAACCATCATGGTTTGGTTTATTTTAAATTATATTAATGGAGCAGGTTAACGGGCCTTATGGTTATGATCCAATAACCATTAAGAGAATTAGTTCTCTATAAAAGAGGGCTTAAGGGTTTGTTAAGCCCTAATCCAAAAACCCTAACCTAGAGTTTCCGCCCACCTCTCCCCTTTGAAGAAGTCGGCGCCAACCCTAGTGTCGCCGCCCCTTCTCCTCCAACTGGCGACAAGCTGCTGCCGTCTTCTCCACTTGCCGGCGTCGAGCTGCTGCCGGAGGAGCTCCGATGATCTCCCTTGGGTTCGGTAATAATGTGAGCTTCCACCTTTCCTTTTGGCCGGCCCCTACTCCTCCACCAAAGCTGTCCAGTTTTCTGGACAGCTTGTTTCCCTCTCGTCGGAGCATCGTTTGGACGACATTTAGAGCTCTGACAGCGGTAGACTTTCCAGGGATTCAATCTCCGATAATTCTCATAGGTGGAGGACAAAGGATTCGTCAAACGGTTGACGAATACCTCTCCGGAGAAGCTAGTTTTGAGGACTCGTTTTGGATCCGAATTTGGATTCGGATCATGATCTTCTCTGGATCACATCGTCTTCAACATGAGGCTGGTAACCCATACGAAGATGAGGCTCATGACTTGGTGAAGTCATCCCGAAGATACTCGGCATGGATACAGATAGAGACGATTCTAGTGAGGATCATTCTGGTTGATGCCTTTCCCGCTACACGTGATACGTAAGGTATACGTAGTTAAATTTCCTTTTATTGCAAAAATTTAAATTTACGGTTATGTCTACACATGTTGTTCTATGCATGTGTGTGATGTGTGTGTTGTAATAAATGTAGATTTATTATTTTATTCCTTCCGCTATGCATATGTTTACGAAACATGTTCGAACACACATTCGCCGCGGTGCCGGAAACCCAACATGACATGGGGTTGACCATATGATGGAGAAGTCCAAGTCTTGTGTACTTGGCATGGAAAGTCCAAGCATGGGTCTTGGGAAGGGAAAGTCCAAGCTTGAGTCTTGGCAATTGGAAAGTCCAACATGAGTCGGTAAGGAAAGTCCAAGCATGGGCCTTGGCAAGGGAAAGTCCAAGCTTGAGTCTTGGCAAATGGAAAGTCTAACATGAATTGGCAAGGGAAGTCTAAGGGATGATATTGGAGGCGTAAAGTCCAAGGGTGGAGTCTTGGCAGCATAAGTCCAAAGGTTGGCGACGTAAAGTCTAAGAGGGAGTAGTCTTAGCAGCGTAACCCTAATGTACCTTAGCAGTATAGACCAACTTAGTATGACAATAGCCGATGGAAGCACCTGAAGGTTAGCGTATAGATGAACAAGTCATGGATGACTTGGAGGGATCCGATAGGCGTGAGGTTGACGGAGGCGGCTAGAAGGCTTAGTTCTAGGCTAAGGGTGGTCTAGCAAGTATGAGGGCATCATACTTGGGGCTAAACCTCATGGTTGAGGTTATTAGTCGACTAAGACTTTGGATCAGTCAACTGGTCAAGTGTTTTGACACTTGGCAGCCGAGTCAATTTGCAGTTGTCGATTGGGATTATGGCCAGTCGAACTGTTTAGAGTCGACTAGTGTTCGAAAAGCGATCATTGCGGCAGCGTGATTGATCGATGAGCGGCGATCGACTTCCATGGATGGCGATGATCACGGTCGGGTTACGGGGAGAAGAATGCTCGTGGTAGTGACGATCGATCATCTACGACCGACGCGATCGCTAAGAGTTATGGCGATCGACTCGATATCCGTTGGAACTTATCCATCGCGGATTAAGCCGTTGTCTCACAACGGCTACAGAAACAGTCGACTGATGGTCTCGATCAGCCGATTACTAGGCGGAATCCAACCCGAGGTGAAGCTTTAAAAGGAGCTCGTGGAGGAGGATTTGGATAAGGTTTCTTAGGGCGATTTGGGGCGATTTGCTAGTGCAATTCAGGGTCTTCAAGTGCAGCTCAAGCAACCAAACAAGAAAGCAAGCATCTAAAAGCTCTTTATAAAGGTTTCTTTACTTTAATTCTATTGTATTTGCTTATATTTTTGTTGTATTATTGTTGTAATCTTTGTACGAGGTTTCTCCGCTTCCGACGAGTTGTCGAGAAGGAGTTTTATTAGTGGTGTTGTCATCACTCGATCTCGCTGAGCTTAACTCGTGGAGTAGGAACCTTGAGATTTCCAACCACGTTATATTGTTGTATTCTTGTACTTGTATTTGTGATTGTATATTTGTTTGTATTACTTCTATATTCCTTTGCGTACTAATAATCATAGGCAAGCACACTAACGAATTCCATCACGCAACGTCGAAACGCTATTCACCCCCCCTCTAGCGACGATCAATTTTCCAACAAGTGGTATCTGAGCGAGGCCGCTCTTCATTTGGACTAACCACCAAGAGAGCACTGCTAGAGGGTAAAGAACAAGATGGAGTTTGAAGAAAAATTGAGATGGGACATCAACACTCCAATTCTATATGGCTTCTATGGACAAGAAGGGTTTGAACAATAGAAGACACGGATGGAGAACTTCTTCATGACGGACTTCGAAGATTGGTGCATCCTAATGAAGGGATTCAAAGTCCCAAGGGGTCCAAAAGGTGGATACCTCAAGAAGAAAAGATGGACCGAAGAGTAACTCTAATCCTTCGAAAGAAACGATAAGGTAGTGCAATTGATATTAAATTCATTAGCTAACGATATTGTGCCTAGGTTAGGTGAATTTTTAGATGCCAAGGAGCTATGGGAAAAATTGGCTAAGCTCCATGAAGAACCATCCATGGCTCAAGTAGAGAGAGAGCCCGAAGAAGAAGAAAGCTCTTTCTCATAAGAAAGTGAGGATTTGGAAGTTGATAGGGAATCAAAATCTGGATCGAGATCGGTGGAAGAAGAGGTAGAAGTAGAAGAAGTCTCCACCTCTAGGATAGAGGGGGAGGAGATTAGATCACCGGAGCAACCTTAAGAGGAACCATCTACCTCCGATCAAGAAGGAGAGGAAGCTCAAAATTTCACCACCACCCTAGGTAACTCAAACATTGTAGTTAATATTAAGAATCATATAATATATTTTGAGTGTAGGGAGCAAGGATACTACAAGAGTAAGTGTAAGATATCGAAAAAAAATAATATCCCTTGATAATTAAGAAATTATCTTGTGGATTTTTTTCAAGAATTTTAAAAAAAAATTCTGGTTTCAAAAGGAGTTCATACGACCGTTTAAGAGAAAGATTAAAGCCTAAATGGGAGACTAGATTAAACCTAGGTTTACTTTGGGTTAGACTTGAGCTAGCTCAACCAATGGACTGACCTTTAAAAGCCTCCCAAACCGGTCTGCGATTCCTCATTGTGGTTTCTCCATTTTTTTCCCAATCTCCCGATTCCTCTTCTCCCCTGTGCAACATCGCCGAGTGCTCTCCGTCGTTTCTCCTCCTTCCCTCAAGCGTCACCAGAGCGGTCGCCAGCTCCATTGAACGTCTACAGCAGCCACACCCGATCCGCCACATCCTTCCTTGTTTTGCTCGATTCTTATTTTCCTCTATTTTGTTTTGTCGCCGGAGCTTATCTTTCCCAATGCCCGATTCATGCACGCGAACACGACCTCAAATCGCACGATGGAGACCGTCGAGGACTCGAAGTGCGCGTTTGCGCTCAATGCCCACAAGTGCAAGGATGTCGTCAAGTAATAAATAGATTATCGATCCCATAGGGACTGAGATTCGAGTACCGATCTGTTCAGTGGATGTTATTATTTTGAGTTCAGTTCTAATGGTTGCGATTAAGAGGGTTGTCGGCAGTCCTAACTCTAGTACGGTGTCACACAGAGCAAGAGAAGGGTTGCTACGTACGAGTCTTTGAGGGAATCCTAGGATTTGGATTTCGCTTGTGCATCGCAGAACATGCTATCAATTGAGTATTATTTAGACGTATAACTACAACCTTGTGGAAGGGACATCATACACTCCCCCGATAAGCTTTCGCATCTATCGGAAGCTACCTCTGCCATACTAGGTCGACCCCTGGCATTAGGATGGGGTAGGAGGTACGAGGATGCCGAATCAATCCCTGCGGTGAGACGAAACGTATCTCGTTTCCGACTCTATTGCATCCTTCTATCTACGGTTACGGGAGATGAGGTCAACCCCTAGGTTCTTCCTTAATTCTCCTAAATCTTTGATACGAGGGTTGTCACCCCTCGTATCGGCTTCACACAGTAAATAGAAGACCAAATCAAATAGCTATAGATCTAAATAATCACCAATTGCAAATATTAACTAAAGAATCAAAAATATATTTATAATAACATGTCCTACGCACACAAACTACTCCCTAATCCTAGACTCGATAAATCTACTCCATGAATATAAGAGAAGAAACACAAAGCATGATCATGTTTAGATATACAATGGAAATTATGCATGGAAAGTAAATTACAATGCAATGGGGCTCTTCTCTATGGCGTTGAGGTGCAGAACTTTATCATCAAGCGGTTTCCTTCCTCCCCGTTGTGAGTTCCTGAAGCTTTTTAAGGCGTCGAAGTGTCGTCCCGGGCGTCGTGCCTCCCCCATAGGATTTGGGCGTAGCTTTCTTTATATAACCATGAGGCGGGCTCTTCACGAAATCTGGAAAAATACCTAATCACGTCAAAATGGTTGGCCACCACACGGTTATGTGTTTCCACATGGTCAGGCTGTGTGTGGCCCTGTGGTGGCCAATCTCGAGCTTCGGACACGGCCGTGTGTAGCTACATGCCTTAGTCGTGTCCCCTAATGCATCCAGCTACCAAATGCCCTTTTTCGCTTCGAAAGTGCGTCGGTTTCCCTATGAAATGCTATCATACAGACAAAAGTACAAAGAGCAGATCTCCGAACTAGAAAATAGACAATGCATATAAAAGAAAGTACTATATGCATGAAATAAGTATAAAATACAGCAAGATGTGAGCAAAAACTACTCCTAAAACCCTATATGTTTTGCTCACATCAATTCCCCCAGATTTAAATCTTTGTTTGTCCTCAAGCAAACCTCAGTACCAATAAATTTTAAAAAAGTATTGTTCCATACTTAGCATGTTAACTAGATTTATCAAGTGGTATTTTCAATCAAAGCAAAATAGATGTGTTCTAAAAATTCACTAAGTTAGTTCCTCGTACACGTACCAAGCGAATCTTCTTAGGGGATACTCGTTCCATGGTAAGTTAAGTCGTCATCCTATAACTTTCATAAGGTCTCCTACTCTTAGGTACTTACCTGCTCAAAGCGAGGGTCGTTCCCTAGATCAAGCACAAAGTCTCAAAGGCGTGCTCGGTATTGAGAGAAATTGGTAGGTGTTCCCCAGTAACCTAACTCGGTCTCAAAGGGGCACTTAACCATTTCCACCACTGACAACTATTTTTTTATCCCTCATAATCTTTTTTTTTCAATTATTATTATTATTATTATTATTTCATTCTTTCTTTTCTCTCTCTCTCTTGGGATTTTGATTTTTTCGAATAGGCTTCAATAATCTGAGCATCTCCAGTAACTAAAATGTTAAATCTATAGTCACCTATGGATTCCAAAGTACTAGACTATCGAGATGAATCATAACTAGGTATGTACTAGATTTTCCCTTACAGAATGTTCATCATGTGTAGGTGTAAAAATAAAAGCTAACCAGTGTAAGTCTAGTACATTCATTAGAGCAAATAAAATAAAATACCACAAGGTAAATGAAGCTAAGCTACCCATGGAAACAATCTCATGAAGAAAAGCTTAAAAATACTACTCAGGGAGCTTATAGATAGCAAAAACTAAGTGTTGAAAGAAACTAAACAACCTATGCATGAATAAATGAATGCTAACTAAAATGAAAATATCAGGAAAAGAAACTACTGCTAGAAAAAAAATAAATCAAAACTTGGGGCCTCCCCCCAGACTTAAGCGAAACATACCTCTAGTATGGTCGACGAGGTTGAAAGTCTGGTAGCCTCAGTTTCTCGAGATCCTGGAAGAATCTGGTGTTGAGCCGCTGATGCCATATATACATGTGGTTGATCTGAGAGCTGGTGGATGAAGCGGCTGCTCGGTTCTTCCTCCTCCCGGGCCCACTATGCTTGCTGAGCATGAATGTGCCACCGTATCTCCTGGCGGTAGGTGGCCTCCTCCTGGCGACGGGTAGCCTCCTCTTGAAAGTAGATACGGGCTTCGTCGTAGAACTCTTCGGCTAGCTGGAAGTTCTCCCGGAAGCCTTGAAACTCTGCCTGCGTGTAGGCGCTCTACTCCTCCCATCGTTGCCTCTGCATCTGCTGCTCAACATATATGTCGTCGAGGCGCGATCAGAACTCCAAAAAATCATAGGCTGATGCACATGCATCCTGCTCAAAATTAGAAAAAGGTGGTGGTGCAGGTGTAGGCTCATGTCAACGTAGACTAGGTGGGCTCCTATACATGTGTGCACTGGAGGGAGAGTGATGTACAGGGGGAGAGATGGGTGCCGAAGTGGATGGTCCCTCGTATGGTGGGGACTCCACTCTTAGGCTATGGCAAATATGGGTAAGTAGGCCCCCCATAAAAATCTCTCCTCTCGCCGGTGTTGATGCAGTAAGTATCACTCCTTAGTTTTGATATATGAACTATAGTTAATAGTTAGAACTCACATGTGATCTAATATAAGTGTTAAGTATACAGACTTAACAGGAAGTCCTAGTAGGTCATGTTGACTAGATACTAGGCATGAATCTTAACAGATCAGGAGGACCGGACACCAGACATGATGTCTAGATGGGTCGTGTGGATCGGACATCTGGCATGAAAACCGGTTGGGTCAGCAGACCGGACAATCAGCAAAAACTCCAGCTGGGTCAGGCAGACCGGACAGCTGGTGGAAGCCCTGGTGGGTCAGATTGGATGTCAAGAATGGTAACTCCAGCAGGTAGCCGGCAGGTAAGCCTCGAGTGAAGAGGTGAGGGCGAGTCCTCTGTAGGGGGACAAAGCTAGACGTCGATCCGACGAAAAGTACATGTGGGACTTAGTAGTCGAGATCGAGCAGTATTCTACTGCTATTGCATTTCATATTATTTGTTTTGTGTTGATCCTGTTTTGCAAGAATCAGTCGACTGAATGGATTCAAGTCGAATGAAGTCCAGTCGACTGGAGATGTATCAGTCGACTGGATACTTATTTGGTAGGATCAGCTGGTGATCGATCAAAGAATGTGTGACACAGATGGAAAGGGCTTGAGTTGACTTAAGAGTTTGAGTCGACTGAAGAGAGAAATTTCTCGATGCGGAGCCGAGTGACGCGGAGTCGTCTTAAGGGGATTCAGTTGACTGGAAGACCACGAATTCCATATCGATGGGCTAATGTGGAGTCGACTGGAAGGCATTCCAGTCAACTGGAAAGAATTTATAAAAGTCGTGCTCGACCAGAACTCTAGCAGAACATTCAATCAACGTCGAAGTGTTGCTGAAATACATGCTCGTCCATTAAATTTTCATTCCACAACAAGGCGACCTTCCAACACACTGTAACTACCTCTACAATCTCCTAGTGTCGGTATAAAGTCTTGTATTTTATTTTAGTTTATTATTTCACTTCTGCACTTAATTTTAAGAAGAGTGGGTAGTGTGTCACCCTTCTTTATCATTTGTAAAAAGCGAAACCCTCCAAAGTTGAGAGTTCTCGAGTCGGAGGGTATTTAGTGAATTGCCCATCGAGGTAGTTCGCGGGAGAGCTATGGGCCTTGGAGTAGCAACCCAGTCCGGGTTGTGAACCAAATAAATTTCTTGTGTTGATAATTGTCTTTATATTCCGTTGTGTACTTTGATTAGAATAAATAATATAAAATTAGTTTAAAATTATAAAATACCGAGATTCACCCCCCTCTCTCGGTTCACTCGATCCTACAGTCGGTTTGCCCATTTTCACTAAGTGTCTAATGAAATGGGACCCTATATCAATGCTACACCATTCTTGTAGCATGTCCCATAAGCAAAGAAGCTCACTCGCTCTCACTACACCATCACTCTCCTCACGACCAAAAATAGTACCTGCCATAATTCAGTGCAGGTATCGAAAAATGAGGTTTTGGAGGTGCGATGCTTTGGCCTTAGAAGGGTCGTAAGCATGCTCTCCTGTCAATTCGGTCCAAAAGATCCCAGAGTTAAACCCAATAGGGGTTCTTTTCTCTCCCTCACTAGGCAAGCAAAAACATATATTCCATTGGTGTAATGTCCATTCATGCTCAATGTTAAATAACCTAAAGGTAATCCTACCCTCTTCGCTCTCTCTCCCTGTTAAGATTTCTGCTTCTAAAAAGCTCAAAAATTATAAAACTATAATTGGGTAGGTTGGGTGTCTTACCCCCATTATCTCTTCCCACCTCATTTTTGCAAATAGGGCTCGAATATCACCAAACAAACCTAGGGACTCTAAGAGATCTTCATCAAGATACCAAGTAGCGATGATTCTTCTAGTAGAAAGCATATTAAATCTTTCCCTATGCTCGTTGTTGCGAAAGAGAAGGGTTGGAAAGGCGTTACCTTCTTCCGGAGCATGAGGGGCGTCCGTTCTCCTTGTTCTTTGCTCCGAGGTAGTAGATCGGGGTGCTACTTGTCTTGTCCTCCTCATCCTTGCTTATATTGGGCTTCTTTGAGGGTTAGAGAGGATCCTAGGTGGTGGGGAAGATTATTCTACATGGCTAGGGCAAGAGAAATCTAAGCACACGACGCATTTAGGGTGAAAATGCACAGCATGACCCTCTTAAACCTCACGCGCCATGACCGTGTGAAAACACACGGCCAGGACATGTGTGCCGCTGGGTGTCGGGGCACGACCATGTGCATCGCTGGGGGTCAGGGCACGACTGTGTGAAAACACACGGTCGGGCCATGTGCCCCCCGTTTCCTCCTCATGGTGCATAACGGTCCGAATTCTCCTTACTCGCTCAGTCGTGTAGGTTCAAAGTGATTTTAATTTTACCTAGCAGGTTCTTTCTAGTCCTAATTCATGTTAAAAAATGCTAAATGATTGGAAATCAAAGTTAAAATTAACCAAATGAATGCAATAAAATAAAAAGAACACATAAAAACTAAACTTGGGTTGCCTCCCAAGAAGCGCTTTGTTTAAGGTATTTTAGCTCGACCACATTCCATTATCTTCGACATGGCTCCGGAGACTCTGTAAAGCTCCATTCATCTATCTTTGAGTTGTCTTTCGGTGGGCTTTGCTTTACCTGGCTGAAAGTGTAGCCATCTAAGTAGGGAGCTCTACACTCTGATAGGTGGAAGAGGATGATCTCCCCGTCTACTTCCAAAGAGATCTTGTGCACCTTTATGTCTATACATGCTCCCGCAATTGCCAAAAAGGGTCTTCCTAAGATGATGGGATTCTGGGGGTTGGTCCTGTGTCGAGTATAATAAAATCCCTATGTATCATGAAATTCTCAATGACCACAGGCACATGTGCTAGCATGCCGACGGGTTACTTGACTGAGTCATCACCCATACGAATACCAAAGCCTGCTGGTTTGATCCCATTCAATCCCATCTTCAGATAGAGTGCATAGGGCATAACATTGACTGATGACCCCAAGTCATACAGTGCTTCATCGAAGCTCTCTCCATAAATCGAGCAGGGTATAACAAATTCACTGGGGTCCTCTAGCTGGGGTGGAATCTTATCTTCAATCTCAGCCTGGATTGGCAAGGTCGACATCATGGCCGCACATCCCTTGGCGAATCTGTTTTTCTATGCTACTCTCTCGCTGCACACTCCCTATTCCTTGACTTGACTCGGCCCGGTAGGTGGCGGAGAGTTATCCATGGTCTGTGACATGGTTTGGGCTATCTGGGCCACCTATGTCTCCAACATATTTGTGTGATTTGCAAGGGCGTCAAAATTGGCCTTCAAGTCCCTAAGTGCCTCTTCAGATTTTTTATGTTGGCGTCGAAATTCTGCATTGGTCTTAGTTTGGGTAGCAATGAAGTCTTCCATCATTAGTTCTAGTCTAGACTTCTGTGGTTGTTGTTGGGTTTCCGGCATCGCGGCGAGTGTGTGTTCGAAAATGTTTCGCAAACATGTGCACAGCGGAAGAAATAAAATTAATAAATATACATTTATTACAACACACACATCACACACACGCATAGTACAACATGTGTAGACATAACCGTAAATTTAAATTTGCAATAAAAGGAAATTTAACTACGTATACCTTTCGTATCACGTGTAGTGGGAACGACATCAACCGGAAAGATCCTCGCTAGAATCGACTCTATCCGTATCAACGCCGAGTATCCTCGGGATGACTTCGCTAAGTCACGAGCCTCGTCTTCGTACGGGTTACTAGCCTCGTGTTGAAGACGATGTGATCAAGAGATGATCACTATCCGAATCCAAATTCGGATCCTAAACCGAGTCCTCAAAACTCGCTTCTCCGGAGAGGTATTCGTCAACCGTTTGACGAATCCTTCATCCTCCACCTCAGGGGATTACCGGAGATCAAATCCCCGGCAAGGCTACCGCTGTCGGAGCTCTAAACGTTGTCCAAACGATGCTCTGACGAGAGGGAAACAAGCTGTCCAGAAAACTGGACAGCTTTGGTGGAGACCTTGCGCCGGCCAAATAAAAAAAGCGACTTGCTCACCTTGTCGCCGGAGCCAAGGAAGATCACCGGAGCTCCTCTGGCAGCAGCTCGACGCCGGCAATGGGAGAAGACGGCAGCAGCTGGTCGCCGGTTGGAGCTTCAAGGTGGGCGGCGGCAAGGGAGGAGGGTTGGCGCCGAAAATCACCAAGGAGAGGAGGTGGGCGGCAACTAGGTTAGGGTTTTGGATTAGGGCTTAACAATCCCTTAAACCCTCTTTTATAGAGAACTAATTCTCTTAATGGTTAATGGATTATAACCATGAGGCCCGTTAACCCGCTCCATTAATATAAGTTAAAATAAACCAAACCCTGATGGTTTATTTTAAGTTAAAACGAACCGAACCAACTTTTGGTTCATTCGTTTAAAATAAACCAAACCCTTTGGTTTATTCTCCTCCATTGGATTAGAACCAAACCATTTTGGTTCATCCATTATGTCTTCATAAGACACGGCCCATCCACGCTTCCATTGCGACTGAAACGATTTTATGCTCGCTTCTTGTTTGGTCCAACCAAACCTAGTTTCTCTTGGTCTGAGAATCCCATTCTCAAGCTCGTTTTAAATCCTTCGGATTACGCTCGTTGTGCGTGTGACCAAATAGGTTCTCGGTTTATGTTGGCCATCTATAATTAACCATTAATTATAGAACGATCATGAGTGGCACCTAGTAGTACATCATGATCCCCAATTAATCGAAAAGATCAACGATTGATCCAAAACTATTTCTGAAACCCTTCAGCAGCTCGAATGAATCGTGCCCCATTCCCTTCACTCATCTTATACCCACTTGGTTCAGGACATGATCTATAGTGTCAGTCCCCACTAGGCTGACTACGTCACACCTAGCCCAAGTATCATTTCCACGTCCTACGGATTCTAGTTACTCCACATGTATCGAAGAGTACCTTACTCTAAACATGTAATGCTTTGGCCAAAGACTTTAGTAACAATCCGACGAGAGGCCATGGGTATAAATCTCCTCGTAAGGAGTGGTGAATCCTTTATAGGCTATTCAAACACCTTCGATCACTTTGACTTATACCCAATCATCCCGGGTCCACATCTCCTTAGAGATGTTTGCTTAAGATGTCAAAGCATAAGTCTCCATGATCAAGATGACTTGAATACCGCAAGTCAAAGGAACATCGCACTTAAGCTACAGTAAGAACTTCATTGACATATCTATATATGTAGAGAACCATATGAAGTCTTACGACTGGTCACTCCAATGAACTTACCATAACTAGCATCCATGATTAACTCCGGACATCACAATGTCTCCAGCCAGTGAGAATCAGCTGCTTGGATACACCAAGGAGTATACCTCGTGCTAGTCTCGACAGAATTGATGGTGTCCAAATCCATCAATTCATCGACTAGGGATAATTCTGATACATCACAATTACACATGTAGAAATACTCACTAGTTGTGATCCAATCACAAATTCTCTCATGCTATGAATCGTGTCGTGGACATTCAGTAAATGAGTTTAAGATCCAATCAAATACATGAAACATGTATACTCAAATAGTGAATCTTCATTTATCATATAAATGGTTCATACATAATGCGATTGCCTTAGGACATCTCTCATATATTACTAACAGACTCCCACTTGGCCTAATGTCAATCGCTACGCTATCCAATACCATAAGCACTAACATGACCCTCAAACTTACTTTGAGGTAATGCTTTAGTCAAAGGATCCGCTAAGTTCCTTTCAGTGGAAATTTTCTCGATTTGTATTTCGTTCCTACTGATGATCTCTCTGATAAGATGATAGCGGCGAAGCACATGTTTGGATCGTTGATCAGACCTCGGCTCTTTCGCCTATGTAATTGCTCCATTGTTTTCGTAGTAGACCAGTATTGTTTCAACAATGGCAGGAATCACACCAAGTTCATAAATGAACTACTTGATCCAAACCGCTTCCTTTGTTGCTTCCGAAGCTGCAATGTACTCTGCCTCAGTGGTAGAATCCGCTACAGTGTCTTGTTTGGAACTTTTCCAACTCACTGCGCCCCCATTTAGGGTGAACACGTATCCAGACTGAGACCTGTAATCATCCTTGTTTGTCTGGAAGCTGGCATCCATATACCCGCGTATCACCATGTCCCCTTCTCCATATATTAGGAACACATCCTTAGTTCTTCTTAAGTACTTAAGGTTCATCTTGAAAGCCACCCAATGATCCATTCCTGGATCAGACTGGTATCTGCTCGTGACACTCAGAGCATACGATACATCAGGCCTCGTACATAACATAGCATACATGATAGATCCTATTGCGGATGCATAGGGAATCTTACTCATGTAAATCCTCTCATCTTCTGTGCGTGGACACATAGACTTCGAAAGGTGTACCCCATGCCTGATGGGTAAGTAACCTTTCTTGGATTCCAACATGCTAAACCTCTTTAGCACTCAGTCTATATATATAGACTGCGAAAGACCAAGCAACCGTTTCGATCTATCTCTATAGATCTTAATCCCGAGGATGTAGGTTGCTTCTCCCACGTCTTTCATGGAGAATGTCTTGGATAACCAAACCTTAACTGACTATAAGATTGAAACATCGTTTCTTATAAGTAATATGTCATCGACATACAATACTAGGAACACGACTGCACTCCCACTAACCTTCTTGTACACACAAGGTTCGTCTCGATTTTGTGAGAAATCAAACATTTTGATCGTCTCATCAAAACGGATATTCCAGCTCCTGGATGCTTGCTTTAATCCATATATGGACCGTAGCAATTTGCATACCTTGGTTTTATCAACCGATGTGAAACCCTCAGGCTGTATCATATACACGTCCTCGAGCAGGTTTCCATTAAGGAAAGCTGTTTTCACATCTACTGCCATATCTCATAATCATAATGAGCCGCTATGGCCAGGAGCATCCGAATGGATTTAAGCATAGCTACAGGCGAATAGGTTTCGTCATAATCAACACCTTGCTTTTGACGATATCCTTTCGCCACCAATCTAGCCTTATAGGTAATCACATTACCATCCATGTCGGTTTTCTTTTTGAAAACCCACTTGCACCCTATAGGCTTTATGCCTTCAGGTGGGTCAACCAAGTTCCAAACTTGGTTTTCATACATGGAATCCATTTCCGACTTCATGTCTTCAAGCCACTTATCCCTTTCTGAACTTGTCAGCACTTCTTCATAACTGGTAGGCTCCTCATCATCAATGAGTAACACGTCGTTCGATTCACTTACGAGAAATCCATATCTCTCAGGAATATTGCGTGTTCTACCAGATCTACGAAGATGTGGTGTTACAATAGGTCCAACTGATTGCTCATCACTATGAGTTGTCGGTTGTTGTGCTTCACCAGGTATCTCATCGATGTCTATTTGAGTCTCCCGAGCCTCCTCAAGCTCGACGACACTCCCACTGTTTTCTTGCAAGAGAAACTCTTTCTCTAGAAACACAGCATGCCTTGAAACAAACACCTTTTGTTCCACAGGATGATAGAATTGGTAACCCCTTGTTTCCTTAGGGTATCCAATAAATAGACATTTATCAGACTTAGCATCCAATTTGTCTAATACTGTCTGCTTCACATAAGCAGGACAACCGCATATCTTCAAGTAAGATACATGAGGTTTCTTACTATTTCATATCTCATATGGAGTAGTAGAGACTACCTTGGTAGGCATTTTGTTTAACAAGTAAACAACTGTCTGAAGTGCATAGCCCCAAAAGGACTTGGGAAGATTCGCATGTTTCATCATTGACCTGACCATGTCCAACAAGGTCCGGTTACGCCTCTCAGATACACCATTATGCTGTGGTGTATATGGCAGAGTCCATTGAGATAATATACCATTGTCTCTTAGATAATCAAGAAACTCTTGACTTAAGTATTCACCACCTCGATCCGATCGAAGTATTTTAATACTCTTGTCATGTTGTTTCTCTACTTCATTTCTGAATTCTTTGAACCTTTCAAAGGCCTCAGACTTGTGTTTCATCAAGAACACATACCCAAACCGTGAGTGGTCATCGGTGAAGGTAATGAAGTAGCTATAGCCTCCTAAAGCTTGAGTTGACATAGGTCCACATACATCAGTATGTATTAGACCTAGTAACTCTCCCACTCGTTCACCTTTTCCAGTAAAAGGTAACTTAGTCATCTTGCCTTTTAAGCATGATTCCCATGTATCGTATGAATCCAATTCAAACGATTCCAGAATTCCACATCTATGTAATTCGGACATGCGTTTCTTGCTTACATGGCCAAGACGACAATGCCACATATAGGAGTCTAATTGATTACCCTTTCAAGAACGCATGTTGCTTGCTTCGATATTGAAAATGTCACTGGATACGTCCAATGTATAAATGCCATTACTCAAAGTTCTAGTTCCATAAAGTACGTCATTCAAAGTTATATAACAACAATTGTTACTAAACGTCAAATGGAAACCATTTCTATTTAAACAGGAAATAGAAACAATGTTCTTTATTAGAGAAGGAACATAATAGCAATTGTCCAGTTCCAAGACTAGTCCACTAGGGAGCTTCAGCAAATAAGTTCCGATGGCGACCGCAACAACCTTTGCTCCATTGTCAACTCGCAAATTTGACTCCCCTCTGACGAGTCTTCTTCTATTCCTTAGCCCCTGTATGTCATTACATATATGTGAGCCACACCCAGTATCCAATACCCAAGTGTCTAAGGAAATAGAATGATAATCAATAACGAAGATACCTGAAGAGGATGGGGCATCGGATGCCTTCTTCTTCTTCATTGACTCAAGATAAATCTTGCAGTTTCTTCGCCAGTGGCCTTCCTTGCCACAATGATGGCAAGTGCCCTTTTGCACTGGTTCCGCCTTCTTTGCCTTTTTGTTCTTCCCTTTCCTCTGTTCTTTTTCCTTCCTCTTAGAACCTTTCCTTGAGGAATCAACCAACAGAACCGCCTTCTCCTCATGCTTCACTGAAGGCTCCACAGTCTTCAGCATATTGTGGAGCTTGGAAATAGTGGATTCTAATTTGTTCATCCTATAGTTCATCACAAATTGTGAGAAACTCTTGGGCAAACAATGCAGAATTAAGTCAATACTTAACTCATGATCCATCACAAACCCGAGGGTAGCTAGCCGCTCGATGTACCCGTTCATCTTTAGCATAAACTGCACTAGAGACGAACCTTCTTGCATCTTCGTGGTGAAGAGGAGCCTAGAGACCTCGAACCTTTCGGATCTCGCTTGCTCATCGAACAACTCATGAAGATGGAAGACCATAGTATTAGCATCCATATGCTCATGCTGCTTTTGCAGCTCAGGTACCATCGCCGCTAGCACGATGCAACTCGCCAGCTCAGAATCAGTCACATGTTTTTGATAGACCAACAATTGGTCCGGAGTTGCATCGTCACTAGGATGGGCGGGAAGAGGCGCTTCGAGGACATACGCAAGCTTTTCACCTTGAGAACAATTCTCAAGTTTCTAAGCAGTCCAAGAAGTTTGGCCCAGTCAATTTATTCGAATCTAAAATGGAACGCAAATTCAAAGACATCATGATCAATTTTAGAAATACAAAACGAGCATATATGAGAAAATGATTTTTAAAATGCATCAATATACATTTATAAATCCCATTCATTTTTTGAATTTCAAAAACCCCAAAATCACTTCGGGAGATCGTAGGTCTATCTCTGAATGGGTTGATATCCATCATAGATATGAACAACCTTGGAGAGAGTCCAACAAGCCATTCATAACTACGATGGTAGGTATCATCTATACCGATTGCATATCACATATATGCAACTATCACAATGTGCTATCAACTAATTGAATGTTCACACATACATCGGGTTGTTAACACATTAACAAGTATGCATCATATGCATAGCACCCAACTTCACCTCCATTTACATCGACCTTGGAGAGAGTCCAACAAGCCAATGCTCCAGGTTAAAGCCAACCCATTAATCGAGAAATAGTTTTAATATGGTTAGAGAGCATTCAACCAATTAGCCCGGCTTGGAGAGAGTCCAACAACCAAAGCTAACGATTGACCTCTGACTCTTACCATATTAGTATTAAACTATTCCATGGTTTGAACATGTTCGGGTTCGAGCCGGGCTTGGAGAGAGTCCAACAACCCAAACAAGAAACGGAACTCTGGTTCTAACCATATTAATGGAAGGTTTAGGCTTTAATATTGAGTAAGAGTTTTTATGTCTCATCCTCTTTGCATGCAAATAACTATTATCTACATGGCATGGCATACATCTACATGTCACGACACGCATGACATAATGTTATGCATCTAATGCAATTACATGGCATACAATTATGTCATGTACATAATTTCCTTATATGTCATAACTATTTATGGAAATAAAATATGTTTAAGATTTGATTCTCCAAATCAAATCATGATTAAATTAGAAAACAAATTTCCAAATCTAATCACATATTTTATTTATGGAAATGGTTGATTAAGGAAAGTCAATTTAGGAAACCAATTTCCTAAATCATCAAAACTACTTATGGAAATAAAATATTTTAAGATTTGATTTCCCAAATCAAATCATGATTAAATTAGGAAACAAATTTTCAAAATCTAATCAAATATTTTATTTATGGAAAATATCAATTTCCATAAATACTTCCAACTTTCCAAAAGTGGAAGATTTCCATAAATACTCTAGACTTTCCAAAATTGAAAAATTTCCATAAATACTTCTAACTTTCCAAAAGTAGAAAATTTCCAGAAATATCATTATGACTATCGCAAAACCATTTTACGATTATGTCGAAACACAACCTGGGCTCTGATACCACTGTTTGGTTTTCGGCACCGCGGCGAGTGTGTGTTCGAATATGTTTCGCAAACATGTGCACAGCGGAAGAAATAAAATTAATAAATCTACATTTATTACAACACACATATCACACGCATGCATAGTACAACATGTGTAGACATAACCGTAAATTTAAATTTGAAATAAAAGGAAATTTAACTACGTATACCTTTCGTATCACGTGTAGTGGGAACGACATCAACCGAAACGATCCTCGCTAGAATCGTCTCTATCCATATCCATGCCGAGTATCCTCGGGATGACTTCGCTAAGTCACGAGCCTCATCTTCGTACGGGTTACTAGCCTCGTGTTGAAGACGATGTGATCGAGAGATGATCACTATCCGAATCCAAATTCGGATCCAAAACCGAGTCCTCAAAACTCGCTTCTACGGAGAGGTATTCGTCAACCATTTGACGAATCCTTCGTCCTCCACCTCAGAGGATTACCGGAGATCAAATCCCTGGCAAGGCTACCGCTGTCGGAGCTCTAAACGTCATCCAAATGACGCTCCGACGAGAGGGAAACAAGCTGTCCAGAAAATTGGACAGCTTTGGTGGAGACCTTGCGCCGGCCAAATAAGGAAAGCGACTTGCTCACCTTGTCGCCGGAGCCAAGGAAGATCACCGGAGCTCCTCCGGCAGCAGCTCGACGCCGGCAATGGGAGAAGACGGCAGCAGCTGGTCGCCGGTTGGAGCTTCAAGGTGGGAGGCGGCAAGGGAGGAGGGTTGGCGCCGAAAATCTCCAAGGAGAGGAGGTGGGCGGCAACTAGGTTAGGATTTTGGATTAGGGCTTAACAATCCCTTAAGCCCTCTTATATAGAGAACTAATTCTCTTAATGGTTAATGAATTATAACCATGAGGCCCGTTAACCCGCTCCATTAATATATGTTAAAATAAACCAAACCATGATGGTTTATTTTAAGTTAAAACGAACCGAACCAACTTTTGGTTCATTCGTTTAAAATAAACCAAACCCTTTGGTTTATTCTCCTCCATTGGATTAGAACCAAACCATTTTGGTTCATCCATTTTGTCTTCATAAGACATGGCCCATCCATGCTTCCATTGCGACTAAAATGATTTTATGCTCGCTTCTTGTTTGGTCCAACCAAACTTAGTTTCTCTCGGTCTGAGAATCCCATTCTCAAGCTCATTTTAAATCCTTTGGATTACGCTCGTTGTGCGTGTGACCAAATAGGTTTTCGGTTTATGATGGCCGTCTATAATTAACCATTAATTATAGAACGATCATGAGTGGCACCTAGTAGTACATCATGATCCCCAATTAACCGAAAAGATCAACGGTTGATCCAGAACTATTTCTGAAACCCTTCAGCAGCTCGAATGAATCATGCCCCATTCCCTTCACTCATCTTATACCCACTTGGTTCAGGACATGGTCTATAGTGTCAGTCCCCACTAGGCTGACTACGTCACACCTAGCCCAAGTATCATTTCCTCGTCCTACGGATTCTAGTTACTGCACATGTATCGAAGAGTACCTTACTCTAAACATGTAATGCTTTGGCCAAAGACTTTAGTAACAATCCGACGAGAGGCCATGGGTATACATTGATGTGTTATTTTTCGCAAGTGCACGGTTGTCGTCAAGTAATAAAAATATCGATCCCACAGGGATTGGGTCAATTACCGAGTGGTCGTGATACCAAGTTATCTAGTCAATCGAATTGTGGTTTAAGCAAAGAACCTGATAAGTCAAGAACGACGAATGAGAAGAACGAGCTGAAAGTCAAGAGTTGAGGAGAATCTCAGGATATGGGTTTCACCACGTCGATGATTTATAAGGTGATTTAATTCTTTCCTACCCTTATTAGAGTTGTTTTGATGGAACCTATCCTAAGGTAAATCAACGGCCCCTTTCGAGGTCTACGTTAACTGTACCTATCAAACTCAATTTACCTGTCATTCGAGCATAGGGGATCATAATCAGCTAAAGGGACCTGTCACGAGACCCCCGCAAACCTCCCTATGTCTTACCTCGTTACTTGGTAAAAACTGGGTTTGATAGATCCATTAAATTCATGAGAGTTCCTCTAGAGTCAAATTTCCTCTTCACGGTAGGCTTGCACACGGGACCATAATCAGCTAAGGAGACCTGTCACGAGACCCCCGCAAGCCCTCATAGATACACTACCGCTACTAGTAGGAGTTATTCCCTAGTTGGTTCTGGCTTTCGGGAACTCGGGTTCACTGTTAGGTACTTCCCCTCTGCTCCTTAGATTTATCAATAAGAATCCAAAAGAACCAGATCAAAATAAACAATAGTTCAGGTAGTATAGATTATATCATCCGTCATAAATTGTCAAGGGCTACTCCCCCATCCTAAGATTACAGGATACTACTCCATAGTCTGACAAGAATTACTAGAGAAAGAAATTACGATACTGGGTGCCATATCCTTCTTCTGCCGACTCCTCTTTATCTTCTTCTGTCGTCGATCTCTGACCACCCGCCGTCCTCCTTTAGGGTTAGAATCTCTTCTCTTTTATAGCTTTGGCCTCCTCTTCAATTAAGGCAATAGATTTCCTACAGATTTCCGACGAAGATCCTGATTGCTCGCAGAAAAGGAATCCTGGAATCAGGCCAACACGCCCGTGCCACATGAGAACCTTTGGCGTGTCACGCATTTCCCACCGAGCGTGTTGCGCTTGAACCAGGGCGTGTCGAAGCTAAACTGGGGCGTGTCGGCTGCTGGCTCTCATGACACAGGCATGTTGATCGGTGAGCCAGGGCGTGTCGGCTGTTGGCTCTCATGGCACGGGCATGTTGATTTCTAACACGCCTGTGTTGTTTTGATACGCCTGTTTCTTCTACTGTTAACACAACAAAAAAAGTAGTCTCTTCGTCCAAAATATGCTAAACTTTAACTGAATCATGATAAAATACATGCTTAGGATATGAAATGTGATAGAATGCATGTATATGGAGTAGTGAAAACATAGCATGATTTACACACATCAAAATCCCCTAGTCCTAAACTTTTGCTTGTCCTCAAGCAAAGAAAACCCAAAAGACAACTTAATTATGGAAATGCTAGACACCATCCAGAGGTATACAATCTGATCTTAATCTTTTCAAAGCATTCCTAGTTGCCAAGTTTAAAAGATCCCTATATAGTGCTGCGTGAAAAGGTGGACTAAAGTCATTGGACACCAATCTGGACTTGACATCCCTTCTATCGTAGAATATTCTTATTTCCGGCATAGAGGCACTTACCTGCCTTAATGCATGGATCATTCTTACCTATCATCAAAAGGTCTCAAAGGAGCACTTTCCAAGAAGAGAGAAGGAAAGGAATTATAGAGAGCATTTCCCCAGTAACTAGTTAGTCTCAAAGGGGCACCTTTTAGGTGTTTCCCCAGTAACTACTTGGTCTCAAAGGGTGCTTGAAAACAATTCCGTAACCCTTTTTTTTTAAACAACTTCTAGTGAAAGTGTTTCTCCAGTAACCAAGTTACGCAAGTAAGTCTCCAATGGAAAATCGAGTACTCGTCTGATATGGGGGATTTAAATCTTTTCTTTGGATACCTCAGACCTATAGACCGTGTTAGAAGTGAAATAGGGTTCTTATCAAATAGGCAAAAAGGAATATCATGATCCGACCAATGTTCAGTTGTATTTCGCTAGATGAAAAAAATGCACTGTTATGATATATGAAAAGATGCAACAAGATGGCGATAAACTAAAAATCTAAGTAGAGATAAAACAAACAATAAAGGATGTGCATCGAAACTCACAAAATAGTTCAAGGTGGTCAATGGTCATCGTCTTCACTACTAGCATCCTCCTCTGCCCACCTACGTCGCTGCTCCTGGTAAAATTCCCGGGACTCCTGTCGAAATCTATCATCATCTTCCCTCGGGGCGGACTCATTCGGTGAAAAACTCATGACTCTCCTGTAAAAATCATTGCCTGTCCAAATGTTGTGTCACCATCACGATGGTGCTCCTCATAGCTTAGGGCATACCGATCCCACATACCAATGTGCGAGGTATGCTCGACCACTCTTGAATGATGATCGGAATCTGAAAAATCAAAGAAGAGTACCTGCGAAAGTACCATTGGTCGATGTAGGAAATCGTGGGGATTGGTGATGGCTCGGGGTTATGTGAGATGGCTCCTAGGAGGGGTGATGGAGCATGGGCGTTAGAGGCGGAAAGGGTTCTGGACATCTCTAAAAAGCCAATTGGATGAAGTACGCATGCTTATCCGCTCGTGGTTCTAAGAGGATTTTAATTCCATTTCTTAACACCAAACGATATCCCTCATCACATGCCTCAATCATCTTCATATTTATACAAGCATCCAAATCCAATCTAGGGCTAGCAGGACAATATTCAAGGTCATCTAAATCACATCCTAAGGCTACGACAATCCTAGTGATAATACCACCTATGACTATGACTCCGGATGGGCTATTACTAACCTTAACTAGATGTCTAACCATATGGGCTCCAGAATCAATATTAACTTCATTTAACATGGCCCATAAAAATTGTAACTCACTCTGCCTAGCCACCCCTGCACTATCATATCTTCCCGAGATTGTATTAGCCATGAATCTAAGGAGATAACGAAAAGTAGGATTAGGGATGTTAAATGATTTGGACCTAGATGCATCATAGGGGCGAGGGTCATCAGAAATTAATCTCCAAAATTGATGGTCAATAAAATGTCTATGAATTTGCCTCTCCCCTCCGCTAGGAAAATCAAATATCGTATTAAAATCACTTAAAGAAAGGGTAAACTCATGGTTCATTAATCTAAATTTTATTTTTCCTTCCTCACAATCCTTTCCTTGCAGTATTTCAGTAGATAGGGAGCTAAGGAATTCAAGAGTGATGCTCGGGTAAGTAAGATGATGGTGCGTGATAAACTCGGTCCATCCTATCCTATTAGTTAACCAAGTTATGTCATCTCTTAACCCTAGGGTGGTCAACGTGTAGAAGTCTATAGTTCTTGTAGATACTAACTTCCTTTTTTCAAGCTTACTGAATTTAGTCTTCATAACATCATCTCTAAAAACAATTCCATATGGATGGCTAGAGGTCGGAGGAGGAGGTTCGTTACCCAAATCCTGAGCTTTTCTTTTCCCCTTGTCCCTTGCCGAAGAGGAAGAAGCTCCTCCTCTAGTCTTCACCCGCTTGCTCATGGCGTTGGCGATGGAGAGACAAAGAGTTAGCTCACTACGCTTGAGAGAGAGACCACGGCGCTTCAACCTTGGATCGCGAGTGGAAAGTTAGGGGCATGCTCGGTTCGGCTTTAGAAGGCTATCGCACATAGGCGTGTCGAGCTCCTCTTACGCAAATACCGGACCCGTTTAGCGCGACATAGCGCGTGCTCCGTCGCTCCCAGCGTGCGCATCTAGCCAGCGTCGCAGCGATCTAGCCAGCGTCGAGTTTGAGAAGTGTGCGACACGGGCGTGCTAGTCAGCACGCTCTGCCTGTGTTGTCTTCGGGTACCAACAACACGCCTGTGTCGTTCGGCACAGGCGGGTCGTGTCAACTTGGCACGCAGTGGCACGCAGTGGCACGTATCCTGAAAACCTGAAAAAAATAAAAATAGAATAAAGAATAAAATAAAATAAAGTAAAGTGACTAAAAAAAATGAAAATAGCATGGGTTGCCTCCCAAGAAGCGCTTGTTTAAGGTCTTTAGCTTGACCCTCGCCATTACTCCTAGTTTTGGGGATATGGCTCGAGGAGTATGCTCGCCTCCTCATCTCTAATTAGCTCAACAGAATTGTTTGCGAAGTATCTCTTAAGTCTTTGACCATTTACTTTGAAAATTCCCGTAGACTCACTAGATATTTCAATAGCTCCATGAGGATAAACCTTTTCAACTCGATATGGCCCCGACCATCTGGATTTCAGCTTCCCAGGAAAGAGTTTCAGTCTGGAGTTAAATAGTAATACCAAATCTCCTTGATGGAATTCTCTGTGCATGATGTTCTTGTCATGCCACCTCTTCGTTTTCTCCTTGTAAGACCTTGCATGTTCATAAGCATCAAGGCGTAGTTCTTCAAGTTCATGTAGCTCTTTCTTTTCTCTCCTTTCTTGAGTCAAAATTAAGCCATTTAATTGCCAATATGCCTCTGCTCTATTTCAACTGGAAGATGACATGGTTTTCCATAAACTAATCGAACGGAGTCATTCCAATGGGTGTCTTGTAGGCAGTTCGATAGGCCCATAGAGCATCATCAAGTCTTAAAGACCAATCCTTCCTTGATCTTGATACTGTTTTCTCCAAGATAGTCTTGATTTCCCTATTCGAAACTTCTACTTGCCCACTCATTTGTGGATGATAGGGTGAGGCTAGTTTATGGGTTACTCCATACTTCTTGAGAAGACTTTCGAATTGTCTTTCGATAAAGTGTGAGCCTCCATCACTTATTACTGCTCTCGGTATTCCAAATCTTGGAAATATTATACTCTTAAAGAGCTTAATGACTGTTTTTGCATCACAAGAGGGGGATGGTAGAGCCTCAACCCATTTAGACACATAGTCCACTGCTACCAGTATATAGGTATTTTTATAGGAAGTAGGGAAGGGTCCCATATAGTTAATTCCCCAGACGTCGAACAATTCGACTTCCAATATCGAATTTTGAGGCATCTCATGTCTCCTTGATATGTTCCCGGTCCTTTGATAGCTGTCACAAGTCGTCACATAATTCCGAGAGTCTCTAAAAATATGAGGCCAATAAAATCCTGCTTGCAAAACCTTTGCCGCAGTCTTGTCTGTGCTCCTGTGACCTCCATATGCAGAAGAATGACAGTGATACAATATATCCTCAATTTCTTCTTCGGATACGCATCTTCGATATATCGCATCCGCCCCTTGCCTGAACAGGAATGGTTCGTCCCACACATAATGCTTTACATCCGAAAGGAACTTCTTCCTCTGATGATAACTCATGTGAGAAGGTATTATCCCGCAAGCTAGGTAGTCGGCAAAATCAGCATACCATGGAGCTTTGATTGTTCTAGCTGCTAGTAGCTGCTCATCCGGAAAGAAGTCATTTATAGCAAGATCATCGGCTCCTCCCGCATTTGGTTCTAGATGAAGCCTCGATAGATGGTCTCAGAACTACGTTCTCCTTGCTTGTCTCGAATTTCTAAGTCAAACTCTTGTAGGAGAAGTATCCACCGGATAAGTCTTGGCATAGATTCCTTTACTCAAAGAAATATCTTATGGTGCATGATCTGCGTAAACTATCACCTTGGTCCCTATGATATAAGATCCGAACTTGTCGAAAGCAAATACTATAGCCAAGAGTTCCTTCTCTGGTAGCATAATTCATTTGTGCTTCATCTAATGTTTCTTGGCGTAGTAGATTGCATACACCTTGCGATCCTTCCTTTGTCCTAACATCGCTCCCACAAAGAAAATCATTGGCATCACACATAATTTCAAAAGGGAGACTCAATCTGAGGTTGCATTATTGGGGCGGTTGTTAATGCTTCCTTTAACTCGAAAATGCATCAAGACAAGGATTATCAAAGTGAAACACAAAGATCTTTAGCAAGCAAATTAGTTAATGGTTTTGAAATTTTTGAGAAGTCTTTGATGAACTGCTTCGGTAGAACCCCATGTCCTAGGAAACTACGACTCTGACATCACTTGGAGGAGGCAACTTCTTGATCACTTCGCTTTTGCAATGTCCACCTCGAAACCACGGTGTGAGACAAGGTGCCCAAGTACTATGCCTTCATGCACCATGAAGTGGCACTTCACCAAGTTAAGCATTAAATTCATTTCCTCGCATCTCTGCAAGACCTTCACCAAAATAGACAAACACATATCAAAATCTACACCATATACAGAAAAATCGTCCATGAACACTTCCATTATATTCTCGATCATGTCGTAAAAATTGAAGTCATACACCTCTGAAATGTGGCCTTGCATAGTCCAAAAGGCATTCTTGAAATCAAAAGTACCATATGGTCAGTTGAAAGTTGATTTCTCTTGGTCATTATGTTAAATAGTGATTTGATAGATACCGGAGTTTCAATGTATGTAACAGAAATGCGTTTGTTTTGCCAATCGGTCTAGCATTTGGTCAATAAATGGGATGGGAAGTGGTCCTTTCTAGTTTCTTTATTCAATTTCCTATAATCAATGCACATTCTCCATCCCGTAATAGCTTCTAGTGGGGATTAACTCATTCAGTAGCATTCCTTATCACCGCACCCCCTTTCTTTGGCACGACATGGACTGGACTTACCCATTCGCTATCGAATATTGGATAGATAATTCCTGCATCTAGCAATTTCATGACCTCTTTCTTGACTATCTCTTTCATAGCTGGGTTCAGCCTTCTTTGATGCTCTATAGAGGTTTTAAAATTGTCTTCTAGTAGAATTCGTATGCAAACCGATGGACTAATTCCCTAATATCATCAATCTTGTATCCAATGACATTCTTATGTGTTTTCAATACCTCAATCAGTTTTTCGGTTTTACGCATTGCTCAGATTAGCATTAATGATCACAGGATAAGTAGAGTTTTCGCCAAGGAATTCATACCTGAGTGTGGATGGAAGAGGCTTAAGTTCTACCTGTGGTGTGAGGTTGGGGTCGCAAATTTCCAGCTCTTTATCCTCAACATCCCCTCTGAGCTTATTAAGATGAGTTTGTTCTGGTGCTCCTTCTAGTGTTGTTGACTGGAGACTGTCAATCCTACAACAAACATCAAAAACAGAAGGTTGTTTAACAGCTTTTGAAAGGTCAAATTCAATTTTGTCGTTTCCAAACGCAAGTGAGAGTTTGTGGTTCTTGACATCTATCATTGCTCTAGTAGCCAAGAAAGGTCTCCCCAAAATGAGTGGAATACATGGGTCTTCATCCATGTCTAGTACTACAAAATCTGCAGGAATAATAAAATTTCCCACCTGCACTGGTACATCTTCTAAGATTCCCAAAGGATATCTAATGGAGCGATCAACTAACTGCAAGGCCATAGTAGTTAGTTTCATTTCTCCTAAATCCAATTTCTTGCATATGGAAAGAGGTATCAGATTTACACTTGCGCCCAAATCGCAAAAAGCCTTATCAAAATTTGAGTCATTAATTATGCAAGGTATAGAAAAGCTACCTGGATCATTTAGTTTGGGAGGTACCATGTTCTTAATTAAAGCGTTGCACTCCTCTGTAAGAGCCACTGTTACGTGCTCCTCGACTTTTCTTTTATTTGTTAAGATGTCCTTCAAGAACTTGGAGTATGTGGGCATTTGTTGAAGAGCTTCTGTAAAAGGTATATTGATATATAGCTTCCTAATTACCTCAAGGAACTTACCAAATTGTTCATCCAATTTTTCCTTAATCGACCTTTGAGGAACGGGATAGGGGCTTATATGTTCTTGGTTCCTATTCGACACGCGCTGTGTCGTTTCGCAATTTGGGCGTGTCATTTCTGGAATTACCCGACACAGGTGTGTTGGCTGACACACGCTCGTGTGTCTGCTTTCCCTCATGCGTGTTGAGCAACACGCCCTGGGTCAGGGTGTGTTGTCGGCTTCCTTTGCTATTCAGCCCAGGCGTGCTGTCTTCTTCCAACTCTGACACGCTCGTGTCGAGGTCGCTTGTTTAGTCTCCTTCTAAAATCCTTCCACTTCTCAAACTTATAGAATTACAATGCTCTACTGGGTTTATCAATTTCCAGAAATCTGCGGGCATCCTGATCTTTGGTGGCAATTTGGGAAATTTGATTTTCCAGCATTCTTGTGTGATTAGTCAAATTATCAACCTTGCTTCCCAATTGCTTGATTGCCTCAGTATTATTTTGATGTTTCCTATTTGATTCTACAATATGCTGCCGAAATTCATCATTTATCTTCCCCTGACACGTAATAAAATTTTCCATCATCTTTTCTAAGCTCGACTTGGGTCTGGTTTGAAATCCGAAGGTGCTCCAAAATTGTTCGATCCGGAAGAATTTTGATTTGCTCTATACGAAAAGTTGGGATGATTCCTCCAACCGGGATTGTACATGTTTGAGTAAGGGTTGCCACCATTAGGCTTCTGATTAAAATTATTTAGCGCATCCACTTGCTCAACCCCAGCTCCTTCAGATGGTGCGTGTAGGATTTGGCAATTCATCGCTACATGTCCTGTTACACCACAGATCTCAAGTGACATTAGATGAGTTTACAAATGATACATTAAAATGTTCGAGCTTTTGAGTTAACGATCGACTTTTGCCGAGTAGATCAATGGTACTTACCTCAAACTTACCGCATTTTAGTTTGATATCCTCGCTCAGAGCCCATTAGTGAAAATTCATTGCCACATTCTCGATGATCTCAAAAGCTTCATCCAATGTTTTGTTCATAAGAGCTCCTCCTGCAGCAGAATCAAGAGAAACTTTAGTAGCATACGAGATTCCATTGTAGAAAGTATGAACAATGAGCCACTTCTCCAGCCCATGATGAGGGCATTGCTGTAGTAATCCCTTAAATCTGTCCCAGGCTTCAAATAATGTTTCTCCATCCTTTTGCGCAAAATTCGTGATTTGGTAACGAAGACTTGCAGTTTTACTGGGTGGAAAATACTTGTCTAAGAATCTTTGCTCGGTGATCCTGTAGTTATACAATCACGGAAGAGAGTGTAGCCAAGCTCTAGCTTTGTCCTAATGAGAAAGGAAACAAGGCGATCCTAATAGCATCACCAAAGAGGCTCCATTCAGCTTTTAAAGTTTTGCAAAATTCCAAAAATACTTCCAAGTGTAGATTTGGATCTTCAAAGGAGTGCTCCTCCGAATTGATCTTTGTTGGACCATGGATAGTAGAGCCGGTTTTAATTCAAAATTGTTCGCCTCAATAGGGGTCTTCTAATACTGATCTCAATCCCTTGTACTAGGTGATGCATAATCCCTTAGAGGTTTATTCTCATTCGATCGATCACCATGTTGGAGGTCAGATTTTCTTCCTGTCATTGCTGAAATCTTCTTCTAGCAAGGAACGTTCTCTCTATCTCAGGATCAATATCGATGATTTCCCTATTAAATCTGTGCATGCAACGACAAGAGAGGCTCCCAAAACAGGAATTCAGAATAGACAAAAAGAAAGATAAAAAAAACAGAAATAGAAATCTAGATTAACTAAATCACGCTCAATTCAATATTGAGTGCCAATCCCCGGCAACGGCGCCAAAAACTTGATGTGTTATTTTCCGCAAGTGCACGGTTGTCGTCAAGTAATAAAAATATCGATCCCACAGGGATTGGGTCAATTACCGAGTGGTCGTGATACCAAGTTATCTAGTCAATGGAATTGTGGTTTAAGCAAAGAACCTGATAAGTCAAGAACGACGAATGAGAAGAACGAGCTGAAAGTCAAGAGTTGAGGAGAATCTCAGGATATGGGTTTCACCACGTCGACGATTTATAAGGTGATTTAATTCTATCCTACCCTTATTAGAGTTGTTTTGATGGAACCTATCCTAAGGTAAATCAACGGCCCCTTTCGAGGTCTACGTTAACTGTACCTATCAAACTCAATTTACCTGTCATTCGAGCATAGGGGATCATAATCAGCTAAGGGGACCTGTCACGAGACCCCCGCAAACCTCCCTATGTCTTACCTCGTTACTTGGTAAAAACTGGGTTTGATAGATCCATTAAATTCATGAGAGTTCCTCTAGAGTCAAATTTCCTCTTCACGGTAGGCTTGCACACGGGACCATAATCAGCTAAGGAGACCTGTCACGAGACCCCCGCAAGCCCTCATAGATACACTACCGCTACTAGTAGGAGTTATTCCCTAGTTGGTTCCGCCTGAACTCGGGTTCACGTTAGGTACTTCCCTCTGCTCCTTAGATTTATCAATAAGAATCCAAAAGAACCAGATCAAAATAAACAATAGTTCAGGTAGTATAGATTATATCATCCGTCATAAATTGTCAAGGGCTACTCCCCCATCCTAAGATTACAGGATACTACTCCATAGTCTGACAAGAATTACTAGAGAAAGAAATTATGATACTGGGTGCCATATCCTTCTTCTGCTGACTCCTTCTCTTTATCTTCTTCTGTCGTCGATCTCTGACCACCCGCCGTCCTCCTTTAGGGTTAGAATCTCTTCTCTTTTATAGCTTTGGCCTCCTCTTCAATTAAGGCAATAGATTTCCTACAGATTTCCGACGAAGATCCTGATTGCTCGCAGAAAAGGAATCCTGGAATCAGGCCAACACGCCCGTGCCACATGAGGGCACTGGCGTGTCGCGCATTTCCCACCGAGCGTGTTGCGCTTGAACCAGGGCGTGTCGAAGCTAAACTGGGGCGTGTCGGCTGCTGGCTCTCATGACACGGGCATGTTGATCGGTGAGCCAGGGTGTGTCGGCTGCTGGCTCTCATGGCACGGGCATGTTGATTTCTAACACGCCTGTGTTGTTTTGATACGCCTGTTTTTTCGCCCTGTTAACACAAAAACACCCAAAAGCAGTCTCTTCGTCCAAAATATGCTAAACTTTAACTGAATCATGATAAAATACATGCTTAGGATATGAAATGTGATAAAATGCATGTATATGGAGTAGTGAAAATATAGCATGATTTACACACATCATACATCTCCTCGCAAGGAGTGGTGAATCCTTTATAGGCTATTCAAACACCTTCGATCACTTCGACTTATACCCAATCATCCCGGGTCCACATCTCCTTAGAGATGTTTGCTTAAGATGTCAAAGCATAAGTCTCCATGATCAAGATGACTTGAATACTGCAAGTCAAAGGAACATCGCACTTAAGCTAGAGTAAGAACTTCATTGACATATCTATATATGCAGAGAACCATATGAAGTCTTACGGCTGGTCACTCTAATGAACTAGTTACCATAACTAGCATCCACAATTAACTCCGGACATCACAATGTCTCCAGCCAGTGAGAATCAGCTGCTTGGATACACCAAGGAGTATACCTCGTGCTAGTCTCAACAGAATTGATGGTGTCCAAATCCATCAATTTATCGACTAGGGATAATTCCGATACATCACAATTACACATGTAGAGATACTCACTAGTTGTGATCCAATCACAAATTCTCTCATGCTGTGAATCGTATCGTTGACATTCAGTAAATGAGTTTAAGATCCAATCAAATAGATGAAACATGTATACTCAAATAGTGAATCTTCATTTATCATATAAATGGTTCATACATAAGGTGATTGCCTTAGGACATCTCTCATATATTACTAACAGTTGTTGTTGCCCATTGCCCTATTGTTACCCATACCCTCTTGATGGTTGGAAGTTCACCGAGTTTTTCCAATAGGAAAAATTTGGGTGGTTCCTCCATCCGGGATTGTAAGTGTTGGAATACGGCTTGTTGGACCTTAGATTATGATCCCCAACCGCGTCGACGTGCTCAATCTTCTCTTCTAAGCCACCTTTCCTTCCATAGTAGTCCTCCTGATACACTGCTGCTCCCTCTTCAAAGTCATTGGCCGCACATGCAGAAATAGGATTTAAAGAGTCGAACAATCTGCTAAGTGCGTCCATCCTCACTACTAGGTGGTCTACGGAGTTGACTGATGCATGCGAACGCGACTTCAAATCTCGGAGACCGTCGAGGACTCGAAGCGCGCGCTCTCACTCAATGCCCGCAAGTGCACGAATGTCATCAAGTAATAAAAAGATTTTCAACCCCACAGGGACTGAGATTCGAGTACCGATTTGGTAAGTGGGCGTTATTGTTCGGAATTCAGTTCTAAGGGTTGTGATTGCGAGGATCGATGGTGAGACCAACTTAATACGGTGTCACACAGAAGAAGAAAGAAACTAGTCGCGAGTCTTTGAAAGGGATTCTAGGATTTTGATTTCATTTGTGTGTCATAGAACACGACATCAATTGGGTTTTGTCTAGGTTTCTAGCGACGATTTTGTGGAAAGGACATCATACACTCCCCCGATGAGCCTTCGCATCTATCAGAAGCTACCTGTACCATTACCAGGTCTACCCCTGGACTTAAGATAGGATAGTCGGTACGAGGACGCCGAATCGATCCCTGTGACGAGTCAAAAATGGGGTGTGTTTCCTACTCTATTGCATTCTTCTACCCACGGTTATGAGAGATGAGGCCAACCCCTAGGTTCCTCCTTAATTCTCTAAAATCATAGATACGAGGGTTGTCACCCCTCGTATTAGCTAGCACAATAGATAGAAAACCAAAACACGTAGATATCGGTCTAAACTAATACCTATTGCAAATACAAATTCAAGAACAAAATTCAATTTGGAATAACATGTTCTACGCACACAAACTACTCCCTAATCCTAGAATCAAAGAGTCTACTCCATAAATAAGAGAGGAGAAACACAAAGCACGATCATGTTCGTATAAACAATGGAAATTATGCAAAGAACAAAAATTACAATGCAATGTGGCTCTTCTCTCCGGTGTTGAAGTGCATAACTTGGATCTCCGATGACTTTCTTCCTCCCCGTTACGAGTTCCCGAAGCTTTTTAGAGCGTTGGAGTATCATCTCGGCTGTCGTGCCTCCCCCCTAGGGTTTGGGCGTAGCCTCCTTTATATAGACATCAGCCTGGATCTCCCCGAAATCTAGAAAATAACCGACTCACATCGGAATCGCACAGCGCCACACGATCGTGTGGATCCACATGGTTAGGCCGTGTGTGGCACTACAGCGCAGGCCGTGTGTTTTCAAAGTGCTGGGCTGTGTGTCATTCTGCTATAGCTGCCAAATGTCTTTTTTTCGGTCCAAAAGTGCGCCATTTTTCCCGTATAATGCTGTCCTGCACACAAAAGTACAACGAGCAGATCTCCGAACTAGAATATAGGAAATGCATGCAAAATAAAGTAAAATATGCATGAAACAAACATAAAACGAAATGAGAAGTGAGCGAAAACTACTCCTAAAATCCTATATGTTTTGCTCACATCAATTCCCCTAGACTTAAGTTTTTTCTTGTCCTCAAGCAAACTTCAGTGCCATGAAATTTTAAAAAGGTATTATTCCATACTTAGCATTTCAACTAGATTTATCAAGTGGTATTTGCAATCAAAGCAAAATAGATATGTTCTAGAAATTCACTAAGTTAGCTTATCGTGCTCGTGCTAAGCAAATCTTCTTAGGGGATACCCATTCCATGGTAAGTTAAGTCGTCATCCTATAGCTTTCCTAAGGTCTCCTGCTCTTAGGCACTTACCTACCCAAAGCAAGGGTCATTCCCTAGATCTAGCACACAGTCTCAAAGGCATGCTTGGTATTGAGAGAAATTGGTAGGTGTTTCCCCAGTAACCTAACTCGGTCTCAAAGGGGCACCTAACCATTTCCACCCACGACAACTGTTTTTTTTATCCCTCATATTTGTTTTTCAATTTTTTTTCTTACTCTCTTTTTCTTTCTTTTTTTCTTTATTTTCTTATTCCATTTTTGTTTTCTCTTTTCTCTCTCTCTAGGAATTTTAATTTTTTCAAATGGGCTTCTACAATCGGAGCATCTCCATTAACTAAAATACTAAATCTAGAGTCACCTATGGATTCCAAAGTACTAGACTACTAAGATGAATTATAACTACGTACGTACTAGATTTTCCCTTTCAGAATGTTCATCATGTGTAGGTGTAAAAATAAAAGCTAACCAGTGTAAGTCTAGAACATTCATTTAGAGCAAATAAAATAAAATACCATGAGGTAAATAGAGTTAAGCTACCCATGGAAACAACTCATGAACAAACTTTAGAAATACTACTGAGGTAGCTTAAATATATCAAAAATTAAGTACTCAAGAAACTAAAAACTCTATGTATGAACAAATGAATGCTAACTAAAAATGCAAATGACAGGAAAGAGACTACTGCTAGAAACAAAATAAATCAAGACTTGGGTCCCCCCCAGACGTAAGCGAAGCATAACTCTAGTATGGTGGACGAGGTGGAAAGTCCGGTAGCCTCAGCATCTTGGGCTCCTAGGAGAATCTGGTATTCATCCGCTGATGTCACATGTACATGTGGTCGATCTGGTGGATGCAGCGGTCGCTCTGTGCTCCTCCTCCCAGGCACACTCTGCCTGCTGGGCATGCATGTGTTGTCGTATCTCCTGGCGGTAGGTGGCCTCATCTTGGCGACGAGCAACCTCCTCCTAGAAGTAGACGCGGGTCTCGTCGTAGAACTCCTTAGCCCGCTGGAAGTGCTCCCGGAAGCCTTGAAACTCTGCCTGCATGTAAGCGCTCTACTCCTCCAATCGTTGCCTCTGCATCTGCTACTCGGCATATATGTCATCGAGGCACGATGGAACTCCAAAAAATCATAGGCAGATGTACCTGCATCCTACTCAAAAGTAGAAAAAGGTGGTGGTACAGGTGCAGGCTCATGTCTACGTGGACTAGGTGGGCTCCTATGCATGCGTGGACTGGAGGGAGAGTGATATAAAGGGGGAGAGATGGGTGCCGATGTGGATGGTCCCTCATATGGCGGGGACTCCACTATCAGGTCTAAGCGCCAATTGGCACGTGTGGTGATGGTGGTACGATCAGGGTCGGGGAGCCTAAGGGATGATAGGTTTTTCCTTACAAAGCCAAGGAGTGTCCCTCTCTCACTATCATCTTCATGACCATGCACACTCTCAGGTCGATCCTAGGGCTCCCCTCTATACTATCAAGCGCGGTGTAGTCGTACCCCATCCTATGGAAAATATGGGTAAGTAGGCCCCCCACAATAATCTCTCCTCTGGTTGCTTTGCCAATTTTCACTAGGTGTCTAATGAAATGGGACCCTACATCAATGCTACTCCATTCTTGTTGCATGTCCCATAAGCAAAGCAGCTCACTAGCTCTCACTACACCGTCACGCTCCCCACGACCAAAAATAGTGCTTGCCATAATTCGGTGTAGGTACCGGAAAATGAGGTTTTGGAGGCGCGATGCTTTGGCCCTAGAAGGGTCATACGCATGTTCTCCTGTTAGTTCGGTCCAAAAGATCCGAGAGTTAAACCCGATAGGGGTTCTGTTTTCTCCCCCACTAGGCAAGCCAAAGCATGTGTTCCATTGGTGTAGTGTCCATTCATGCTCAATGTTAAATAGCCTAAAGGTAATCCTACCCTCTTCACTCTCTCTTCCCATTAAGATTTTTGCTTCTAAAGAACTCAAAAATTCTAGAACTATCCTAGGGTATGTTGGGTGTCTTATCCCTATTATCTCTCCCCATCCCATTTTTGCAAATAGGGCTTGAATATCACCAAACAAACCTAGGGATTCTAAGAGATCTTCATCAAGATACCTAGTAGTGGTGATTATTCTAGTAGAAAGCATATCAAATCATTCCCTATGCTCATTATTGAGAAAGAGAAGGGTTGGAAAAGCGTTACCTTCCTCCGGAGCTTGAGGGGGGTCCGTTCTCCTTGTTCTTTGCTTCAAAGCACCAGATCGAGATGTCACTTGCTTGGTCCACCTCATCCTTACTTCTTTTGAGCTTCCTTAAAGATTGGAAAGGCTTCTAGGTGGTGGAGAAGAGGGATTCACACGGCTAGGGCAAGAAGAATCAAAGCACACGACGCATTTGGGGCGAAAACACACGGTGCGTTCCATTTAACCCCTGCGTGATACGGCCGTGTGAAAACACACGGCCATGCCATGTGCACCGCTAGAAGGTGGGACACAGCTGTGTGAAAACATACAGCCTGGTTGTGTGTCCCCCATTTCCTTCTCACGGTGCACAACGATCGACTTCTCCTTACTTGCTCAGTCGTGTAGGTTCAAAGAGATTTTTATTTTTACCTAGCAGAATTTTTCTAGTCCTAATTCATGTTAAAAATGATAAATGAATGGAATCCAAAGTTCAAATTAAATAAATGAAAGAAAAAATAAAAACTAAACTTGGGTTGCCTCCCAAGAAGTGCTTTGTTTATGGTCTTTTAGTTCGACCCTACTCCATTGTCTTAACTTGGCTCCGGAGGTTCTGTGAACCTCCATTCATCCGTCTCGGAGTTGACATCTGGTGGGTTCAACTCTACCTTACTGAAAGTGTAGTCGTCTAAGAAGGGAGCTCTACACTCTGACAGATTGAAGATGATGATCTCCCCGTCTACCTCCAAGGAGATCTTGTGCGCCTTTACGTCTATTAATTCTCCCGCAGTCACCAGAAAGAGTCTTTTTAAAATGATGGGGTTCTGGGGATTTAGTTTTGTGTCAAGTATAATAAAATCTGTGTGTATCACAAAATTCTCAATGACCACAGGCACATATTTTAACATGAAAACGGGCTAGAATGCATAGGGTATCACGCTAATTGATGACCCCAAGTCGCACAATGCTTCATCAAAGCTTTCCCTATAAATCGAGCAGTGGATAACAAATTCATCAGGGTCCTCAAACTATGGTGGAGTTCTATCTTCGATCTCATCTTGGTTGGGTAAGGTGGAAATCATGGTTGCACACCCCTTGGTGGATCTATTCTTCTGGCCCACTCTTTCGTCATATATTCCCTCCTCCTTGACTTGACTCGGCTTGGGAAATGATGAAGAACTATCCATAGGTTGCGACATGGTTTGGGCTATCTGGGCCACTTGTGTTTCCAACATCCACGTGTGACTTGCAAGACCGTCAACAGTAGCCTTCAAATCCCTAAGTGACTCTTCTATTTTCTGATGTTGGCCTCGAAACTCTTCATTGGCCTTTGTTTGGGTAGCAATGAAATCTTCCATCATCAATTCTAGCCTAGACTTCTGTGGTTGCTGCTGCTCATATCCTCCTGATAGTTGGAAATTCCCTGAGTTATTCCGATAGGAAAAGTTCGGGTGGTTCTTCCATCCGGGATTGTAAGTACTTGAGTATGGGTTGTTGGGCCTTTGACTGTAATCTCCAACCGCATCGACATGCTCAATCTGCTCTACTAATCCACCCTGCCTTTCATAGTAGTCCTCCCGATACGTTGCTGCTCCTTCTCCAAAGTCATTTACCGCACATGCAGAAATAGGATTGAAAGAATCGAACTGTCTGCTAGGCGCATCCAACCTCACTGCCATGTGGTCCATGGAGTTGACAACATATCATCCCGTGGCAGGAGCTGGGTGACTATGTTCGGAAGTCCATTGATGGTGGTTTTGGGCCACCTCTTCTATTAGCTCTTTCGCTTCCTCGATAGTCTTGTTCATAAGTGCTCCTCCTGTGGCAGAATCGAGGGGCATCTTTATGGCGTACGTGATCCCATTATAGAAGATGTAGATCACCAGCCACCTTTTCAGTCCATGATGGGGGCATTGATAGAGTAGCCCGTTGTAGCGATCCCAGGCTTCAAATAGGGACTCCCCTTCTTTCTGACGGAAGCTCGTTATTAGATGTCGCATGTGAGCAGTCTTGCTAGGTGGGAAGTATTTATTCAAGAACTGCTACTCACATTGCCCCCATGTAGTAATGCTTCCCGAAGGCAGGGAGTGAAGCCATGCCATAGCCTTATCCCGCAATGAGAATGGGAATAAGCTCAGGCGGATCGCGTCTGCAGAGACTCCATTAATCTTCATTATTGAGCAGATTTCCAAAAATGTCTCCAGGTGTCGGTTCGGGTCTTCAGTCGCAATTCCCCCAAATTGACTATGTTGGACTATGTGTATGAGTGCCGGTTTCAGCACAAAGTTGTTTGCTGAAATGGACAGTCCAGCTATACTCGGCCTAAATCCTCTAGCACTAGGGGCTGGGTAATCCCGCAAAGGTCGACTACCTATATTCACCTCTGATGCAGCTTGGTCTTCCATCCTCTTCTGTTCAGCTCTCCGGCGATGATAGGTTCGTTCGATTTCTAGATTGATCGGAATCAGGCCTTCCGATCCTAAGCGTCTATGCATACAAGGAACTGAGCCACCAAATTAGGAGTATTACCTAATACTTAATTAAAATAGAATATAGCCTAAACTAATACTAAATCAAATGCAGAAAATTTAACTAAAGGTTAATGCAATGTAATTACTTAAGTAAATCTATTCTTACTCTAGATATTAAAAATCTAAAATCGAAGTAAATAAAAATAATAGAAAGTAATAAAAGTAAATCAAGTAAATAAATCTACCTTAAGTCCGATCCAATATCCGCTTCTTGATTCGATATCGAATCAATCAATCCTCGAAAACGGTGCCAAAAACATGATGCACGCGAACGCGACCTCAAAACTCGTGACGGAGACCATCGAGGACTTGAAGCGTGCGCTTGCGCTCAACGCCCACAAGTGCACGGATGTCGTCAAGTAATAAAAAGATTATCAACCCCACAGGGATTGAGATTCGAGTACCGATTTGGTAAGTGGATGTTATTGTTCGGAATTCAGTTCTAAGGGTTGTGATTGTGAGGGTTTATGGCGGTCCTAAATCAATACGGTGTCACACAGAAGAAGAAAGAAACTAGTCGTGAGTCTTTGGAAGGGATTCTAGGATTTCAATTTCGTTTGTGTGTCACAGAACACGTTATCAATTGGGTTTTGTTTAGGTTTCTAGCTACGATTTTGTGGAAAGGACATCATACACTCCATCGATGAGCCTTCACATCTATCGAAAGCTACCTCTCCCATTACCAGGTCTACCCCTGGACTTAGGACGAGATAGTCGGTATGATGATGCAGAATCGATCCCTACGACGAGTCGAAAATAGGGCGCGTTTCCTACTTTATCGCATCCTTCTACCCACGGTTATGGGAGATGAGGCCAACCCCTAGGTTCCTCCTTAATTCTCCTAAATCTTAGATACGAGGGTTGTCACCCCTCGTATCGGCTAGCACAGTAGATAAAAAACCAAAATGCATAGATATCACTCTAAACTATACCAATTGCAAATACAAATTCAAGAGCAGAATTCAATTTGGAATAACATGTTCTATGCACACAAACTACTCCCTAATCCTAGAATCAAAGAGTCTACTCCATAAATAAGAGAGGAGAAACACAAAGCACAATCATGTTCGCATAAACAATGGAAATTATGCAAAGAACAAAAATTACAATGCAATGTGGCTCTTCTCTTCGGCGTTGAAGTGCATAACATGGATCTCCGGTGGCTTTCTTCCTCCCCGTTGTGAGTTCCCGAAGCATTTTAGGGTGTCGAAGTGTCGTCTCGACTGTCGTGCCTCCCCCCTAGGGTTTGGACGTAGCCTCCTTTATGTAGACATCAGCCTGGATCTTCCCAAAACTTGGAAAATAATCGACTCGCATCGGAATCACACATTGCCACATGGCTATGTGGATCCACACGGCCAAGCCATGTGTGGCGCTGCGGCGCAAGCCATGTGTTTTCACAGGGCCGGGTTGTGTGTCATTCTTCTCTAGCTACTATGTCTTTTTTTTTCGCTTCAAAAGTGTGCCATTTTTCCCGTATAATGCTGTCCTGCACACAAAAGTACAATGAGCAGATCTCTGAACCAGAAAATAGGAAATGCATGAAAAATACAGTAAAATATGCATGAAATATACATAAAATGAAATGAGATGTGAGTGAAAACTACTCCTAAAACCCTATATGTTTTACTCACATCATTGACAGCATATTGTCCCGCTGCAGGAGCTGGGTGACTACGCTCGAAAGCCCATTGATGGTGGTTCTGGGCCACCTATTCAATCAATTCCTCTGCTTCCTCGATAGTCTTGTTCATTAGCGCTCCTTCTACAGCAAAATCGAGGGATATCTTTGTGGCATATGTGATCTCATTATGGAAGATGTGGATCATCAACCACCTTTCCAGTCCATGGTGGGGGCATTGGTTGAGTAGACTCTTGTAGCGACCCCTAGCTTCAAATGAAGACTCCCCCTCCTTCTGACGGAAGCTCGTGATTAGATGGCGCATGCGAGCAGTCTTGCTTGGTGGAAAAAATTTATCCAAAAAAATCTGCTCACACTGCTCCCATGTAGTAATGCTTCCTGATGGTAGCGAGTGAAGCCATGCCTTAGCCTTATCCCGCAATGAGAAAGGGAATAGGCTCAAGCGGATCGCATCGGCAGGTACTCCATTGATCTTCATTATCGAGCAGATTTCCAAAAATGTCTCCAAGTGCCGGTTCGGGTCTTCAGTCGCAACTCCTCCAAATTGACTTTGCTGGACCATGTGTATAAGAGTAGGTTTCAATTCAAAGTTTTTTGTCGAAATGCATGGTCCAGCTATATTCGGTCTAGATCCTCTGGCACTAGGGGATGCATAATCCCACAAAGGTTGACTACCTATGTTCACTACGGATGCATCTTGGCCCTCCATTCTCTTCTGTTCAACTCTCCTACGATGGTAGGTTCGTTTGATTTCTAGATCGATCGGAATCAGGCCTTCCGATCCTAGGCGTCAATGCATACAAAGAACCGAGCCACAAAACTAGGAGTATTACCAAATGCTCAGAAACAAGAAATAAACTAATCTAGCTTACTAAATCAAATGAAGAATAGCTAATTATAAAAGAAATCATAATACTACTGCTAAAATAAAAATTAAATCTAGATATGGAAAATCAAAAATTGAAGTAAATAAAATAAAATAAAAGATAAAAGTAAAACTAGTAAATAAAGCTAACCTAAGTCCGATCCAATTATCCGCTTCATGATTCGATATCGAATTAACTAGTCCCCGACAACGACACCAAAAATTTAATGCACGCGAACGTGACCTCAAATCTTGCGATGAAGATCGTCGAGGGTTCGAAGTGCGCGCTCGCGCTCAATCCCCGCAAGTGCACGAATATCGTCAAGTAATAAATAGATTATCGATCCCACAGGGACTGAGATTCGAATACCGATTTGTTCAGTGGACATTATTATTTAGAGTTCAATTCTACTGGTTGTGATTAAGAGGGTTATCGGTGTTTCTAACTCTAGTACAGTGTCACACGGAGGAAGAGAATGGTTGCTACGAGCCTTTTAGGGAATCCTAGGATTTCAGTTTCTCTTGTACGTCGCAGAACACGCTACCAATTCGGTATTATCTAGACGTCTAACTATAGCCTTATGGAAGGGACATCATACACTCCCCTGATGAGCTTTCGCATCTATTGGAAGCTACCTCTGCCATACCAAGTCGACCCCTGGTGTTATGAAGGGGTAGGCAGTACAAGGATGTCGAATCAATCCCTGCGGTGAGACGGAACATATCTCGTTTCCGACTCTATCGTATCCTTCTATCTATGGTTACGGGAGATGAGGCCAACCCCTAGGTTCTTCCTTAATTCTCTTAAATCTTTGATATGAGGGCTATCACCCCTCATATCAGCTTCGCACAGTAAATAGAAGACCAAAACAAATAACTATAGATCTAAACAATCACCAATTGCAAATATAAACTAAAGAATCAAAAATATATTTGGAATAACATGTCCTACGCACACAAACTACTCCCTAATCCTAGAATCGGTAAATCTACTCCATGAATATAAGAGAAGAAAAACAAAGCATGATCATGTTCAAATATACAATGGAAATTATGCACGGAAAGTAAATTACAATGCAATGGGGCTCTTCTCTTTGGCGTTGAGGTGCAGAACTTGATCCTCGAGCGGCTTCCTTCCTCCCCGTTGTGAGTTCCAAAAGCTTTTTAGGGCGTCAGAGTGTTGTCTCGGCCATCGTGCCTCCCCCCTAGGGTTTGGGCGTAGCTTTCTTTATATAACCATGAGGCTGTCTCTTCACGAAATCCGAAAAAATACCTAATCGCATCAAAATGGTTGGCCGCCACACAGCTGTGTGTTTCCACACATCCAGGCCGTGTGTGGCCCTATGGTGGCCAATCTCGAGATTCGGACATGGCTGTGTGTAGCCACACGCCTTAGCCGTGTCCCCTACTGTATCCAGCTACCAAATGATTTTTTTCGCTCCGAAAGTGCATCGTTTTCCCTATGAAATGCTATCCTACACACAAAAGTACAAAGAGCAGATCTCCGAACCAGAAAATAAAAAATGCATACAAAACAAATTAATATATGCATGAAACAAGTATAAAATGCAACAAGATATGAGCAAAAACTGCTCCTAAAATCCTATATGTTTTATTCACATCATCGATCTCAATCTGCAGTCGCCCTTGGATCACTACAAGCTTGGCTTCGTCGGCGTTGTTACCCTCTCGCCGATCCACCTCTTCGATCGTTGGCCTCCCGTTTGCACATCACAGCCAATCCTCTCTGCAACATTTCAGATTTGGGATGCGGTTTGTGTTGCTCTATTTATGCGGTGTGTGTGGAGTTTTGAAGGTTCTATTTGTATATATGAACAACCCTTGTGCTCTGGTAGTGACTCTAGAAGAGGATTATTATCAGCTATTTTCTTACCATCGGATTTAGGGTTACTCTGTGCAACTACTGACCAAGTGTTTCTCTTCTATTGCCCAACTAAATCTACCCGGTTCATATTGTGTTTGACATAGAATGTTAATATGTCGGTGTGTTGATTACAGAGTCAGTATTTACTCTACCACATTGTAGGTGTTGTATTATGGTACTTATACTCAGGTTGTATGAGTTACATCGTGCCGATCTTCAGGTATGTCAGTACCTTATGTTATTATTATTGATCAGTTTAGTCATACAATTGTTATATCATGCAGGTGCATATTTGTTATACCTTTAGACAACATATTATTGACTCTCATGTGATATATATATATATATATATGTATGTATGTATATTATGCATGCACTTTTATTCTTATTACCGCTGAGTTTTATACTCACCACCACAGACCCTGGGTTTCCTGTTGCCCAGGTAACAGGTAGCCGACTTCGTGATGGGCTTGGAACACCACTGGCTTGCATCATCTCATCTCACTTCTGAGGGTCCCGACTTGGATTTATGTTTCCTTTTATTTTTGAATGTTTCATATATCAATCTGGATTTATATGGTGGATGTTGTGTTTGATATTATTGATGTACGCACTTGTTGATTCGGGTTTTGACGATGCTTTCTTTATGTTATGTTAGTCGTACCGGTATGCACTGAATGTAGTTGTTATGTCGCTGTGATAGTTTCCATTGTGTTTTGTTATATATACATTTATATATATGTTGTTGTGATTGTGGGCGAAAGGCCTTATATCAACATGATATGTTGTCACGTACAGGGGAAATGTTGTCTGTTTGCTTTTTAGCTCGGCATACTCTCGGGGCGTGACAACTTTATTGGTATCAGAGCCCTAGGTTTTGCGATGTCATATAATGATATTTTGGTTAATTCTTGTATTCTCGGGAGTCAATTTGTTTCGATTTTGGTTTTGTGAGATGAGATTGACAACGGCATGAGCTCCGAGCAGCATGAAGTAAGAATTCCTGATAATTTATATTCTAGTTAGATACTTATCTAAACTTGTTCAACATGTGTATAAAGAAAGAGTTATGGCACATGTACAGACTTGTAGTAGGGGTCGTCTGTTGGAAATCATGCTAGCCCTCGGAATGCTCATCGGCTCCCATGTCCCCGGATTAAAATTTTCACTAATGAAAAACTAATCCGGATGGGATGAGTTTCCTAAGCACAACCAATTCGTCGTCGTGCTAATGACTCGAGGGATTGCTTGAACAAACTTGTTGTTCAAGCAATCAAGCTCTTCTAGTCGGTTAGCCGCGGAAGAGACGACGGACGGATCGCTGGTTTTTGTGTTTGTTTTCGGGGTCCATGATTATACAAATACATACGAATGTAAACTAGTATAATCAACACATACTAACATAAAGAACATAAGCTAGCATAACAATAAGAACATGAAAAGATCAATAATAAAAGTTGTAAAACTTTTATACCTCTCGATCTTCTATCGTATGTCCTAACCTCCTTGTAGACTTCGTGTGGGCGAAGATCCTCCACAAGTTGAAGCTTCCTCGATCTTCTTCAATCCAAAGAAAGAAGAACTCTCTTTCCCTTCTTGCTTGAGCCAACCACCAATCCTCAAAGGATTGATGTCGCCGGCCCAAAGAATAGAGAGAACAAAATGGAAACAACCAAGGAACCGAACTAGGGACAAACCCTAGCTCCTAGTGCCGCCGGCCAAGATGGAGTGAAGAGGAGAAAGGGAATATGTTGGGCACCGGCCAAGGTGGAGGGAATAGAGGAAGGAATCGGCCACACCCTAGGAAGAAGAAGAACTCCTCTCCTATAGTTGCCGCCCACCTTCTTGCAAACCCTAGCCGCCCAACCATAAAAGCCAAACCCTAATCTAATTAGGGTTTCTTCCTTATGGTTTCTTGCTGCCCAACCAAGGTGGAGGGAAGAGATCTAGGAGTCGGCCACCTTCTAGGAAGAAGAAGAGATCCTCCACAAGTTGCCGCCCACTCTTCCTTCCAAACCTTGCCGCCCAACCAAAGAGCCAAACCCTAATCCAATTAGGGTTTCCTCCTTAGGGTTTCTTGCCGCCCAAGCAATGAGAGGCTAAACCCTAATTTCCATCATCCAAATCTTAGTTGCCGCCCAACCCATTCTCCCATATATATAGAGTTAGGTTTAGGCCTAGGTTTAATCTCTTCCATTGGTTCTAGAGATTTAATCTCAACCGTCGGATCTAGAGATTTAATCTCAACCGTCGGATCTAGAGATTTAATCTCAACCGTCGGTTCTAGATATTTAATCTCAACCGTCGGTTCTAGAGATTTGATCTCTACCGTCGGTTCTAGAGATTTAATCTAAACCATCGGATCTAGAGATTTGTTTTCCATCATTTGATCTAGACTTCATGAGGTTTATATTAGGCTATGATAGGGACCATGAGGAGGAGTTGGATCTTGGCCACCCGATGGATCGGAACCACATAAACTTGATCCATCAATGATGTTCCATTCCACTAGAGGATCATCATTGAATTACCTCACCAACCCCCATAAATCAATATGGGCTCCATATATTATTTGTAGATCCATCTCCCCATGTTTAAGATATCAAATGTCCGTCAATTAATTGATTTACTGACCATCAATTAATTAACATCTAACTCCTCGAGTAGTACCACTCAACCTTATCATCATGTTGACTAAGTCAACCTGCAGGGTTTACGTGATGAACCTTATGAGCTCCTCAAGGGGACATCATCAACCTAATACATAGGACACGGTTTCCTCCTATAATCAACAGCACACCATGTAAATAATATCATTTCCCAACTTACCGGGCCTATTGATTTAATCCATAGAAATCTCACCCTTTGGTAAATAAAAGAAATAAATACTAAGTACATGTGCCCGTTATTATATCGGGATTAAGAGCATGTACAACATAATATCCGAGGTCCAATTCAATTATGTAGTCAGTAATAAATTGAATCACCTCTATGTCAGTTCTGCTCAATACACCTAAGTGTACTAGTGTAACTCTATGTTCAAGATAAAACAATACCAAGCTACACTACAACCATGCCAATGGTTTGTCCAAAACCATCTTGGTTGTGAGCCTCTACTTATACTCTACAAGGGACTGATAACATGATCTTCTGTGCCACACCCAAGCACCATGTTATCTACAATGTAAAGTATTAGACAATATGCACATATATAAATAAAGTGCAAACAATGATCATGTGATTCTTATTTCAAAATAAAGATGTTCATACAAAAGAGCTAGGCTTTCAGTATACATCCCAACATCGTCCACCAAGGTGACCAGCCGGAGTTGCCTTTAGTGTTTATACTCTCGATTTTATTGGCTATGTATTTAGTGCTATAATAGGGAATAACATGTAGTATGTTGGTTATTATTCATAAATGTGGTTTGAGTTGACCACGAAAAATGATCTGTTGAGTTTGTGAGTCTTGAACCTGTGTCGAAAAGATGAATTTCCTTCGAGAGCCAACTGATACCGAGTCGGAAAGCAGGGGTCAAGTCATCACATTTCTTGTGGAAATCAAATATTACAGTCTTAGAGATTAACACTGATTATGCTACTTGGATTGTTACCTTGGGGATAATGAACAGGGTATGCGTACTATTGTTGATGTAGATAGTAGATGATTAGTTTACGGTGTTTCATAGGGATTTTGATCCCTAAGTTATTCGTACTGGGTTGTATAACTTTGAAGGTACTTTTGAGTACTTAACTTGTGTTATACAAAGGAAGCAGAGTTAGTTGCATACCATTATCAGGATCAAGCCGGTACTTGGTGGAAGATGTAGGAAATAACCTTCGGGGAATAATATATCACTTGATCATGGTTTAGTGATGTTGAGAGAGAGTATTTTCTTACGTCATTTTCTTTGACTCGTTGTAGGGAATTCTTGAGCTTTCAGCAAGGTGACCATTTGGTAATGGGAGTACCGTACAGAGTCGTTAGACTTGTAGAGGTTACGACCACCTAATAGCTCAAGAAGGTGAATGGATGTTTTAAGTCACCCACGGTTTATTGGCTTACATTTGAATTTGGCTATTTGGATCTTCTACCAGATCCTGCTGGAAAACATTGGATCGAGTCATGAGTTTAGAAATGACTCCGTACAAGTGTTTAAGAGTTGGAGACCGATAAGCAGATATTGCGGGTCAAATTATTAGAATGAGAAGTCTCCGAATGTTGGACAAAAGGAGCAAGATCGGAGTCATAGGTCATGAGCTACTATTGGAGAGTTTTTCCGATCATAGAAGATCAACCACAGATTGTCAAAACTATCTTATGTTATCAGTGCAATCAGAATAAAGACTCCAAAGGGATTATGTGCATGTAGTGCGGGACACGACGACACGCAAAGTCAGATTATCCGTTGGATTAGTTCATTTGTTGCTATTGTAAGCAACCAGTACATTTGAGAAGGTGTACTTTGAAGACTCATTTGAAGAATGTCGATGTTGTTTTGAGAGGATGATACACAATCTTGGTAGTAGAGATCATCACAGAAGATTGGTGGGTTATCACACCAACATCGATTTGCTACCTCAGACGTGGTTGGAGTTCTTTGATACTTTCCTCCACGGGAAGTGATTTACTCAGCAGAAGACATCTTAGAAGACTTAAACATGTAGAGAACAACAATTGTTACCTCCCCAGACGTGGTTATACTTTGTATAGAGGAGGGAGTATATGACGATGGTTGTATCTATTTTGTATTCTCCAGTTGCAACTATACCATTTACAGAGTATGGAGCGTGCTACGATGTTGATAATTATTCATTTTTTTATAGCCGATGGTGTACTCTTTACTAGTACAATAGTGGTTACCACCTCCATTACAACAGTTTCGAGTTGCGTCCTCATGTTGGCAGTTGACTTTAGTTTCTCCATGGTAGTCTTTTGCACCTACATGAGATTAGTCGCCAGGAGCAGAAGTTGGAGGAGTATACATGACTACCCAAAAGGAGATGTAGGGGGTCGAAGGATTGATCGTTCAGGATATTACTTTAGTTTACCCTCTCGGTTGACATATTAAAAGATACTAGTAATTTACAGGTATCTATGTCTAGAACATTTTGAGATAGGATGAGAAGGATTTCTGTATTCAGATTATGTGGATCGGTGGTATCTTTACCATCAGGCGAGATGTTGATCAATAATTTAGAAGTCAAGGGATTGGACTTTAATAGACATATTTTTACTGTAGACATATCCTTACGGATTGTTAAATTATTGAAATGATGGTATAATGTCTCTCAGTTGTGCATATAATCCGAGAGTATTCGGATGTAGTTCCTGATGCACTTCTAGGCTTACCACTATATAGGCAAGTGGAGTATGCTGTCGAAGTGATTTTTAGAATAGTTTCGATATTGAAGATCTCATACCGAGAGATAATTTTATTGGTACAGTGTTGCTAAACACTATGAAAATTGGAAGAACGTAAGTTGTGATTATAGGAGATGTTGGATGGGATATTTATTTGTCCCAGTATTTCTTCTAGAGAAGATCCGGAACTCTTTGTTAAATGAGAGATGGATCTTTGAGATTATGCATCGATTATCGATGATGGAATGCAGTAGTTGTTGAAAATGAATATCCTTCATTGTGGATTGATGATCTGTTTAGATCAGCTAAGGACACCTGTGTCTAATCTAGGGTTGGTTTACGACTGGAGTGTTGATATTGTAGTGACATGGTGTCATACAATTATCATTGTCATTGTGATGATTGATATATTATCAGTTTAGAGTAAAGAGGATGCATGTGTGTAGAGACAATAATTTCATACTTGGTATAAATTTTATGAGCTTTTGATTATGTTTTTAGACTATTTAACGATTTAGTAGTCCATGGATTTGAGAAATCGTGTATTTTGGACACGATTGGATTAGTTTCTAATTGTTGGAGTTGAGTAACTTGGCCACTGTTGATGGTGGTAGTTGGAGTTGTGCACTCGGCCATCGTAGATGGTGGTTTCCTTGTATGATTTGGTTATTATTGTAGATGTGGATAGAATGTTTTAGCATTACTATACCACGAACTTGTTTGACCAAGGTGGTGATGGAAATCACTTGGTCAGAAGCTTGTGAAACTAGTTTTCAGGGCCTAGATGATGATTGATGTTTGCACTAGTGTTAGCCAATCCTTCTGGTGTGGATGGAAGGGTACTGTAAATGGATGCATCATTGTAGGGATTGGAGCGATCCCGATGCAGTTACATGAGACGTATCTTATGCTTACGTCAGTTAAGAAACTATGACATAAGTTGTTATGTACGTGACATGGTTTTAGCAGATATGATCTTGTGTAGTAGTTGTATGGAGTAGAAGTGTTCATGGAGTTTTGACTAGCTACTGGGTAGCTACTATAGAGTTGATGGAACACGGACAGTTGCAACAAGGGAGATTGGTCGCTATAGTCTCCCATGCACTTACAAAGTGTGTGGTGGAGTGGATTTTGGATGGTAGATGAACTTCTCTTGTGAGAAGATAATTCTGTCTCTGATAAGGATGGTGGTTTCTGGAGTTGTATCAAATTTAGGAAGAGTTACTTTTGATTCAGGACAGCAGACAGATCTCGGTTGCGATGATAGAGAGATTCTTCATCTTCGAGGAAGACTATGACCCGAAGTTGTTTCAGTTTCAGGACGAGTTGATTGAGGAGACTCGTCATTCAAGATTGGTGTTGTATTCGGAGTGTATCCAAAAATAGCGAGTTCTAAAACGTTCTTTTTGGTGGAACAACATGTAAGTCATGGTTGATTTCGTAGTTTGATGTTGGATATGCCAACAAGTAAAGGTGAAATAGTAGTGACCACTAGGGTTATGTATCAAGATGGAAGTGGGAGCCTAGTATAATGGACAATGTTGGGAGATTATCTAGAATTCAGAAAGGAGTTGATGTGATTTGGGGCAATCGGTGGTCGATTAACTAGGTCTGCTCATTTTCTACTGAGCCATAAGATGAATTTGTCGAATTGCTTGATAGATTTATATTGTGAGGAGATTTCTAGTTTCATGGAGTATTTTTTAGTATCGTATCTGGTAGTGATTCGAGATTTACCTTACGATTCTGGCAAAGGTTCCGACAAGTCATGAATTTCGAGCTATCAGTACTTTTGATAGGTATCTTGGAAGCCTGCATGAGAGATTTTAGAGGCTATCAGTACCCCGCTTAGTCACTTGAGGTGTGTGACTTTTCTCTAAATACTTGAGATTGTTGTCGTGACATCTCGTACTCGTACATTAGTCAAAAATTTGGGGACCAAATTTTTATTAGTAGGGGAAAATGTAAGATATCGGAAAAAATAATAATAATATCCCTTGGTAATTAAGAAATTATCTTGTGGAATTTTTTTTAGAAATTTTTCTGGATTCAAAAGAAGTTCATACGACCGTTTAAGAGGAAGATTAAAGCCTAAATGGGAGACTAGATTAAACCTAGGTTAACTTTGGGTTAGACTTGAGCTAGCTCAACCAATGGACCAACCTTTAAAAGCCTCCCAAACCGGTCTACGATTCATCATCACCGGTTCTCCATTTTTTTCCCCGATCTCATGATTCCTCTTCTCCCCTTTGCAACATCACCGAGTGCTCTCCGTCGATTCTCCTCCTTCCCTCAAGCGTCGCTAGAGCAGTCGCCAGCTCTGTCGAATGTCTGCAGCAGCCACACCCGATCCGCCACATCCTTCCTTTTTCTACTCGATTCTTATTTTCCTCTGTTTTGTTTCGTCACCATAGCTCATCTTTCCCAATGCCTGATCTCGATTTGCAGTCGCCCTTGGATCGCTACAAGCTTGGCTTCATCGATGTTGTTGCCCTCTCGCCGGTCCACCTCTTCGGTCGTCGACCTCCCGTTTGCACATCATGACTGATCCTCTCTGCAACATTTCAGATTTGGGATGCGGTTTGTGTTGCTCTATTTATGCGGTGTGTGTGGAGCTATGAAGGTGCTATTTGTATATATGAACAACCCTTGTGCTCCGGTAGTGATTCTAGAAGAAGATTATTATCAGCTGTTTTCTTACCATCGGATTTAGGGTTACTCTGTGCAACTGCAGACCAAGAGTTTCTCTTCTATTGCCCAACTAAATCTACCCGAGGAATGTTTCAGCTGCATCTGTACAAGAGATTTGTAGGCTACAATGAAGAAATTCTTGATATGAGGTTCTTAGGAGGTGATGAACAGTACCTTGCTATTGCTACTACTTTGGAGCAAGTGTGAGTATAAGAAGTTGCATCCATGTCATGCGCTTATGTTCTTGCAGGGCATACAGAAATTGTTGTCTATATTGACACTTGCATTTCTTCTACTGGGAAGACAATAATGGTAAAGATGCAGTGAATTGATTTTTGGGATTAATGGTAGAATTGATCAGTAATTGATGAATTGAGGATGGTTGCTAAGTTGCTATGATCGTTACAGATTTAATACTTCAAATGTGGATCAAGAAGGATTAAGGAGCTGGGTGATTGAAGCAATTGTAAGGACCTTGATTCGGGATAGTTTTTTGGGCGTGGAGATTTGTTTGGAGCTCATGTGCGTAATATTTCCTACCCTGGTCAGGTAGTAGCTAAACCCTGAAGTATATGACTTCATATTGTTATCACTTTATCCTTGACTCCACTCTAATTTTTCTGTTGCTTGATACTTGCCTTTGCACTTAAATACTCTGTCATTGTTGTTATCTATTCATTCATCATTGCTATGAATTATAGATGTTATGGTAAGTGGACCTGTAGAAGTTTACCTATGTGTACATAGCTAAATTCGATTGTAAAATTGAATTGTGAAATTTAGATAAATCATCTGGGGATGGGTGATGTTCTAAAAGGTAAAGTTGAGTCTTCATATCATATCCTGATATTGTATATATATCTACTATGGATCATGTAGTCATGTATGGATGTGTGATTGTCGATATAGTGTCGCTATGGACCGGTGGTCCTAGCTTGGTTGTGATCAATTGAGTATGACTCTCTGCAGGATAGAGAGTGTGTTGATCAATCGAGTATGATTCTCTACAGGATAGAGAGTGTGTTGATCAGTCGAGTATGTCTTTCTGCAGGATAGAGAGTGAGTTTATCAGTCGAGTATGACTCTCTGTAGGATAAAGAGTATGTTGATTAGTCGAGTATGACTCTCTGTAGGATAGAGAGTGTTATGATCAGTTGTGTACGACTCTCTGTAGGATAGAGAGTGCGTTGATCAGTCGAGTATCTACAGGATAGAGAGTGTTATGATCAGTTGAGCATGACTCTCTGTAGGATAGAGAGTCTGTGGGGGATGTATGTATGTGTGACTGTGCATTCATGTCATTTATATGCATGCTGACGACTAGGTCTCCCTTGTGGTTGAGAGGGTTGTCAGTCATCCTGCCTCCCAGGTTACTCATGGAGTAACTGGTGTGAGGGCAGGGCATTTGTTGTGTTGCACTCGACCACTATAGATGGTGGTAGTTGGAGTTACATACAGTTGTCCTGCGTATGTGGCACTCGACCACTCATGGGTAGTGATTGTCGGAATGGCCAACAGTAGGGAGCCCCATTGTGTAGCTAGATCTTTACGTTTATATGCTACTTGTTCATACTGCCCACTCGGCCACTCGAGAGTAGTGGTTGGTGTTGATTTGGGACAGTTGTCATGTCGAACTACCTAGGCCACATTGGGGTCGTGGTAGCGGTTGGGGTGAGCAGGCATGACTATGCATTCTGCATTGCCATGTTCTTATATATATATATATATATATATATATATATATATATATATATATATATATGGGGGTTGTGATTAGTATATATATAGATGCAGTCTATATATATGCTTGTTGTGATGTTGCATTTGTTTGTGCTATGCTTGCTGTATTTGTTTGTACGTCATCATACATGCTACTTGCATTTGCTATATGATAACGTGTGGGATACCTGTGTATGAGTTGGTCGGGCTATTGTATGCCTTTGACCAGTACCTTGAGGTGATACGGGATGGACTCGGTTTATAGTGTGTTTGACATAAAATGTTAGTATGCCTATGTGTTGATTACAGAGTCAGTATTTACTCTACCATGTTGTAGGTGTTGTATTATGGTACTTATACTCAGGTTGTATGAGTTACATCATGCCGATCTTTAGGTATGTCAGTACCTTATGTTATTATTGTTGATCAGTATAGTCATACATGTCACGCCCGCCCATTCCTAGGGTCCGGAGGGGCGGCGCAACGCGATCGTACATACATACATCGTACTACTTACAGCGGAAGACTTTAGACACAATTTTTTTTCTTTTAAACATAAACATGCATCGTCATTTTATAGATACTTCTTCTTAACATAGAGCATGCATCATTATTTCATAAGTACTTAGTGCTTAGTTCAAGTCCTTAAACATCATCATCAAAGGGAAAACATACATAAAGAACATAACAGATCTCCTCCACCATGCCACTACCACACACACTTTGCCCCTCCTGCTGCTCCCTTTAGTTTATCCATCCCTTACCCTTATCTGCAGTACAAGGGAAAAATAAACTATAAGCACATAGGCTTAGTAAGATCCTGTCCTACTCACAAAAACCATACATCGACATTAAGCATGACATGTAACATTCAATACATATAAGCAACATAACATGTAACATATATGACGTAAGCAAACATAACATGTAGCATAAGTAACATAAGCAAACATAACTTGTAACATATATAACATAGCAACATATCATGTACATATATGACATAATCAAACATAACATGCAACCTATATATCATAGCAACATATCATGTACATATATGGCATAATCAAACATAACATGCAATATATATATATATATATATATATATCATAGCAACATATCAAGTACATATATGGCATAATCAAACATAACATGCAACCTATATAACATAGCAACATAGCATGTAAACATAACAATCATAACATGTGAACATAACAGTCATATCATGTAAACATATGCAGGATGCTCTTTGAAAACATATATTATAGGTACGTAAACATAAATCTCAACATATTGGGCCCGGCATTGTACCACATCATCATCATCATAGCGCGCATCCCTAAATAGACCCGAGGTAGCAAGTCTTGAACCTACAAGGTTACTAGGCCCGATCTTAGTCCGTCGACCTAGGGGCCATCATCATAACATAGAAGCCCATCCTAGGCCTGATCTTAGTCCATCGACCTAGGACATCTGGGAGCCCATCCCGTACTAGGCTCGATCTTAGTTCGTCGACCTAGGGACAATCATACATAGAAGCCCATCCTAGGCCCGATCTTAGTCCGTCGGCCTTGGGCAACATAGGAGCCCATCCCTTTGGACCTTGTTAGGGTCCAGGTACAAGCCTTGCAGAAGGTAAAATACTTATATGCTTTTTATCATAACATATCTTATTTCATTTTGCAAACATATCATACTTCATTTCATAACATATCATATTTCACTTCATGAACATATCATATTTCATTTCATAAACATATCATACTTCATTTCATAACATATCATATTTCACTTCATGAACATATCATATTTCATTTCATAACATCTCATATTTCACTTCATAACATATCATATTTCATTTCATAATCACATCATATTTCATTTCATAACATATCTTAAATATCACACACATATAGGGCAAGGCATAAGGCATAACATCAAGAGTAAGTAAACACTAACCTAGAGCATGTTATCTTCATCTAGCATCATTTAACATCACAAGTTAACATGAACTCACCTAAGCATAAAACACATGTTAACCTAACCTAGAGCATGTTATCTTCATCTAGCATCATTTAACATCACAAGTTATCATGAATTCACCTAAAGCATGGCATAATGAACACATTAGGGGTCTTGGCCGAATGGTTCAAAAAGGGTTTCATGGGTCAACCACTTAACTAACTCATCTAAAAATCCCTCATCATCATATTAATACAAGATATAGCATGGATCATCATGGTGAGCCCAAGTTATGGTCTTGGCCAAATGTTCAAGGGGGGGTGGGGCTTTTAGGGTTAAACTCTTAACCTAATCCATATAGCATCCTAACTTCATCATATTCATACAAGTATGTCATGGAACTTCATAGAGAACTCAAGTAGAGGTCTTGGACGAAAGGTCAAGAGGGATTTTAGGGTTAAACTCTTAACCTAATCCATCTAAAATCCTAACATCATCATATTCATACAAGTATGGCATGGAACTTCATGGAAAACTTCAAGTAAAGGTCTTGGTCGAAAGGTCAAGAGGGCTTTTAGGGTTAAACTCTTAACCTAATCCATCTAACATCCTAACCTCATCATATTCATACAAGTATGGCATCGAACTTCATGGAAAACTTCAAGTAAAGGTCTTGGCCAAAAGGCAAGAGGGCCTTTTGGGTTAAACTCTTAACCTAATCCATCTTACATCCTAACATCATCATATTCATACAAGTATGGCATAGAACTTCATGGAAAACTTCAAGTAAAAGATTTGGCCGAATGGTCAAGGGGGCTTTTAGGGCTAAACTCTTAACCTAATCCATCTAACATCCTAACATCATCATATTCATACAAGTATGGCATAGAACTTCATGGAGAACTCAAGTAAAGGACTTGGCCGAATGGATCATGGAGAATTTGACACAAACTTCAATCGAAAAGCTACTTGTATGCAAGTGAGGGGATACTTACATCCTTCGCTTTGCTTTTTGGTTGGAAGATGACCTAAGGGAAGCAAACCTAGCCCCCTTCTTGCTTGGATGAATTTTGGACAAGGATAAAAAGGAGGAGCTCTAGGGTTCGGTGAGGAAGAAGAAGAGGAGGAGAAAAACAATTTGATCCCTTATGTCCCCTCATTCCCCCTATTTATTCACTTGAAGAGTCCCTTAGTCTCCCTTACCCCTAACTATGATTTCCCCCATTCCTCTAATAATACAATCTTGTTGGCCTTCTGGTTATTGGATGCACCCTTGGGGTTTGGCTATCTCTAGAGGTTTGGGGTTCAATTCCTAGGCCTTGCATCCTTTTTGGCTCATTTTCTTTTATTTTTGAAAAGCCCACATAAAGCCCATCATAATCAAGCCAAAAATTCTTGTAAAATTACTAGAAATTTTACGGGCGTTACAATCCTTCATACCTTTTAAAAGTTTCGTCCTCGAAACTTAGAACAATTTTGGGTACTTTTGCTTCATGTCCTCCTCGCGTTCCAAGGTAGCTTCTTCGTACCGTTGATTCTGCCACAGGACCTTTACTAAGGGCACTCTTTGATCCTTAGTCTCTTGACTTCTCGGTCGAGTATCTGGATAGGCCGACTTTCATAACTCAGGTCCTCTTGAAATTGTACTGTTTGTGGCTCGATCACTTGGTCCGCACTGGAAATGCATTTCTTGAGCACAGAGACATGGAAAACGTTGTGGATGGCTGACATCTCTTGAGGCAGCTCCATCTCGTAAGCTACCTTGCCAACTCTCTTCAATATCGGATACGGTCCCACATAGCGTGGACTCAGCTTACCTTTCCTTTCGAATCTCATCACTCCATTCATAGGGGCCACCTTGAGGAATACCAGGTCCCCGACTTCGAATTCTAATGGTCTACGCCGCATATCTGCATAGCTCTTTTGCCGACTCTGAGCAGTTTCAATTCTCTGACGGATGTTCTATATAGCTCGGGTGGTGTCGTCGATGAAGTCCATCTGGAGTCCCATCCCCTTATTTTCACCACCCTCGTACCAGCATATGGGAGATCTATATCTCCTCCCGTATAGAGCCTCGTAGGGTGTCATTCCAATAGTAGCTTGGTAGCTATTGTTGTAGGCGAATTCTGCCAAACATAAGTATCGGCACCAGCTACCTTTGAAATCCAGGGTGCAAGCTCATAACATATCCTCTAGTACTTGATTTACTCTTTCGGTATGTCTGTCCGTCTGAGGATGGAAGGCGGTACTGAACAATAGCTTCGTGCCAAGTGCCTTCTGAACACACTCCCATAAATGGGAAATAAAACGACCATCTCTATCAGAAATGATGGTCTTAGGAATCCCATGTAATCTGATAATTTCCTTAGCATATAATTGAGCCAGTTGCTCAGTCGAATAGGTCATCTTGATTGCTAAGAAATGGGCAGACTTCGTCAATCGGTCCACAATTACCCATATAGCATCATATCCGTTTGTCGTCTTGGGCAATCCTGAGATGAAATCCATAGAAATATCTTCCCACTTTCATTCCGAACTGGATTGGCGGTGTTCCTCCGTGTCTCGGTGTTCTACTTTAACCAGTCAAAGTAGTGTATTGACATACTGAGCCACATCTCTTTTCATTCCGAACCACCAGAATTTTCTTATCAGGTCTTGGTACATCTTGGTGGTTCCAGGATGCATCGCATAAGGAGTTCTGTGAGCTTCCTCAAATATCTTCTTCCGTAACTCTGGATCATCGGGAATACACAAGCGATCCCTGAGGTAGAGTACTCCACTATCAGAGATACGAAACCCATCATCCTTTCCTTCTAGGACCTCTTGCTTGATCCTCTGAATGCTTAGGTCATGGGCTTGTTTTTCCAATATATCGTCGAATAGCGTCGGTTCTATCGTCATGGTCGAGAGCTGTCCGGAAATGATTTCAACCCCGTAATGCATAATCTCCTTTTCTAAGGGCCGAGATAACACTGATAGAGACATCAAGGTGGCGCAGGACTTCCTGCTGAGTGCATCAGCCACCTTGTTTGCTTTTCCCGGATGGTAGAAGTTCTCGCAGTCATAGTCCTTGACGAGCTCGAGCCATCTGCGTTGTCTCATGTTTAGGTCCTTCTGTGTAAAGAAATATTTCAGACTCTGGTGGTCTGTATAAATCCTACACTGAGCTCCATATAGGTAATGCCTCCATATTTTGAGAGCAAAGACCACCGTCGCTAGCTCTAAATCGTGGGTGGGATAATTCCTTTCATGTTCCTTGAGTTGCCTAGAGGCGTAGGCAATGACCTTGCCATTCTGCATGAGTACAGCTCCGAGTCCCAACTTGGAAGCGTCACTGTACATGTTGAAGCCTTCGTTACTGTCCGGAAGAGCAAGGATTGGATCGCTGGTCAGTCTCCTTTTCAATTCTGTGAAACTCCTCTCGCAGGCGTCTGTCCATTCATATTTCTTGTCCTTTCTGGTGAGGACTGTCATAGGGGCTACAATCCTAGAGAAGTTCTTTACAAACTTCCTGTTGTAGCTTGCTAGCCCAAGAAAGCTTCTGATCTCGCTGGCATTCTTTGGTCGGTTCCAGTTACTCACGGCTTCAATCTTTATTGGGTCTACCATCACTCCGTGCTTGGATATAACATGACTCAAAAATGATACTTGTTCGAGCCAGAACTCGTATTTAGAGAACTTTGCAAATAGCTGCTTTTCCCGAAGAATCTGTAATACCACATTCAGGTGTTCTGCGTACTCTTCTGGGGTTCTCGAATATATCAGTATGTCATCGATGAAGACGATCACAAACTTGTCAAGGAATGCTGAGAATACCCGATTCATCAAATCCATGAATAGAGCAGGTGCATTCGTCACTCCGAAGGGCATAACTACGAACTCGTAATGTTCGTATCTTGTCCGGAAGGCCGTCTTTGGTATATCATCTGATTTTACTTTTACTTGATGATAGCCAGACCTCATGTCAATCTGAGAGGAGATGGTGGCACCCTTTAGTTGGTCGAACAGGTAGTCTATGCACATTCGCATAGACCCATCTTTCTTCTTCACCAACAACACTGGAGTTCAGTAACCACATGCATAAGAGCAGGTGGGGGCACTGTCTCATCGACTCTATTACTACGTCTTCCATATATTACTATCTCATCGATCCTATTACTACGTCTTCCCTATATTACTATCTCATCGACCCTATTACTACGTCTTCCGTATATTACTATCTCATCGACCCTATTACTACGTCTTCCATATATTACTATCTCATCGACCCTATTACTACGTCTTCTAGCCAGTTTATCTTCATATATTAGAGTAAGGCTAGTATAAGATTATCGTTCATTTATCTACGCATAATTAAACTGAAAGCTAGCATAAGGTTATCATACATATTTTCATGCATATTTTAAGCTAAAGGCATTTCATATCATACATGAACAAAATTAGAGTAGATATAGAATTCTTACTTGGAGCGGTAGGATTTGGAGCTTGATGTGTGTGTAGTGGAAAGACAGATCTGCTCTGATACCAACCTGTCACGCCCGCCCTTTCCTAGGGTCCGGAGGGGCGGCGCGATGCGATCGTACATACATACATCATACTACTTACAGCGGAAGACTTTAGACACATTTTTTTTTCTTTTAAACATAAACATGCATCGTCATTTTATAGATACTTCTTCTTAACATAGAGCATGCATCATTATTTCATAAGTACTTAGTGCTTAGTTCAAGTCCTTAAACATCATCATCATAGGCAAAAACATACATAAAGAACATAACAGATCTCCTCCACCATGCCACTACCACACACACTTTGCCCCTCCTGCTGCTCCCTTTAGTTTATCCATCCCTTACCCTTATCTGCAGTACAAGGGAAAAATAAACTATAAGCACATAGGCTTAGTAAGATCCTGTCCTACTCACAAAAACCATACATCGACATTAAGCATGACATGTAATATTCATAACATATAAGCAACATAACATGTAACATATATGACGTAAGCAAACATAACATGTAGCATAAGTAACATAAGCAAACATAACTTGTAACATATATAACATAGCAACATATCATGTATATATATGACATAATCAAACATAACATGCAACCTATATATCATAGCAACATATCATGTACATATATGGCATAATCAAACATAACATGCAATATATATATATATATATCATAGCAACATATCATGTACATATATGGCATAATCAAACATAACATGCAACTTATATAACATAGCAACATAGCATGTAGTACGTAAACATAAATCTCAACATATTGGGCCCGGCATTGTACCACATCATCATCATCATAGCGCGCATCCCTAAATAAACCCGAGGTAGCAAGTCTTGAACCTACTAGGATACTAGGCCCGATCTTAGTCCGTCGACCTAGGGGCCATCATCATAACATAGAAGCCCATCCTAGGCCCGATCTTAGTCCATCGACCTAGGGCATCTGGGAGCCCATCCCGTACTAGGCCCGATCTTAGTCCGTCGACCTAGGGGCAATCATACATAGAAGCCCATCCTAGGCCTGATCTTAGTCCGTCGGCCTAGGGCAACTTAGGAGCCCATCCCTTTGGACCTTGTTAGGGTCCAGGTACAAGCCATGCAGAAGGTAAAATACTTATATGCTTTTTATCATAACATATCTTATTTCATTTTGCAAACATATCATACTTCATTTCATAACATATCATATTTCACTTCATGAACATATCATATTTCATTTCATAAACATATCATACTTCATTTCATAACATATCATATTTCACTTCATGAACATATCATATTTCATTTCATAACATCTCATATTTCACTTCATAACATATCATATTTCATTTCATAATCACATCATATTTAATTTCATAACATATCTTAAATATCACACACATATAGGGCAAGGCATAAGGCATAACATCAAGAGTAAGTAAACACTAACCTAGAGCATGTTATCTTCATCTAGCATCATTTAACATCACAAGTTAACATGAACTCACCTAAGCTTAAAACACATGTTAACCTAACCTAGAGCATGTTATGTTCATCTAGCATCATTTAACATCACAAGTTATCATGAATTCACCTAAAACATGGCATAAGGAACACATTAGGGGTCTTGGCCGAATGGTTCAAAAAGGGTTTCATGGGTCAACCACTTAACTAACTCATCTAAAAATCCCTCATCATCATATTAATACAAGATATAGCATGGATCATCATGGTGAGCCCAAGTTATGGTCTTGGCCGAATGTTCAAGGGGGGGGGGGGTTTAGGGTTAAACTCTTAACCTAATCCATCTAGCATCCTAACTTCATCATATTCATACAAGTATGGCATGGAACTTCATAGAGAACTCAAGTAGAGGTCTTTGCCGAAAGGTCAAGAAAGCTTTTAGGGTTAAACTCTTAACCTAATCCATCTAACATCCTAACATCATCATATTCATACAAGTATTCCATGGAACTTCATGGAAAACTTCAAGTAAAGGTCTTGGCCGAAAGGTCAAGAGGGCTTTTAGGGTTAAACTCTTAACCTAATCCATCTAACATCCTAACATCATCATATTCATACTAGTATGGCATATAACTTCATGGAAAACTTCAAGTAAAGGTCTTGGCTGAAAGGTCAAGAGGGCCTTTAGGGTTAAACTCTTAACCTAATCCATCTAACATCCCATCATCATCATATTCATACAAGTATGGCATAGAACTTCATGGAAAACTTCAAGTAAAAGATTTGACCGAATGGTCAAGGGGGATTTTAGGGTTAAACTCTTAACCTAATCCATCTAACATCCTAACATCATCATATTCATACAAGTATGGCATATAAATTCATGGAGAACTCAAGTAAAGGACTTGGCCTAATGGATCATGGAGAATTTGACACAAACTTCAATCGAAAAGCTACTTGTATGCAGGTGACGGGATACTTATATCCTTCGCTTTTCTTTTTGGTTGGAAGATGACCTAAGGGAAGCAAACCTAGGCCCCTTCTTGCTTGGATGAATTTCGGACAAGGATAAAAAGGAGGAGCTCTAGGGTTCGGTGAGGAAGAAGAAGAGGAGGAGAAAAACAATTTGATCCCTTATGTCCCCTCATTCCCCCTATTTATTCACTTGAAGAGTCCCTTAGTCTCCCTTACCCCTAACTATGATTTCCCCCATTCCTCTAATAATACAATCTTGTTGGGCTTCTAGTTATTGGATGCACCCTTAGGGCTTGGCTATCTCAAGAGGTTTGGGGTTCAATTCCTTGGCCTTGCATCCTTTTTGGCTCATTTTCTTTTATTTTTGAAAAGCCCACATAAAGCCCATCATAATCAAGCCAAAAATTCTTGTAAAATTACTAAAAATTTTACGGGCGTTACAATACAGTTATTATATCATGCTGGTGTATACTTATTATACCTTTAGACAACATATTGTTGACTTGCATGTGATATATATATGTATGTATTATGCATGCACTTTTATTCTTATTACCGCTGAGTTTTGTACTCTCCACCACAGACCCTGGGTTTCCTGTCGCCCAGGTAACAGGTAGCCGACTTCGTGATGGGCTTGGAGAATCTTTGGCTGGCATCGTCTCATCTCACTTCCGAGGGTCCCGGCTTGGATTTATGTTTCCTTTTGTTTTCGAATGTTTCGTATATCAATCTAGATTTATATGGTGGATGTTTTGTTTGACATTGTTGATGTACGCACTTACTGATTCGAGTTTTGACAATGCTTTCTTTATGTTATGTTAGTCATACCAGTATGCACTGTATGTAGTTGTTATGTCGTTGTGATAGTTTCCACTGTATTTTGTTATATATACATTTATATATATATTGTTGTGATTGTGGTCGAAAGGCCTTGTATCAATAGAATATGTTGCCACGTACAGGGGAGATGCTGTCCATTTGCTTTTCGGCTCGGCATACTCTCGGAGCATGACAATAAGTGTCCTAAATAGGTCAAGAAGACCACACAAGTCGTGCCAAAGATCAAGGAAATCGGTGCCTAAAGTCAAAAGAGAAAGGAGCATATCATTTGCTTCAAATGCCATCAAAAGATGCACTATAGATGCCAATGCCCTAGGAGAAAGCAAACCAAGGGACAAGAAAGAGCATCATATGTAGGGGGAGCTTCTAAAGTGAACCCTAAGGTATATTTCATAATGCACCTTCAACTTATGCTAAAAAGCATGCTAGAAGTTATGTTAATAATCTTGCTATTACTCATGAACAAAAGCTTGCTAGGAATAATAGGCTTTATTGCTTAGGGGCTAAGCATGTTGATTTTAGGTCTACGAACAAGTCTAGAAATAATGACTCTAGACCTATTTCAACTAAGGAGAAATTTGGGACTAATGTCCCTAGAAAATGCTACCTAAGGTAAGTATTAGGAAAATAGAAGTTCTTCTAGGCTTTAATTCAAAGAATTCTAGACATATGCCTAGGAAGGGCAATAATACTCAAAGAAATAATGGGCCCACACAAATTGAGAAATTAGAGCTAGAAAATCAAGCCTTGAGGTCAAGGCTTGAGAAAATGTAAAAGACCATTAGGATTATGCAAAACCAAATGCAAGGGTCAAATGGTCAAAATCTAGGTCCTAGGAGACAAGGTTCATCCAAAGGCAAGAAAGGTTTGGGTCACAAACCTAAGCCTAAGGAGACCTATCATAGTGTTCCATTTGATTATGGAACATAGCCTAGGCCTAGGAAAGCCAAGGTTAATAGGGAAGTCATCTCTAAGGTTAACCAAGGCAAGTGTCTAGTGGTCAAGGTTTCCATGAAACCTAGGAAGACCACTAAGAAGGTTACTAGGGAGGCAATCCCTAAGGTTAACCATGACAAGACCCAAATGACCAAGGCTACTAAGCCTAGAAGGGTCATTAGAAGGGTATCTAGGGATGTTATCCCTAAGGAATACCTAGTAAACCCAAGGAGCTCAAATAGATTTTGGGTTCCTAGGAGCGTGATCGATTCACGCTAAATGGGTTAGGGTGTGTCAACTTTAAATGGATGGATAGTTAACCTAACCATGGTAAAGGTGGCACTTTATGTCATTTTCAAGGTGATGGGTACCTTAGAAATGTGGTTTGAATTTATATCCTAAAGGATTTTAGGATGTGCCAATATATTTTGAGAATTATGAAAAATCAATCAAATTGGCACAAATTAGGTCTAGAGGTTATAGTGTGTCATCTTGGGTTTTGGCACACTTGGTAGAGTTAGTAATAATATGACAAAATGAATTTAATAATAACAAATGGCAATCAATGTTAAAATTTAGGTATTGTTATACCTATATCTTTTATTTACCATGCTTTATTTGTCATATACCATGTCATGACATTATATTTATTTTTATCATGTATATGTCATGATCATGCTTAGTTTTATGTCATGTATGTTTATATTTAATCATATGTCATGACATCATGATCATTGGTTATGCTTATTTATGTTATATTTATGCCACGATCATTTCATGCATTAATAAAATTAAGTTAAGGACTATGACATGACTTGAAGTCCCATGTATAAGGGAATTAAGTAGTGTTGCCTTAGAAAATGCATGAGGCCTTAGATTATGTATGAAAAAAATTCACATCTCACATCAAATTACTTGTATGTGTTTTCATATACCTTAGACATATGTGAGATGCTAGGAAATGAGTTAAGTTCAAGGTGCATAGTTTTTGCATCTAGATGAACTCAAACTCATCTTATACCATAGTGGATCATGGGGAAAATGTGCAAGTCATGTGCATTGAGCTCATTGATCATGATCCAATATAGGTTTTCAAAAACATTTTAGAAAACCTTGGTGAAGTCTATCTTTTGATATCAATCACCATTGAGAGAGTTTATACAAAGTAGGGCCAAAACATTGAACTTTTCAATGGTTTTGAACTTTGTGTCAATCTCATTATTTAATGAGTATTTTATTTTTTAAACATATTTTACCCATAATGATTGGTATAAGTAGTACATGTATGAAGTTTCAAGATTTTTCAAAATACATATATTTACTTATATATTTTTAAAAATCATTTCTGATTTTTGATTTCTACATTTTGCAGATATTAGTCGACTGCCGCTTGATAGCAGTCGACTGATGCATAGGGCAGTCGACTGGTGATTATAAGAGTCGACTGCCAGAGCTGATTTCGGATAAATAAGGATGTTTAGCCCATATTTCAGCTATGTTAGGTTAAACTAATTGCTCCTAACCCTAGGATATGCTTTGGAAAGCATTGGAAAGGGTGAAAATCCATTAGATATTGATAAGATCGCCTTGAAATTCAGTTTGGGAAGGATATTGATGCCACACTCAAGAAAGACAAGAAGGTGAGTGATAGGTCATGGGTGTTTTGATCGCCACAAGTTGCCTTGATAAGATCAGATTTAGTTCTTTGCCTAAGAACACGAAGGAAGCTCTCACAATAGAGAAAACTCAGATTTCATTCCACCAAATTCATCCCTTTAACCATACAAGAGTTTTCCTATATATAGACTTAGTGGAAGTTGAAACATTAACCTTTACTACATTTCCCACTAAGCACTAATTATGCACCATTGTCATGCATGCATGAATGCATGACATTTATTTTCCACTAATGCAACCACTAATTCCTAATACTAGCTTAGGAACTCTCAAAAAGGCACTAAAACTCACCAAAGGACTTCAAAAGTCACTCTAGAAAAATCCCTCAAAAATACATACGAAAATGGTTCTCATGTTGGCTCAATTTCATTTTAGTTGAAGGAATGTGATCCATTTAGTTGTTGCCTCCATTGTGAATTGATCCTCCTTTTCCTTGAGCTCCATTATTAAGTCTTCTAAGGCTTGTTGTATTTTTTTAGTCTTGGACCTTGTCGTGGGTCCTCCAATTCCCTTCAATGCCTCTTCATCCTCGGCTTTGTCTTGTAAGCTTGAAACCCCTCCTTGACTTTCATCATTCTCTCCTTTAGATGAATTCGTCCTCGAATTTAGGTCATTATCACCTACATCGAAAGGACGCAAATCAGCCACATTAAATATTTCACTAACACCATACTCACCGAGCAAGTCAATCTTGTAAGCATTGTCATTAATTCTTTCCAATACTTGGAATGGCCCATCTCCTCTTGGCTGAAGTTTTGATTTCCTTTGGGCAGGAAACCTTTACTTCCTCATATGAACCCACACCCAATCACCGGGTTCAAGGACAACTCTTTTTCTCCCTTTATTGGCTCTATTTGCATATTGCTCCATTTTCTTCTCAATTTGAGCTTTAACTTGCTCATTAAGCTTCTTCACATATTCCGCCTTTGTTTTTCCATCCTTATGAACTAAAGAAGAAGTGTTAGGTAAAGGAAGCAAATCAAGAGGTGTTAGTGGATTGAACCCATAAACAATCTCAAAAGGAGAAAATTGAGTAGTAGAATGGACAACCCTATTGTAAGCAAATTCAACATGGGGTAAACATTCTTCCCAAAACTTAATGTTCTTCTTAATAATTGCTCTAAGAACAGTAGAAAGAGTCCTATTTATCACCTCAGTTTGGCTGTCAATTTGAGGGTGGCATGTGGTGGAGAAAAGAAGCTTTGTTCCTAGCTTGTTCCATAAGGTCCTCCAAAAATGGCTTAAAAATTTGGTGTCACGATCTGAAACAATGCTCCTAGGCATGCCATGAAGTCTTACCACCTCTTTGAAAAACAAATCTGCCACATGAGTTGCATCATCCACTTTGTGGCAAGGTATGAAGTGTGTCATCTTGGAAAATCTATCAACTACCGCAAAAATGTTAGGGCAATCTCTTGTCGTAATATAGTTTTGATGGTATGGCAAAGGGTTTAAGTTAGGTTGGTATGTTTATTTGATATGTGCGTTGGAGTCTTGCAGGACTTAGTAATTCACACATGGAGCCTTGGAGGGTTCACCCTCACAACCTCGGTCCTTGAGTCGGTGAAGGATGACTTTGCGGAAGCCGTGCGCTTGGAGCATCCGAGGGACCGCCGGACGAGATGACTTGAAGTGAAGCCAAGGAAGCAGACTTCAGAGGCAAGAGACGCGAAGGAGCATTGTAGAGCCGTGCGCCTGATGCTGCCAAGGGACGTGGCCGCGAACGAAGAGAGCTTCGGCGAGGGACTTCGAGTGAGATGAGAGAATGAGTGAAATGTAAGTAGCTCATTAGGTGAACTTGGCCGAATGGCTAAGTGTCGGAGACTTGACCGCAAGGGTTAAGGTTTACTCGGTCGCCGGAAGCTTAAACTTATGTTAAGTTTGAGTTTCACACGGCACCGATCATTGCCATGGAATGGCGATCGCTTCCGAGTCAGTGAGTTCGGTGACCGGTATCCGATGATGGGTTTATGCCCAATGATCGCTATGGAATGGAATGGCGATTGGCCAGAGGATATCGCGCAGAACCACTCGTAGCCGATCGGGCGCCGACTACGGGTCAATCGATCGATCGGTGAGGTCCGTGATCGCTAAGTGTGCCGTTGGACTACAACGGTCGGGATCCGACGTGTTCGGAGGCCGTTAGAGTGGCGGCAGTCGACTGCCAAGGGCAGCAGTCGACTGATGGCGGCCAACGGGAAGAAATCAGCCTTCTCTATAAAAAGAGAAGGTGTGGAGCTTTGGGAGGTTAATGCTCAAGTTCTAAACGACCATCCAAGTGCTCCACAAGATTCAAACTCCTTCTTTTAGCTTTCTTTCACATCTATTGTAAAAGAGGGAGTGTGCTTGATCTGTAAAGGTTACCTCCACCTAGCTTGGTGCAAAGGAGAGACCAATATTGGATTGGCTTTGAAGGAGTGATTCACCTCGGACGAATTTGGATCGTGGATTAGCGGCGTAGTCGTTAACCACGTTATATTCCTTGTTAGCATTTGTATTTTCATTTATTGCTTGTCTTAGTTTATTGCTTCCGCTTGCGCTAACGTTTTTGTAGACGAGAAAAATACGACGTCCATTAAAAGAGGGCTATTCACCCCCCTCTAGCCGGCCATTCGATCCCCTACAAGTGGTATCAGAGCCAAGGAAAGCTTGTCGAGGACTAACCGCCACAACAAGCAACATTCAAAATGGTCGGCTCAAACATCCACCCACCGAAGTTCGACGGCAAATTCTCTTGGTGGAAAAAGAGAATGGAGGTATTCTTCGAGACCGATTTTGATATTATGCTAATAATGGAAAATGGGTTCGAGTTGCCTAGGGATGAAAAGGGTGAACCAATCGAAAAAACACGATGGACTAAGAAGCAAAGAGAGGAGCACCTTGCGAACTCAAAGGCAAAACATCATCTTTTCAATGTGCTCCCCCAACAAGAGATCAACCAGATCGGAGAATGTGCTAGCGCCAAAGAGATGTGGGAGAAGCTTATAGAACTCCATGAAGGCACATCCGAGGCCAAGCTAGCAAGGAGAGACCTCCTCCGCTCCCAACTATCCAATATAAAACTAGAAAAGGGAGAAAAGGTAACCTCACTACACTCTAGGTTTAAAGAAATTTTAATTGGGCTAACAAGTGTAGGTGAGAAGCTATCAAACCGGGACATGCTCATGAAGGCTATAGATGCCTTTCCCCGGTCCTCAAAGTGGAGCTCCATGGTGGATTCGTTCTACATCTCTAAGAACTTGGAAGTAAGTACCTTGGAGGAATTTTTCTCAACAATGGAGCTCCACGAAACTAGGCTTGAAGGAATACAAGAGGAGCCTAGAATTCAACCCTCAAGAGGAGTAGCATTGTTGGCAAATAAGGGGAAGAAGAAGATAGAGATCTCCTCCTCCAATGATGATGAAGTGTCTTCCTCCTCCATGGATAGCATGGAAGAAGCCTACATGGTAAGGAAGGTAAGACGTGCATTTAAGAATTTTAGATTTGATAAATCTCATGATAGGAATAGAAGACCAAGGGGGAAGGTCATATGCTACAATTGCCAAGGAGAAGGGCACATAAGGGATAATTGTCCCCTCCTAAACAAAAGCAAAGAAGAAAAGAAAAAGGAGGAAGAAAAGAAGAAGAAAAAGGGGAGCAAGAAGAAAAAGGAAGAGGAGAAGAAGACAAAGGAAAAGGGAAAGGTCAAAGCCCTAAAGGCAAGGACTTGGGATGACCCATCCTCATCCTCTTCATCATCATCGGATGAGGAGAATGCCTTTGTCACCAATTTGGCCTTGATGGCCTTTGATGACTTGGATTGCTCTTCCTCCGAAAATGAAGGATCAAGCTCAAGAGGAGAGAGCTCAAGTGAAGGGGGAGCTTCTACATCCTCCTCATCCGAAGAAGAAGAAGAATATATGGAAACTATGGTAACTAAAGCTTCTCCTAAGAAAATAGTTTCCATAATTTCTAGTATAACTAAGGACTTATTTGGAATGAAAAATAAAAATAAAAGCATGCTTAATCAAATTAAGGCTTTGGAATATAAGCTAGAAAATGCATGTTTAAATAATAATGATACCTCTTCTTGCCATGATGATGTATGCTCACATGATTATATGCCTTTGGATGTTAATGATGCATGCATAGAGGAAAATAGGGCATTAAGGGAAAAGGTAGATTATTTAACCAAAGCCCTAGAGAAATTCACAATTGGCTCCAACACCTTAAATATGATCTTAGGGAGCCAAAGAGCTAGTTTCAACAAAAAAGGCCTAGGATACAAAGAAAAGAAAAATGAAAAGGCCTATAAATACCTAATAGCTAGGGGACAAGATAAAATGAAAGTAATTGCTAGGAAATGGATCCCTAAGGAGTATTTAGTGAACCCAATAGGAAAGAATTTATTTTGGGTTCCAAAATCCATCCTTAAGGGTTAGAAAACCCCTAGGGTAGTCAACCATATGAACTTGACCTATATCATATTTTGGTTGACTTAGGATGACGGGACAACATTTTTTTTTAGATAGTGTTGGGTGATGATAACGTGCTCATAAATAGGTAATAATGCTTAAATCATGTTGATTAATGTAATTGCTATGTATATGTGTAATCATGATTTATGATATTGGGAATTTCATCATGAGAAATAGGTTTAAATCATGCTTTAGGTGATAATTTGTTTATTATCATCACATAATACCTAATGCATGGTTATAAATTGATGAAAACATGCATTTCATGATCATAATGTGAAATTAAATCATATATGTCATTATGATCATGTAGGTTGTTAGGTTGATACTTAACCATGATAGAATTGCATGAATATATTGGTTAAGTATATACAAATACCCCCTAGGATGCATCTCACACTCACTATAGGCTAACTTGATTGCAAACATAGCATGGGTGAGATATTAGGATGATACAAATGTCCACTAATGCCTATGGCATTTAGATGGTCATTTAAAGTATCAAAATAGCAATAATAGACCAATCATGGGGAAGGCTTATGTTTAATTCATAGACATATTGCCCAAAGATCATGGTTGGATATTTCATATGTTTTCAAAACAATTCCTTAATCTAAAATACATGTATTCATGTTTTGAAATAATTGGATGCAAGACTAGGTGTTAAAATGGATACTCTTATGATCAAAAACCTAGTAGTTTTTTAAAGCCTTTAGAAGTTTGGCAAATCTCGGAAAATATAATGATTTTTCTTGAAAAACTATTTTTCATTGATAGATATACTTAAAAGAAATATGTTCCCCAAAATTCATGATTTTTAGAATTTTCTGGAATTAATAATGCATTTCTGAAATTCATCCAGAAAATCAGAAATTCGGATTCCTTTTTGTGGTCATTGCCATCTTGCTTGATCATGATGAATATGAACAATGCTGATAACCTGATTTTATCAGGTTTTGACTGATTTTAATGTATGTTTCTCTTTATACTTGATGTCATGAGTTTATAACTTAGTATTAATCTTTTTGATGGTGTCAAAGGGGGAGAAATGATTATGTTTAAGTTAATTATTTTAGGGGGAGAAATATATGATAGGGGGAGAAAATTTGCATAGAGAGTTTCATGGATTAAGGGGGAGTTGCATGTTGCTATATCATGTTTATCTTTACATGCTTTCTTACCTTAGAATTTATATCAAATATTTTTACCTAACTTAAACGGATTGCCACACATCAAAAAGGGGGAGATTGTTAGGGCAATCTCTTGCCGTAATATAGTTTTGATGGTATGGCAAAGGGTTTAAGTTAGGTTGGTATGTTTATTTGATATGTGCGTTGGAGTCTTGCAGGACTTAGTAATTCGCACATGGAGCCTTGGCGGGTTCACCCTCACAACCTCGGTCCTTGAGTCGGTGAAGGATGACTTTGCGGAAGCCGTGCGCTTGGAGCATCCGAGGGACCGCCGGACGAGATGATTTGAAGTGAAGCCAAGGAAGCAGACTTCAGAGGCAAGAGACGCGAGGAGCAGAGCATTGCGTCGTGCGCTGATCTTTGACGCCAAGGGGCGTGGCGCGAAGAGAGCTTGCGAGGACTTCGAGTGAGATGAGAGAACGAGTGAACTGTCAGTAGTTCAGTAGGTGAACTTGGCCGATTGGCTGAGTGTCGGAGACTTGACCGCGAAGGGTTAAGGTTTTACCCGGCACGGAAGCTCAAACTTATGTTAAGTTTGAGTTTCACGGCACCACCGATCGTACCATGGAATGGCAATGATCGCTTCTGAGTCAGTGTGTTCGATCGTATCCGATCGATGGGTTTATGCCCGTGATCATCATGGAATGGCAATGATCGCCGAGGATATCACGCGAGAACCACTCGTGGCCGTGGCGATCGACTATGGGTCAATGACGATCGGTAGTTAGGTCCGGTGATCGGCCCGCCAAGTGTGTCCGTTGGACTACAGCGGTCGGATCCGATATGTTCGAGGTTGGAGTGGCGGCAATGATCGCCAAGCGGAGGACCGATGGTTGCCAACGGGAAGAAATCAGCCTTCTCTATAAAAAGAGAAGGTGTGGAGCTTTGGGAGGTTAATGCTCAAGTTCTAAACGACCATCCAAGTGCTCCACAAGATTCAAACTCCTTCTTTTAGCTTTCTTTCACATCTATTGTAAAAGAGGGAGTGTGCTTGATTTGTAAAGGTTACCTCCACCTAGCTTGGTGCAAAGGAGAGACTAATATTGGATTGGCTTTGAAGGAGTGATTCACCTCGGACGAATCGGGATTGTGGATTAGCGGCGTAGCCGTGAACCACGTTATATTCCTTGTTAGCGTTTGTATTTTCATTTATTGCTTGTCTTAGTTTATTGCTTCCGCTTGCGCTAACGTTTTTGTAGACGAGCAAAATACGACGTCCATTAAAAGAGGGCTATTCACCCCCCTCTAGCCGGCCATTCGATCCCCTACAAAAAATGGAGTCCTTACCTTTTAGAGTGCGTGGTATCCCTAAAACAAAATCCATAGACAAGTCAATCCACGGGAAATCAGGAATAGGAAAAGGAGTGTAAAGTCCATGAGGTGATACCTTAGATTTTTCTTTTCTACACACAATGCACCTTTCACAAAATTTCTGCATATCATGCTTCATGTGTGGCCAATGAAAATGTTCATGTAGCATTTCTAAGGTCTTTTGAACCCCAAAGTGTCCCATTAAACCCCCCTCCTGTGCTTCCCTAACTAGCAATTCATGCATGGATCCTCTAGGCACACAAAGTCTATTATTCTTAAAAATGTAGTTATCAAGCCTAACAAACCCATTTTGTGATTTCTTTTCACACGCATCATATAATTGGGAAAATTCATTATCATGTACATATAATTCTGTAATATGTTCAAAGCCAAGCAATTTAGTTTCAAGTGTAGCAAGCAAATTATACCTTCTTGAAAGTGCATCTGCTACAACATTTGCTCTTCCTTGCTTGTGCTTAATTACATAAGGAAATTGTTCAAGAAATTCAACCCACTTGGCATGCCTTTTGTTGAGCTTCCCTTTCCCTTTCAAATACTTCAAAGATTCATGATCACTATGAATGACAAATTCTTTAGGGAAAAGATAATGTTGCCATATTTGCAAAGCTCTAACAAGTGCATACAATTCTATATCATAAGTGGAATAGTTGAGAGTGGTGCCACCTAACTTCTCACTAAAATATGCAATGGGATGACCATCTTGAAGTAAAACAGCCCCAATACCCACATGAGATGCATCACATTCAATTTCAAATGATTTGGAAAAATCATGCAAAGCAAGAATGGGTGCGTGTGTGAGTTTGTCCTTAACTGCTTGAAATGCATTTTCTTGAAGTAAAACAACCCCAATACCCACATGAGATGCATCACATTCAATTTCAAATGATTTGGAAAAATCATGCAAAGCAAGAATGGGTGCGTGTGTGAGTTTTCCACTTGATCCCACCAAATTAAGGCATAATCAATGAACTCAAGGGCAGCCACCTTCACCTTCTTTGCATCATTGTAATTGTGGCATGAGAAGATTTGTTCTATTTTCATCTCCCACTCAAGATACATTTCGAGGTTATTCCTCCCTAGGAAGGAAGGTACCTTGACTTTCACACCTCTTAGATCATCTTCACGTCTATGGTCTCTACCTCCTCTTTCACGTCTTCTTCCCCCTTCACGCGTCCTTCCTTCTCTTGGAGAACCATAGAATAGGTTACTTGCTTGATGAGATTCTTCATGATTAGAATTGCCCCCATGATTGGATACTCTTCCTCCTTCAAGTCAGTCCATCCTTTCGTGTAATCCTTCAAGTTGTCTTTGAAGCATCCTCTCAAAGTGTTGAGAAAGTGCCTCCATTTGAAGCATATTAGGATTTGCCTAGGGGAATTAGGTGTTCTTTCCCCACTCATGCTTGCAACAAAAATAAGATGATAAGGATAATTACAAAAGAAATGTTAGAAGTACCTCACCACTCTACTCACGTGTTTGCACTCAAATTTAGCCACTCAGCTTCCTTTATAAACTTTTAAGACAAGAACCTTATCAATGATTTTTTTTGTTTTCCCAAGATAGCAAGTAGACGATCAAGTGGGCAAGAAACCAACAAGAAAATATTATTAGAACAAGAGAAATAAATGGATAGAACAAGAAAATCAACAACGATCAAGAGCAATGAGAGGAATATTGAATCCTTTTAATTCACAAATCCCCTTTTTTTTCTTTCTTTTTTTTTCTGATTTTTTTTCTCTTTTCTTTTTTTTTTCAACTAGAAACACAATGATTCTAGTAGCACCTTTTTTTTTTAAAGTTTAGGACCCAAAGAGCGAATAGAAATTGGCGACAAATAGAGATGGAAAATGAAAAGATACCAATGGAATACTATGGATGAGAGATCAATGAAGATGAACAAGAACAAAAAGATTTTATTTTTGAATTGACAAACAAAACACAAACCTAAAAATCAAGGAACTAGGCTCTGATACCAAATGATAAGATCACCTTGAATCGGTTCGCCTTGAAATTCAGTTTGGGAAGGATATTAACGCCACACTCAAGAAAGACAAGAAGGTGAGTGATAAGTCATGGGTGTTTTGATCGCCACAAGTTGTCTTGATAAGATCAGATTTAGTTCTTTGCCTAAGAACTCAAAGGAAGCTCTCACAATAGAGAAAACTCAGATTTCATTCCACCAAAATCCTCATAGACAATGCTTCTTATAAAGCATTATCTTTTACTAATAAAAATAGGTCAAAGACAACGCTTTTTAAAAACCATTGTCTTTGACCCAAATAAAAAACACTAATACACAACGGTTTTGTAAAACTGTTGTCTATACCAATTTTTTTTTAAAAAATACAACGCTTTACAAAAAAAGCGTTGTTAAACTACAAACAACAACGTTTTTTATAAAAAGCGATGTCTTTTAAGTGTTGTGTATTGTCTTTTTTGTTGTAGTGACACTTCCCACTAAGCACTAATTATGCACCATTATCATGCATGCATGAATGCATGGCATTTATTTTCCACTAATAAAACCACTAATTCCTAATACTAGCTTAGGAGCTCTCAAAAAAGGCACTAAAACCCACCAAAGGACTTCAAAAGTCACTCTAGAAAAATCCCCCAAAAATACATACGAAAATGGTTCTCATGTTGGCTCAATTTCATTTTATTTGAAGGAATGTAATCCATTTAGTTGTTGCCTCCATTGTGCATTGATGCTCCTTTTCCTTGAGCTCCATTATTAAGCCTTTCAAGTCTTGCTTCATTTTTTTAGTCTTGGACCTTGTCGTGGGTCCTATAATTCCCTTCAATGCCTCTTCATCCTCGGCTTTGTCTTGTAAGCTTGAAACTCCTCCTTGACTTTCATCAGATATTGATTAGGAGAGTTGTTTAGGGTGTGTATCAATTTTAAGGTGTGTGAGAGTTCATGTTTGAACTTTTTCCCTTAATTTTGATGGTTTAGTGTTCCTATAAGCTTAGGGACTCTCCAAGGGCATTGTTGGTGCAATAGTCAAGGGGGAGCAAGCCTTTAGGGGGAGGTATCCATCATGGGATGATGATTGTGTTCTTCCTCATGAGAGGGAGAAATGAGAATGTGAGATGCCCAATTTGAAAATTGGGAGAGTTTATAGGAAGCCTCTCTTAAGTGATATGGGACTTATCACAAGAAAGAGTGAAGACATCCTAGATGTTTTTGGACCAGGGGGAGATTATAGGATCTCATTGGGATATGAGACATTGACCTCCTTGGGGAGAGAACTTTTTTGATGTATGTCAAAAAGGGGAAGAATTTATGGGATTACCAATTTAGGACAATTAGTAAGGAGATTTGAGTTACATAGCCTAACTCAATGGTTTTGTGTTTGGTTTTTGTCAAACATCAAAAAGGGGGAGATTGTTGGTGCAATTGACCCAGGTCATGATTGACCAAACTCGAGTTGGACTCGAATAGTATTTTGATATTTGATAATGTTTTGGGGATATTGTTGGTGTAGACCCGGGTCATGATTGATTGGACTCGAGTTTGACTCGAGGGGTATTTTGATGTTTGATGATGGTTTGACCATTGTTTGACTATATGGTTGAAATGGGGTTGACCATATGATGGAGAAGTCCGAGTCTTGTGTACTTGGCATGGAAAGTCCAAGCATGGGTCTTGGCAAGGGAAAGTTCAAGCTTGAGTCTTGGCAATTGGAAAGTTCAACATGGGTTGGCAAGGAAAGTCCAAACATGGGTCTTGGCAAGGGAAAGTCCAAGCTTGAGTCTTGGCAAATGGAAAGTCCAACATGGGTTGGCAAGGGAAGTTCAAGGGATGATATTAGCGGCGTAAAGTCTAAGGGGTGATATTAGCGGCGTAATGTCCAATAGTTGGCAGCGTAAAGTCTAAGCGGGAGTCTTGGCAGCGTAAGCCCAATGTGCCTTAGCAGTATAGACCAACTTAGCATGACAATAGTCGATGGAAGCACCTGAAGGCTAGAGTATGGATGAAGAAGTCATGGATGACTTAGAGGGATCCGATAGGCGTGAGGCTGACGGAGGTGGCTAGAAGGCTTATATATAGGCTAAGGGTGGTCTAGCAAGTATGAGGGCATCATACTTGGGGCTAAACCTCATGGTTGAGGTTATCAGTCGACTGGGGCTTTGGACCAGTCGACTGGTCAAGTGTTTTGACACTTGGCAGCCGAGTCGACTTGCAGCAGTCGACTGGGATTATGGCCAGTCGAACTGCTCAGAGTCGACTGGTGTTCGACTGCAGGAAATAGCCTGGCAGTCGACTGCCAGCATTGGGCAGTCGACTGATGGCTTGAGCAGTCGACTGCCATGGATGGCAGTCGACTGCTGGTCGAGGTTATGGGAGTAGAATGCTCGGTAGCTGACTGACCAATTAGCTATGACCCTGATAGTCGACTACTGGGTTATGGTAGTTGATTGCCAGTGTATCCGTTGGAACATATCCAATGTGGATTAAGTTGTTGTCTCACAACGGCTATAGGAGCAGTCGACTAATGGTCTTGATCAGTCGACTACTAGGTAGAATCCAGGTCGAGGTGAAGCTTTAAAAGGAGCTCATGGAGGAGGATTTGGCAAAGGTTTTTGAGGGCGATTTGGGGCTATTTGCTAGTGAAATTTAAGGTCTCCAAGTGTAGCTCAAGCAACCAAACAAGCAAGCATCTAAAAGCTCTTTGTAAAGTTTTCTTTACTTGCATTCTATTGTATTTGCTTGTATTTTTGTTGTATTACTGTTGTAATCTTTGTACGAGGTTTCTTCACCTCCGACGTGTTGTAGAAAAGGAGTTTTATTAGTGGTGTTGTCATCACTCGAGCTAGTTGAGCTCAACTCGTGGAGTAGGAACCTTGAGGTTCCGAACCACGTTATATTGTTGTGTTCTTGCGCTTATATTTGTGATTGTATATTTGTTTGTGTTACTTCTATATTCCGCTGCGTACTAACAGTCATAGGCAAGCACACGAACGAATTCCATTGCGCAACGTCGAAACGCTATTCACCCCCCCCTATTCTAGCGATGATCAATTACCCAACATGCACAAGTAGGGAATATTCTGAATGGTCCCTGCCTTCCGAGTGTTTCTGCACCCAACTCAGCCTATCTCTGTTGTTAGACTCTTCCCGAGTCGCCTTCACTCATGACTCGATATACTTCGATTTTAGACCCTTTCTGAGTCACCTTCGTTCCTGACTCGGCCCACTCCGATCTTAGACTCTTCCCAAGTCACCCTCGCTCCCGACTTAGCCTACTTCAGTCTTAGACCCTTCCCGAGTCGCTTTCGCTCCCGACTCGACCTACTTTGATCTTAGACCTTTCCTGAGTGGCCTTCGCTTCCAACTCAATCTACTTCGATTTTAGACCCATTTCGAGTCGCCTTTGCTCCCGACTCGACCTACTTCGGTCTTATACCCTTTTCAAGTCGCCTTCACTTCCTCCTCAATCTACTTTAGCCTTAGACTCTTCCCGAGTCGCTTTCGTTCCTGGCTCGGCCTACACTGGTCTTAGACCCTTTTCGACCTCACTCGAGTCACTACAAGAAAAATTGTAAATAACGATGTTTTTTTTTCATCGCTAATACCCAATATTCACCGCTAAATAATATTAACGACGATAATATTTTATCGCTAGTATCGTTGCAATAAGCTTATCGCTAAAAGACTTTAGCGATGAAATATTAATTTTTTGTCGTTAATATTAATGATGATCGAAAAAATGTCGCAAAAAATAACAATTTCGTCGCTAAATCTAGAGTATCGAAAAGAGAAAAATCACTGATATTGGAGATGAAAAAACCCATTGTATCGCTAACAATCAGTCAACTGAAGTAAGAAAGCAATCGACTGCCCATTATTTGGTCAGCCACAAAATATTTTTTAGATGATTGGACAATCGACTTACAAGTTTACGACGAAACATATTCATTTCATCGCTATTTAGTAGTCGATTGATGGAGGTAAGCAGTCGACTGTCCATAATTTGGCTAGCCACAGAATATTTTTTAGTCGACTAAATCTTTTGCGATGAATATTTTATATAATTTGTCGCTAATATCTTATAATAGTTGATTGCATTTGCCATATTTATTTGTTGATGCTCAACATCTAATCGACATAGTTGAGTTATCTCTAAGTCTTCACTGACTACTGAAGTTGAATCATTAGATGAAATCTTTTGGTTTGACTCTATATTCAAGATATTACCAACCTCAAAATCTTCAGATACTTCATCAACTTCATTTACTTCGTATATTTCTCGGTGGTGAACCCTTTGCACTACCTTCCAATAACCTCCACACTTGATATCATTCAAATAATACACTTGATTTACCAAAATGAATGGGTCATCATCGTACCATGTTTTAGGAGTGTTAATACACAAGAGATCATACTCTTCCACCAACGATTTTTTTTGTTGATTACATTGGAACCATTCGCACAAAAATAATTGGACTTTATACCTAAAAGAGTAAAATATTTGAACCACATCCTTCAACACACCAAAAAAAATCTAAATTGTCCCCATCGTCAGAGGATGGTACGTTGACCCTACTATTCTGAGTAGTTTTGCGTGAATCACGGGACATTGTAGATATCGAATCCCATTTACAATGCATGCATCATACAGTTGAACTTCAACATCATGTCCCATTTCTAAATAGTACAACTCATCTGTGATCTCTGAATTTGTAAAAAAATTTAGCGCTATAATTTTATCCCTAAATTACAGTGGAAAATCTCGCTCGTGATATTGCATAACTTGATCAGGATGAACTTTTTGTAACATAAGTTGTCGATGCTCACTATATAAAAACTCAATTTAAAATTTGTGAATGAAATAGAATTAAAGTAATAACTTAATGTAAAAACTTACTTTCGATATCGATTGACTTCTTTACAATTGTTTAGAATATACCAATGTGCTTTCTTAAACAAAGAAAATGGAAATTTTGGACTGTGTTGGTTGCCAAAGACTCTTGTTTCCTATGAGAAAACACTTAATTTGCATATTGATGGTTGACATCTTTATTCCTAGAAAAGCTTGTCTCAATTTGACTCATATATAACAAACTGAAAGTCAATGCCTCATTTACAATATACCCCTCTGCAATAGATCCTTCAGGTCATGCTTTATTATGAACATATTTTTTTAGTCTTCCCAAATATCACTCAAAGGGATACATCCATCGTGACGAAACTGGCCTAGCTAACATGACTTCATGAGGTAAATGAACTGTCAAATGAACCATAATGTCAAAAAATATCGGAGGAAATATCCATTTCATCTTACACAATATCAAGACTATTTGCTCCTCCATTTTACATATGCCCGCTGTGTGTAAAGATCTTGTAGTAATCTTTTTGAAGAAATCACATAACTCAATTAGTGTGCTACATATGTTTGTTGGGAAAAATTTACATACATAACTGGAAGTATTCTTTGCAACAATACAAGACAATCATATGATTTTAGTTCATATATCTTTCCTTCATTTGCATTCACATTTCTAGATATATTAGTAGCATAACCATATGAAAACTTCACAGATTTTAAAAATTAGCAAAATTCATGCCTTTCTTCCAATGTCAACGTGTAACTTGCATATGGTTTTCTAAATTTATCTCCTACTTGCTGTAAATGCAATTCACTTCTTATTCCCATATCCTGCAAGTCTAATCTTGCTTTGAGAGTATCCTTTGACTTTCCATCTATATTTAATAATGTGTCAATTAAAGCATCACAAATATTCTTTTCAATATGCATCACATCTAAATTGTGTCTCAACTTTAAATCTGACCAATATGGTAACTCAAAAAATATAGACTTCTTTATCCAATTTGTATCATTCAAAGATTGTTATTGTTTCTTACTGAATGAAGGATGCTTACTGAATGTCACTTAGGGTAACACATCTAACTATGCTAAAATCTCTTATCAATTAATTATTCATGGTGGTCCTTCTTTTTCAACCTTTCTATTGAAATCTTTATTTCTACGCCATGGGTGTTACACATTCAAGAATCGATGGTGACATGTGTAGCATATTTTCCTCCTCAATCCTTGAGATTTTGTTTTATTCAGACATACTGGACATGACTTATAGCTCTTTTTGTGCCATCCAGAAACTTTTTCATATGTTGGAAAGTCGTGAATGGTCCACATCACAATAATATGCAATTGAAATACTTGTTCAGTCAATGCATCATATATGCTTCCACCCCGTCATCCCATATCTCCTTCAATTCATTTATTAGATGTCATAGGTATACATCTATCTCTTTGCCTGGTGATTTAGGCCCAAAAATTAAAAGAGACATAATCATATATGGTGGCTTCATCATTTTCCATGGTGGCAAATTATAATTCACAAGTATAACAGACCACACATTATAAGCATTAGACATATTTCCAAATGGATTAAACCTGTCACTAGCCAACCCTAAGCGAATATTTCATGGATCACCTGTAAATATTTCATGTGCATTATCAAATTCTTTCCATGATTCACTATCAACTGGGTGTCTTAATACACCATCTGTTTCAACTCACTTTTCTTTATGTTATCTCATATCTTTGGTCATATGCTTCGAAATAAACAACCGCTTAAGTCTTGGTTTCAGAGGAAAATATCAAAGAAATTTTTTAGGATTTTTTTTTCTTATTCATCCCTTCGTACTTGTATCTAGGCTCCTTGCACACTAGACATGCATCCTTATTCTCGTACTCATCATAAAATAATATACAATCATTCTTACATACATGTATCTTCTCATATATCAATCCTAACTCTTTTAATAATTTTTTTGCTTCATAATAAGAGTTTGGAATTGCATTCGGTTTAGGAAATATCACTTGCAATAACTGAAGTAACACAACAAAATATTTATTGCTCTAGCCATTTAACACCTTCACATGCATTAGCTTCATCACAAATTGAAAATCGAAAAATAAGTACAATTGTAATATAGTTATTTTTGTGCTTCTTCCAACATTGAAGTATAACTTCATCTAGAATCATTTGCATTTGTATTTTCATTGATATCATTTGATTGAGGCTCATTGTTGTTTAAATTTTCTGCATTTCATAAATCAGTAAACATATCTTCAAAATTGTCTTCGAAATCATCTACTTCAACATCAAAATCATTGATGGATGATGTAGAAGCTTCTCCATGAAAGTTTCATACTTTATATAATTTATCAAATCCCCACCTATAAAGATGTCTTCGCACATAATCCAACTCATATTTAAATAAATTGTCACACCGACGACATGGAAAATGAATTTTTGATAAATTCAGACTGATCATGTAATTCTCTGGCATATTTAAAAATTGATTCAACCCATTTATATATTCAGGACTAATCTGATTCCGAATCGTTATCCAACTTTTATCCATATTTTAAAACCTGGTGAAACATATATTAGATGTCAAATTATTTAATAAATAAGTCTTATAAAAAAGTTTGATGGTAACTTTTAATACAATTATTTTAGTAACTTAAATTTATTGATCACATCAAAAATAATCATGAAATTTATTATTTAAATATCAAAATAACTATAAGAATTAATATATCTAACAAATTATAATATGAGAATAAAAAAACTGTACCATTATCCAATAAACTTCAACATAATCCTAAAATGATCATCTAAATCAAATTATCTCCAAATTTATCATCTAAGTAACAAATTAACTCTAAGCAACGCTTTTATCGAAATCATAAAAATAAAAATAAAATTATCTTGAAATAAATTATAATTCCTACTTCCTTAACTTTAACCCTAAAAATATCTATTAAACATATAGACAAATCAAGTAGGTCATATACAATGGGTGGGGTTAGATGATTAGACCCTAAATTATCATTTAAGTATAAAAAAAACCCTAAATTTATCATCTATGTATCCAAATATCCCTAAATTTATAATTTAAAATTCATCGTCTAAGTATCCAAATATCCCTAAATTTATAATCTAATCATAACAATAACATTAAAAATATCAATAATTTTATTTTAAAACCTTAAACAATTGCTACAAATTTTTTTTTTTAAGAATCCGAGAAAACCTAAGTTGGAGGCCGAGCTGGAGACGGAGCTGAGTAGGACGTCGGAGCCGGAGACCGGAGTTGGAGATGGAGACAGAGACGGAGCAGGAGGTAGGAGCTGGCGAAGTAGTCGAATAACTGGGAGAACATTGAAGTCGGAGCCAGAGCCGGAGGCCAGAGTTTGCGGATGAGAGGCGAGAGGCGAAAGAGAGAGTCGTGGGGAAATTGGGGGAAGGGTGTCGAGCCGAGCACTTGACTGAGCTAGAGTAGGAGATGGAGGAATCGTCGAAGCAAGAGTCGGAGTGAAAGAATTGCCGAAAGTGAAATAATCGCCGGAAGAGAGGAAGGAAGAGTCGCACGAAAAATTAGGGGAATCGACGATGATGCGGGTGCTGGGGAAAAATCCGTTCGCTCCGTTTTCAAGGCGATGAAGCAATGAGGGAGGTCTCGGAATATTCTTCCCCGGCAGCGATCAGTAAAGAATAAGAAAATGAAGTAGACGAAACGCGAAAACCCAACACCAGCAATCGAGATTCAGACACGAGATGTAACGTGGTTCGGAATAAGGATTCCTACTCCACGGGGGTGAGGTTTCTCACCAGATGCGGTGCCTAAGCACTTTCACTATGAAGATCCTCCTTTACAGAAAGCAAGTTTCCGAAGGTGGAGGAGAAAGGACCTCTTACAATGATGTTACAAGATGAGGAAAATATAAGAGACTTAGCAAACAACAGATCTCCGTCCTCCTTCTCCGACGAGACCGTTCTTCCTTCTCTCTCGTCTCCTCTTCTCTCTTGCTGGATGCGACTGATTGCGGATCCATCCCCTTCTCTTTCCTTTCTCTCCCCCTTTTATCTTCCCTCCTCCTTCAACGTAACGTCGCGGATTATCTCCATCGTACACGTGGCCACCACCTCCTTCTGGAGAATAATTCTGTTACAAATATGAGGAATGAGGACTCCCCCGAATATTGCGTGGGGCCCCCCAAGCCGTTGCATAGCACCTTTCCCTTTACTTTTCAGGCAACGAGGTTAAACTGTTTCCCTCACCCCTCTGCTTTGGGTGAAGTTAACTTAGGCCCCTATACCATAGGTGACCTAGCCTTAGGGTTTCTCCTTAAACCGAACCAATTCTCCTTTTTCCCGTACCAAACTTCTTTCGCGTCGATTAGATTGAGTTGAACCTTCCTCCATCCCATTGGCTTCTGGACTTGCCCAGTTGAACCAGTTCCTAGTCCTCTATTAGCGAAGTGCCTTCCGCCTCCTTTCCACCTGCATCCCTTGCTTCTAGCATTCGCCCGTGCCGATGGCTCTCGCTACTTGTCCGTGCCGATGACCTCGGGTACTTGCGCCCGTGTCGATTACTTCCGATAACTCTCGCCCGTGTCAATGGCTTCGTCCAACTCTCGCCCGTGCCAATGGCTTCTGATAACTCTCGCCCGTGTCAATGGCTTCTGATAACTCTCGCCCGTGTCAATGGCTTCTGATAACTCTCGCCCGTGCCAATGGCTTCTGATAACTCTCGCCCGTACCAGTAAGCTTCCGTCTAACTCTCACCCTGTTTCTCCTTTTCCCCTTTGGTGAACCGTGTTTTGGGGGCCAGTCACGGGTCACTGCTAACTCTTCTATTGGGAATTAGGTAGAAAAAGTACGGTAGTATCATTAGTCAACCTCGAAAAATAGTGAAGTTATAAGCTTGACTTTCCAAATGTCGTAAGTTTATGCCTATTCTTCATTCCTCCGTTTGAATCCACCTTTTCCTTTATAACTCCTTTGTGTGCCCTCGGCGGCCCATGGGCTCCGCTTCTCCGTGAAATTGAATCGTCACGGGAAACCCTATATAAACCTCCGCCTTCTCCTCTTAGGTATCATTTAGCGTGCCTAACAATCCAGTCTGTTCTTCTTCTTCCGCGATTTTCACCGGCGGTGTTTCGGCGATTCAGTCCTCCCCTTCTCACGCGATTCTCCCTTTCCCCCGAGTAAGTGCTCTGCTTAGTTTAACACCCATGGCTCCTAGGACCACCCTTCCACCTGCCTGGTACGAACACACCGTAACTCAGTTAGATTGCAACCATTACTTCTTTAACATTAAGAACGACTACATAGCCCCCTCTATAAAATGCTGCTTCACAACTAAAATACATCGACCTCACAACCCTCCTCCTGGCCTGACCTGCTTTTTCTCCGAACAATTTCTTAACGGCCTATCCCTGCCGGTACCCTCGGTCTATTTGGACCTTCTAGACTTCTATGGACTACCCCTGAACCAATTCACCCCCAACTCCTTCCGAATTCTATCGGGAGCCCACATAGTGTTCCAACATTTGAACCTCCCTTTGACCCCAGAACTATTCCATTGCTTCTTCCAATTAAAGTCTTCTAAGGCAGGCCTCTTCTATTTGTCTAGTCGTTCAGACTGCCAATTTCTGGTGAACCTGCCTACTTCCCACAAGGGCTGGGAAGCACTATACTTCTTTGTGTTAGTGAAAGCCCTAGAGCCAATCATGTGATGATTGTTGTATGGACTTTATTGTATCATATTCCTATTTATAAAGGCATGGTTATTATATTTACTTGTATTGGTGCCAAATAACTAAATATAATAATGTCCTTGAGTAGTAGGTTCTTATCTATATCAATCGATTGGTTGAATCGATAATGAGATGATAGAGAGAACACTACTCTTAATCATTCCTAGTCGAGTATTAACATTCAGGGACAATGTTACTGCGTAGAGACTAGCATGTAGGTCAACAAGATGACTTGATCTCACAAGTCATGGATATGAGATATCAAGTTGACACATGGGTATGCATTGGAGAATGTATACTGAATGACCCGCCATGAGAAAGTATCATGGATGATTATATGAGTGTCATATACTTTCTCATGTGGCTATTAGTATGACTATTAGTCCTTAGACCTGAAGTCACCATGGTTCCCTACATAAGGAGTTGCATACTTTGGCTTCGTCAAACGTCACCCGTAAATGGGTGGACTATAAAGGCGATTACTGGGTATGTAACGAATTATGCGGAGGGATGTGAGTGATGTAGATGGGATCTATCCCTCCTATATGACGGGGGTGACATCGATATTCTTGATAGAGTGAGACCACGAAGTGCATGGCCATGGCCAAAGGAGTCAATATGAGATATTGAGCTCATTTGATTAGAGTGAGTCTACTTGGAGTTCAAGATTTAGATTGTACCGAGGATGACACGGTCTATGCCTCGATTGGTCAATCTAGATGTCAAGGATAGAGGGACATTGTCACATATTGTGAGAGTCACAATTAGTAGTCACAAAGGTGATGTTGGAGCTCAACATTCTTGTAACTTGGGTAGCAATGATGTGTTGCTAGATACCGCTCATTGCTTATGTTCCTAAATAGGTTTAGGGACATTGCCAACGTTACAAGAACCTATAGGGTCACACACATAAGAGCAATTAGATGGAGATTAGGTTCATATGATGAACCATGAGGATTAGGTTCATGGGATGAACCAAATTGGATTAAGAGTAATCCAAATTAGACTAATTGAGTTAGACTCAAGTTGATTCAAGTGTTGAATGAGTCTAATTGAGATTTGATTCATCAAATCAATTTAAATTAATGAATAGAGATTCATTAAATTAAATTGACTTGAGTCAAGTGGTTAGATTTGATCAACCATGGGAGATTAGAGGTCAAGTTTGACTTGACTTGAGAGGGAAGATGAAAGGTCAAGTTTGACTTGACCAAATGTCATGTCATGATGATGACTAGGCATGGCCGGCCAATGATGGTGCTCGACATCATCATTGACTTGGTCAATTGGTGCCACATCATGAGGGAGACCAAGGGTCATGGGAGTTACATGCATGCATGTACCCCCCCTCCATGAAGTGGCCGGCCACTTAGGGGTTATGGGTGGTGAATTCATTTGGTTAGTTATTCCAATAACTTCATCTTCAACCTTGGTGCTCTTCCTCTCAAGCTCTACCTCTCCAAACCTAATCTTGCTGAAATTCCTAAGGGAGTGCTAGCACACTCTAAGGCATTTCTCTCCACCTATTGCTTGTGTGGATACCATAGAGGAGTGTGCACTTGACACTCTCGAGTTCCGGCGAACTTTTGGACGAGCGGGATAAGCGAAGGGCGTCGCTACGAGGGTAACGTTATAACCTCTTAGATCTAAGGTAGATCTAGGATTTCTGTAAGCACATACATGTAATTATAATTTTTATACTTCGTACGGATACGTGGCCGGGGGCTTCCGAGGTTTCCGCAACGCAAAAAGTGGTTTTCATGCTAAACCCAACGCAAAGCATGTATGTGTTTCGTTTTGTAGTTTTTATATTAGATATAAAAATTACAGATTTATATGTTTCTGTAAATTTTCTTATTTTATAGAATTTTTGGGTATTTTCTCGTAGAGTCGAAAAGCGAGTGTTGGGACACTCGTGAGGCTTCTCGAGAAAAACTCTCCGAATCGTGAGTTCTCGCTTTGGGTTTTGGGACAGCGACTTAAGTTGCTGTAAGATCATTGTAGGGACACTCGCGAAGTTTATTTTTTCGAGTAGGGCACTGCCCTATCCCGAAGGGGCCATGTCCATGATCGCGCCCGGAAACCGCTTAGCGGGACCGTTTCGGAGGGGTGACTCATAAATTCAAAATAAATTAGGAAAAATTATAGAAATTTCTGTAAAAAATACATAATTTAGAATTATGTAAAATTCTGTGATTGTCATGGCCCAATAACCCAATTGGATTGGATTATGTGTGTTGTAATTCATAATACGGCCTGCGTGCCGTTTTGTGGTTGTGCGTGTTGTAAAGTTTTTGCGACCTGCGCGTCGCACCTATTCTTTTAATATTCTAGTTGTAAATAGTTTTAGACTCGAATGTAACTCAAGTTTCGTATTTGTAATGTACAAAAATGGAGCGGTGGAAAGTCCACTTGAAGACGAGCTTACGAGAAGGGTGACGACGACACATGGCGGTCAAAGGAAGCGCTTGGAGAAGCCGCTGGCCTTAGGTTGACCGTCCGATCTTCTCATTGGCATGAGAAGATCGTAGTAGGGCCATGACTATATCACATTTAATGATATATATATATGTTGATATATATATATGTATATTTAATTGATTTTGCTTGTATGTATGTGATGCATGCTAGTAGAAAAATGTTTGTATGTATATGATGCATGCTAGGTTAATTTTCTTGTATGTATATGATGCATGCTAGAATAATTAATGTATGTATATGATGCATGCTAATATAGGATAATAAAGGCCTAAATGCGTATAAGATACACATTACAATTAGATTAGATCATAATCGAATCAACTCGAAAATGCCTACCGAGCCTTGATACCCATCACTACCTCGATCATTTGTTGTTGTTGAATCTGCCAAAGCAGAGCAACGCATATTATCTTGGTAGGGTGCGGAGGGACAATCTTGGTCCCACCTATCACGACTCGAGTTAGAGTAAGCTCAATTAGATTGAGCAAAACTAGTTAACTCAATTGGATCGAGTAGAACTATAGGCATATTCCAATCGTTGGAAAGATAGGTTAAGATCGCATTTACACTAAATCTTGGGCGATTTAGCCAAAGCTAACTCAAGGTCTTTTGTAAACGTGGGTCTTAATCCTATAAACAAGAGTTGCATAGAGATGTAATCGGTAATGTGTTACCCACCGATCGTACTAAGTCTTGGGCGATTTAGCCAAAGCTAACTCAAGGCTTAGTATGATGTGGATCTTGTCCCGCAAGAATTATAGCTAGTTTGTATGAATCTAGTAATGTGGTTTGACCACATCCATAACTCGATTCTACAAAAATTCCTATAATTCAGTGGGAGCATCATTTGATTAAAGGCCTAATTAAATGATAAAAGGAATATGATATTAATTCTCTGCATTGTATGTTGTAGATAACTATGTCGACAAACACGAACACTCTCTCTCTGCGATCCGTCCTTGAGAAGGACAAGCTCAATGGAGCAAATTTCCTGGACTGGTAAAGGAACTTGAGAATTGTTCTCACCCAAGAAAGGAAGTTGTACGTCCTGGAGCAGCCCATTCCGGAGGCACCTCCTGCCAATGCCTCGCGAGCTGACAAAGATGCTTACAAGAAGCATCAAGATGATGCATTAGATGTGTCATGTCTAATGCTCGCGACCATGAACTCTGAGCTTCAGAAGCAACACGAGTTCATGAATGCTTATGATATGGTTGGACATCTTCATCAACTATATCAAGGACAAGCTAGGCATGAGAGATATGAAGTCTCTAAGGCATTATTTGGGTCCAAATTTCAAGAAGGGACTCCCGTAGGTACATATGTACTCAAGATGATTGGGTACGTAGAAAACCTACAAAGGCTGGGATTCCCACTTGGCCAAGAGCTGGCCACTGACCTAATCTTGCAATCTTTGCCACAAGCCTTCAATCAATTTGTCATGAATTATAACATGAATGAAATTGATAAGCCATTGCCTGAAATGCTCAGCATGTTGAGAACTACTGAGCTTAACCTTAAGAAGGGAAAATCTGACACCATTTTGATGGTGCAGAAGAAGAAAGGCAAGGGCAAGCCTAAAGGTAAGGGAAAGTCCCAAGCCAAGGGCAAAGGCAAAGAACTTAAACCCAAAGGAGGGGTAGCCAAGGAAGGGGCTTGCTTCTTCCTGGGAAGCGGAGACACTGGAAGCGTAACTGCAAGGCATACCTGGAAGATCTTAAGAAGAAGAGAAGTGAGACTTCTACTTCAGGTATAAATTTTATAGAAGTCAATCTATCTATTTCTTCATCTTGGGTATTAGATACCGGATGTGCATCTCACATTTGTACCAATGTGCAGGCGCTGAGAAATAGCAGGGCATTGACAAAGGGCGAGGTGGACCTACGAGTAGGCAATGGAGCAAGGGTTGTTGTTGTTGCTGTAGGAACTTATGATCTATCTCTGCCCTCTGGGCTTGTACTAGAATTAGATGAATGTTGTTATGTGTCTGCCTTAACTAAGAACATCATTTCAGTTTCTTGTTTGGACAAGAAAGGTTTTTCATTTATAATAAAGAACAAATGTTGTTCAGTTTATTTAAATGATATGTTCTATTGTAGTGCACCTCTAATGAACGGACTCTACTTTCTAGACTTAGAGAGCCCTATCTATAACATAAGTACCAAGAGGTTCAAGTCAAATGAGTTGAACCAAACCTATCTCTGGCATTGTCACTTAGGTCACATAAATGAGAGTCGCTTATCTCAGCTCCATAAGGATGGGCTGCTAGACTCATTTGATTTTGAATCATATGAGACATGCGAGTCTTGCCTTTTAGGCAAGATGACCAAGACTCCCTTTAGTGGACATAGCGAAAGAGCAACAGATTTGTTAGGACTTATACATAGTGATGTATGTGGTCCTTTCAATGTTGCTGCTAGAGGTGGTTACAGGTACTTCATTACATTTACTGATGACTTCAGTAGATATGGTTATGTGTATCTTATGACACATAAATCTGAATCCTTTGAAAAGTTCAAAGAATTCAAGAATGAAGTACAAAACCAGCTTGGCAAGAGTATTAAGATACTTCGATTAGATCAAGGTGGTGAATACCTTAGCCATGAGTTTCGTGACTATCTAGCTGAGTGTGGGATTCTATCCCAACTCACTCCTCCTGGAACACCACAGTGGAATGGTGTATCCGAAAGGAGGAATCATACCCTATTGAATATGGTACGATCTATGATAAGTCACACAGATCTTCCTATATCCTTTTAGGGATATGCTTTGGACACAGCAGCCTTTACCCTTAACCGTGTACCATCCAAGGCTGTGGTAAAGACACCATATACGATATGGACAGGGAAAAATCCCAAGATGTCTTTTATGAGGATTTGGGGTTGTGAGGCTTACGTTCGACGTCAAGTCTCAGACAAACTGGGACCCAAATCCGATAGGTGCTATTTTGTTGGATATCCCAAGGATACAAAGGATATTACTTACATTCCCAACAAGACAAAGTGTTTGTGGCAAAGACTGGGGTTTTTCTAGAAAGGGATTTTGTTTCTAGAAAAACTAGTGGGAGTACCTTCGATCTTGAAGAAATTCAAGATAAGGACCATAGCACTGAGGCCTTGATGGAGGCTGAACAGGAACCACAAAGTGTTGTGGGTGATGAGGTTGTTGCACAAAGAGTTGTGGAACAACCACCTGTTCAAGTAGACCTACCTCTTGCGAGTCTAATAGGAGTGCGTCGTCGGCTGAGAGATACTCATTTCTCTTGTCGACCATGATGACATTATGCTCATTGAGAATGAGCCTACCTCCTATCGAGGAAGCTGTGATAAGCCAGTTACGAGAAATGGCTACGCCATGAGATCCGAGATGGAATCCATGTACACTAACCAAGTATGGACTTTGGTTGATCCACCTGAAGGGGTCAAACCCATTGGGTGTAAGTGGGTCTTTAGGAGAAAGACTGACATGGATGGACTTACGCATACCTATAAGGGCCGATTGGTGGCTAAAGGTTTCAAGCAAATTCATGGTATTGACTATGATGAAACCTTTTCTCCAGTGGCGATGTTTAAGTCCATTCGGATCTTGCTTGCTATTGCAGCATACCACGATTATGAGATCTGGCAGATGGATGTCAAAACCACATTTCTGAATGGAAACTTACTCGAGGATGTGTACATGACACAACCTGAGGGTTTTGTAGATCCACAGCATACTGGGAAGGTATGCAAGTTGCAAAGGTCCATTTATGGGCTAAAGCAAGCTTCTCGGAGCTGGAATCTTCGATTCGATGATGCGATCAAACAGTTTGGTTTCATCAAGAATGAAGATGAACCCTGTGTCTACAAGAGGGTTAATGGGAACACAGTTGTGTTCCTTGTATTGTATGTGGATGACATACTACTCATTGGGAATGACATCCCTTCGCTACAGTCTGTGAAGACTTGGCTGGGGACGTGCTTCTCAATGAAGGACTTAGGTGAAGCAGCCTGTATTCTAGGCATAAAGATCTATAGAGATAGATCTAAGAGATTGCTTGGCCTAAGTCAGAGTACATACATTGACACGGTATTACTTCGGTTTGCCATGCAGAATTCCAAGAAAGGACTTCTGCCGATGTCACATGGTGTGAGTCTTTCGAAGACTCAAAGTCCCTCTTCTAGAGAGGAGAGAGACCGCATGGAAAGATCCCTTACGCATCTGCTATAGGATCTATCATGTACGCCATGATGTGTACTCATCCTGATGTCTCGTATGCTTTGAGCATGACGAGTAGATACCAGTCAGATCCAGGTGAGCGTCACTGGATAGCAGTCAAGAATATTCTTAAGTACTTGAGAAGGACTAAAGTATATTTCTTGATATTTGGAGGCGATGAGGAGCTAGCTGTAAAGGGTTACAGCGATGCAAGCTTCAAGACGGGATGATTAAAGATCACGCGATCGAGGTTCGTGTTTTGCTTGAATGGTGGCTGTTGGAATAGTTCCAAGCGAGACACGATTCTTGATTCTACAGAGGCCGAATATATCGGTGCTTCCATCTTATTCGAGAGATTATCGATAGAGGAGATGTGAAGATTTGCAGAGTACCCACGAGGCTAACATCGCAGATCCCTTGACCAAGGCTTTGTACGAAAAGCATGATGGTCACACTAGGTCATTGGGTATTTGATACTACGATGATTGACACTAGTGCTAGTGGGAGATTGTTAGTGAAAGCCCTAGAGCCAATCATGTGATGATTGTTGTATGGACTTTATTGTATCATATTCCTATTTATAAAGGCATGGTTATTATATTTACTTGTATTGGTGCCAAATAACTAAATATAATAATGTCCTTGAGTAGTAGGTTCTTATCTATATCAATCGATTGGTTGAATCGATAATGAGATGATATAGAGAACACTACTCTTAATCATTCCTAGTCAGTATTAACATTCGGGGACAATGTTAATGCGTAGAGACTAACATGTGCAGTCAACAAGATGACTTGATCTCACAAGTCATGGATATGAGATATCAAGTTGACACATGGGTATGCATTGGAGAATGTATCTTGAATGACCCGCCATGAGAAAGTATCATGGATCGTTATATGAGTGTCATATACTTTCTCATGTGGCTATTAGTATGACTATTAGTCCTTAGACCTGAAGTCACCATGGTTCCCTACATAAGGAGTTGCATACTTTGGCCGTCAAGCGTCACCCGTAAATGGGTGGACTATAAAGGCGATTCTTGGGTATGTAACAGAATTATGCGGAGGGATGTGAGTGATGTAGATGGGATCTATCCCTCCTATATGGCCGGGGTGACATCGATATTCTTGATAGAGTGAGACCACGAAGTGCATGGTTGCGCCAAATGAGTCAATATGAGATATTGAGCTCATTTGATTAGAGTGAGTCTACTTGGAGTTCAAGATTTAGATTGTAAGGATGACATGGTCTATGCCTCCATTGGTCAATCTAGATGTCAAGGATAGAGGGACATTGTCACATATTGTGAGAGTCACAATTAGTAGTCACAAAGGTGATGTTGGAGCTCAACATTCTTGTAACTTGGGTAGCAATGATGTGTTGCTAGATACCGCTCATTGCTTATGTTCCTAAATCGATTTAGGGACATTGCCAACGTTACAAGAACCTATAAGGGTCACACACATAAGAGCAATTAGATGGAGATTAGGTTCATATGATGAACCATGAGGATTAGGTTCATGGGATGAACCAAATTGGATTAAGAGTAATCCAAATTAGACTAATTGAGTTAGACTCAAGTTGATTCAAGTGTTGAATGAGTCTAATTGAGATTTGATTCATCAAATCAATTTAAATTAATGAATAGAGATTCATTAAATTAAATTGACTTGAGTCAAGTGGTTAGATTTGATCAACCATGGGAGATTAGAGGTCAAGTTTGACTTGACTTGAGAGGGAAGATGAAAGGTCAAGTTTGACTTGACCAAATGTCATGTCATGATGATGACTAGGCATGGCCGGCCAATGATGGTGCTCCACATTATCATTGACTTGGTCAATTGGTGCCACATCATGAGGGAGACCAAGGGTCATGGGAGTTACATGCATGCATGTAACCCCCCCCTCCATGAAGTGGCCGGCCACTTAGGGGTTATGGGTGGTGAATTCCTTTGGTGAGTTATTCCAATAACTTCATCTTCAACCTTGGTGCTCTTCCTCTCAAGCTCTACCTCTCCAAACCTAATCTTGCCGAAATTCCTAAGGGAGTGCTAGCACACTCTAAGGCATTTCTCTCCACCTATTGCTTATGTGGATACCATAGAGGAGTGTGCACTTGACACTCTCGAGTTCCGGCGAACTTTTGGACGAGCGGGATAAGCGAAGGGCGTCGCTACGAGGGTAACGTTATAACCTCTTAGATCTAAGGTAGATCTAGGATTTCTGTAAGCACATACATGTAATTATAATTTTTATACTTCGTACGGATACGTGGCCGGGGCCTTCCGAGGTTTCCGCAACGTAAAAAGCGGTTTTTGCGGCTCGGAAAAACCCAACAGTGGTATCAGAGCCACGTGCGAAGCATGTATGTGTTTCGTTTTTGTAGTTTTTATATTAGATATAAAAATTACAGATTTATATGTTTCTGTAAATTTTCTTATTTTATAGAATTTTTGGGTATTTTTCTCGTAGAGTCGAAGCAACGAGTGTTGGGACACTCGTAGGCTTCAACCGTCGAGAAAAACTCTCCGAATCGGCGAGTTCTCGCTTTAGGTTTTTGGGACAGCGACTTAAGTTGCTGTAAGATCATTGTAGGGACACTCGCAAAGTTTATTTTGCGAGTAGGGGCGCTGCCCCTATCCCCGAAAGGGGCCATGTCCCGCGATCGCGCCCGGAAACCGCTTAGCGGGACCGTTTCGGAGGGGTGACTCATAAATTCAAAATAAATTAGGAAAAATTATAGAAATTTTCTGTAAAAATACATAATTTAGAATTATGTATAATTCTGTGATTGTCATGGCCCAATAACCCAATTGGATTGGATTATGTGTGTTGTAATTCATAATACGGCCTGCGTGCCGTTTTGTGGTTGTGCGTGTTGTAAAGTGTTTGCGACCTGCGCGTCGCACCTATTCTTTTAATATTCTAGTTGTAAATAGTTTTAGACTCGAATGTAACTCGAGTTTCGTATTTGTAATGTACAAAAATGGAGCGGTGGAAAGTCCACTTGAAGACGAGCTTACGAGAAGGGTGACGACGACACATGGCGGTCAAAGGAAGCGCTTGGAGAAGCCGCTAGCCTTAGGTTGACCGTCCGATCTTCTCATTGGCTTGAGAAGATCGTAGTAGGGCCATGACTATATCACATTTAATGATATATATATATGTTGATATATATATGTATATTTAATTGATTTTGCTTGTATGTATGTGATGCATGCTAGTAGAAAAATGTTTGTATGTATATGATGCATGCTAGGTTAATTTTCTTGTATGTATATGATGCATGCTAGAATAATTAATGTATGTATATGATGCATGCTAATATAGGATAATAAAGGCCTAAATGCGTATAAGATACACATTACAATTAGATTAGATCATAATCGAATCAACTCGAAAATGCCTACCGAGCCTTGATACCTATCACTACCTCGATCATTTGTTGTTGTTGAATCTGCCAAAGCAGAGCAACGCATATTATCTTGGTAGGGTGCGGAGGGACAATCTTGGTCCCACCTATCACGACTCGGGTTAGAGTAAGCTCAATTAGATTGAGCAAAACTAGTTAACTCAATTGGATCGAGTAGAACTATAGGCATATTCCAATCGTTGGAAAGATAGGTTAAGATCGCATTTACACTAAATCTTGGGCGATTTAGCCAAAGCTAACTCAAGGTCTTTTGTAAATGTGGGTCTTAATCCTATAAACAAGAGTTGCATAGAGATGTAATCGGTAATGTATTACCCACGATCGTACTAAGTCTTGGCGATTTGCAAAGCTAACTCAAGGCTTAGTATGATGTGGATCTTGTCCCAAAATTATAGCTAGTTGTATGAATCTAGTAATGTGGTTTGACCACATCCATAACTCGATTCTACAAAATTCCTATAATTCGGTGGGAGCATCATTTTGATTAAAAAGGCCTAATTAAATGATAAAAGGAATATGATATTAATTCTCTGCATTGTATGTTGTAGATAACTATGTCGACAAACACGAACACTCTCTCTCTGCGATCCGTCCTTGAGAAGGACAAGCTCAATGGAGCAAATTTCCTGGACTGGTACAGGAACTTGAGAATTGTTCTCACCCAAGAAAGGAAGTTGTACGTCCTGGAGCAGCCCATTCCGGAGGCACCTCCTGCCAATGCCTCGTGAGCTGACAAAGATGCTTACAAGAAGCATCAAGATGATGCATTAGATGTGTCATGTCTAATGCTCGCGACCATGAACTCTGAGCTTCAGAAGCAACACGAGTTCATGAATGCTTATGATATGGTTGGACATCTTCGTCAACTATATCAAGGACAAGCTAGGCATGAGAGATATGAAGTCTCTAAGGCATTATTTGGGTCCAAATTTCAAGAAGGGACTCGCGTAGGTACATATGTACTCAAGATGATTGGGTACGTAGAAAACCTACAAAGGCTGGGATTCCCACTTGGCCAAGAGCTGGCCACTGACCTAATCTTGCAATCTTTGCCACAAGCCTTCAATCAATTTGTCATGAATTATAACATGAATGAAATTGATAAGCCATTACTGAAATGCTCGGCATGTTGAGAAGCTATGAGCTTAACCTTAAGAAGGGAAAATCTGACACCATTTTGATGGTGCAGAAGAAGAAAGGCAAGGGCAAGCCTAAAGGTAAGGGAAAGTCCCAAGCCAAGGGCAAAGGCAAAGAACTTAAACCCAAAGGAGGGGTAGCCAAGGAAGGGGCTTGCTTCTTCTGTAAGGAAGCAGGACACTGGAAGCGTAACTGCAAGGCATACCTGGAAGATCTTAAGAAGAAGAGAAGTGAGACTTCTACTTCAGGTATAAATGTTATAGAAGTCAATCTATCTATTTCTTCATCATGGGTATTAGATACCGGATGTGCATCTCACATTTGTACCAATGTGCAGGGGCTGAGAAATAGCAAGGCATTGACAAAGGGCGAGGTGGACCTACGAGTAGGCAATGGAGCAAGAGTTGTTGTTGTTGCTGTAGGAACTTATGATCTATCTCGCCCTCACAGGCTTATACTAGAATTAGATGAATGTTGTTATGTGTCTGCCTTAACTAAGAACATCATTTCAGTTTCTTGTTTGGACAAGAAAGGATTTGCATTTATAATAAAGAGCAAATGTTGTTCAGTTTATTTAAATGATATGTTCTATTATAGTGCACCTCTAATGAACGGACTCTACTTTCTAGACTTAGAGAGCCCTATCTATAACATAAGTACGAAGAGGTTCAAGTCAAATGAGTTGAACCAAACCTATCTCTGGCATTGTCGCTTAGGTCACATAAATGAGAGTCGCTTATCTCAGCTCCATAAGGATGGGCTGCTAGACTCATTTGATTTTGAATCATATGAGACATGCGAGTCTTGCCTTTTAGGCAAGATGACCAAGACTCCCTTTAGTGGACATAGCGAAAGAGCAAATTTGTTAGGACTTATACATAGTGATGTATGTGGTCCTTTCAATGTTGCTGCTAGAGGTGGTTACAGGTACTTCATTACATTTACTGATGACTTCAGTAGATATGGTTATGTGTATCTTATGACACATAAATCTGAATCCTTTGAAAAGTTCAAAGAATTCAAGAATGAAGTACAAAACCAGCTTGGCAAGAGTATTAAGATACTTCGATCAGATCGAGGTGGTGAATACCTTAGCCATGAGTTTCGTGACTATCTAGCTGAGTGTGGGATTCTATCCCAACTCACTCCTCCTGGAACACCACAGTGGAATGGTGTATCCGAAAGGAGGAATCGTACCCTATTGAATATGGTACGATCTATGATGAGTCACACAGATCTTCCTATATCCTTTTGGGGATATGCTTTGGACACAGCAGCCTTTACCCTTAACCGTGTACCATCCAAGGCTGTGGTAAAGACACCATATACGATATGGACAGGGAAAAATCCCAAGATGTCTTTTATGAGGATTTGGGGTTGTGAGGCTTACGTTCGACGTCAAGTCTCAGACAAACTGGGACCCAAATCCGATAGGTGCTATTTTGTTGGATATCCCAAGGATACAAAGGGATATTACTTCTACATTCCTAGTCAGCACAAAGTGTTTGTGGCAAAGACTGGGGTTTTTCTAGAAAGGGATTTTGTTTCTAGAAAAACTAGTGGGAGTACCTTCGATCTTGAAGAAATTCAAGATAAGGACCATAGCACTGAGGCCTTGATGGAGGTTGAACAGGAACCACAAAGTGTTGTGGGTGATGAGGTTGTTGCATAAAGAGTTATGGAACAACCACCTGTTCAAGTAGACCTACCTCTTCGCAGGTCTAATAGGGTACATCATCAGCCTGAGAGATACTCATTTCTCTTGTCTGACCATGATGACATTATGCTCATTGAGAATGAGCCTACCTCCTATCAGGAAGCTGTGATGAGCCCAGATTCTGAGAAATGGCTAGACGCCATGAGATCCGAGATGGAATCCATGTACACTAACCAAGTATGGACTTTGGTTGATCCACTTGAAGGGGTCAAACCCATTGGGTGTAAGTGGGTCTTTAGGAGAAAGACTGACATGGATGGACTTACGCATACCTATAAGGGCCGATTGGTGGCTAAAGGTTTCAAGCAAATTCATGGTATTGACTATGATGAAACCTTTTCTCCAGTGGCGATGTTTAAGTCCATTCGGATCTTGCTTGCTATTGCAGCATACCACGATTATGAGATCTGGCAGATGGATGTCAAAACCACATTTCTGAATGGAAACTTACTCGAGGATGTGTACATGACACAACCTGAGGGTTTTGTAGATCCACAAAGACATCGGGAAGGTATGCTGCTGCAAAGGTCCATTTATGGGCTAAAGCAAGCATCTCGATGGAATCTTGATTCGATGATGCGATCAAAGCAGTTTGGTTTCATCAAGAATGAAGATGAACCTGTGTCTACAAGAGGGTTAATGGGAACAGTTGTGTTCCTTGTATTGTATGTGGATGACATACTACTCATTCGGAATGACATCCCTTCGCTACAGTCTGTGAAGACTTGGCTGGGGACGTGCTTCTCAATGAAGGACTTAGGTGAAGCAGCCTGTATTCTAGGCATAAAGATCTATAGAGATAGATCTAAGAGATTGCTTGGCCTAAGTCAGAGTACATACATTGATACGGTATTACTTCGGTTTGCCATGCAGAATTCCAAGAAAGGACTTCTGCCGATGTCACATGGTGTGAGTCTTTCGAAGACTCAAAGTCCCTCTTCTAGAGAGGAGAGAGACCGCATGGATAAGATCCCTTACGCATCTGCTATAGGATCTATCATGTACGCCATGATGTGTACTCGTCCTGATGTCTTGTATGCTTTGAGCATGATGAGTAGATACCAGTCAGATCCAGGTGAGCGTCACTGGATAGCAGTCAAGAATATTCTTAAGTACTTGAGAAGGACTAAAGAATATTTCTTGATATTTGGAGGCAATGAAGGCTAGCGTAAAGAGGGTTACTGATGCAAGCTTCAAACGACGGGATGATTAAAGATCACGATCGGGGTTCGTGTTTTGCTTGAATGGTGGCCTGTGGTGGAATAGTTCAAGCGAACACGATTCTTGATTCTAGAGGCCGAATATATCGGTGCTTCCATCTTATTCGAGAGATTATCGATAGAGGAGATGTGAAGATTTGCAGTACCACGAGCTAACATCGCGGATCCCTTGACCAAGGCTTTGCAGAAAAGCATGATGGTCACACTAGGTCATTGGGTATTTGATACTACGATGATTGGCACTAGTGCTAGTGGGAGATTGTTAGTGAAAGCCCTAGAGCCAATCATGTGATGATTGTTGTATGGACTTTATTGTATCATATTCCTATTTATAAAGGCATGGTTATTATATTTACTTGTATTGGTGCCAAATAACTAAATATAATAATGTCCTTGAGTAGTAGGTTCTTATCTATATCAATCGATTGGTTGAATCGATAATGAGATGATATAGAGAACACTACTCTTAATCATTCCTAGTCGAGTATTAACATTCAGGGACAATGTTAATGCTTAGAGACTAGCATGTAGGTCAACAAGATGACTTGATCTCACAAGTCATGGATATGAGATATCAAGTTGACACATGGGTATGCATTGGAGAATGTATACTGAATGACCCGCCATGAGAAAGTATCATGGATCGTTATATGAGTGCCATATACTTTCTCATGTGGCTATTAGTATGACTATTAGTCCTTAGACCTGAAGTCACCATGGTTCCCTACATAAGGAGTTGCATACTTTGGCTTCGTCAAACGTCACCCGTAAATGGGTGGACTATAAAGGCGATTACTGGGTATGTAACGAATTATGCGGAGAGATGTGAGTGATGTAGATGGGATCTATCCCTCCTATATGACGGGGGTGACATCGATATTCTTGATAGAGTGAGACCACGAAGTGCATGGCCATGCCCAAATGAGTCAATATGATATATTGAGCTCATTTGATTAGAGTGAGTCTACTTGGAGTTCAAGATTTAGATTGTACCGAGGATGACACGGTCTATGCCTCGATTGGTCAAACTAGATGTCAAGGATAGAGGGACATTGTCACATATTGTGAGAGTCACAATTAGTAGTCACAAAGGTGATGTTGGAGCTCAACATTCTTGTAACTTGGGTAGCAATGATGTGTTGCTAGATACCGCTCATTGCTTATGTTCCTAAATCGGTTTAGGGACATTGCCAGCGTTACAAGAACCTATAAGTCACACACATAAGAGCAATTAGATGGAGATTAGGTTCATATGATGAACCATGAGGATTAGGTTCATGGGATGAACCAAATTGGATTAAGAGTAATCCAAATTAGACTAATTGAGTTAGACTCAAGTTGATTCAAGTGTTGAATGAGTCTAATTGAGATTTGATTCATCAAATCAATTTAAATTAATGAATAGAGATTCATTAAATTAAATTGACTTGAGTCAAGTGGTTAGATTTGATCAACCATGGGAGATTAGAGGTCAAGTTTGACTTGACTTGAGAGGGAAGATGAAAGGTCAAGTTTGACTTGACCAAATGTCATGTCATGATGATGACTAGGCATGGCCGGCCAATGATGGTGCTCCACATCATCATTGACTTGGTCAATTGGTGCCACATCATGAGGGAGACCAAGGGTCATGGGAGTTACATGCATGCATGTAACCCCCCCTCCATGAAGTGGCCGGCCACTTAGGGGTTATAGGTGGTGAATTCATTTGGTGAGTTATTCCAATAACTTCATTTTCAACCTTGGTGCTCTTCCTCTCAAGCTCTACCTCTCCAAACCTAATCTTGCCGAAATTCCTAAGGGAGTGCTAGCACACTCTAAGGCATTTCTCTCCACCTATTGCTTGTGTGGATACCATAGAGGAGTGTGCACTTGACACTCTCGAGTTCCGGCGAACTTTTGGACGAGCGGGATAAGCGAAGGGCATCGCTACGAGGGTAACGTTCTAACCTCTTAGATCTAAGGTAGATCTAGGATTTCTGTAAGCACATACATGTAATTATAATTTTTATACTTCGCACGGATCCGTGGCCGGGGGCTTCCGAGGTTTCCGCAACGCAAAAAGCAGTTTTTGCGGCTCAGAAAAACCCAACACTTTGTACAACTTCCTGAGTCTTTACCTTATTCTGATACTTGGAAGGTAGACCTTCCCGAATTACCTTCCTTCCGGGACATGAGGACCAAATGTCCTTTCCCGGAGGTGTATAGAGTTTTAGGAGAGCTACACTACTGTTCGAACCAGCTGCTAGAGACTCCCCTCTTGCGTCATTTTGGATTATCTCCTCTACCTTTGACGACTTCGGTTGCTATAGGTAGGGTGCTATTTAACTGGCAATAAGACTTCATTTCTGCGTTATTCATCTTTCCTGACAACATACCTTGCAGATAACCTGATGCAGAAGGCTTTGGTAGAAGGGGACGCGATTGAGGCCGAGAAGAAGAAGAAAACCTCAACCAAAAGAGGTAAATCAATCACAGTTCCATCATCTCCTCGTAAAAAGCTACGGCTTATTAAGAAAGGAGCCTCGAGTTCCTCGGCTCTTCCTCCTTCATCTTCGGACCAGCTAGAGTCTCGTTCCCTAGCCATTTATGAACCAAGGAGAGGAGGCAATACTTCCCCTGCCCCTTCTTCATCCCCTCGCGGAGAGGATTCCCCCTCGCATTTTTTACATTCTTCCCCGTCTGCCCCAGTGCGCCCCATCCTCTCTCTGAGAACTTCCCCGCTCCCAAACCTTCCAGGCAAGGCGGCTCCTGTTCCCCCTTCATCGTATCGGACCTTCCGCCTGTTGAAGGAAGACCTCTATTCTGTTCCTCGAGGGCCACATTAGGATCCTTGCTGAAAATTCGGCATCCTTCGGAGGTGAAGTTCTTCAATCAATCGGGCGTACAGGCCCCTTGTGAACAAGTAGGCAAACTACTGGCGGAGGTATCTACTGTTTCTTCGTTTCTTCTTCACCCTGCCTATTTTCATATACTGGCGTGTACTAATAGCTTGTTCTTCTTCAGGCCGCCACCCAATATAGTAGTATGATAACCCATCTGGCCCGATTCCAATCAACTGTGGAAACTCGCCACCTCGCCACCGTGTCTCAACAGAAAAAGCTCGTCCGGCAACTGAGCGAGCAAGAGGCGAAAGAAAAGGATATGAGGGCGGTCACGAAGGCGCAATGATGCAAGTGGCTCTGCTTGAGTGAGAAAGAAGAGGCTGCGTGAAAGAATGAGGAATTGGGCGGTGGATTTTCCTCCGATCTAGTGGTACGCAGATAGATGAATTAGCAGCGAAGGCGAGGAGTATAAAGGGCACAGGAGATGCCATGATTGTCTCTGCAAAATCCTCAACCACCATCCTACGGCTTGCGAGGCGCTCCGAGCTCCAATTGGAGCGTCAAGCTTGGGAGGCCACCAGGAAATCTTATACAGAGAAATGCGCGGAGCTCTCTTCCCTGGTGGCAGCTCTTCCTCAAACCTTGTCCACGATGGCTCAGCAGCAAGCCCTTCTTCATCAAGAATATCATGAAGCTCTTTCGGCTCTGGGTCGTGAGCCATCTGTGCCACCAGAAAGATGCTCTGGCGGTGAAGTGGCGACGTCAGCCCAACTAGCCAGTCAAAATCAAATGAAGGAGCGGAAGGCGACCTCAAGAGAAGATCGTCAAGAAGGAGTAGACTTGTTCATATTAGGTTTATTTGTGGCTCAAAACGCCGAACAAGGATATCCGCCTCCTGGTGCGAACATTAGCTACTTAGATCCTATATCGGCGTTGGCTAATTGTTCCCCCGAACGATTTGAACTGTAACCTCCAGTACTATCTTTTCTGTAATAACCTTTTCTTTACTGTTAAGAGCTGACTTTTATCAATATGTCTGTCCATTACGGTCCTTGCGGGTTCCCTAACGAGTCGGGGTTTCTGGACCAATTTTGAGCTTCCCCTTGTCATTTCTTTACACGTACCATATAACGCCATCGCCTGGCTGGTTCGGGGGCTCTCTTACGGGATTTTACCTACTAGTATCCACATCCGCCCCGATTTTGGTTCGGACGTCACTTTAAATGGCCTTTTGCCCGTTGATTTTCCCTATCCTTCCTCCTGCTTCGGAAAAGATGCCAGCCTCTTCGTCTTCTCCCCCTTCCCCAGAACTTTTTCGCCATTCTCCTTCCATTATAAATCCTTCGTCCCCCTTGTCTTCGTCCTATTATCTTACCATCATGGCTTCAGCAGGGCATCCCATTGAAATTTCTTCAGAATTAGAATCTTTCGAAATACAGGACTGGGTCTCTGAGGATGATGCAGATTCGGAGACCCAGTTAACCGCCACTTCAGTCTTCCATCCCCTACCTTTTCCGCCTTCCGGTCCAACTCCCACCCCTCCAGCGGGGAGATCCTTCCGTGCTCCTTTCCCCTCCTTCCGCAACAGGGTGTGGAATCCTCCCTTCACGTGGGAGTATACGGTGGGAGATCCTCATCGCGGCCGATCTTCCCCACTTCCGCCCTTGGCGTTGGCTTTGTGCCGATTCCTTGGTGAGATTCATCGACTCTTTTGATGAAGGTCCACAGTTCTTCCTCCACCTCAAGCGGCGTTTCCGAGTCATATTGGCTCCTTCTCCCCCCAAAGAGACATCTCCCGTCTCATCTGTCAAGAGTAATCGGGGAAAGTCTGTATAAATCAAGCCAATGTAATTATTTCAAATATATTAATGAAACAAAGAAGGAAAACGATATCTGCTTTTGTCTTTTTTCTGTAGAAGTAAGGTTTCTGTTTTCAGAAGGATGGTACCCGGATCCGAACACACACTTTTCTGTCAGTTCTCAGGGATTCGGACCCTCTTAATTACGGTTGTCTTCCCGTCGACCTTCCCACTACCGCCTCCACGTTTCCATTTCTTTACTGGAATTTATGGTCCCTACATTTTCTACCAATAAATGCATTCTTACCCTTCGTTGATATAAAAATCACCCGACCTTTACCTGATAGCTTCCACCATTCTCCTTTTCCTTTGCTTGTCATAGACGAGAATATCAGCAGGCGTGATTCTTCGCCTTCTAAAGAACAGATAAATGACCGCCGGTACATAGTCATCTTGGAGGAACAAGTGAAGTGTTTACAGCAACAGCTAGAGGAAACCTCCGCCAACAATCGTTCCCTGCGCCAACAACTGATCGGGTCCCAAAAAGAACTGTCCAAGCAAATCTTCTTGAAGCAGTCTTATCTTCAACAGCTACTGTGCCAACCCCGACCGCGCAAAGAAACTCCATCCGTTCCGCCTAACAAAGAATTGTAATACTCTATATGTATTAGGGTTTCTCTTGTTGTTTCTCCTTGTAGATGGCTGGGAGTATGTAGTTCTCCCGTATCATCGAACTTCCCTAGTTTATCTCCTTCCTCCAGGACCTTCTGAGTTGTACTACTCTTTACTCCTTTTGTATTTACATGTAATTTGGGGCATATTTCGGCTCTCCCGTCTTTTCAATTTGCTGGGTATATAGACCCCTTAGACGAGCCGACTCTGCACAAGAATACAACCATGTAAAGTTAATTAATACAAGCAACTGAGACATAGAACAAATAATAACTGAGGAATTTCGGTTCTTCCGTTTCACCACCACACGGGGATATCTTCCGCTTTGCGGGGATAGCAATTTGCATAAATAGAGTAAATAATAACCGAGGAGTCTCGGTTCTTCCGTTCCACCACCACACGGGGATATCTTCCGCTTTGCGGGGATGGTAATTTGCATAAAATAGAGTAAATAATAACCGAGGAGTCTCGGTTCTTCCGTTCCACCACCACACGGGGATATCTTCCGCTTTGCGGGGATGGTAATTTGCATAAATAGAGTAAATAATAACCGAGGAGTCTCGGTTCTTCCATTCCACCACTACACGGGGATATCTTCTGCTTTGCGGGGATGGTAATTTGCATAAATAGAGTAAATAATAACCGAGGAGTCTCGGTTCTTCCGTTCCACCACCACATGGGGATAAACTTCCGCTCTGCGGGGATAGCATTTTGCATATAAAGTAAGTAGTAACCGAGGAATCTCGGTTCTTCCGTTCCACAACCACATGGGGATAAACTTCCGCTCTGCGGGGATAGCATTTCATATATAGAGTAAATAGTAACCGAGGAGTCTCGGTTCTTCCGTTCCACCACCACACGGGGATAAACTTCCGCTCTGCGGGGATAGCATTTCATATATAGAGTAAATAGTAATCGAGGAGTCTCGGTTCTTCCGTTCCACCACCACACGGGGATAAACTTCCGCTCTGCGGGGATAGCACTTTATATATAATATAAGTAGTAACCGAGGAGTCTCGGTTCTTCCGTTCCACCACCACACGGGGATAAACTTCCGCTCTGCGAGATAGCATTTGTATATAAAGTAAGTAGTAGCAGGAATCTCGGTTCTTCCGTTCCACCACCACACGGGGATAAACATCCGCTCTGCGCGGATAGCATTTTGTATATAAAGTAAGTAATGTAGGAATCTCGGTTCTTAGTTCCACCACCACACGGGGATAAACTTAGCTCTGAGGATAGCATTTGTATATAAAGTAAATAGTAATCGAGGAGTCTCGGTTCTTAGTTCCACCACCACGAGGATAAACTTCGCTCTGCGAGGATAGCATTTCATATATAGAGTAAATAGTAACCGAGAGTCTCGGTTCTTGGATTCCACCACCACACGGGGATAAACTTCCGCTCTGCGAGGATAGCACTTATATATAATGGCTATTTAGGAAAAATAAATCCTTCTTTCCCTTTCCTCACCGTGAAGCCCATTAATACCGCAAGCCCATTCTTCCTCCTTTTATAGGGGACCCTTTCGCCTTCGCTTTTCCCGCTACCTTCATCCCTCATCTTTGGTTTCCTTCTTCTTCACTCGCTTGCTCCTCCGCCGCCAAATTTCGTTTCTTCGATCTTTTCTTCGGTTCCTCGCCTTCGTTATTTTCAGATATCCGAGATGCATTCCACCTTCTTCCAGCGGGAGTATCACCACCCTTAGCTTCTTCTTCTTCTTCACCTCCTTGATCACCACCATACAAGAATCACCTCGTCGTTCTCCCTCTCCTCCTTTGGTGACTTTCGCTACCCCCATCCCGAAGGAAGCCGGGGTCATCAGTCCCTCTTCACTTCCTCCTACCTGTACAAGCCCTAACTTTCCCCCTTTGCCTCCTTCTGTCAACGATATTCAGAAATCGCCCTCTTCTTCCCTGCAACCTGGGGAGGCATCTGGGAAGGAGATGCCCTCATGCCGCCAATAATAGAGGTTATACCACGTCTTCTCTTTCCCTGCCCGTTCATTCCTCTCTGAACCCATGGCGGTTGACATTCCTTCACCGCCACTTCCCCTTTGTTTATCGGAAAAGTCCTTCCCTTCCTGTGGACCCTAACCAGGGTCCTTCTACTTCTAAAATCCCCATTGAAGGCTTCCCCGACCCAGTGCTCATCATCTCATCTTCTCCAGGACCCTCCTCCGATCAGCCTCCTTCGATTTTTCCTTCCGACTTCACCTCCCAGACAAACGTGCGCCCATTCTCCCGCATCTCGGATATGCCATCCTTGACCACCACTTCCATGGGCCTTTTGAATGAGACTCCTCCTCTCTCGCTTCTCCACCAATGAATACGCCCATTCTCCCCTTTAGTGAAATTCACCCTTCGACGCGTCATCCGTCCCATCTTCTTCCCTTTCTCCCTGTGAGTCTTGGATCTCGAACTTAGAGAGATGACTCTCGTATGGAAGGCCTCGTCCATGCTTTGGACTCGCACGTTTTCTTAGTCAATTTCCTTATCTTTGTTTAATCGACCCATTTCTTTTCTCTCAACGGCCGGTATGTAGGCCCCGACCAACCACCAGAGTTGGATCGTTCCCTTCACTCAATACCAGGCTCAAGCCCGAGAATGGGAGCGGCAACAACGGAAGACTTGGCGAATGCTCAGAGTCGAGAACAACTTCTATCACAACAATTGCGCTGGTGCCAGGAGCAATTAACTGAAGCTCGCCAGCAAATTCAAAAAGATGCTGACATTATCGCAGTATTAAAGGAACGACCATGTCCGGGGGCGGGGCTACTTGTCCCTCAGCAGGAAATCCCATCAAGTTCTCTTGACACGGAACCATCCTCAGCTCAAGAGCTATGGCGTCTTCAAGGGCAGGTAGCAGAGCTCCTCAAGGGGAAGCAACAGGACGCGGACACCATCGCTCGCCTTCAAGTTCAATACCAACGAGCACAGGATAAGATAGGGGACCTCCGTACCCGCTTGTGTAAGGAGGTACAAGAAAACTCCTCCCTTATAAATTCGGCGCATGCTCATGCCCGTCACGCAGTAAGAGACTTCCTTCAGAGGATGAACACTGAACTCGCCCGGACCAAATCTTATTATTCAAGCGGAAGGGATTTCACCTCTATGCGTCGGAATATATGGTGGAGATGACGATCTTGTGCAGCAGGACCAAAGTTCTCGGGCCGATGATGTTTCCACTCTGGCTGACGCAATTATGGAGGTGTCACGGCGCTATGTGGACGTGCGTCGACATCTTCGCGAACAACAAGAAAAGTGCGAGAGGCAGCATCGAGAACGAAGCCCTGACCACCCGAACCGCCAGCGACTGCTTATTTTAATGCGCGCCACTTATCGTGACGGATTTAATGACGACGATTAGACAATATGCCGCCCAGGGATTGCCTCCTCCAACTTATCCTTCATTTTCTTTAAATTGGGAGGCTGGGTTCAAACGTTATCCTCCCGAATGATTTAAGTTGTAATATAGTATCTCATTTTGAAACGGGATTTCCTTTCGTGCTTTGTTTCTCCTTCAATACTCATTGGTGATAATACCGTATTGCCCTTGTAAATAACCCTTAATGAAATTTAGAGAGCATTTGACATTCCATCGATATAATCAATTCAATAAACACCCCCTCTGAGTTTCATAATTTCTCCTTTTCTATTTCATATTTCTCATACAGTGTGAAAGAGCTTCAAGTGAAGGGCGTTCCAAGGTCGTGGAAGCTCTTTGCCTTAGTCGTCTTTCAGATAATATGTCAATTTCACGCAGTGTTATCTCGTAGGGTCCCTCCTGGGAGCCAACTTTCCAGATCTCCAAATGATTGACCTTACGCAAAACCCAATCTCCTTCTTGAAATCTCCGAGGCACCACTTTCTTATGTAAACTCTCCGCCGCCTCCGCCATCTCCCGCCTTTCCTCCACTGATCTAATTCGGTGCTTTGGATAAGTTGGTTTGATCCGCTTGTATGCTTTACCCGAGCGCTATCCAACAAAACTTCGACCGAATAATGGCCTCCGCCCCATATACCAAACTAAAGGGAGTCTCTCTCCTCGCCTTAGGTGTGGTTCGATAGGCCCACAGACGCTGGTAGCTCTTCCACCCAGCTTTCTCCGAGCACCCAACTTGGTCTTTAATCCGATAAAGATTCCTTGTGGATGCAAGCATTTTTTACTAGGGCAGTAAATATGTAAACTGAACGAAGCTTGCTGAATGTTGAGACTTTGGCACCATTCTTGAATCTTTTTCCCTTGGAACTGTCGCCCATTATCACTGACTATTTTCTGAGGGATACCATACCGACAAATGATATTTCTCCATAAGAACTGTATTACGACATTCTCAGTAATTTTGGCTAAGGGCTCGGCCTCCACCCATTTGGAAAAATAATCCACAGCGACCAATAAAAACCTCTTATGTAAAGGTACCGTTGGCATCAGACCCACTATATCTATTCCCCATTGATCAAAAGGACAGGAAGAGACTACAACTGGTCGCTCAGAACGGTTGCTATGTTTCTGACAAGCGATGCAACTTTGCACTATATGAGCCGCATCTCGTTGAAGAGTAGGCCAAAAGTATCCGACCAATAAGGTCTTTCTTGCTAAAGCTCTCCCTTCTAAATGATTGCTGCAGCATCCTTCATGGATCTCCCGGAGTACCCATTCCGCATCCTCATTTCCTAGGCATTTTAACAAGGGTCGCCCGAAAGAGGTCTTGTACAGGTCTTCATTTAAGAGGATGAACCGTTTGGCTCGGTGTATTAAAGTAGATGCCGTAATTTTCCCTTCAGGAATCTTCCCGTGCCGTAAATAAGCTATGATATCGGTTCTCCAATCAAGAATTAGGCTTGATTCGGGTGCGTCTCCCTCTATGTTGCATATTGCTAAGGAAGTGTGAATTCTCGCCTGGATCGTCTCCGATGATTTTATTCCTCCCACAGCGCTAGCCATCCGAGCCAATTCATCTGCCTTCTCATTGTGCTCCCGCGGGATTTGCTTCAAGAGGACCTGATGAAATTGAGCTTTTTCTTTCTCAAAAGCTTTCAAGTACTTGTGCAGTCTTTCCTCCCGCACCGCAAAAGAACCTTGAAGTTGGGATATTACCAACTGGGAATCCGAGTGGATCACAATGGAAGAAGCCCCTACCGCTTTAGCAGCCTGCAATCCCGCTATGATAGCTTCATATTCCGCTTCATTATTAGATGCCCGATATTCCAGGCGAACGGCTAATCGAGTTTCTTCACCCTCCGGGGTAATTAATAGAACACCAACACCACTGCCTGTAGATCCTGAAGAGCCATCTACGAATATATTCCATGCCTTTGATTCCCTCTCCTTCATAGCTGAACCTTCTTCCGAACCACAAGGTACCTCGGCCAGGAATCGTGACGAGTGCTTGGGCCTTGATGTGATGCGAGGTTGGTAGTGTATATCATACTCAAGCAGCTCTACCACCCATTTGGCTAACCTTCCCGAGAAATTTGGCTTAGTGACGACCTTGCCCAATTCGCTGTGTGTTAAAACGGTGATAGGATGAGCCAAAAAGTATGGCCTCAGTCTGCGGGCGGTTAGCACTAAGATATATGCCAGCTTCTCTAACTCCGTATAACGGAATTCTGCCCCCTTCAGAATATGGCTGGTATAGTAAATAGGTTGCTGGTGAGAACCTTCTTGTTTCAGTAATACCGAACTAACGGCTCCTTCTGAGACGGCCAGATACATCCATAGTGGTTCTCCCTGTATTGGTTTAGCCAAGATGGAGTCCGGCCAGATATCTCTTCAAATCCTGTAAAGCTTGTTCACATTGATCGTCCCACTGAAATTTAGTAGCTTTGCGCAAGATCTTGAAGAAAGGTAGCCCTCTGTCTGCCGATCTGGCTATGAATCGGGATAAAGAAACAATCCTGCCCACCAACTTCTGGGTCTCTTGCAGGTTAGTAGGTGATTTCATGTTGCATAAGGCCTTCACCTTCTCGGGGTTGGCTTGCAACCCCTTCTCAGTCACAATGTACCCCAAGAACTTGCCACTTTTTACCCCGAACAAGCATTTGTTAGGGTTTAGCTTCATATTAAATCGCCTTAACGTAGCGAAGGTTTCATTCAAGTCTTTGACTAAATCCCGAGTGACCTTCGATTTGACCAGGATGTCATCCACATAGACCTCCACATTCTTCCCTTTCTGTTCTGCAAAAATTTTGTCCATAAGGCGCTGATATGTAGCCCCGGCGTTCTTCAATCCGAACGGCATGCCCACATAGGCATATAATCCCCCTGCAATCACAAAGCTAACCCTCTTTCGATCCTCTTCGGCCAAAGGTATTTGATGATATCCCTGATATGCATCCATTAGGGAAACCACTTCATATCCTACAGTAGAATCCACCAATTGATCAATACGAGGCAAGGGGTAGCGATCTTTAGGCATGCTTTATTCAAATCACTAAATCGATACACATCCTCCATTGCCCGAAGGCTTGGGGACCAAGACTACATTAGAAACCCATTCGAAATTGGATTTCCTTTACATGGCCCGCTTTGTAGCTTATCCACCTCCTCTATGATCGTGTCTTTCGGGTCCAAAATGTCGCCTCTTGTTGGACGGGTGGGCTCCTCTAATGATGTTGAGGTGGTGTTTCGCTACTTGAGGATGGATACCCGTGAGATCGCACATCTCTTGCAAAGATGTCCTCATTCTCCTTAAAGTGCCACCAGCTCTCCTTTGATATCCAACTGTGTGCTACCGTGTGGCCTTTCGAGCGATCTCCACCAGTTCTCCCTCCTCTATCTTATCAGCCTTAGGGGGAAATTCCTCCAGGACGCAGACGTCGGTAGCGATGACAGCTTTGCCTTTGAGGTCTTCAGTTCTGGCCTTCTTCTGATCGTCCCGAACCATTTGCACATAGTAGCTCTGGGAGGCCTTACATGTCTCCACGAACTTCTCCCACCAATTGTCCCACCGAAATTTCAAACCGTGGTACGGGAAGCCACGGCCTGAAAAGGGTGAGGAAAGGGCGCCAAGAATAGCGTTATAAGTGGATGGAGCATCCACGATAAGGAAAGGGATTATACTAGTTTTTAGCGGGCTTTTCACCCGAGTTAAAGGTGAAATATGCCCGTTGGTGGACCATATGCCCCGAATCCAAAAGGAGTGGACACATCTTCTAGCCGGCATTTCGATTGCATCCTGAAGGCCTCCTGGAAGAGGATGTTGACAGAACTCCCCGAATCAACTAGCACCCGGGCCACTTCATAATTAGCCAGGGATATACGGATAACCAAGGCGTCTGTATGAGGCAGCAGAACACCCTGCAGATCTTCTGGCCCGAACGAAATGGGCGGCGCCGCTTGTACAGTCTGGTCGATGACGATGGCCAAACTCTCCATAAGACGGGCGTATGACTTCCGTGCCCGGTTAGAGTCCCCGTCAGTAGGTCCTCCGGCTATCACATGGATAACTCCCCGAGGGGGAAGGTCATCTGAAGCGGAGGAAGGGCCCTCACCTGATGGACCTTCTTGAGAGACCACCTCTCGGGACGGCGTTTGGGGGAAAGTGACCCGAGGTTGTTGATTATACGGCCCCGGACGGGCGACATTGGTTCGGGGGCCTCGCCGCCGCTTTCCTGGCTTGATACCTCAATTGCGGATATGCAACATGGAGGCGATCTAGTTCTTCTTGTAGCTTGAAACATCGATTGCTACTGTGACCGTACTCTGTATGATATTGGCAAAAGAACGGGGCTGGGGGATTACGCGGGATCCCTCTATGTCCCAAGGGTCGTTGTAGCAGACCCTGTTGATCGTAGAACTCCATTTCACGTTCTTTCCAAGTCCTCACAGGAGGAAGCACTTCAGCAGCCATGATTTGCAATGGCGGGGCGGGGCGAACTCCCTGTAGCATTGGTCGAGGCCTCGGAGCCTCGTGCCGAAAAGGTCTTGTATACTCCCGCCGAGGAGGAGCTTGAGGAACAGCGGGACGAGCCCTTTCAGTTGGGACTGTTGCGGCAGTTCGCTCGGCTCTCATCACCTTTAATCCTTCTTCTTCGCGGATAAACTGCTCTGCACGGCTCAGTAGCTCTTCATAGCTATCCGTAGGCTGTCTCAGCAAGGAACTAAGGAAGGGGCCCTCCTTCAGCCCGTGCTGAATGGCACCTCGGAAGGATTCAGATCGGGCTGCGGGGATTCCCCTAGCCGCTGAGGTGAATCGATGGATATACCCCCTAAGGGATTCTGAAGGTCCCTGGGTGATATGCATTAACATAGAGGCGTCTTGCTTATACGCCTTACAGCTGACAAATTCTCGACTGAACATTCTCTGGAAGTCAGCGAAACAGGTGATAGATCCCGGGGGCAGAGTAGTGAACCACTTTTGCGCCGAACCAATCAGGGTGGTCCGGAAAACTCGACACTTGAGAGCGCCAAGATAATGCTGAAGCGAGGTCGCTCCATCAAATTGTGATATGTGATCTTACGGATGAGTCGAACCATCGTACTTACAGACCTGAGGATTTGGAAGTAGGATGGAGGAGCTCCAAAGAATGTCCATCGTGAAGGGGCTAGGCTCGTAGAATTCCGGAGGTCTGGTTGATTGACTTTCACCCTGTTCTTCCCGGCGCGTTTGGGTGAAGGGCGTAGTATTCTGGGGTGTTCTTCCCCCGAGTCCGCCTCCATGCAACCCATCACCATGCGCGGTTGTACGAGAGGGAGGAGGCATTTCTGGGAGGGGATCTCTGGAAGAAGGTTCCCCGGAGTGCGGATGCAGATATCCGGTCCTTCTCCTTTCTCTAGCGAGGGCTTCTGTGATAGCATCATCCATTAAGGCCTTTAGTTGCGATGGTAGAAGGGTGATGGGGCGCTCCTCCGCCACAGAGATATCAGGTTGTTGCATTTCTTCGGGTTGCATCTCAACGTCCAGCTCAAATGTTCCCACAGACGGCGCCAACTGATGCGGGTGCTGGGGAAAAATCCGTTTGCTCCGTTTTCAAGGCGATGAAGCAATGAGGGAGGTCTCGGAATATTCTTCCCCGGCAGCGATCAGTAAAGAATAAGAAAATGAAGTAGACGAAACGCGAAAACCCGACACCAGCAATCGAGATTCAGACACGAGATGTAACGTGGTTCGGAATAAGGATTCCTACTCCACGGGGGTGAGGTTTCTCACCAGATGCGGTGCCTAAGCACTTTCACTATGAAGATCCTCCTTTACAGAAAGCAAGTTTCCGAAGGTGGAGGAGAAAGGACCTCTTACAATGATGTTACAAGATGAGGTAAATATAAGAGACTTAGCAAACAGCAGATCTCCGTCCTCCTTCTTCGGCGAGACCGTTCTTCCTTCTCTCTCGTCTCCTCTTCTCTCTTGCTGGATGCGACTGATTGCGGATCCATCCCCTTCTCTTTCCTTTCTCTCCCCCTTTTATCTTCCCTCCTCCTTCAACGTAACATCGCAGATTATCTCCATCGTACACGTGGCCACCACCTCCTCCTGGAGAATAATTCTGTTACAAATATGAGGAACGAGGACTCCACCGAATATTGCGTGGGGCCCCCCAAGCCGTTGCATAGCACCTTTCCCTTTACTTTTCAGGCAATGAGGTTAAACTGTTTCCCTCACCCCTCTTCTTTGGGTGAAGTTAACTTAGGCCCCTATACCATAGGTGACCTAGCCTTAGGGTTTCTCCTTAAACCGAACCAATTCTCCTTTTTCCCGTACCAAACTTCTTTCGCGTCGATTAGATTGAGTTGACCCTTCCTCCATCCCATTGGCTTCTGGACTTGCCCAGTTGAACCAGTTCCTAGTCCTCTATTAGCGAAGTGCCTTCCGCCTCCTTTCCACCTGCATCCCTTGCTTCTAGCATTCGCCCGTGCCGATGGCTCTCGCTACTTGTCCGTGCCGATGACCTCGGGTACTTGCGCCCGTGTCGATTACTTCCGATAACTCTCGCCCGTGTCAATGGCTTCGTCCAACTCTCGCCCGTGCCAATGGCTTCTGATAACTCTCACCCGTGTCAATGGCTTCTGATAACTCTCGCCCGTGTCAATGGCTTCTGATAACTCTCGCCCGTGCCAATGGCTTCTGATAACTCTCGCCCGTACCAATGGCTTCGTCTAACTCTCGCCCGAACTGTTTCTCCTTTTCCCCTTTGGCTGAACCAGGTGTTTTGGGGACGGGTCACGGGTCACCTGCTAACTCTTCTATTGGGAATTAGGTAGAAAAAGTACCAGTAGTATCAGACGACGCGAGGGTTTTTTCCACGTATATTAGTGACGAAATATTTTTATTTGTCGCTAATATTTATTTTATTAGCGACTAACTTTTCATTTTTGTCACTAATATTATGATTATTAGCGACGAACAATACATATCGTCGCAAATAAATAGGCACCATCAGTCCACTAATGGTATACACAATTCGACTGTCCATAATTTGACTTGCCACAGAATATTTTTTAGTCGACTACTAATCCACTAAATCTTTTACAATGAATATTTATTCATTTCATCGCTAATCATCAGTCGATTAGAGATATGCACCAATCGACTGCCTATAATTTGGCCGATCACAGATATTTTTCAATCGACTAGTTAGTCGACTATCAGTATTAGCGACAAATTGTAGTAATATCATCTCTAAACATATATATATTAGCGAAGAAATATTAGTTTCGCCACTAATACTCATTTGGAATAAAGAATAGCGAATAATATTTTTAATTCGTCTCCATTTTTTTATTTTTGTGATGAATTATTACTATTTCGTCGCAAATATAACATTATTCTGACAATCAATATTTTTAATATGTTTATTTATGACGATCATAAAATTCATCGATAATTGTTAATTTTAGCGATGAATTATTAACTCGTCACTAATATTTCGTCGCTATTTTGCTGATTTCTTGTAGTGAGTTGCGTTATTTGTTGGTGGAATAAGCCCCGTGTCAATGTTGACCAAACTTGAGTGGGACTCAAGTAGGATTTTGATGTTTGATAATGGATTGACAATGGATTTGACCATTGGTTGACTATATGGATTTGATAATATGTTGACTATATGACTAGTGGATGATTAGGATATCCAAAGTCATATGGGGGAGATTATTTGGGGAGATCGTTGGATCAATCAACCTCGAAACTCCATGAATGTTTTTGGCAATTGAAAAGTTCAAGTTTGGATACTTGGCAAAGAAAGTCCAAGTCATGGGTACATGGCAATTGAAAAGTCAAATCATTGTCTTGGCATGTGAAAGTCCAAGCATGGTCATGGCAATTGGAAAGTCCAAGAATGGTCTTGGAAAATTAAAGTTCAAGTCATGGGTACTTGACAATTGGAAAAGTCTAAAGGCGAAGTCTTGGCAGTATAAATCCAAGTGTGTAGTCTTTGCGGCGTAAAGTCCAAGTGAACTTTGGCAATGGGAAAGTCCAAGGGTGAGGTTTTAACAACGTAAAGTCCAAGCATGTAATCTTGGCGGCATAAGTCCAAATGAATCTTGGCAAAGGGCTCGGTTAGCATAACATAGCCGATGGAAACACCTAAAGGCTAGCGCGAAGGATGAACGAGTCGTGAAGGACTCAGATAGATCCTGAAGGTGTGAGGCTGATGGAGGTGGCTAGAAAGCTTAGGTTTAGGCTAAGGGTGGTCAATCAAGTATGAAGGGATCATACTTGAGTTAAACCTCATGATTGAGGTTTAGCAGTCGACTGGGACTAGTCGAATGTTCAACACTTGAGAGCCTAGTCAACTCGGAGAAGTTGACTGGTAAGTAGTCAACTGTAGCTGTGTCACTGATAGTCGACTGTCATGTGTGGACAGTCGACTGGCCTTGAGTAGTCGACTGCAATATATGGGCAGTCAACTGATCATAAGTGGCAAGAGCACAAAACTTCTAGTAGTTGACTGTGCAGTCGACTGCTGGTAAGGGTCGTTGACTGCTAAGATATTCATTGGAGTAATCCAACATGGATTAAGTCTATTGTGAGACAATGACACTTGCTAGGGTATCCGTTGGAGTAATCTAACATGGATTAAGTCCATTGTGAGACAATGACACTATGGGTAGTCGACTGGTATTTTTTGGCAGTCAACTGCGAGGCACAAAATCAGCTCAATGCAAGCCATAAAAGGAGCAGCTAGTGGAGGATTTTAGCTAAGGTTTCTTGGGTGATTTTGAAGTGAAGTGCTGGTGCATTTAATGGTCTTTAAAGGCTTCTAAAGCAACCAAAAGAGCTTTCAAGGAAAGATTGTTGTGTAAAGTTTTCTTTACTTGTATTTCATTCATTCTTTGTAATACTTTTGTATTTTCATGGTAAGCTCTTGAAAAGGGTTTCTCAACCTCTGGCGTGTTGCCTAGAAGGAGAGAAGAGTATAGTGGGTGTGGATCATTAACTCGCCATGGAGTAGGAATCGTAGATTCTGAACCACGTAAAAATCTTAGTGTTATGCGTGTGTTGTATTTGTCTTTCGTTTATGCTTTATTTTGTTTTCACTGTGCATCACTAATGATTGTAGACGAGCACGACACAATCGAGCAAAGAAATCGCAAAGATGCTATTCACCCCCCTCTAGCGCGATGCTCGATCCCCAATACTATTTTCTAACTCAATACAGAGTTCCCTATCGGGACCTTATGCTACCCCTTAATGATTGTTTAGGTCCCACAGGCCAAGTAATATCCACATCATATGTCACGCCTCCTAAATAGTCAAACGAATAAGTATGAAGGTCTGATGTTATTCAGTTGGTTCCTTAGGTTTGGTGAACCCTCTAAGCCCTTCTAGGGTTAGGCATTTCCCTCTTATTTCATATCCACGACCTCCCCTTTCCTCTTACCTGCTCCTTTTTCTTGGTCGCGATCCCTTTGCCGACATTATGCAAGGAATAGTTAGAGATGCACTCATAAAATTATAGAAAGAGGAAAGGGCTGGTAGGGCAGAGTCTTCATCCTCTGCCCCTTAACTAACATTTTTTAGGGTCATTATGCCCCCTGATCCCACCACCACGATGAGGGCCACCTTTTGCTTTTCGGATCGAGTGACAAACTTGCGGTCAATGGATGTCTATGCCATAGGGAAAACTCCTCTTCCTAACAATCTACCTTTGTGAGAAAATTCTCCTTGATCTCCCGGTGTTCTTTACTTGCTTGAGCCATTTTAGGGGTTTTCGCAGTCGGAATCTTCTTCTCAAGGATTCTTGGAATTCAAGGATTCACCAACAAGAGGTTCTTCCTCTACTCCCCTACTTTTTCTCTTGATTGTCCCAATACCTTCCTCCGCTCACACATCCCTCTCTACCTCTATAGTCCCTTTATTGTCCCGTCGTCCTCTCTCATCCAACCCCCCTCATGCCCTTTCTATCTTGGATCGCTCAGTCCACTTTCTACCATGGGTCCCCAAGTGTAGGACCGTTGGCGTCGCTAGAGGGGGGTGAATATCAATTCATCGATTTCGTCGATGGAATTCATCGTGCTTGTCTACGATCGTTAGTACGTAGCAGAAATATGAATACAAATACACATACAAATCACAGCACAAGCACAACACACGGATTTAACATGGTTCGGAACCCTAGTTCCTACTCCACGGCTGAGTCCTAGCAAGCTCTAGTGATGCAAACCACGACTATCAAACTTCTCCTTCTCGGTGACACACCGGAGGTGGAGAAACCTCTTACTAGTCTCTTACAACAATAAGAATAAGATACAACAAGCGAATACAACAACTACAAAAGCAAATGAGAAACAAGTGAACACACTTTACAAGTTAGGCCTTTTGAATGGTTGCTTGTTGGTTGCTTTGGGATGACTTTGAAGTCCCTTAAATGCAGCAACACCTCTTATCAAATTGCCCTTCTAACCTCTACTCGAAGATGCCCTCAAACCTCCACTTATAATGCCCCGTCGAAGCTTCCCGACCTGCAACGGTTGCTTCATCAGTCAAGGCGCCGCCTCCACTGCTATCCCAGTCAAGGCGCCAGTCGAGTCTGCCTTGTTTTTGAGCAACTATTTACATGTCTATCCTGAATCCAGTAGAGGTGCCAGTTGAGTGGTCCAGTTGAGGCATCGCCTCGACTAGCCTCTAGTCGAGGCGCTGGTCGAGCCTGCCTTGCTTCTGAGTGATTCCTCTCACGCCCCACTGATAATGGGTTTTTGTCGTGGTACCATTACAAATTAATTATCAAACCCTCTCTACACTATTATAGCATGGTGAACGGCCCAGATCATTTCCCAATGAGTGTAATTGATAGAATAGTAAACTTAGGATTTCTAATTATTGCTTTGGATTTTCTAATGTAAATGGGGGTTTGAAATTTGAGCTCTAACCTACGGTTGCAAGGTAATTAAAACTCTAAACTAATATGCAACAACTGAATCAAGCAATGCAGAAATTAAATCAACAAAAACTAGAAGAGGAAATAAATGATCTAATCAACCCAAGATAGGCTCGGTGAATGAACAAGTTCCTCCGGCTAAGTCCAACGAAACTCGATTGAGACTCCGTAAATGACAGTGGATGTGGAATGGTGAAAACTCTTGAATCCAGTAGTTTGATGGATGCTCTGAACTCTCACGGATCCAGTTGAACTCGAAGAAGTGTCATTGGAGAGGAACTCCTCCTCGAATCCGAAAGAGAAGGTGGATGAGCTGTGGAGATAGAGGACGACGCCAAAAATCTCTCGATGAAGCGGTTCCTCCTCGAATCCGTGGAGGAAAATGGATGGAAGGAAAGTGGAGGTGGCTTCTAGGGCTCAAGGGAAGAAGAGATTTAACTAACAACCAAATGAAATAATCAATGCATCAACAAAATCTAATGCATGAACATAATTAAAAGAAAGCAACTACTTAACTACAATTGCGATGAAATTAAAAGAACCATAAATTAAGTATCCTAATCTAACTGCATTCTAATTACTAAAGAGACATTTAATCGAACACTACATAAGCATGAAACAAATTAAATCAAGTTTGTGCAATATAAACATGGAAGATCATTCAAGTACAAACATTCAACAACTAAAACAAAGAGCAATTAAAACACATCCCAAAACTTGCATAGGATGTTGAAATAGGAGCTGGAAGAGCTGCCGGAAATGCACTGAAAAATGGATGAAGGTGGAAGTCGGCGTTGTCGTGAAGGAATTGGCCTCAAAAGTGGAGTGCTATCGGAGTTGTGGATCGGCTACCGGAGCTGCTAGTGGTCGGAGCGATAACGGAGGTGAATCCCCACTCCGGTGGTCGATGGCGACAGAGCTTGGTAAGGGAGACGGCTGGTGGAGCTGTGAAATGGGAGATGGAAACTGGCTATGGATGAAGACTGTGGCTGCCGGCGGTAGAGGAGGCGATGGAGGAGACCACCGTCGGCCTTGGCGGAGGAAGTGGACAGCCGACGGTGCTTGGGAGTGATGAGTCGGTGGAGCTCGGTGGGGGAGATGCGGATCGGGGCCTCTCCAGATTTAGATGGATTGCTTAGATCAATCAGATCTCATTGAACGGTCAGGATTTAATAGATCTGAACCCTTTGATTAAACTGCTTCTGATCTTGATGAAGGGTCTAGATTAATCCAGTTTGAAATGATCCTTCTAGCTCTAGATGAAGCCTTATTTGATCCAACTTGAGTCTAGTCCATTGGCTCATCTCGATCTCCTACAAAAAAAGATAAAATTTTCATATAAGTCCAAATTTTAGGAGAATTTACAATAAGGTCTAAAAATAGATCCAACTCATAAAACATGCAAATAATCGATAATTAATCACTCGATAGGATAAAAACAGTGATATTAAGGACCAAAATAACACAACAAATTGATAGTTATCACCCACTCCCATAACCAGTCAAGGTTCGGGTCGAATGAACCAGTCGAGTGTTGGTGCAGAAGGCACCTAAGTCAAACTTGAGTTTTGATTATAGCAAACGATACAAAGTTAAGCTCATGTCGTTATCTCACGAGCTGAATCGAGTGTGCAGAAAATTGCTATAGCTGGAGCTGAAGGCTAGCGACACCCGGAGGAAGCCGCGGTGGTCGGGCGACACTCGAGTGACTTCGGAGGGAGCCGAAGGAATCGAGTGGAAGGCCGGAAGCGAATGTGACACAGTAAGTATCGAGGTAAGCTCGTGTGTGTGCGAGAGTAAGTGAGGTTGTATCCTCTTTACGGGGATAATCTTAAGTGTAGATCTGACCAAAGACATCCTATAGGTGGTCTAGGTCGAGATCGGACGGTCGGAGGCCGTCGAAATAATGTTTTTGTTAATCTAACTTTTCCTTGCAGCTAGCATCAGTCGACTGCCAGCTTGGAGAACTCGACTACCGTCCAACAGTCGACTGCCTGAGGTCAGCATTCGACTGATGCTGCCATCAGTCGACTGATGATGGCCATCAGTCGACTGATGGTCAAGGATCAGGCTCGAGGAGTCAAGCCTTCTAACCATTTTTCAAGGAGCCATGTGCCTAATTTCCATTGGTTGATGGTCCTATCGAAAAGGGGCTCAAAGGCTATAAAAGGAGGGTCAATCCTAGGGTTTCTTCATCAATTCTAAGCTTTCAAAAGCCTCCGCAAAGCTACAACTCTCCGACAACTAAGTGCTTCTTCTCCAACGTCTAGGTTCAATTTTTTTTTTTTTTTTTACATCGGTATAAGCTTTATATCAGTTGTTTCTTTACTTTTTTCGAAGTTTTTCTATCATAACGAGGAGAGGGGTAGTGTCCCTCTACCTCAAGTTTTTTGTGTTCTTGTATCGATTAACTCCTACCTCTAACGAGGAGGAGTTCTTTAGTGTTTTGCCCTCCGTGCGTGGTCAAGGACCACTAGGGCCTTGGAGTAGTAGCCAAAGGCTACGCACCAAGTAAAAAATATCTTGTCTCTTTTATTGTTTCATTTATCTTTCCGTTGCACTTAATCGTTTTGAAATGAATTCGAAAGAAAGAAAAGTTTTTATCGCTATTCACCCCCTCTAGCGATCCGCTTCGATCCAACAATTGGTATCAGAGCCGGGGGTTGCTAAGATTCGGTGAAACCACCAATCTAGCTTTTTACATTTTTTTTTATTTTTAATTCTGTTTATTTCAGATTTATTTCATTTGGTTAGTTTTTCTCCCGCACTACTAATCCAAGACGCGAGTCTTGGTACATTTTCATGTGTTTCTGTCGTTGCTAGGTTATTTCGTCTTCATCTCCTTGTTTCTTTTGTTTTAATGGCCCATCTCAAGGGGTTTAGCACCGTCTGACCTCCGTTTTGCAATGGAGATGACTTCCATTATTGGAAGGGTCGGATGGAATGCTTTCTCAAAACCCAAATCGAGATGTGGATCATAATCCAAATGGGTTTCACACTTCCGACTAACGAAGTGGGTGAATCCTTGGGTTATGACCAATGGACCATTGTGACAAAATGACAAGTCAAAGCCAACGCCAAGGCAACTCAAATCCTCCAATGCGGTTTTTCCAAGGAGGAAGTAAATTGCGTCGGCCCCTTCATCAACGCAAAGGATCTTTGGACAAAGCTAATGGAGCTACACGAAGGGACCGATGAAGCCAAGGTATGTAAGCGAGATCTTTTATTTAATAAACTATATAATCTAAAAATGCAGGAACATGAGTCTTCGACGCAACTTCACGCCCGCGTTCAAGACATAGTCAACAATCTACACGCAATCGGGCAAAAGGTCGAAAACTACGACCTTATAAGGTATGTTCTTAACTCCTTTCCAAGGACTACCTTGTGGGCATCCATGGTCGATGCCTACAAGGTCTCCAAGGATCTTTCAAAACTTAGGTTAGATGAATTATTTTCTGATTTTGAACTTCATGAGCAGTCTAACTCGGAACCCGAGAAGGGTATAGCACTTTTTGCAGGTTCAAGGAAGAAAATCGCAAGCAAGGCACCTCCGAAGGAAGAAGAGGATGAGTCCGATTCTGAGGTCGACTCGGAAATGGAGGTCGAACTAGTCAACCTAGTTCGGAGGATAGTCAAGGGCCGAAAATGAACCATCACTCGACCCAACGAAGGTAAGACTAAAAGTTCAAATATTAGATGTTATGAATGCAACTGGTTTGGACATATCAAGTCTGAATGCCCAAAACTCAAGAGCAAAGCACCAAAACACAAAAAGGCACTCAATGCTACTTGGGAAGAAGCATCCGAGGAAGAAGATAATGATCGTGTTCTCATGGATAAACCGGTGGAATCAGAGACGGAGTCGAAACTGGAACTTGAATCTGAAATCGAAGACGAGTCGGACTACGAAGCACTATTCAAGACAAGCCACGGATACACATCCGGTTCTAAAGATACACTCAAAGTAAGTCGATCCCTCATTAGTACACTTTATAGTGCAATTAAGTTTTTAACTAAAAAATTAGCTAAGTCCGAGTCCAAGGTTGAGACCCTAGTTGAGGAAGTTAAACTCCTCAAACACGAGGTCTCCCTAACCTCTTCGACTAGTCGAGTTCAAGAGGAGGACTCAACTCGGGTTGAAAAACTCGAAGTTGAGAACTCACTCATGAAGAGTCAAGTCGAAGATCTTAGGAACACATTGGAAAGGTTTACTTTGGGATCCAAAGGACTTGACCTCCTACTTGGATCGCAAAGGGCCGTGCACAACAAGGTCGGACTAGGGTTTAGCTTAAATACGACCAACAAGTCGTATATGTCGATTGTAAGTCGACATAAAAAATGTGTCCAAGCATGGGTCCCTAAGACCACCTTAATTTCAAACTTAGGATCGAACCAGTACTGGGTTCTCAAGGACCAAATCCACTATGTGGAGAGACCGAATTGATTCAACGGTCCAGGGGGAGCTAGTACGAAACTTGTTTGTGTTTTAACTTAGAAATTGCATGCTTAGGTTTTTATTTAGTTTGATTTTCCTTTTTAGAATGGTTAGATAGGACTATAACTCATCAATACTTGATAACATAGTACCAGGACACGGCGAGATGATAGTACGCTAGGAAAGCGGAGTCTTGTGTATTCGGGCTAGATAAGGTGTATCTAGTTTGGTGCACTTGACCGAGCGGAACTAGCTGAAGCTACCTCGCCGTATCCTAGAGTAGTTAGACCAGGAAGTGGTCTTAGGTAGTCAAGTCTCTATTTTCTTGAAAATGGCTTTGTCTAAAGAAGTGGTCGTTGTTCCGATTAAAGAAGGCCTCTGTGCCTCGCCACGTCCTGGAAGCCATGATCTTGAAAAGGTGACTTGATGAGCCTAAGGTCAAATCCGAATCTAACGCAAGGTTGACAAGTATTTAAGTCATTAAATTTAAATCAAGTAAAATTGAAAGTCATCTCACAATAACATATAGGGTTACCGTGTTTGATCATGTAGACATGGGTGAGATGATTTAGGTTAATAATTTTCAACCAATCTTTAATAAATCCAATATCCGATCCAACTACCTTGCGTGTAGGATCAATGGATGTTGGACAGTGATTGCTCCCGACACATGACCGGGGATCAACTCAAGTTTTGGAAGCTTCGATTCAAACGACAAGGATCGGTAGCCATCGGAAACAACGACAAGCTCAAAATCATCGGATCAGGTGATATTGAGCTCAACTCAAATTTTGTTATTCAAAATGTTTTATTAGTAGAAAATTTTCAATATAATTTACTTAGTGTAAGCCAATTGTGTGATAATAACTATAAGGTCATATTTCTAGAAAATGAATGCATAATTAATACAAATGAAACTTCTAAAACAATTCTTAAGGGAACTAGAAATAACAATATTTACATTATTAACTTAACTAACTCTTCAACTAAGTGTCTTATGACACGGCAAGAGGAATAATGGTTGTGGCACCGACGGCTCGGTCACTCACACCCTAGACTCATCAACAAGATGAGTCAGAGTGACTTAGTCAGAAGTTTGCCTAACCTCAATAACTTGGATAATAAAATATGTAATGCTTGTCAACAAGGTAACAATCTAGGACACAATATCAACTAACTAATCAAGAACAAACCAAAAGTGTGCTTGAGCTCCTACACATGGATCTATTTGATTCACACGGAGCTAAGTCACTTAATGGAAGTAAATTTTGCTTAGTCATAATTGATGACTATTCTAGATTTACTTGGGTTAGGTTCATCAAACACAAAAGTGATACTCTAGATCAATTAATCAACCTATTTAAATTAATAGAAAATCAACAAAGCATTAAAATCAAAAGACTTAGGACTGACCATGGTGGTGAATTCGAGAACCATAGGTTTACAGAATTCTGTAACCTAAATGGATACCACCATGAGTTCTCTTGCCCTAGAACTCCACAACAAAATGGCCTAGTAGAACGCAAAAATAGAACCCTAAAAGAAGTCGCTAGGAAAATGTTAAACGAGTATAACCTACCCGATAGGTTTCGGGCGGAAGCCGTGAGTACGGCATGCTATGTCCAAAATGGGATCCTTATGGTAAAGAGGCACCTTAAGACCTCATACGAGATTTATCACGATAAAATACCTAATATCAAGTACTTTAGGATATTTGGGTTTAAGGTACATATTCTAAACACTAAGGATTACCTAGGGAAATTTACATCCAAAACTACGACCGAAATCTTTTTAGGATACTCGATTACAAGTAGAGCTTATAGAGTATATAACCATGACACCCTTAGAGTCGAGGAGACTATCAATGTAGTATTTGATGAAGGGCACGAACCTACAAAACCCTCGGTAACCCCAATTAGCAAGCCGATTCATACTAGACCTAATTCTGATCCGGAGATCAGGTCTAGTGTTAATCCTAACCTAAGTCAACCAAGTCACTCTATCGACCAAATGATAGATGACTCCAACCAAACTAGAACTCAAACGAGTCATCCTATGGATCAAGTTGTAGACTCAAACCCAAATCCAAGTAGGACTCAAACGAATCATCCTATCGACCAAGTGATAGGTGATCAAAGTCTAGGAGTTTGAACTAGAGCCTCATATAGAAACCTTAGTCAAATCTCCTTGATTTCTAAAATTGAACCCAAAACTATTGACCAAGCTCTTCTTGATCCCGATTGGATTATTGCAAAGCAAGAAGAGTTGGCTCAATTCACTAGGAATGAAGTATGGGAATTAGTACCACCACCTAAAAATAAAACAATCGTTGGAACATGGTGGGTGTTTAGAAATAAACTTGATGATAAAGGTGAAGTAGTTAGAAATAAAGCTAGACTAGTCGCTAAAGGGTTTAGTCAAGTCGAAGGTTTAGATTACGACGAGACCTATGGCCCAGTAGCTAGATTAAAGTCCATTCGAATGCTATTAGCATATGCTGCACATCGAGGATTCAAGTTATTTCAAATGGATGTGAAATTAGTGTTCTTAAATTGATACATTAAGGAAGAGGTTTATGTTAGTCAACCTCCCGGTTTCGAAAGTGTAGATAAATCTGACCATGTCCTTAGATTAAAGAAATCCCTCTATGGACTTAAACAAGCTCCTCGAGCTTGGTACGAGAGACTTTCGATTTATCTTAAGTCTAAATGATTTAACCAAGGAGTAGTTGACCCAACCCTTTTCGTAAAAACCTTAGGTAAAGACATATTCATAGCCCAAATCTACGTAGATGATATTATTTTCGGAACCACCAACTCGATCCTACTGAATGAGTTCATTTCACTTATGGAAAGTGAATTTGAAATGAATTTAGGAGGAGAGTTGAGTTTCTTCTTAGGTCTACAAATTAAATAAACTAAAGATGGAATATACCTACATCAACGCAAATATACTAGGGAATTAATTAAACGCTTTGGAATGCAAGACACTAAAATTATTAATACCCCAATGGAAATGAATGTAAATATAGAAGAAGATGTAATTGGAAACTCAATTGATTTAAAATACTATAGAAGCATAATAGGGAGTCTCCTTTACTTAACTGCAAGCCGACCTTATATCTTATTTGCAGTAAGTATGTGCGCAAGGTTCCAAACCTGTGCCAAGGAGTCTCACCTAACTCTAGTCAAGCATATCCTTAGATATCTAAAGGGTACACTTAATGTCGGTATTTGGGACCCTAGATCTACCGAGTTCAAACTAACCAGCTACTCCGATTCGGACTATGCCGATAGTAAGCTCGATAGAAAGAGTATGAGTGGTTGTTGTCAACTTCTCGGCTCAAGTCTAGTGAGTTGGTGCAGTAGGAAGCAACACTATGTTGCCTTATTTACCACCGAAGCCGAATACATCGCAATGGGTGAGTGTGTCACTCAGCTTCTTTGGATGAAGCACACTCTCCGTGACTTTAAGTTAGACTTTACAAATACTAAACTTCACGTAGATAACATTAGTTCAATTAACCTTACTAAGAATCCGATATGTCACTCTAGGACCAAACATATAGAAGTCAAACATCATTTCATTCGAGAACATGTGGTCAACGGAGCCATACAATTCGAATACGTTGAATCGAAGTCTAACTTGGCAGACCTATATACTAAACCCCTACCCGAAGCCGAATTCAGTCTATTAAGATGAAAATTGGGCATGTGCATAGTAGAATAGAAACTTACAAAGTAAATTTTCTTACTACTATTTCTCTTTTCATTTTCATGGAACTAGCATAGGACATACCTTAGATATCATGCACCTATAGATTTAAGGAGCCAATACATCTCACAACACATAGGACTAATGTGTTTGTGTACTTAGCCACGTAGATGGGCGTGAGATGTTAGAACCTTACTCCTGGTTCCAGATGTAGAGCTAGTGCATCGCCATGAACCACGGAGTATAATCATATTTACTAACCGACTTTGACCAGGACTGGTTGATCTTTCATATCAATCAAGTCAAATATGAGTCAAATATTTTATAGATCAACTTATTTTCAGTATACTATTTTCAAAATAATGTGGAACATGCGTGGACTTTAAATTTAGTACTTATTTTTTGTTGTTCCACACACCCTCACTCTTTTCGATATATGACAAAAGGGGGAGAAAAAGGCAAAAGTTAAGGGATCAATTTTTTTTTCATATGGCCAATGTTTACTTAACTTTAAGTTAACAAAACAGAAGTAAAGGCTAAGTTAAGAGAATTCTTAACTTAAACACATTTACTTAACTTTAAGTTAACTTGTTTTTGTTAACAAAATGGAAGTAAAGGCCAAGGTTAAGAAATCAATTTTTTGATTTCTTAACTTAAAACTTATTTTAAACACTATGGCCAATATTAAGTAATTTCGGTTACTTAATTCTTTTTTAGTAGCAAACATCAAGGGGGAGAGATTAAAACTCTTTCTCAAGTACTCACCCTCGGTCAAGGGGGAGGATTCCTCAAGGGGGAGCACTTGAAAAAGAGTTTTTATATACTCCTGCTCATTCATGCATATCTCATACTCATTTTGTTTAATGCACTTAATTTATTTTTCTTAACTTTGTATGTGGGTTTGCCATAAATCAAAAAGGGGGAGATTGTTGGTGCAGTAGGCACCTAAGTCGAACCTGAGTTTTGATTATAGCAAACGATACAAAGTTAAGATCATGTCATTATCTCACGAGCTGAATCGAGTGTGCAGAAAATTACTATAGCTGGAGCTGAAGGCTAGCGACACCTGGAGGAAGCCACGGTGGTTGGGCGACACTCGAGTGACTTCAGAGGGAGCCGAAGGAATCGAGTGGAAGGCGAGAAGCGAAAGCAACACAGTAAGTATCGAGGTAAGCTCGTGTGTGTGCGAGAGTAAGTGAGGTCGTATCCTCTTTACGGGGATGATCTTAAGCGTAGATCCGACCAAAGACATCCTATAGGTGGTCTAGGTCAAGATCGGACGGTCGGAGGCCGTCAAAATAATGTTTTTGTTAAGCTAACTTTGCCTTGCAGCTAGCATCAGTCGACTGCCAGCTTGGAGGACTTGACTGTCGTCCATCAATCGCTCGAGGTCGACGATCGTGATGTTGTTGATCTGCATCGATCGTGATGGTCAAGGATCAGCCTCGAGGAGTCAAGCCTTATCACCATTTTTCAAGGAGCCATGTGCCTAATTTCCATTGGTTGAAGGTCCTCTCGAAAAGGGGCTCAAAGGCTATAAAAGGAGGGCCTATCCTAGGGTTTCTTCATCAATTCTAAGCTTCCAAAAGCCTCAGCAAAGCTACAACTCTCCGACAACAAAGTGCTTCTTCTCTGACTTCTAGGTTTAATTTATTTTATTTTTTTTACATCGGTATAAGCTTTATATCAGTTGTTTCTTTACTTTTTTCGAAGCTTTTCTATCGTAACGAGGAGAGGGGGAGTGTCCCTCTACCTCAAGTTTTTTGTGTTCTTGTATCGATTAACTCCTACCTCTAACGAGGAGGAGTTCTTTAGTGTTTTGCCCTCTGTGCGTGGTCAAGGACCACTAGGGCTTTGGAGTAGTAGCCGAAGGCTACGAACCAAGTAAAAAATATCTTATCTCTTTTATTGTTTCATTTATCTTTCCGCTGCACTTAATCGTTTTGAAACGAATTCGAAAGAAAGAAAAGTTTTTATCGCTATTCACCCCCCCTCTAGCGATCCACTTCGATCCAACATCGAGGTGCCGCCTCGACTATCCTCTAGTCAAGGTACCGGTCAAGTGACTTCCCAAGTCCCACCGCCAAGCAATTGACTCCCTTAATCAGTGAGCACCTTACCAGTCGAGGTGCCACCTCCACTGTTATCCCAGTCGAGGTGTTGGTCGAGGTCATCTTGCTTTTGTTTGCCTACAAACGAAGCCTATTCAACTGAAATGTACTAGAAGTCGACTGTTATACATCAACACTAAGGTTTAACACCCCAAGTATGATCCCTTCATACTTGATACTCACCCTAGGCCTAGACCTAAGACTTAATCAACTTCCATCAGCCTCACACCTCCCGAATCCCTCGAGTCTGTGACTCTTCATCCTTGCGCTAGTCTTCAAGTGCTTCGATCGATTATCGTCATGTTCTAGGTCTACCTTTGCTAAGAGGCCTCGCCTCTGAGACTTCCCCTTTGCCAAGCTCGATCTCCCTAATTAGCCAGGTCTTCCCTTGCCAAGACTCCTCGTCCGAGACTTCACTACCAAGAGGTTGTTGGTACAACAATGCCCCAAGAACTTATGTATTTTGATGTTTAGATAATCATTTATAGTTAGACAATATTTGTGATCTAACCATGAATGTGTTAAGTGACAGGAAAATCCAAGTATGAATCTTGGCAAGGAAAGTCCAAGGGAAGGTCTTGGCAGTGTAAGCCCAAGCATGTAGTCTTGGCGGCATAAAGTTCAAGCGGACCTTGGCAAAGGAAGTCCAAAGACAAGGTCTTGGCAGCATAAGTCCAAGCATGTAGTCTTGGAAGCATAAATTCCAAGTAGACTTTGGCAAAGAAGAAGCCCAAAGCATGGCAAAACCGAAGGAAGCTTTTGAAGGTAAGCACAAGGATGGAGTCGTGGACTCAGAAGAATCCTAGAGGCGGAAGGCTGATGGAGAAGCTAGAAGGTTGAGTCTAGGCTTAGGGTATGGTTTCAAGTATGAATTAGTCATACTTGAGGTGGGTCAGTCGACTGGCATATTGTGCGATTCAAACTGGTCTCCAGTGCTCAGCACTCGAGGTCCGAAAGACATTGGCAGTCGACTAGGATTATGCACTAGTCGACTGGTGGTAGTCGACTACGAACCAAACTGCCAAACGTAAGCTGACAATCGAACTGGTGTGTAACACCAGTCAACTGGTCAACATGATTCGACAAAAGTGCTCGTATCTGACAGACTTGAACTTAGGTCTAGAATATGAGTCAAGGTCTGGCAATCGACGGCCATTATGGGCGTCCCGGCGGCCCGAGCCACGAGAAAAGTATTAGCCGGTGATGGAGTCGGCTAAGGAGACACCAATGGTACGATGATAATGGAAGTCGGTAGTCAGTATACTTTAGGCGGACAAATGCAATCATAAATGTGATCGTGATGGTATGCAACAGTCGATTGTCGTCAGGCTTAACGGGGAAAAATAGTCTTTCTCTATAAATAGAAGCTAGGGAAGCTTGGAGGAGGTTAATGCTTTCATTCTAAACGATCTTACTAAGCTCCTCAAGTCTTTTCCTTAAGCTTCAAAGTGTTCTAACTTCTTCTTCCTAAGCTCAAATCCATTACCTTGTAAGAAGAAGAGAAGTGATTGTAAAAGGTTTCTCTACCTTGGTGTGTTGCATCAAAAGGAGGTTTTAAGTGGAAGATTGCTAGTGGTGATCCACCTTACAGATTGCCATGGAGTAGGAGCATCATCTCCGAACCACGTTAAAGAGTTTTGTTAGCATTGCATTCTTTGTTTTCTATTTCAATTGTAATTTTCTATTGCTTCTGCTAACGATTACTTGTAGAAAATAAAGAATTGTTATTCACCCCCCCCTCTAGCCAATCCTCAAGGTTCCTACAAGTGGTATCAGAGCCCAGATCGCATCAGATGATCTAACCATCAACCGAAGCAAATGGCCTTTCAAGAGGGTTATAGCACGGTGCAACCTCCCTTCTTTGATGGAAACAACTTCTCCTATTAGAAAGATAGGATGGAGTATTATTTAATGAATGACATTAAAAAATTGGTTTAGTATTGTAGATGGTTTTGAAAAACCGAGAGATGAGTTTGGAGCACCACTACGAACAAAAGATTGGACAAGGGAGATGGCGAAGAAGGCTCAAGCCAATAGCAAAGCAACAACCACACTCTAATGTGGTCTATCCAAAGAACAATTGAGCAAGGTTGGACCCTTCAACTCCGCCAAAGAGCATTGGGAGAAGCTCACTGAACTCAATGAAGAATCCAAGGAGACAAGGAGAGAAAAGAGAGACCTATTGATAGGTCAACTATAAACTTTTAGCATGAAGACCAATGAGACCGTAAGTCAAATGCACGGTAGATTCAAGGAGATAGTTAATGGGCTACACGTCAGAGGTGAGAAGGTGGAGAATCGAGATTTAGTAAGGTATGTTCTCCAAGCCTTTCCTAGGACAACCTTATGGGCATCAATGGTAGATGCTTATAAGGTATTTAGAGATCTTTCAATAGTTGATGCACATTAACGCGACCACAAATCTCATGACAGATACCGTCGAGGACTCGAAGCGCACGCTCGCCCTCAACGCCTGCAAGTGCATGGATGTCATCAAGTAATAAAAAGATTATCGATCCCACAGGGACTGAGATTCGAATACCAATTTGTTTAGTGGATGTTATTGTTCGAAAGTCAATCTAAACGTTTCGATTGTGAGGGTTGTCGGTGGACTAAACTCTAGTATGGTGTCACACGGAGGAAGAAAGGAGCTTGCCGCGAGATCTTTTAAAGGGATTCTAGGACCTCGGTTTCGCTTGTGTGTCACAAAATATGTTATTAACTGGACGTTGTCTAAACATCTAACTATGATCTTGTGGAAGGGACATTATACACTCTCTCGATGAGCCACCGCATCTATCAGGAGCTATCTCTACCTTACATGGATGGGATAGGCGGTACGAGGATGCCAAATCAATCTTTGTGATGAACTGTTTCCAGTTCTATCGCATCCTTCTACTCATGGTTACAGGAGATCAGGCTAACTCCTAAGTTTATTGTATAAATCTCCTAAATCTTAGATACGAGGGCTATCACTCCTCGTATCGCCTAAGCACAATAGGTAGAAAACGAAACACACATAGATATCGGTATAAACAAATCCCAATTTCAAATTCAAACTCAATAACAGAATTCAATTTGAAGCAACATGTCATACGCACACAAGCTACTCCCTAATCCTAGAATCGAAGAAACTACTCCATAGATAGGAGAGGAAAATCACAAGGCATGTTCATGTGCGAATCAATAGTAAATAAAGTGCGAGAATAAGAGTTTACTATGCCAATGTGGCCTTCTCTATGGCATTGAAGTGTAGAACTTGGATCTCCTGCAGCATTCTTTCTCCCTGTTGCGAGTTCCTAAAGCTTTTTAGGGATTTGGTGTGCCATCCCAACCGTCGTGCCTCCTCCCTAGGGTTTGGGTGGAGCTATCCTTATATAGACATCACATCGGATCACTGCGAAATCTGAAAAAAAAACCCTAGCCGCGTCAATCTGCTGGGCCGCCACACGACTGTGTGTTTCCACACGGCCAGACCATATGTGGCCCAGGTGTAGCTGATCTTGCCCATAGGACATGGTCGTGTGTAGCTACACACCCTGGGCATGTCCCCTTCTGCATCTAGCTGCAAAATATCCTTCTTTTGCTCCGAAAGTGTGCCTTTTTCCCATGAAATGCTATCCTGCACGCAAAAGTTCAAAGAGTAGGTCTCCGAACCAGAAAATAGGAAATGCATGCAAAACAAAGTGACATATGCATGAAATTAACATAAAATGTAATGAGATGTGAGCGAAAACTACTCCTAAAACCCTATATGTTTTGCTCACATCAATAGTTAAATTAGATGAATTATTTTGTGAGTTTGAATTGCATGAACAAGCTAACACTTCATCAAAAGAGAAAGGTTTAGCTCTTGTTGTAGGAAAGGAGAAGAAAAAGAAGGGGAAGAAAGAAGAATCATCCTCATCCAAATCAGAAGATGAAGCATCAAGTAGCGATGAAGAAATGTTGGCAAATGAGATTGCTCACTATGTCAAGAAGTGGGCGGAATAATCTAGATGGCTCACCAAGAAGGATGTAAAGAAGATGTTCACATGCTCAAAAGGTAAATCAAGTAGTAATTCAATTTCTAACACTAATGTCACTTGATATGGATTCAATAAGAAGGGGCACATCAAGCCAAATTGCCCAGAGCTAAAGAAGAAGAAAGAAGAAAAAAGAAGAAGAAGGACAAGAAGGAGAAGAAGAAGAAGGAGACTATGGTGGCCCAAACCACATGGGACACTCAAAGTGTTGAAGACTCATCCGATGAGAAGGAGCTATGCCATATCACACGCCATGTGGCACTCATGGCCTTGGGAGATGATATTGAAGCATTAAACCAAGAAGAGTCTTCATCAAGCGACGAATCGTCATCTAGTGACGATGAGTTAAAAGACTCCCCTATAGTAAAATTGTTATATAGAACTGTTGCTTATCATAAAAATGTTTTGGATAAATCAAAATCTAGGGTTAAGAACTTGAAGGTAGAAATTAAGGCAATTAAAAATGAAGAACCTTCATGTAATGATGCATGCATGCTTAAGGATGAAAATGAGAAACTTAAAAAGGAAGTGTGTGAATTAAGAGCATGGTTAGAAAAGTTCACAAATTGATCTAAATACCTTGATATAATTCTTAGGGATCAAAAGACCGTTTATAACAAGGCCGACATAGGATATAAACCTAAGGATGAAGAAGTAGCATATACCTCCCTTATTAGTAGAAAGGCAACAATTAAGGGTAAGGTTAAGAAGACTTGGGTTCCCAAGAAGTTTTTGATTAATGTTATCGGTCCAAACATTTGGGTACCTAAGGCATTTGTTTTTCATTTTGTTTAGGTTAGAAGGACCAAGTATGTGGATTGTGGATAGAGGTTGCTCAAGACATATGATCAGAGATGTGAGCAAGTTTTCTATAATCAACTACATTAACAAGGGAACTGTGTCTTTTGGAAATAGTGGGAAACTCAAAATTTTAGGTAAAGGCACAATTGAGGTATCCCCTAAAATTGTTATTCATAAAGTCTTAATAGTTAAAAGCATGAAATTCAATTTACTTAGTGTTAGCCAACTTTGTGATGTCGGATATAGTGTTGAATTCAATTCCTCAAAATGCTTAATTGGACACAAAAGCTTGAATGATTGCATGTTAGTTGGATATAGGAAATCGAATATTTATTATGTTGATTTATCCTATACTTTTAACATTTCTACTAAGTGTCTTATGGCAAAAGAAGAGGAAGGGTGACTATGACATATAAGGCTACGACACATCAATATGAAGAACATAGCCAAGGTAGCAAAATTGGAGTTGGTGATGAAGGGTTTTGCTTATCGAGTCCGTCAGGGGAAACTTCGCTTCCCACTTCACCTCGGTAGCTTGTCCATGGCGATCCCTTCGATGTCTCTGGATTAAAAAAATTTAATCCTAGACAAAAGGGATTGCCCAAACCACCAAGTCATCGTCGTTCTATTCGTTTAGAGAGGTCACTTGAACAAACTCGTTGTTCAAGCGACCATCCTCTATTCTACGAGTAGCCGCGGAATAAACGATGTCCGGATCGCCGGTTTTGGTGTTTATGCTCAGGATCCAAGTATTATTTAGCCATATACAGATTTATATCATGCTCATAATTGAAAAACAAATACAAACATGTAACATATAAAGATTAGAGAATCGATATACCTCTCGATCTTCTAATGTATGACCTTTCTCTTTTCGGACGTCGTGTGGGCGACGATCTACGGTAAGTCAAAGCTCCTAGATCGCAAATCTTTCTTCCTTTCTCTTCCAAAGCAAGAGGAAGAATAGAAACAAGGTTTTTCTCCTCCCTAAAACCAACCAACAAGGAGCACACAAACTCCTTGCCGCCGGCCAACTAGAAGGAGGAGAAGATGATGGAAAACAACCAAGACACCAAGGGAAGCCCTATATCTTGTTTCCACCACCTAAGGAGAACAGAGGAGGGCCTTTGGCCGCTGACCAAGGGCTGGAAAAAGGCTAGAAGGGCTGCTGGATGCCGGCCAATGAAGGAGGAAGATGAAAACAATCACCTTCCTTAATTGGTGCCGCCCTAGCTTCCAAACCCTAACCCTAATCCTATCTCAACTAGGATTCCTCTCCCTTGCCGCCCAAAAATCCTTGCTCTCTTGAATGTTTTTTTTTCACGCCAACTCCCTTGCCCTCCTTTTATAGAGTTAGGGATAAGTCATGAATTAATCTCCTCCATTGGTTCTAGGGATTTAATCTCAACCGTTGGATCTAGTGATTTAATCTCAACGTCGGATCTTAGAGATTTAATCTCTACCTATGGGTCTTAGAATTTTGTTTCTATCCATTGGATCTAAGTTTCATGAGGTGTTAATAGGCGACAATAGGGACCATGAGGAGGAGTTGGATCTTGGGCACCCATGGATCAAGCCCACATAAAGTCCGATCCACTAATGATGATCCAATCCACTAAAGGATCATCATTGATTTACCTCACCAACCCCCATATGATAATATGGGCTCCATATATTATTTATACATTTTCTCTCCGTGTTTAAGATCTCGAATGTCCGTCGATCAATTAATTTACTGACCATTAATTAATCAACATCTAACTCCTTGAGTATTACCTCTCAACCTTTTCATCATGCCGGACCAAGTCCACCTGCAGGGTTTACATGATGAACCTTATGAGCTCCTCAAGGGGACATCATCATCCTAATATATAGGACACGGTTTCCTCCTATAATCAACGACACACCATATAAATAATATCATCTCCCAACTTACCGAGCCTATCGATTTAATCTATAAATCTCGCCCATTGGTAAATAAAAGAGATGAGTACTAAGTATATGTGTCCGTTATTATATCTGAGGTCCGATTCGATTATGTAGTCAACAATAAATCGAATCACCTCTAAGTCGGTCCTACTCAATACACACAAAGTGCACTAGTGTGATTCTATGGTCAAGATAAACCAATACCAAATCACACTACAACCATTCCGATGGTTTGTCCAAAGTCATCTCGGTTGTGAGCCTTTACTTATACTTTTCAAGGGACCGATAACATGATCTCCTGTGTGACACCACACACCATGTTATCTACAATGTAAAGTATTAGACAATATTGCATAGCTATAAAAATGTGTAAACAATGATCATGTGATTATTATTTCAAAATAAAAATGTTCATACAAAAGATAGACTTTTCAGTATACATCCCTACAATCTCCCACTTATACTAAAAGACTATGCTGTCCTCAAACTGACATACATTTGATCCCCATTCCCTCCACATTCCTTTCAAAAGATCTCGCCAGAAGGGCCTTTGTGAAAGGATCTGCTAGGTTATCCTTCGATGCAATCTTGGCCACAGCAACTTCTCCACTCTTTATGATTTCTCGTATCAGGTGGTACTTGCGCTCTATGTGTTTACTATCCTTATGGGCTCGTGGTTCCTTCGAGTTTGCAACTGCACCACTATTATCACAATAAATTTTGATAGTTCTGGGCAAACCAGGAATCACATCCAAGTCCATCAGGAAGTTCTTGAGCCATACAACTTCTTTGGCCGCCTCAGAGGCCGCCACATACTCAACTTCCATGGTGGAGTCCACCATGCATTTCTGCTTGACACTCCTCCATACAATAGCTCCACCTCACAAAGTAAACACAAAACCTGAGGTAGACTTACTATTATCCCTATGAGATTGGAAGTCAGAATCTGTGTAACCCACAGGGAGTAATTGGTCTGCTCGGTAAACCAGCATATAATCCCTAGTCCTTCTCAGGTACTTCAATATATGCTTTACCGCAGTCCAATGTCCCTGTCCTGGATTACTTTGATATCTGCTGACCATGCCCACAACAAAGCAGATATTTGGTCTCGTACATAGCATCACATACATGAGGCTTCCTACTGCCGAAGCATAAGGAACCACCTTCATCTCCTCTATCTCCTCATATGATCTAGAACACATCTCCTTAGATAAAGGAACTCCTTGCCTTAAAGGTAGAAAACCCTTCTTACAGTTTTGCATGCTAAAATGATCCAAAATCGTGTCTATGTATGAAGCTTGGGATAAGCACAACATCCTTTTCCTGCGATCCCTTATAACCTTGATCCCAAGGATGTGTCCCACCTCTCCCAAGTTCTTCATATCAAACTGTTTGGACAACCATACCCTTACGTCCGATAACACCTTGATATTGTTGCCAATCAACAAAATGTCATCTACGTATAGTACAAGAAATACCACTATGTTTCCGTCATATCTCTTGTATACACAAGACTCATCCGAAATTTGAATAAATCCATAAGACTGGATCACCTCATCAAAGCGGATGTTCCAAGACCTCGAAGCTTGTTTCAATCCATAAATGGACCGATTAAGCTTACATACAAGATGCTCTTTGCCCTTAGCAATGAATCTCTCTGGTTGCTTCATGTAGATGTTTTCCTCATGACTTCCATTAAGGAAAGCTATCTTGAAATCCATTTACCACACCTTATAATCCATATGAGCTGCTATGCATAAGAGAATCCGGATAGACTTAAGCATGGCTACTAGCAAAAGGTCTCCTCATAATCGATACCCTCTTTTTGAGTATAGCCCTTCGCAACAAGCCTCGCTTTGAAGGTCTCAACCTTCCCATCTATTCCTCTCTTTCTCTTGTAGATCCACTTGCATTCAATGGTTTTTACACCATCGGGTGGTTATACTATCTCCCAGACCTGATTTGAATCCATAGATTCAATCTCAGCATTCATTGTACTTAGCCAAGATACTGCATCTTTATCTTGGATTGTCTCGTCATATGTTTAGGGATCAGGTTCATGTTCATCAGGGACTAAATCAGAAGATTATCCCAAGAACATGAATCTATCAGGCTGTCTCACAACCCTCCCACTACGACGAGGTATCACCTGTGTATCCTCTGTGACATGCGGTACAGTGACATGTGGTATATCCTCTTGTACCAACGGTACTAAAGAAGTGACTTCCCCTTTTAACTCCTCCAGAATAATTTTACTCTTGGGCTTGTGGCTCATCACATAGTCTACCTCTAGAACTCTGGCGTTCGTGCTAACGATCACCCTCTGATCTCTAGGACTATAAAACAAGCCACCCTTCGTTCCTCTAGGATAGCCAATGAACAAGCGTACTTCTGTACGAGGTTCCAACTTACCAGCATCTGCCTTCAGCACATGTGCTGGACTGCCCCATATCTGAATATGTCTTAGACTAGGCTTTCTCCCAGTCCACAACTCTGTGGGAGTAGAAGGCACTGATTTAGATGGAACCAAGTTCAGAATGTACATCGCCGTATCTAGAGTATATCCCCAGAACGAATCTGGCATGTAAGAATAACTCATCATCGATCTAACCATCTCCATAAGAGTCGTATTCATTCTCTCTACTACACCATTCTGCTGGGGTGTGCCAGGTGCAGTCAATTGGGATTGAATCCCAGCCTCTGTTAAGTAGTTCCTAAACTCTCCCAAGAGGTACCCAACACCACGATCAGATCATAGTGTCTTGATACTTTTACCTTGACATTTCTCCACATCAGCCTTGAATTCTTTGAACTTGTCAAAGCATTCAGACTTGCGGCGCATCAGGTAAATGTATCTATATCTTGAGTAATCGTCTATAAAAGAGACGAAATACTCACAACCACCTCTAGCCTGGATAGACATATGACCACACAAATCAGAATGAACCAATTCTAACACATCTTTGGCTCTATACCCCTTGGCCTTAAAAGGCCTCTTGGTCATCTTACCCTCCAAGCAAGATTCACAGGTTGGGAGATCCTCCACCACTAATGAACCCAAAGGTCCATCAGCTATCAACCTTTGAATTCTGCATAGGTTAATGTGACCAAGCCTAAGATGCCAAAGATATGTTTGGTTCATCTTCGAAGGTTCTTTTCTCTTATTGGAATTAGAAGATGAGTTATTAACTTCAATTTGCATCGTGGGAGGTTTTGGTTCAAGTGTGTACAAATTTCCTATCAATGCACCCGAATAGATAATGTCCCTATTCCTTCTTATAACAACTTTGTCATTAAAAATGATAGAATATTCATCCATAAATAATTTAGAAACTTAAATTAAATTCTTTCTAAACAAGGGTACATAAAGGCAATTCTTAAGAACCAAAAGTTTATTTTTCTCAAAAGATAAATGAACGTCTCCCACTGCAACAGCCGCCACCTTCGTGGCATCGCCCAAGTACACGGTAATCTCCCCCTCAGCCAGTCATTTGGTTTCCTGGAACCCCTGTAAAGTATTATAGACATGATCAGTGGCTCCCGTATCTACAAACCAGGTGCCGATAGATAACACCGATAAACATGTTTCAACGACTAGACCAAAAGATATACCTTTGTTCTTGCGGTTGGGGCAGTCATTCTTCCAGTGTCCAGTCTGCTTACAAGTGAAGCACTTGCCTTTCGGCTTCTTCACTCCTCCCTGAGTACCTCCCACTGCCTTCGCCCCAGTTTGTTTCTTCTTCTTCTTATCTTTCGGCTTAGAAGTAGAAACCTTTTGGGTCACCACAGCATGCGCCTGAGCACTCTGACAAAATAGTCCCTCTGCCGCCTGGAGTTCTATCAGAAGTTTCACCAACGAATACAACCTCTTGTTCATGTTGTAGTTCAGGCAAAACTGCTCAAAACTCCTTGGTAGAGACTGGAGTACGATATCGACCTAGGTTTCCCCATCGATCTCAGCTCCTAGGACCACCAGCTCATTCAAATGAGCCATCATCTTGAAAACATGATCCCTCACGGGTGTTCCCTCAATCATGGTGGTCGTCATCAAGTTTCTCATGGCCTCTTGCCTCGCAGCCCAATTATGGCGTCCGAAAAGCTCCTTGAGATTGAGCATCATATCATAAGCAATGGACATGGCTTGATGCTGATGTTGCTGTTAGGTGGATGCTTCGGAGGCTCATTGGCTCCCATGTCCCCGGATTAAAATTTTCACTAATGAAAGAATTAATCCGGATGGGATGAGCTTCCTTAGTACAACCTATTCGTCGTCGTCCTAACAACTTGAGTGGTCGCTTGAACAAACTAGTAGTTCAAGCAACACAACTCTTCTAGTTGGTTAGCCGCGGAAGAGACGACGGATGGATCGCCGGTTTTTGTGTTCGTCTTCGGGGTCCATGATTATACAATATATATTCATACACAAACATGCATAATTAAAAAAAATAAGAACATGCTCAGATCTGTACATAAAGTTAAAATAACTTTATACCTCACGATCTTCTACCGTATGTCCTATCCTTCTCGTGGACGACGTGTGGACGAAGATCCTCCACGAGTAGAAGCCTTCTAGATCGCTTTCTTCTCTACCTTGTCCGCTGCGAACAAAGAGAAGAACTAGCAAATACCTTTCCTATCTAGAACCGGCCACCAAATTAGGGAATTTGGCACAACCGCCGGCCAAGGAGCAATGGATGATGCGCCGGCCAACTTCTCCAAGAAGAGTTGCCGCCGGCCACTTTTGGAGAATAGGGAGGAGGAAGAGAACCGGCCACCAATGGGAGGAGAACCGCCGGCCAAGGAAGAAGAGAAAAGCCTTAAGGTTGGGCGCCGGCCAAGTATTGATGGTGCAAGTTGGGCGCCGGGAACAACTTTGGATGAAGATGGTTGCCGCCCACCCTAGCTCCAAACCCTAGCCGCCCACCTCTCCAAGAGCCAAACCCTAATTCCAAAACCAATTCTTGATTCTTATTGCCGCCCAACCCTAAGCATCTATTTATAGAATAGGGCTTAAGCCTCCTTTAATCTCCACCGTCGGATCTAGGGATTTAATCTCCACCGTCGGATCTAGGGTTTTATCCCAACCGTCGGATCTAGGGTTTAATCCCAACCATCGGATCTAGGATTTCATCCCAACCTTCAGATCTAAGGTTTCATCCCAACCGTCGGTTCTAGGGTTTCATCCCAACCGTCGGATCTAGGGATTTAATCCCAACCGTCGATTCTAGGGTTTCATCCTAACCATCGGATCTAGGGATTTAATCCCAACCGTTGGTTCTAGGGTTTCATCCAACCATTGGATCTAGGGATTTAATCCCAACTGTTGGTTCTAGGTTTTGTTTTACTTTCTTGGATCTAGACTTCATAAGGATTATATTAGGCTACGATAGGGACCATAAGGAGGATTTGGGTCTTGGCCACCCGATGGATCGGAACCACACAAACTTGATCAATCAATGATGTTCCATTCCACTAGAGGATCATCATTGAACTACCTTACCAACCCCCATAAATCAATATGGGCTCCATATATTATTTGTACATTAATCTCCCCGTGTTTAAGATATCGAATGTCCATCAATTAATTGATTTACTGACCATCAATTAATTAATATCTAATTCCTCGAGTAATACCACTCAACCTTATCATCATGTTGACTAAGTCAACCAGCTGGGTTTACATGATGAACCTTATGAGCTCCTCAAGGGGACATCATAAACCTAATATATAGGACACGGTTTCCTCCTATAATCAACGGCACACCATGTAAATAATATTATTTCCCAACTTACCGGCCATATTGATTTAATCCATCTAAATCTCACCCACTGGTAAATCAAAGAAATAAATACTAAGTACATGTGCCCGTTATTATATTGGGATTAAGAGCATGTACAACATAATATCCGAGGTCCGATTCAATTATGTAGTCAGTACTAAATTGAATCACCTCTATGTCGGTCCTACTCAATACACCTAAGTGTACTAGTGTGTTAGTTATAGCCCTAAGAACCAATCATGTGATGGTTGAATATGGAACATTTTGTATCATATTCTATAAAGGCAAAGGATTGGTTATTATATTTAAGTCTTGCTTGTGCCAGCTAAATTAAATATAGTAATGCCCTAGAAAAGTAGGTTCTTATCTACAGCACATCAATTGGCAGAATTGATTATGAGAGGCTGTAGAGAACACTTTCTAAATGTTCCTAGTCAAGTATTAATATGCAAGGGCAATATTAATACATAAAGACTAGCATGTAGGTCAATTGATGACTTGATCTCACAAGTCATGGATATATGATATCAAGTTGACACATGGGTATATATTAGAGAATATATACTGAACTGACCCGCCATGAGAAAGTTTCATGGATCGTTATATGAGTGTCATAAACTTTCTCATGTGACTATTGGTATGAATAGTCCTCGAGACGAAGTCACTACGGTTCCCTACATAAGGAGTTATGTACTTTGGTATCACAAACGCGTCACCCGTGAATAGGTGGACCATAAAGGCGACATCGGGTATATAACAAATTATGCGGAGGGATGTGAGTGATGTAGATGGGATCTATCCCTCTCATATGACAAGAGTGATATCGGTGGGCCCCTTGATTGAGTAGAACTACTAAAACGCATGGCCATGCTCGAATGAGTCAATATGAGATATTGAGCTCATTTGTTTGAGTTAGTTTACTCAGGGATCAAGAAACACATAGATTGATCGAGGATGACACGGTCTATGCCTCATTGATCAATCTGATATCAAGGATAGAAGGACACGGTCATATATTATAGTAGTCACGGAAAGGTTAGTCGGATCTTGTCTTATCTCGTAACTTGGGTAGCAATGATGTATTGCTAGATGCCGCTCATTGCTTGTGTATCTAAAAGAGTTTAGGTCCACTGCCAACGTTATAAGAGCCTATAGGGTCACACACAAAGAGCATGATAATTAGAGGAATTAGAGTATTCTAGTTTGACTAGAATAATTTGGGAATAAGCTTAAGTACAAAATGGTTTTTGGACTTTAAGCTTAATGAGAATTTTAGCTAATTGATTTAATGAGATTAATTCAATATGTTACCTCATTGATTTAATAAGATTAATTCAATATGATAAAGCTTAATTGAATTAATAAGATTAATTCAATATGATAACATAAGCTTAATTGAATTAATAAGATTAATTCAATATGATAACATAAGCTTAATTGAATTAATAAGATTAATTCAACATGCATGAATGCCACATAAGAATGCCACATAAGCATGCCACATAAGCATGCCACCTAAGCATCCACCTAAGCTAGATAAGGTGGAAGGAAACAAAATGGTTTTGTCTCCTTAAGTGGCCGGCCAAACAAATGTCCCAATGCAATGGATTGCATTGAATGTGTGGAGGTGAAAGGGTTTTTCCAACCCTATAAAAGACCCCATGGAGTGGCCGGCCAAAGGAATTGTGGGTGTGGTTGTTGGGAGCTTGAGGCTTGGAGAGAGCTTGAGAGCTTATTGTTGTGTGGCTTTTGTGAGTGTAGCAAGAAGAGTAGTCTTCTTCTTCCCTTCTCTTTTTCCCTAGCTTCCTCTCCTTTAGGGACTTCTCTAGCAAGAAGTAAAGGAGAGCTCCTCTAGTTTTCTATTGTGAGACAAGAGCTTGCTCGTGTGGATACATATAGAGGCACGGACACTTGAACGTGCTAAAGATCCAACAAACAAAAGGAAGAAGCGGGATTAACAAGGGCACGCAACAAAGGTAATCCTCTCCTATAAGATAGGCTTGATTTAGAGAAATTTATTTTATACGAGTTTGCTTTCGCATGGATCACTTGGAAGGGATCCTAATTTTTCCGCTGCGCATATGCCATTTGGCATAAAGAATTCCCTACAGTGGTATCAGAGCCACTTGCGAAAGATCGTATAAAATAGGTTTTCTCTATTTTATATGTGATATAGAAGTAGGATAAATTTTATTATGAGTTGATAATTGCATTAGCAATTGTCAAACATAATAAAATATCCAATGTCTTTTAAAAGTTAAAATGACATGGTGCATGGTTATGGCCTAGTTCCAAAAGGTTTGTGAATGTGTGTGTGTTGTAATTCTTAAATACGGCCTGCGTGTCGTGCCTTCCTCCTAAAATTCTTGTTGTAAAATTAGTTTTAGACTCGAATGTAACTCGAGTATTTCTCCTTTTGTAATGTACAAAACAAAGATGAAGGGTCCATTGGAAGATGAGGTTACAAGGAGGAAGTCCACACACAAGACAACCAAAAGGAAGCACTTAGGAGAAGATGCTATCCCTAGGTTGACCAATCAATCTTTTCATTGGCTTGAGAAGATTGTAGAATAAGGGCCATAACCATGACACGCTTAGTTTAATATGTATGTGATGCATGTTAGTTTAGCTTGTATGTGATGCATGATTAGTTTAGCTTATATGTGATGTATGCTAATATGTATATGATACATGTTTATTTCTTAATAAGTCAAAAACGATATGCCTACCAAAGCTTGGTACTCACTACTTCCTCGATCATTTGTTATTGGGTTTGCCAAAGCAAAGCAATGCATTTTATCTTGAAGAGTGCGAGGACAATCGTGATGTCCCGCTATCAAACTTGGTTAAGACTTAATTAAGTTTTCTTAATTAGTTAAGAAAGTAGAGGCATATATTAGCTTTGAACATAAGTTTTAAAATTAGTTTTATGTGATTTCAACATCGCCTTTGTCTTAGAAGTGGTCGCTGTTCGATATCCAAGAAGGCCCTGTGCCTCGCCACACTGAAGCTTGTTTAGGAATAAACACTAAACTAATCTAAAAACTTAACCAAAGCTATTAAAGAGTTACATCAGATGTAATTGGCAAAAGATTGCCTACCTAATTATACTACGCCTTGGGCGATTAGCCAAAGCTAACTCAAGGCAATTATAATGTGGATCTTTATCCCATATAAATTTATAGCCTAAATAGTAGCTATGAGAATTTAGTGGGAGCCTCATTTAATTAAAGGCCTAATTAAATGATTTAGGTATGATACTTAACTTTGCATTTTAATGTTGTAGATCACCATGACATCTAACACGATACACACCCTCAACTTGCGATCCGTCCTTGAGAAGGACAAGCTTTAATGGAGCGAACTTTCTTGATCGGTATAGGAACTTGAGGATTATCCTCAAACAAGAACGCAAACTGTATGTCCTAGAGCAGCCTACCTCAAACACCCGCCCATGCGCCACTGTAAAAAAGGATGCTTATAAGAAGCATCAAGATGACGATTAGATGTGTCATGTCTTATGCTTGCCACCATGAACTCGAGCTTGAAGCAACATGAGAACATGGATGCCTATGATATGGTTGAGCATTTGAAACAACTATATCAAGGACAAGCTAGGCACGAGCGCTTTGAAGTGTCTAAGGCTTTTTGCATGCAAGATGCAAGAAGGAACACTGTAGGAACTCACGACTCAAAATGATTGGGTACGCTTGAGAACCTGAAAGACTAGGTTTTCCATCGAGCCAAGAATTGGCAACCGATGTTATCTCGCAATCGCTGCGGAAGCATATAATCAATTCGTCATGAATTATAACATGAATGAAATTGATAAACCTTTGCTCGAGATTCTCAAAGATGTTAAGAATCACAACCAATCTCAAAAAGAAAGTTAGCAACGTACTAATGGTCAAGAAGGGCAAAGGTAAGCGCAAAGGCAAGGGTAAGACCCAAGCCAAAGGCAAGGCCAATTCATCCACTTCAAAGGGTAAAGGTAAAGTACCTAAGGAAGGGATCGCTCATTGCGTGAGATCGACACCGAAGCGGAATCGCAAAGTCTACCTTGAGGAAGTAAAGAATAAAAGAAGTGGGACTTCTGCCTCAGGTATACACGTTATAGAAGTTAATCTATCTATTTCTTCTACATGGGTATTAGATACCGGATGTGCATCTCACATTTCTAATAATTTGCAGGGACTGAGAAATAGTAGACAAATGGCAAAAGGCGAAGTAGACCTATTTAGTAGGCAGTAATGGCGCAAAAGTTGTCTGTAGAGTCAGAGGAACATATTCTTTGTCTTTGCCTTACTGGGCTTATCTTAGAACTAGAGGAGTGCTTATATGTACTGCATTGACAAAGAACATAATTTCTGTATCTTGTTTAGACAAGAAAAATTTTTCTTTTATAATAAAGGACAAATGTTGTTCCATTTATTTAAATGAAATGTTCTATTGTAATGCACCACTTATGAATGGTCTCTATGTTCTAGATTTAGAAAACCCAATTTATAACGTAAATACCAAGCAGTTCAAATCGAATGATTCGAACCAAACATATCTCTGGCACTGTCGCCTAGGTCACATAAATGAAAAACGCATATCCCAACTCCATAAAGATGGATTATTGGACTCATTTGATTTTGAATCATATGAGGTATGCGAATCTTGCCTTTTAGGAAAGATGACTAAAACTCCATTTAGTGGACATGGAGAGAGAGCGTTAGGACTCATACATACCGATGTATGTGGGCCTTTCAATGTCGGGCCGAGGAGGCTATAAGTACTTTATTACTTTCACTGATGATATGAGTAGATTTGGCTACTTATATTTGATGAGACATAAGTCAGAATCCTTTGAAAAGTTCAAAGCATTCAAGAATGAAGTACAAAACCAACTTGGTAAGCGTATCAAGCTACTTCGATCAGATCGAGGTGGTGAATACCTTAGTCAAGAGTTTCGTGATCACCTGGCTGAGTGTGGGATAATATCCCAACTCAACACCACAATGGAATGGTGTCTCTGAGAGGAGAAATCGTACTCTATTAGATATGGTACGAGCAATGATGAGCCGTGATCGATCTACCTACTTCCTTTGGGGACTAGCTCTAGAGAACCGCGCCACACTTAATCGTCCCATCAAAAGTCAGAGAAAAGACACCATATACGATATGGATCGGGAAGAGTCCCAAAATGTCTTTTATAAAGATTTGGGGTTGTGAAGCTTATGTAGACGTCAAGTCTCAGATAAACTAGGACCCAAATCAGATAAGTGTTATTTTGTCAGATATCCCAAGAAAACTAAGGGATATTACTTTTACAATCCCACACTTGGCAAGGTGTTTGTTGCCAGAAATGCTGTCTTTCTAGAAAGAGAATTTATTTCTAGAAAAACTAGTGGGAGTAAAATTCATCTTGAAGAAGTTCAAGATGACGATAACACTAAGGCTTCGATGGAAAATGAACAGGAACCACAAAGTGTTGTGGATGAGGAAATTGTTGCCCAAAGAGTTGTGGAACAAACACTGCTCAAGTAGACCAACCTCTTCAGAGATCCGACAGATCCGTCACAACCCGAGAGATATTCTTTTCTCTTGACTGACAATGGTGAGGTATTGCTTGTCGATCTTGACGAGCCTACATCCTATCAAGAAGCTATGATGAGCCCAGATTCCGAGAAATGGCTAGAGGCCATGAGATCCGAAATGGAATCCATGTACACTAACCAAGTATGGACCTTGGTTGATCCACCAAGGTAAAACCCATTGGTGTAAGTGGGTCTTTAAAGTAAAGACGACATGGATGGTAATAAGCATACCTATAAAGGTAGATTGGTGGCTAAAGGATTCAAACAAATTCATGGTATTGACTATGATGAAACCTTTTCACCAGCTATATGCTTAAATCCATTCGGATCATACTTGCTATCGCACCTACCACGATTATGAGATCTGGCAGATGGATGTCAAAACCGCTCAATGGAAGCTACCGAGGATGTGTACATGACACACCTGAGGGTTTTGAAGATCCAAAGCATCTGGAAAGGTATGCAACCGCAAAGGTCCATTTATGGACTAAAGCAAGCCTCTCGGCCGGAATCTTCGATTCGATGATGCAATCAAAGAGTTTGGTTTCATCAAGAATGAAGATGAACCTTGTGTCTACAAGAGAAATAGTGAGCATGTTTGTATTTCTTGTCTTGTATGTAGATGACATACTTCTCATCGGAAATGATATTCCCTCACCCACCGTGAAGATGTGGTTAGGGAATTGTTTCGATGAAAGACTTAGGTGAAGTTGCCTATATTCTAGGCATCAAGATCTATAGAGATAGATCTAAAAGATTACTTGGCCTAAGTCAGAGTACATACATTGATAAAGTGCTAGATCGTTTTGCTATGCAAAATTCCAAGAAAGGATTTCTGCCTTTATCACATGGTGTGAGTCTTTCAAGACTCAATGTCCTCTTCTAAGGAGGAGAGAGATCGCATCGATAAGATCCCTTATGCGTCTGCCATAGGGTCTATCATGTACGCCATGCTTTGTACTCGTCCTGACGTCTCGTATGCTTTGAGCATGACGAGTAGATACCGATGGATCGTGAAAGTCATCGGATAGCAAAAAATATTCTTAAATACTTACGAAGAACGAAAGAATATTTCGATATTTGGAGGCAATGAGGAGCTAGCCAGTAAAGGGTTACGTGATGCAAGCTTCCAAAGCATAAGGATGACTATAGATCGCAATCGGGTACATGTTTTGCTCGAATGGTGGAGCCGTGAGTGGAAGAGTTCAAAGCAGACACATGTCGATTCTACAATGTAAGTTGAGTATATTGTCGCATCGATGCAAAGAAAGGAGGTCTTTGGCTCGTAAGTTTATCAGTGAACTTGGGGTAGTTCCTAGCATTGCAGATCCAATAGACCTCTATTGTGACAACAATGGGGCTATTACAGCTAAGGAACCTCGATCACATCGACCAAACACATCTGGGCGCTTCCATCTCATTCGAGAGATCATCGATAGAGGAGATGTGAGGATATGCAGAGTACCGATGTAAGCTAACATCGCAGATCCATTGACCAATGCTTTGTCACAGAGGAAGCATGATGGTCACACTAGGTCACTAGGTATTAGATATAATAGTGATTGGTACTAGTGCTAGTGGGAGATTGTTAGTTAAAGACCTATAACCAATCATGTGATGGTTGAATAGGGAACATTTTGTATCATATTCTATAAAGGAAAAGGATTTATTATATTTAAGTCTTGCTTGTGCACCTAAATTAAATATAGTAATGCCCTAGAAAAGTAGGTTCTTATCTACAAAGACATCAATTGGCGTAATTGATTATGAGAGGTCAGAGAGAACACTTTCTAAATGTTCTAGTCAAGTATTAATATGCAAGGGCAATATTAATACATAAAGACTAGCATGTAGGTCAATTGATGACTTGATCTCACAAGTCATGGATATATGATATCAAGTTGACACATGGGTATATATTAGAGAATATATACTGAATCGACCCATGAGAAAGTTTCATGGATCGTTATATGAGTGTCATAAACTTTCTCATGTGACTATTGGTATGAATAGTCCTCGACCAAGTCACTACGGTTCCCTACATAAGGAGTTATGTACTTTGGTATCACAAACGCCACCCGCAACAGGTGGACCATAAAGGCGACATCGGGTATATAACAAATTATGCGGAGGGATGTGAGTGATGTAGATGGGATCTATCCCTCTCATATGACGAGAGTGATATCGGTGGGCCCCTTGATTGAGTAGAACTACTAAAATGCATGGCCATGCTCGAATGAGTCAATATGAGATATTAAGCTCATTTGTTTGAGTTAGTTTACTCAGGGATCAAGAAACACATAGATTGATCGAGGATGACACGGTCTATGCCTCATTGATCAATCTGATATCAAGGATAGAAGGACACGGTCATATATTATAGTAGTCACGGAAAGGTTAGTCGGATCTTGACTTATCTCGTAACTTGGGTAGCAATGATGTATTGCTAGATGCCGCTCATTGCTTGTGTATCTAAAAGAGTTTAGGTCCACTGCCAACGTTATGAGAGCCTATAGGGTCACACACAAAGAGCATGATAATTAGAGGAATTAGAGTATTCTAGTTTGACTAGAATAATTTGGGAATAAGCTTAAGTACAAAATGGTTTTTGGACTTTAAGCTTAATGAGAATTTTAGCTAATTGATTTAATGAGATTAATTCAATATGTTACCTCATTGATTTAATAAGATTAATTCAATATGATAAAGCTTAATTGAATTAATAAGATTAATTCAATATGATAACATAAGCTTAATTGAATTAATAAGATTAATTCAATATGATAACATAAGCTTAATTGAATTAATAAGATTAATTCAACATGCATGAATGCCACATAAGCATGCCACATAAGCATGCCACCTAAGCATCCACCTAAGCTAGATAAGGTGGAAGGAAACAAAATGGTTTTGTCTCCTTAAGTGGCCGGCCAAACAAATGTCCCAATGCAATGGATTGCATTGAATGTGTGGAGGTGAAAGGGTTTTTCCAACCCTATAAAAGACCCCATGGAGTGGCCGGCCAAAGGAATTGTGGGTGTGGTTGTTGGGAGCTTGAGGCTTGGAGAGAGCTTGAGAGCTTATTGTTGTGTGGCTTTTGTGAGTGTAGCAAGAAGAGTAGTCTTCTTCTTCCCTTCTCTTTTTCCCTAGCTTCCTCTCCTTTAGGGACTTCTCTAGCAAGAAGTAAAGGAGAGCTCCTCTAGTTTTCTTTTGTGAGACAAGAGCTTGCTCGTGTGGATACATATAGAGGCACGGACACTTGAACGTGCTAAAGATCCAACAATCAAAAGGAAGAAGCGGGATTAACAAGGGCACGCAACAAAGGTAATCCTCTCCTATAAGATAGGCTTGATTTAGAGAAATTTATTTTATACGAGTTTGCTTTCGCATGGATCACTTGGAAGGGATCCTAATTTTTCCGTTGCGCATATGCCATTTGGCATAAAGAATTCCCTACATAGTGTAACTCTATGTTCAAGATAAAACAATACCAAGCTACACTACAACCATGCCAATGGTTTGTCCAAAACCATCTTGGTTGTGAGCCTTTACTTATATTTTACAAGGTACTGATAACATGATCTTCTGTGCCACACCAAGCACCATGTTATCTACAATGTAAAATATTAGACAATATGCACACATATATAATGAATATATAAAATGCAAATAATGATCATGTGATTCTTATTTCAAAATAAAATGTTCATACAAAAAGAGCTAGGCTTTCAGTATACATTCCAACAATCTCCCACTTATACTAAAAGACTATGCCGTCATCACTCTGCCATACATCTGATCCCCATGTCCTCCACATGCCTATCAAACGCTTTCACTGGAAGGGCCTTAGTGAATGGATCCGCCAAGTTATCCTCTGATGCAATCTTGGCGACAGCAACTTCTCCTCGCTTTACGATCTCTCGTATGAGGTGGTACTTGCGCTCTATGTGTTTACTCGCCTTATGGGCTCGTGGTTCCTTCGAGTTTGCAACTGCACCACTATTATCACAATAAATTGTGATAGTTCTGGGCAAACCAGGAATCACATCCAAGTCCATCAAGAAGTTCCTGAGCCATACAGCTTCCTTGGCTGCCTCAGAGGCTGCCACATACTCAGCTTCCATGGTAGAGTCCGCCACGCATTTCTGCTTGACACTCCTCCATGCTATGGCTCCACCTCCAAAAGTAAACACAAACCCCGAGGTAGACTTACTCTTGTCCCTATCTGATTGGAAATCTGAATCCGTGTAACCCACAGGGACTAATTGATCTGCCCGGTAAACCAACATATAATCCCTAGTCCTTCTCAGGTACTTCAATATATGCTTTACCATAGTCCAATGTCCTCGTCAGATTACTCGATATTCCGCTAACCATGCCAACGGCAAAGCAGATATCCAGTCTCGTACATAGCATAGCATACATAAGGCTTCCTACTGTCAAAGCATAAGGAACCACCTTCATGTCCTCTATCTCCTTTGATGTTTTGGGACACATCTCTTTAGATAAAGGAACTTCATGCCTAAAAGGTAGAAAACCTTTCTTGGAGTTCTGCATGCTAAAACGAGCAAGGATAGTGTCAATGTATGAAGCTTGAGACAAGCACAACATCCTTTTCTTGCGATCCCTTATAACTTTGATCCCAAGGATGTGTCCCACTTCTCCCAAGTCCTTCATATCAAACTGTTTGGACAACCATACCCTTACGTCTGATAACACTTTGATATTGTTGCCAACTAACAAAATGTCATCTACGTATAGTACAAGAAACACCACTACGTTTCCGTCACATCTCTTGTATATACAAGGCTCATCCGGACTTTGAATAAATCCATATGACTGGATTACCTCATCAAAATGGATGTTCCAAGATCTAGAAGCTTGCTTCAATCCATAAATGGACCGATTAAGCTTACATACAAGATGCTCTTTGCCTTTAGCAATGAATCCCTCTCCGTTAGCGATATAGATGTTCTCCTCAAGACTTCAAGGAAAGCCGCCTTGACATCCATCCGCCAAATCTCATAATCCATATGAGCACTATAGATAAGAGAATCCGGATAGACTTAAGCATAGCAACAAGCGAAAAGGTCTCCTCATAATCGATGCCCTCTTTCTGAGTATACCCTTTCGCAACAAGCCTAGCTTTGAAGGTCTCAACCTTCCCGTCTACTCCTCTCTTTCTCTTGTAGATCCACTTGCATCCAATGGTTTTTATACCATCGGGTGGTTCTACTAGCTCCCAGACTTGATTAGAATCCATAGATTCTATCTCTGAATTCATCGCTCTTTGCCAAGATACCGCATCTCTATCTTGGATTGCCTCGTCATATGTCCAGGATCGTTCATGTTCACTGTGACTAAGTCCAAGACTCTCCCAAAACATGAATCTATCGTTATCAAACAACCCTCCCACTACGACGAGGTGCCTGTATGCTCTCGGACACGCGTGCAAAGGACTTGTGGTGTCTCCTCTTGTACCGGTGGTATCAAGTCGACTTCCCATCTCCTCAAGAACAATCCTACTGTGGGCTTGTGGTTCATCACATAGTCTTCCTCTAGAAATCTGCATTCGTGACTCACGATCACCTTCGATCTCTAGGACTATAGAATAAACCACCCTTCATTCCTCTTAGGTAGCCAACAAACAAGCGCACTTCGCATTTAGATTCCAACTTACCAAAGATCTCCTTCAAAGACATGTGGCCGACTACCCCAACTGACATGTCTTAGACTAGGCTTTCGCCACCCACAACTCTGGAGTAGAGGGTACTGACTTAGATGGAACCAAGTTCGTAATGTGTGCGCTTTCCAGAGCAAACCCCCGTAACTAATCAGTAACTCGTAATAACTCATCATCGATCCGACCATCTCCATAAGAGTCCTATTCCTTCGCCTCCGCCACACCATTCTACTGGGTGTGCCAAAGTGCATAATTGGGATTGAATCCCACCTCCGATAAGTAACTCCTAAACTCTCCCAAGAGGTACTCGCCACCACGATCGATCAGAATGTCTTGATACTTTTACTCGACGCTTCTCCACATCACCCTTGAATTCTTCAACTTGTCAAAGCATTCAGACTCATGCATCAAGTAAATGTATCCATACCTTGAATAATCGCCTATAAAAGAGACAAATATTCAAAGCCACCTCTTGCCTCGGATAGACATAGGATCAGACAAATCGTAATGAACCAATTCTAACACATCTTTGCTCTATACCCTTGGCCTTAAAGGCCTCTTGGTCATTTTACCTTCCAAGCAAGATTCGCAGGTTGGGAGATCCTCCACCACTAATGAACCCAAAGGTCCATCAGCTATCAACCTTTGAATTCTACTTAGGTTAATATGACCAAGCCTTAGATGCCAAAGATATGTTCGGTTCATTTGCGAAGGTTCTTTTCTCTTATTAGATTTAGAAGATGAGTTATTTACTTCTATTTGCATCGTGGGAGTTTTTGGTTCAATAGAATATAAATTTCCAACCAATGTACTGTATCAGATAATCTCCTATTCCTTTTATAACCACCTTTGTCATTAAAATAAACAGAATATCCATCCATAAACAATTTAGAAACTTAAATTAAATTCTTTCTAAAAGTAGGTACATAAAGACAATTTCTTAAAACCAAAAATTTATTCCTATCAAAAGATAAATAAACGCCTCCCATCGCAATAGCTGCACACTTTGAAGCATTGCCCATGAAGACGGTAATCTCTCCTCACTAGTCGTCGGTTTCTCGGAACCCCCGCAAAGTATTGCAGACATGATCGTGGCTCTGATCTACACACCGTAATCGTAGATAACACCGCTAAACATGTTTCAACAACTAAACAAGAAGATATACCTTTGTTCTTACGGCGAGGACAGTACGCCTTCCAATGTCCAGTCTGCTTGCAAGTGAAGCACTTGCCTTTCGGCTTCTTCACTCCTCGCCGAGGTCCCACACTTCTTCGCTCCACCTTGCTTCTTCTTCTTCTTGACCTTTGGTTTAGAGGAAGAAACCTTCTCGAGCGACCATGGCTTGAGAACTCGACAAAAAGCCCTCTCGCCACTCGAGTTTCACAAGCTCCGCCAACGAATACAACCTCTTGTTCATGTTGTAGTTGAGGCGAATCGCCAAAACTCCTAGGCAAAGATCGGAGAATGATATCGACTGGTTTCATCGATCTCAGCTAGGACTTCCATCTCATTAAGATGAGCCATCATCTTGAGAACATGATCCCTAACGGGTGTTCCTCGATCATGGTGGTCGTCATCAAGTTTCTCATTGCCTCCTGCCTAGCCGCCCTACTCTGATGTCCGAAAAGTTCCTTGAGATTGAACATCATGTCATAAGCTGTGGCTATGGCCTGATGCTGATGTTGTAGCACATTTGACATAGATGCCAAAATGTAACACCGCGCCATCTCATCTGCCTTAACCCATTTCTTATAACGTTCTATCTCCTTTTCATCAGAGTCATCTGAGGGCTTAGGAGGATAGCACTCAAGAGTACAAATTTGTACTCTTCCAGCTTAAGACAATATCCAGTTTCTTTTCCAATCAATGTAGTTTGGACCAAGAAGTTTGTTTTCTTTTAAAATCACAGCAAGTGGGTTGAAAGCCATTTGAAAATCCTAAAAATCACAATGATCAAAATATTAGATTTCAAATATTATTGATTCCTCAAAACAATAAAATCCCGAAATCAACCAACACCTCAAAACACCGAGAATATCGCATGCCACGATAGTGTGGATGTATACGAATTCCACATTTGTAAGAGGAGGTTTTACCCATTAATTTTATTATCTTGTCAACCTTAGTTTTTGACAAATAAAATTAATAGTTGGTTCCTCTTTAGCCCTACAAATAAAAGCAGTGACTCTGATTGGGAGGATACCTTTATTTATATCTAAGTGTGCACCATTACACGATACTAAGGGAATTATTTCGGATTATGTGCCTTACCGATGGGGAAGTACACACGCTCCTAAATAATTTTCTATAACCATTATTTGACCTAGTGATCCGCAAACAAACCCATCCGATGGGGAGGAAGGCACTCAAAGCCAACGCGCAAGTTTGTTGCATCACACGTCAAATTGTAATGGAGGCCGCGGGAATTAATTAAAATATCCCTCTCCCACTTAGTAAATTGCAATCGAGGAATTTTAAACATACACAACATGCATATAAAACAAATAAGCAATAAATATGGAAAAAACAGATTTTTTTCCAACTATTATGGCATTGTCCACCAATATGCATCCCGTCGTGTCGCCACCTCGTCCGCTCCACCTTTTCCCGTGCGCAAGTCACCAAAGATATCCGAGCCGAGATAAATCATTTTATTTACATCCATCGATCCTATACTCCACGAAGGAGTGTACAAATAATCTAGATCGAAAGTAAACTAAAATGATCGGCTAAACAATGTCGTATTTAATTACAAAAATTAAATACTAATCTAGCCTCGTCAACCCCGAGGATTCAAATAATAAATTTTTACACACATCCATTCACATACACACACATGGCCATAATAGTCGGATCATAGGCCTGCAACCAAAGAGTTAAACTACGCATATCCTACTATTATCCGGCACATATAATATATGAAAAATGCATAAAAAAATTAACCGAATCCTAAACACACAAAACCGAAAACCGATGGCTCTGATACCAATTGTTAGGTGGATGCTTCGGAGGCTCATTGGCTCCCATGTCCCCGGATTAAAATTTTCACTAATGAAAGAATTAATCCGGATGGGATGAGCTTCCTTAGCACAACCTATTCATCGTCGTGCTAACAACTTGAGTGGTCGCTTGAACAAACTAGTTGTTCAAGCAACACAACTCTTCTAGTTAGTTAGCCGCGGAAGAGACGACGGATGGATCGCCGGTTTTTGTGTTCGTCTTCGGGGTCCATGATTATACAATATATATTCATACACACACATGCATAATCAAAACAAATAAGAACATGCTAAGATCTATACATAAAGTTAAAATAACTTTATACCTCACGATCTTCTACCGTATGTCCTATCCTTCTCGTGGACGACGTGTGGACGAAGATCCTCCACGAGTAGAAGCCTTCTAGATCGCTTTCTTCTCTACCTTGTTCGCTGCGAACAAAGAGAAGAACTAGAAAATACCTTTCCTATCTAGAACCGGCCACCAAATTAGGGAATTTTGCGCAACCGCCGGCCAAGGAGCAATGGATGATGCGCCGGCCAACTTCTCCAAGAAGAGTTGCCGCCGGCCACTTTTGGAGAATAGGGGGGAGGAAGAGAACCGGCCACCAATGGGAGGAGAACCGTCGGCCAAGGAAGAAGAGAAAAGCCTTAAGGTTGGGCGCCGGCCAAGTATTGATGGTGCAAGTTGGGCGCCGGCAACAACTTTCGATGAAGATGGTTACCGCCCACCCTAGCTGCAAACCCTAGCCGCCCACCTCTCCAAGAGCCAAACCCTAATTCCAAAACCAATTCTTGATTCTTATTGCCGCCCAACCCTAAGCATCTATTTATAGAATAGGGCTTAAGCCTCCTTTAATCTCCACCGTCGGATCTAGGGTTTTATCCCAACCGTCGGATCTAGGGTTTAATCCCAACCATCGGATCTAGGATTTCATCCCAACCTTCGGATCTAAGGTTTCATCCCAACCGTCGGTTCTAGGGTTTCATCCCAACCGTCGGATCTAGGGATTTAATCCCAACCGTCGATTCTAGGGTTTCATCCTAACCATCAGATCTAGGGATTTAATCCCAACCGTTGGTTCTAGGGTTTCATCCAACCATTGGATCTAGGGATTTAATCCCAACCGTTGGTTCTAGGTTTTGTTTTACATTCTTGGATCTAGACTTCATAAGGATTATATTAGGCTACGATAGGGACCATAAGGAGGAGTTGGGTCTTGGCCACCCGATGGATCGGAACCACACAAACTTGATCAATCAATGATGTTCCATTCCACTAGAGGATCATCATTGAACTACCACACCAACTCCCATAAATCAATATGGGCTCCATATATTATTTGTACATTAATCTCCCCGTGTTTAAGATATCGAATGTCCATCAATTAATTGATTTACTAACCATCAATTAATTAACATCTAATTCCTCGAGTAGTACCACTCAACCTTATCATCATGTTGACTAAGTCAACCAGCTGGGTTTACATGATAAATCTTATGAGCTCCTCAAGGGGACATCATCAACCTAATATATAGGACACGGTTTCCTCCTATAATCAACGGCACACCATGTAAATAATATTATTTCCCAACTTACCGGGCATATTGATTTAATCCATCTAAATCTCACCCACTGGTAAATCAAAGAAATAAATACTAAGTGCATGTGCCCATTATTATATCGGGATTAAGAGCATGTACAATATAATATCCGAGGTCCGATTCAATTATGTAGTCAGTACTAAATTGAATCACCTCTATGTCGGTCCTACTCAATACACCTAAGTGTACTAGTGTAACTCTATGTTCAAGATAAAACAATACCAAGCTACACTACAACCATGCCAATGGTTTGTCCAAAACCATCTTGGTTGTGAGCCTTTACTTATATTTTACAAGGTACTGATAACATGATCTTCTGTGCCACACCAAGCACCATGTTATCTACAATGTAAAATATTAGACAATATGCACACATATATAATGAATATATAAAATGCAAATAATGATCATGTGATTCTTATTTTAAAATAAAATGTTCATACAAAAAGAGCTAGGCTTTCAGTATACATTTCAACAATCTCCCACTTATACTAAAAGACTATGCCATCATCACTCTGCCATACATCTGATCCCCATTTCCTCCATATGCCTGTCAAACGCTTTCGCTGGAAGGGCCTTAGTGAATGGTATCCGCCAGGTTATCCTCTGATGTAATCTTGGCGACAGCAACTTCTCCTCGCTTTACGATCTCTCGTATGAGGTGGTACTTGTGCTCTATGTGTTTACTCGCCTTATGGGCTCGTGGTTCCTTCGAGTTTGCAACTGCACCACTATTATCACAATAAATTGTGATAGTTCTGGGCAAACCAGGAATCACATCCAAGTCCATCAAGAAGTTCCTGAGCAATACAGCTTCCTTGGCTGCCTCAGAGGCTGCCACATACTCAGCTTCCATGGTAGAGTCCGCCATGCATTTCTGCTTGACACTCCTCCATGCTATGGCTCCACCTCCAAAAGTAAACACAAACCCCGAGGTAGACTTACTCTTGTCCCTATCTGATTGGAAATTCGAATCCGTGTAACCCACAGGGACTAATTGATCTGCCCGGTAAACCAGCATATAATCCCTAGTCCTTCTCAGGTACTTCAATATATGCTTTACCACAGTCCAATGTCCCTGTCCAGGATTACTCTGATATCTGCTAACCATGCCCACGGCAAAGCAGATATCCGATCTCGTACATAGCATAGCATACATAAGGCTTCCTACTGCCGAAGCATAAGGAACCGCCTTCATGTCCTCTATCTTCTTTGATGTTTTTGGACACATCTCTTTAGATAAAGGAACTCCATGCCTAAAAGGTAGAAAACCTTTCTTGGAGTTCTGCATGCTAAAACGAGCAAGGATAGTGTCAATGTATGAAGCTTGAGACAAGCACAACATCCTTTTCTTGCGATCCCTTATAACTTTGATCCCAAGGATGTGTCCCACTTCTCCCAAGTCCTTCATATCAAACTGTTTGGACAACCATACCCTTACATCTGATAACACTTTGATATTGTTGCCAACTAACAAAATGTCATCTACGTATAGTACAAGAAATACCACTACGTTTCCGTCACATCTCTTGTATACACAAGGCTCATCCGGACTTTGAATAAATCCATATGACTGGATTACCTCATCAAAGCGGATGTTCCAAGATCTAGAAGCTTGCTTCAATCCATAAATAGACCGATTAAGCTTACATACAAGATGCTCTTTTCCTTTAGCAATGAATCCCTCTGGTTGGCGCATATAGATGTTCTCCTCAAGACTTCCGTTAAGGAAAGCTGTCTTGACATCCATCTGCCAAATCTCATAATCCATATGAGCAGCTATAGATAAGAGAATCCGGATAGACTTAAGCATAGCTACCGGCGAAAAGGTCTCCTCATAATCGATACCCTCTTTCTGAGTATACCCTTTCGCAACAATCCTAGCTTTGAAGGTTTCAACCTTCCCGTCTACTCCTCTCTTTCTCTTGTAGATCCACTTGCATCCAATGATTTTTATACCATCGGGTGGCTCTACTAGCTCCCAGACCTGATTAGAATCCATAGATTCTATCTCTGAATTCATCGCTCTTTGCCAAGATACTGCATCTCTATCTTGGATTGCCTCGTCATATTTCCAGGGATCAGGTTCATGTTCACCAGGGACTAAGTCCGAAGACTCTCCCAAAAACATGAATCTGTCGGGTTGTCTAACAACCCTCCCACTACGACGAGGTGCCTCCTGTGTATGCTCTGTGACACGCGGTGCAGTGACTTGTGGTGTCTCCTCTTGTACCGGTGGTACTGAAGTCGGGACTTCCCCTGTCATCTCCTCAAGAACAATCCTACTCGTGGGCTTGTGGTTCATCACATAGTCTTCCTCTAGAAATCTGGCATTCGTACTCACGATCACCTTCTGATCTCTAGGACTATAGAATAAACCACCCTTCGTTCCCTTAGGGTAGCCAACAAACAAGCGCATACGCGAGATTCCAACTTACCAAAGATCTCCTTCAAAGACATGTCTTTGGACTACCCCAAATCCGAATATGTCTTAGACTAGGCTTTCGCCCAGTCCACAACTCTGTGGGAGTAGAGGGTACTGACTTAGATTGAACCAAGTTTAGAATGTGTGCTGTTGTTTCCAGAGCAAACCCCCAGAACGAATCAGGTAACTCAGAATAACTCATCATCGATCTGACCATCTCCATAAGAGTCCTATTCCTTCGCTCCGCCACACCATTCTGCTGGGGTGTGCCAGGTGCAGACAATTGGGATTGAATCCCAGCCTCTGATAAGTAACTCCTAAACTCTCCCAAGAGGTACTCGCCACCACGATCAGATCGTAATGTCTTGATACTTTTACCTTGACGGTTCTCCACATCAGCCTTGAATTCTTTTAACTTGTCAAAGCATTCAGACTTGCGGCGCATCAAGTAAATGTATCCATACCTTGAATAATCATCTATAAATGAGACGAAGTATTCAAAGCCACCTCTTGCCTGGATAGACATAGGGTCGCACAAATCAGAATGAACCAATTCTAGCACATTTTTGGCTCTATACCCCTTGGCCTTAAAAGGACTCTTGGTTATTTTACCTTCCAAACAAGATTCGCAGGTTGGGAGATCCTCCACCACTAATGAACCCAAAGGTCCATCAGCTATCAACCTTTGAATTCTGCTTAGGTTAATATGACCAAGCCTTAGATGCCAAAGATATGTTTGGTTCATTTGCGAAGGTTCTTTTCGCTTATTAGACTTAGAAGATGAGTTATTTACTTATATTTGCATCGTGGGAGTTTTTGGTTCAATAGAATATAAATTACCAACCAATGTACCAGAACAGATAATCTCCCTATTCCTTTTTATAACCACCTTGTCATTAAAAGAAACAGAATATCCATCCAAAAACAATTTAGAAACTTAAATTAAATTCTTTCTAAAAGTAGGTACATAAAGACAATTTCTTAAAACCAAAAATTTATTCCTATCAAAAGATAAATAAACGTCTCCCACTGCAATAGCCGCCACCTTTGAAGCATTGCCCATGAAGACGGTAATCTCTCCTCACTACTAGTCGTCGGGTTTCTGAACCCCCGCAAAGTATTGCAGACATGATCGATGCTCTGTATCTACACACCGTGTGGTAGATAACACCGCTAAACATGTTTCAACAACTAAACAAGAAGATATACCTTTGTTCTTACGGCGAGGATAGTCCGCCTTCCAATGTCCAGTCTGCTTGCAAGTGAAGCACTTGCCTTTCGGCTTCTTCACTCCTGCCTGAGGTCCTGTTGCCACCTTCTTCGCTCCACCTTGCTTCTTCTTCTTCTTACCTTTCGGTTTAGAGGAAGAAACCTTCTGAGCGACCATGGCTTGAGAACTCTGACGAAAAAGCCCCTCTGCCGCCTGGAGTTCTGTCAGAAGCTCCGCCAACGAATACAACCTTTTGTTCATGTTATAGTTGAGGCGGAACTGCTCAAAACTCCTAGTCAAAGACTGGAGAATGATATCGACCTGGGTTTCCCCATCGATCTCAGCTCCTAGGACTTCCATCTCATTACGATGAGCCATCATCTTGAGAACATGATCCCTAACGGGTGTTCCCTCGATCATGGAGGTCGTCATCAAGTTTCTCATAGCCTCCTACCTAGCCGCCCTACTCTGATGTCCGAAAAGTTCCTTGAGATTGAACATTATGTCATAAGGTGTGGCTATGGCCTGATGCTGATGTTGCAGAACATTTGACATAGATGCCAAAATGTAACACCGCGCCATCTCATATGCCTTAACCCATTTCTTATAACGTTCTATCTCCTTTTCATCAGAGTCATCTGAGGGCTTAGGAGGACAGACCTCGAAGAGTACAAATTTGTACTCTTCCGCAGTTAAGACAATATCCAGGTTTCTTTTCCAATCAATGTAGTTTGGACCAGTAAGTTTGTTTTCTTTTAAAATCACAGCAAGTGGGTTGAAAGCCATTTGAAAATCCTAAAAATCACAATGATCAAAATATTAGATTTCAAATATTATTGATTCCTCAAAACAATAAAATCCCGAAATCAACCAACACCTCAAAACACCGAGAATATCGCATGCCACGATAGTGTGGACGTATACGAATTCCACATTTGTAAGAGGAGGTTTTACCCATTAATTTTATTATCTTGTCAACCTTACTTTTTGACAAATAAAATTAATAGTTGGTTCCTCTTTAGCCCTACAAATAAAAGCAGTGACTCCGATGGGGAGGATACCTTTATTTGTATCTAAGTGTGCACCATTACACGATACTAAGGGAATTATTTCGGATTATGTGCCTTACCGATGGGGAAGTACACACGCTCCTAAATAATTTCCTATAACCATTATTTGACCTAGTGATCCGCAAACAAACCCATCCGATGGGGAGGAAGGCACTCAAAGCCAACGCGCAAGTTTGTTGCATCACACGTCAAATTGTAATAGAGGTCGTGGGAATTAATTAAAATATCCCTCTCCCACTTAGTAAATTGCAATCGAGGAATTTTAAACATACACAACATGCATATAAAACAAATAAGCAATAAATATGGAAAAAACAGAATTTTTTCCAACTATTATGGCATTGTCCTCCAATATGCATCCCGTCATATCACCACCTCGTCCGCTCCACCTTTTCCCGTGCGCATGTCACCAAAGATATCCGAGCCGAGATAAATCATTTTATTTACATCCATCGATCCTATACTCCACGAAGGAGTGTACAAATAATCTAGATCGAAAGTAAACTAAAATGATCGGCTAAACAATGTCGTATTTAATTACAAAAATTAAATACTAATCTAGCCTCGTCAACCCCGAGGATTCAAATAATAAATTTTTACACACATCCATTCACATACACACACATGGCCATAATAGTCGGATCTTATGCCTGCAACCAAAGAGTTAAACTACGCATATCCTACTATTATCCGGCACATATAATATATGAAAAATGCATAAAAAAATTAACCGAATCCTAAACACACAAAACCGAAAACCGTTGGCTCTGATACCAATTGTTAGGTGGATGCTTCGGAGGCTCATTGGCTCCCATGTCCCCGGATTAAAATTTTCACTAATGAAAGAATTAATCCGGATGGGATGAGCTTCCTTAGCACAACCTATTCGTCGTCGTGCTAACAACTTGAGTGGTCGCTTGAACAAACTAGTTGTTCAAGCAACACAACTCTTCTAGTTGGTTAGCCGCGGAAGAGACGACGGATGGATCGCCGGTTTTTGTGTTCGTCTTCGGGGTCCATGATTATACAATATATATTCATACACACACATGCATAATCAAAACAAATAAGAACATGCTCATATCTGTACATAAAGTTAAAATAACTTTATACCTCACGATCTTCTACCGTATGTCCTATCCTTCTCATGGACGACATGTGGACGAAGATCCTCCACGAGTAGAAGCCTTCTAGATCGCTTTCTTTTCTACCTTGTCCGCTGCGAACAAAGAGAAGAACTAGCAAATACCTTTCCTATCTAGAACCGGCCACCAAATTAGGGAATTTGGCGCAACCGCCGGCCAAGGAGCAATGGATGATGCGCCGGCCAACTTCTCCAAGAAGAGTTGCCGCCGGCCACTTTTGGAGAATAGGGAGGAGGAAGAGAACCGGCCACCAATGGGAGAAGAACCGCCGGCCAAGGAAGAAGAGAAAAGCCTTAAGGTTGGGCGCCGGCCAAGTATTGATGGTGCAAGTTGGGCGCCGGCAACAACTTTGGATGAAGATGGTTGCCGCCCACCCAAGCTCCAAATCCTAGCCGCCCACCTCTCCAAGAGCCAAACCCTAATTCCAAAACCAATTCTTGATTCTTATTGCCGCCCCAACCCTAAGCATCTATTTATAGAATAGGGCTTAAGCCTCCTTTAATCTCCACCGTCGGATCTAGGGATTTAATCTCCACCGTCGGATCTAGGGTTTTATCCCAACCGTCGGATCTAGGGTTTAATCCCAACCATCGGATCTAGGATTTCATCCCAACCTTCGGATCTAAGGTTTCATCCCAACCGTCGGTTCTAGCGTTTCATCCCAACCGTCGGATCTAGGGATTTAATCCCAACCGTTGATTCTAGGGTTTCATCCTAACCATCGGATCTAGGGATTTAATCCCAACCGTTGGTTCTAGGGTTTCATCCAACCATTGGATCTAGGGATTTAATCCCAACCGTTGGTTCTAGGTTTTGTTTTACATTCTTGGATCTAGACTTCATAAGGATTATATTAGGCTACGATAGGGACCATAAGGAGGAGTTGGGTCTTGGCCACCCGATGGATCGGAACCACACAAACTTGATCCATCAATGATGTTCCATTCCACTAGAGGATCATCATTGAACTACCTCACCAACCCCCATAAATCAATATGGGCTCCATATATTATTTTTACATTAATCTCCCCGTGTTTAAGATATCGAATGTTCATCAATTAATTGATTTACTGACCATCAATTAATTAACATCTAATTCCTCGAGTAGTACCACTCAACCTTATCATCATGTTGACTAAGTCAACCAGCTGGGTTTACATGATGAACCTTATGAGCTCCTCAAGGGGACATCATCAACCTAATATATAGGACACGGTTTCCTCCTATAATCAACGGCACACCATGTAAATAATATTATTTCCCAACTTACCGGGCATATTGATTTAATCCATCTAAATCTCACCCACTGGTAAATCAAAGAAATAAATACTAAGTACATGTGCCCATTATTATATCGGGATTAAGAGCATGTACAACATAATATCCGAGGTCCGATTCAATTATGTAGTCAGTACTAAATTGAATCACCTCAATGTCGGTCCTACTCAATACACCTAAGTGTACTAGTGTAACTCTATGTCCAAGATAAAACAATACCAAGCTACACTACAACCATGCCAATGGTTTGTCCAAAACCATCTTGGTTGTGAGCCTTTACTTATATTTTACAAGGTAATGATAACATGATCTTCTGTGCCACACCAAGCACCATGTTATCTACAATATAAAATATTAGACAATATGCACACATATATAATGAATATATAAAATGCAAATAATGATCATGCGATTCTTATTTCAAAATAAAATATTCATACAAAAAGAGCTAGGCTTTCAGTATACATTCCAACAGTTGCAGTACATTTGACATAGATGCCAAAATGTAACACCATGTCATTTCATCGGCCTTGATCCACTTCTTATAGCTCTCTCTCTCCTTTTCCCCAGAATCATCTGCAGGCTTGGGAGGGCACTCTTCAAGGAGTACATATTTGTATTCCTCAGCAGTCAAGACAATGTCTAGATTCCTCTTCCAATCTACATAGTTGGGTCCAGTATGTTTGTTCTCTTTCAGTATCACAGCAAGTGGGTTGAAAGTCATTTTGAAAGAAAACCTAAGAATCACATAAATCAAAACATTAGATTTCAAAAAATTATTGATTCCTCAAACAATAAAATTTTAAAATCAACCAACACCTCAAAACACCGAGAATATCGTATGCCACGATAGTGTGGACGTATACGAATTCTACATTTTTAAGAGGAGGTTTTACCCATTAATTTTACTATCTTGTCAACCTAACTTTTTGACAAGTAAAATTAATAGTTGGTTCCTCTTTGACCCTACAAATAAAAGCAGTGACTCCGATGGGGAGGATACTTATATTTGTATCTAAGTGTTCACCATTACTCGATACCAAGGTAATTATCTCGGGTTATGTGCCTTCCGATGGAGAAGTACACACGCTCCTTAATAATTCCCTATAATCATATTCGACCTTGTGATCCACAAACAAAACCATCCAATGGGGAGGAAGGAACTCAGAGCCGACACGCAAGTTTGTTTGCATCACAAGTCAAATCGTAATGGAGGCCGTGGGAATTTATAAAAATATCCCTCTCCCACTTAATAATTTGAAAATGAGGAATTTTCTAGCCTACGACATGCATATCAAACAAAAAGAAATAAATATGAAAAATAAATTATTTTCCAACTATTATGGCTTTTGTCTTCAATATGACTCCCGTCGCATCACCATCTCGTCCGCTCCACCTACGCCATGTACGAGTCATCCAGAGATCCAAGCCGAGTCTAAAATATATTTTAATTTACATCCATCGATCCTATACTCCACGAGGGAGTGTACATGAAATCTAGATCAAAAGTAAAATAAAATAAAGAGTGGCTAAACAATGTCGTATCTAATTTACAAAAAATCAAATACTAGCCTCGTCAACCCCGAGGATTCAACAAAATAAATATTTACACACATACAATCACATACACACATATGCCATAATAGTCGGATCTTATGCCTACAACCAAAGAGTTAAACTACGCATATCCTACTATTATCCAGCACATACAATATATGAAAAGTGCATAAAAATTAACCGAATCCTAAACACACAAAACCGGAAACCTTGGCTCTGATACCAATTGAAGGGTTTTGCTTATCGAGTCCGTGAGGGGAAACTTCGCTTCCCACTTTACCTCGGTAGCTTGTCCATGGAGATCGCTTCGATGTCCCCGGATTAAAAAAAATTAATCCTAGACAAAAGGGATTGCCCAAACCACCAAGTCATCGTTGTGCTATTCATTTAGAGAGGTCACTTGAACAAACTCGTTATTCAAGCGACCATCCTCTATTCTACGAGTAGCCGCGGAATAGACGATGACCGGATCGCAGGTTTTTGTGTTTATGCTCGGGATCCAAGTATTATTTAGCCATATACAGATTTATATCATGCTCATAATTGAAAAACAAATTCAAACATGTAACATATAAAGATTAGAGAATCGATATACCTCTCGATCTTCTAATGTATGAGCTTCCTCCTTTCGGACGTCGTGTGGGCGACGATCTTCGGTAAGTCGAAGATCCTAGATTGCAAATCTTCCTTCCTTTCTCTTCCAAAGCAAGAGGAAGAATAGAAACAAAGTTTTTCTCCTCCCTAAAACCAACCAACAAGGAGCACACAAACTCCTTGCCGCCGGCCAACTAGAAGGAGGAGAAGATGATGGAAAACAACCAAGACACCAAGGGAAGCCCTATATCTTGTTTCCACCACTTGAGGAGAAGAGAGGAGGGGCTTTGGCTGCCGGCCAAGGGCTGGAAAAAGGCTGGAAGGGCTGCTGGATGCTGGCCAATGAAGGAGGAAGATTAAAACAATCACCTTCCTTAATTGGTGCCGCCCTAGCTTCCAAACCATAAGCTTAATCCTATCTCAACTAGGATTCCTCTCCCTTGCCGCCCAAAAATCCTAGCTCTCTTGGATGTTTTTTTTCACCCCAACTCCCTTGCCCTCCTTTTATAGAGTTAGGGATAAGTCATGAATAAATCTCCTCCATTGGTTCTAGCGATTTAATCTCAACCGTCGGATCTAGAGATTTAATCTCAACCGTCGGATCTTAGAGATTTAATCTCTACCTATGGATCTTAGAATTTTGTTTCTATCCATTGGATCTAAGCATCATGAGGTGTTAATAGGCTACATTAGGGACCATGAGGAGGAGTTGGATCTTGGCCACCCATGGAACAAGCCCACATAAAGTCTGTGTTGGGTTTCCGGCACCGCGGCGTGTGTGAGTTCGATCATGTTTCGTAAACATGAGCACAGCGGAAGCAATAAAAATAATAAATACTCCTATTTATTACAACACACACAACACACGCATGCTATTACAACAAGTGTAGACATAACCGTAAATTAAAATTGCAATAAAAGGAAATTGAACTACGTTATACCTTCCGTATGACGTGTAGCGGGAACGGCATCAACCGGAACGATCCTCGTAAGAATCGTCTCTATCCGTATCCACGCCGAGCTCCTCGGGATGACTTCGCTAAGTCACGAGCTTCGTCTTCGTATGGGTTACTAGCCTCGTGTTGAAGACGACGTGATCGAGAGATGATCACGATCCGAATCCAAATTCGGATCCAAAATGAGTTCTTAAAACTCGCTTCTCCGGAGAGGTATTCGTCAACCGTTTGACGAATCCTTCGTCCTCCACCTCAGAGGATTACCGGAGATCAAATCCCCGGTAAGTTAGCCGCTGTCGGAGCACTAACCGCCGCCCAAACGACGCCCGACGAGGAGAAGAAGCTGTCCAGAAAACTGGACAGCTTGGTGGAGGAGTAGGCGCCGCCAAAACAAGGAGAAGCCTCACCTTGATGCCAAACCTATAGGAGATCACCGAGGGTCGCCGGAGGTTCACCGGCTGAAGCTTGACGCCGCAAGGAGTTGACGGCGCCACCACAAGCTGGGCGGCAACAATGTGTTGGGCGGCAACAACATGTTGGGCGGCTAGGGTTTTGATTTTGGATTAGTTAGGGTTTAACAATCCCTTAAGCCCACTTTTATAGAGAACTAATTCTCTTAATGGTTAATGGATCATATCCATAAAACCCGTTAACCCGCTCCATTAAGATAAGTTAAAATAAACCAAACCATGATGGTTTATTTTAAGTTAAAACGAACCGAACCAACCTTTGGTTCATTCGTTTAATATAAACCAAACCCTTTGGTTTATTCTTATCCATTGGATTAGAACCAAACCATTTTGGTCCATCCATTACGCCTTCATAAGACGGCCCATCCACGCCCATTGCGATCAAACAATTTCATGCTCGCTTATGTTTGGTCCAACCAAACATAGTTTCTCTGGCTCCGAGAATCTCATTCTCAAGCTCGCTTTAAATCCTTTGATTACACTCGCAGCGTGTGACCAAATAGGTTCTCGCTTTATGCTGGCCGCCTATAATTAACCATTAATTATAGAACCATCATGAGTGGCACCTAGTAGTACATCATGATCCCCAATTAACCTAAAAGATCAACCTGATCCGTAACTATTTCAAACCCTTCAAGAGCTCGAATGAATCGTGCCCCATTCCCTTCACTCATCTTATACCCACTTGGTTCAGACATGGTCTATTGTGTCGGGCCCCACTAGGTCGACTACGCCACACCTAGCCCAAGTATCATTTCCTCGCCCCACGGATTCTAGTTACTCCACATGTATCAAGAGTACCTTTACTCTAAACATGTAATGCTTTGGCCAAAGACTTTAGTAACAATCCGACGAGAGGCCATGGGTATACATCTCCTCGCAAGGAGTGGTGAATCCTTTATAGGCTATTCAAACACCTTCGATCACTCGACTTATACCCAATCATCCCGGTCCACATCTCCTAGAGATGTTTGCTTAAGATGTCAAAGCATAAGTCTCCATGATCAAGATGACTTGAATACCGCAAGTCAAAGGAACATCGCACTTAAGCCACGGTAAGAACTTCATTGACATATCTATATATGCAGAGAACCATATGAAGTCTTACGGCTGGTCACTCCAATGAACTAGTTACCATAACTAGCATCCACGATCAACTCCGGACATCACTATGTCTCCGGCCGGTGAGAATCATTGCTTGGATACACCAAGGAGTATACCTCGTGCTAGTCTCGACAGAATTGATGGTGTCCAAATCCATCAATTCATCGACTAGGGATAATTCCGATACATCACAATTACACATGTAGTGATACTCACTAGTTGTGATCCAATCACAAATTCTCTCATGCTGTGAATCGTATCGTGGACATTCAGTAAATGAGTTTAAGATCCAATCAAATACATAAAACATGTATACTCAAATAGTGAATCTTCATTTATCATATAAATGGTTCATACATAAAGCGATTGCCTTAGGACATCTCTCATATATTACTAACACTCCCACTTGGCCTAATGCCAATCGCTACGGTATCAATACCATAAGCACCAACATGACCCTCAAACTTACTTTGAGGTAATGCTTTAGTCAAAGGATCCGCTAAGTTCCTTTCGATTGGGAATTTTCTCGATTTGTATTTCGTTCCTACTGATGATCTCTCTGATAAGATGATAGCGGCGAAGCACATGTTTGGATCATTGATGAGACCACATCAAGTTCATAGATGAACTACTGGATCCAAACCGCTTCCTTTGCTGCTTCCAAAGCTGCAACGTATTCTGCCTTAGTGGCAGAATCCGCTATAGTGTCAAGCTTGGAACCTTTCCAACTTATTGCGCCTCCATTCTAGGTGAATACATACCCAGACTAAGACATGGAATCATCCTTATGCATGCGGATCACGCATCCAAATACCCACGTATCACCATGTACCCTTCTCCATATATTAGGAACACATCCTTAGTTCTTCTCAAGTACTTAAGGATTGTCTTAACCCAATGATCCATTCTGGATCGGATTGATATCTGCTCGTGACACTCAGAGCGTACGATACATCGGGCCTCGTACATAACATAGCATACATGATAGATCCTATTGCGGATGCTTAGGGAATCTTACTCATGCAAATCCTCTCGTCTTCTGTGCGCGGACACATAGACTTCGAAAGGTGTACCCCATGCCTGATGGGTAGGAAACCTTTCTTGGATTCCGACATGCTAAACCTCTTTGCTTTTCGGTCTATATATGTAGACTGCGAAAGACCAAGCAACCGTTTCGATCTATCTCTATAGATCTTAATCCCAAGGATGTAGGTTGCTTCTCCCAGGTCTTTCATGGAGAATGTCTTGGATAACCAAGCCTTAACTGACTGTAAGATTGACACATCATTTCCTATAAGTAATATGTCATCGACATACAATACTAGGAACACGACTGCACTCCCACTAACCTTCTTGTACACACAAGGTTAAATGCGGATTTTGTGAGAAATCAAACTTTTTGATTGTCTCATCAAAGCGGATATTCGACTCTGGATGCTTGCTTCAATCCATAAATGGATCGTGCAATTTGCATACCTTGGTTTTATCAACCGATGTGAAACCCTCGGTTATCATATACACGTCCTCGGCGGTTTCCATTAAGAAAGTTGTTTTCACATCCATCTGCCATATCTCATAATCATAATGAGCCGCTATGGCCAGGAGCATCCGAATGGATTTAAGCATAGCTACAGGCGAATAGGTTTCGTCATAATCAACACCTTGCTTTTGACGATATCCTTTTGCCACCAATCTAGCCTTATAGGTAATCACATTACCATCCATGTCGGTTTTCTTCTTGAAAACCCACTTGCACCCTATAGGCTTTATGCCTTCAGGTGGGTCAACCAAGTTTCAAACTTGGTTTTCGTACATGGAATCCATTTCCGACTTCATGGCACCAAGCCACTTATCCCTTTCTGAACTTGTCAGCACTTCTTCATAACTGGTAGGCTCCTCATCATCAATGAGTAACACGTCGTTCGATTCACTTACGAGAAATCCATATCTCTCAGGAATATTGCGTGTTCTACCAGATCTACGAAGATGTGGTGTTACAATAGGTCCGGTAGGATTGCTCATCACTATGAGTTGTCGGTATTGTGTTCTTCACCGGTATCTCATCAATGTCTATTTGAGTCTCTTGAGCCTCCTCAAGCTCGACGACACTCCCACTGTTTTCTTGCAAGAGAAACTCTTTCTCTAGAAACACAGCATGCCTTGAAACAAACACCTTTTGTTCCACAGGATGATAGAATTGGTAACCCCTTGTTTCCTTAGGGTATCCAATAAATAGACATTTATCAGACTTAGCATCCAATTTATGCGTCTGATCTTCACATAAGCGAGACAACCCCATATCTTCAAGTAAGATACATGAGGTTTCTTACTATTCCATATCTCATATGGAGTAGTTGAGACTACCTTAGTAGGGATTACATTTAACAAAGTAAAGCGGTATGCGAAGTGCATAGCCCCAAAGGACTTGGGAAGAGTTGCATGATTCATCATTGACTGACCATGTCCAACAAGGTCCGATTCGCCTCTCGGATACACCATTATCTTTGTGGTGTATATGGCGGAGTCCATTGAGACAATATGCCATTGTCTCTTAGATAATCAAGAAACTCTTGACTTAAGTATTCACCACCTCGATCCGATCGAAGTATTTTAATACTCTTGTCATGGTGTTTCTCTACTTCATTTCTGAATTCTTTGAACCTTTCAAAGGCTTCAGACTTGTGTTTCATCAAGAACACATACCCAAACCGTGAGTGATCATCGGTGAAGGTAATGAAGTAGCTATAGCCTCCTACTGCTTGAGTTGACATAGGTCCACATACATCAGTATGTATTAGACCTAGTAACTCTCCCACTCGTTCACCTTTTCCAGTAAAAGGTAACTTAGTCATCTTGCCTTTTAAGCATGATTCGCATGTATCGTATGAATCCAATTCAAGCGATTCGGAATTCCACATCGGTGTAATTCGGACATGCGTTTCTTGCTTATATGGCCAAGGCGACAATGCCACATATAGGAGTCTATTTGATTATCCTTTGAGCACTCTTGTTGCTCGCCCGATATTGCAAATGTCCTTTGGATCGTCCAACGTATAAACACCATTGCTTAAAGTTCCAGTCCCATAAAGAACCCCATTCAAAGTTATGTAACAACAATTGTTACTAAACGTCAAATGGAAACCATTTCTATTTAAACAAGAAATAGAAATGATGTTCTTTATCAACAAAGGAATATAAAAGCAATTGTCCGAGTTCTAAGACAAGTCTGCGGGAGTTTCAACAAATACGTTCCGATGGCAAGTGCACACCTTTGCTTCATTCCCAACACGTAAATTTGACTCTCCCTTGACGAGTCTTCTTCTATTCCTTAGCCCATGTATGTCATTACATATATGTGAGCCACACCCAGTATCCAATACCCAAGTGTCTAAGGAAATAGAATGACAATCAATAAAGAAGATTTATGAAGAAGATGGGGCATCCGATGCCTTATCCTTCTTCACGGACTCTTGATAAACCTTGCAATTTCTTCGCCAATGACCCTCCTTGCCATAATGATGGCAAGTGCCCTTTTGAGCTAGTTCTGCCTTTTAGCCTTTTTCTTCTTCCCCTTCTGTTGTTCCTTTGACTCCCTCTTAGAACCTTTCTTCGAGGAATCAACTAACAACTGATCCCCTACTCATGCTTCTCGAAGGCTCCACAGTCTTGGCATGTTGGCGATACCACAGATGAACCTCCTTGCATCTCAGAGGTGAAGAGGAGCTTGGAGACTTCGAACCTTTCGAATCTCACTTGCTCATCAACCAACTCACAGAGATGAAGGACTACGATATGAGCATCCATATGCTCATGCTGCTTTCGTAGCTTGGGTTCCATCGCGGCTAGCATGATGCAACTCATTTGTTCAGAATCACTCACATGTTTCTGATAGGCCAACAATTGGTCCAAAGTTGCATCGTCACTAGGACGGGCGGGAAGAGGCGCTTCGAGGACATACAAGCTTTTCACCTTGAGAACAATTCTCAAGTTTCTAAGCCAGTCCAAGAAGTTCGGCCCAGTCAATTTATTTGAATCCAAAATGGAACGCAAATTCAAACACATCATGATCAATATATTAACTTAGAAATACAACACGAGCATATATGAGAAAGATGATTTTAAAATGCATCAATATACATTTATAAATCCCATTCATTTTTCGAATTTCAAAAACCCCAAAATCACTTCGGGAGATCGTAGGTCCATCTCCGAATGGGTTGATATCCATCATAGATAAGAACAACCTTGGAGTGAGTCAACAAGCCATTCTTAGCTATGATGGTGGGTATCAAGTATACGATTACATATCATGTATATGTAACTATCACAATGTGCTATCAACTAATTGAATGTTTCACATACATTGGGTTGTTAACACATTAACAAGTATGCATCATATGCATAGCACCCAACTTCACCTCCCTTTACATCGACCTTGGTGAGTCCAACAAATCGATGCTCGAGTTAAAGCCAACCCATTAATCGCGAAATAGTTTTAATATGGTTAGGCGCATTCAACCAATTAGCCCGGCTTGGAGTGAGTCCAACAACCCAAACTAACGATTGACCTCTGAATATAACCAAATTAGAGATAAACAATTAAAATGATTTGAACATGTTCATCTTCGATACGGGCTTGGAGTGAGTCCAACAACCCAAACAAGAAACAGAACTCTGGTTCTAACCATATTAATGGAAGGTGTAGGCTTTAATATTGAGTTAGGGTTTTTATGTCTCATCCTCTTTGCATGCAAATAACTATTATCTACATGGCATGGCATACATGGCATACATCTACATGTCACGACACGCATGGCATAATGTTATGCATCTAATGCAATTACATGGCATACAATTATGTCATGTATATATTTCCTTATATGTCATAACTATTTATGGAAATAAAATATGTTTAAGATTTGATTCTCCAAATCAAATCATAATTAAATTAGAAACAAATTTCCAAATCTAATCACATATTTTATTCATGGAATTATTTGATTAAGGAAAATCTATTTAGGAAACCAATTTCCTAAATCATTAAAACTACTTATGGAAATAAAATATTTTAAGATTTGATTTCCCAAATCAAATCATGATTAAATTAGGAAACAAATTTCAGAATCTAATCAAATATTTTATTTATGGAAAATATCAATTTCCATAAATACTTCAACTTTCAAAAGTGGAAGATTTCCATAAATACTTCTAGACTTTCCAAAATTGAAAAATTTCCATAAATACTTCTAAATTTCCAAAATTAGAAAATTTCCAGAAATACATTATGACTATCATAAAACCATTTTACGATTATGTCGAAACACAACTGGGCTCACGATACCCTTTGTTGGGTTTACGCACATGGCGTGTGTGTTCGATCATGTTTAGTAAACATGAGCACAGCGGAAGCAATTAAAAATAATAAATCTATATTTATTACAACACACACAACACACGCATGCATATTACAACAAGTGTAGACATAACCGTAAATTAAAATTGCAATAAAGGAAATTAAACTACGTTATACCTTTCCGTATGGCGTGTAGCGAAACGGCATCAGCGGGCGATCCTCGTAAGAATCGTCTCTATCCGTATCACGCCGAGCTCCTCGGGATGACTTCGCTAAGTCACGAGCTTCGTCTTCGTACGGGTTACTAGCCTCGTGTTGAAGACGACGTGATCGAGAGATGATCACGATCCGAATCCAAATTCGGATCCAAAACGAGTTCTTAAAACTCGCTTCTCCGAAGAGGTATTCGTCAACCGTTTGGCCGAATCGCTTCGTCCTCCACCTCAGAGGATTACGGAGATCAAATCCCGGTAGTTAGCGCTGTCGGGCACTAACCGTCGTCCAAGCGGCGCTCCGGCGAGAGGAGAAGCTGTCAGAAAACTGGACAGCTTGGTGGAGGAGCGCCCGGCCAAAACAAGGAGAGAAAAGCTCACCTTGATGCCAAACCTATAGGAGATCACGGTCGCGGAGGTTCACGGCTGAAGCTTAGCAAGGGGCAAGGAGCTAGGCGGCCCAGGCAAACAAATTGGCGGCTGAGGCGGTTTGGAGGAGGTTAGGGTTTAAGCCCTATTTTATAGAGAACTAATTCTCTTAATGGTTAATGGATCATATCCATAAAGCCCGTTAACCCGCTCCATTAAGATAAGTTAAAATAAACCAAACCATGATGGTTTATTTTAAGTTAAAAGCGAACGAACCAACTTTTGGTTCATTCGTTTAAAATAAACCAAACCCTTTGGTTTATTCTCATCCATTGGATTAGAACCAAACCATTTTGGTCCATCCATTATGTCTTCATAAGACCACGGCCCATCCACGCTTCCATTGCGGTGAAACAATTTCATGCTCGCTTTATGTTTGGTCGACCAAACATAGTTTCTCTCGATGCGAGAATCCCATTCTCAAGCTCGTTTTAAATCCTTTGGATTACACTCGTTGTCGTGTGACCAAATAGGTTCTCGGTTTATGTTGGCCGTCTATAATTAACCATTAATTATAGAGCGATCATGAGTGGCACCTAGTAGTACATCATGATCCCCGATTAACCGAAAAGATCAGCGGTTGATCGAACTATTTACGAAACCCTTGATGCTCGAATGAATCGTGCCCCATTCCCTTCACTCATCTTATACCCACTTGGTTCAGGACATGGTCTATTGTGCCGATCCCCACTAGGTGACTCGTCACACCTAGCCCAGTATCATTTCCTCGTCCTCAGTTCTAGTTACTCCACATGTATCGAAGAGTACCTTACTCTAAACATGTAATGCTTTGGCCAAAGACTTTAGTAACAATCCGACGAGAGGCCATGGGTATACATCTCCTGCAGGAGTGGTGAATCCTTTATAGGCTATTCAAACACCTTCGATCACTTCGACTTATACCCAATCATCCCGGGTCCACATCTCCTTAGAGATGTTTGCTTAAGATGTCAAAGCATAAGTCTCTATGATCAAGATGACTTGAATACCGCAAGTCAAAGGAACATCGCACTTAAGCTGCAGTAAGAACTTCATTGACATATCTATATATGCAGAGAACCATATGAAGTATTACGGCTGGTCACTCCAATGAACTAGTTACCATAACTAGCATCCACGATTAACTCCGGACATCACTATGTCTCCAGCCAGTGAGAATCAGCTGCTTGGATACACCAAGGAGTATACCTCGTGCTAGTCTCAACAGAATTGATGGTGTCCAAATCCATCAATTCATCGACTAGGGATAATTCCGATACATCACAATTACACATGTAGAGATACTCACTAGTTGTGATCCAATCACAAATTCTCTCATGCTGTGAATCGTATCGTGGACATTCAGTAAATGAGTTTAAGATCCAATCAAATACATAAAACATGTATACTCAAATAGTGAATCTTCATTTATCATATAAATGGTTCATACATAAGGCGATTGCCTTAGGACATCTCTCATATATTACTAACAGTCTGATCCACTAATGATGATCCAATCCACTAAAGGATCGTCATTGATTTACCTCACCAACCCCCATATGATAATATGGGCTCCATATATTATTTGTACATTTTCTCCCCGTGTTTAAGATCTCTAATGTCCGTCGATAAATTAATTTACTAACCATTAATTAATCAACATCTAACTCCTTGAGTAGTACCACTCAACCTTTTCATCATGTCGTACCAAGTCCACCTGCAGGGTTTACATGATGAACCTTATGAGCTCCTCAAGGGGACATCATCATCCTAATATATAGGACATGGTTTCCTCCAATAATCAATTACACACCATATAAATAATATCATCTCCCAACTTACCGAGCCTATCGATTTAATCTATAAATCTCGCCCATTGGTAAATCAAAGAGATGAGTACTAAGTATATGTGCCTGTTATTATATCGGGATTAAGAGTATGTACAATATAATATTTGAGGTCCAATTTGATTATGTAGTCAGCAATAAATCGAATCACCTCTAAGTCGGTCCTTCTCAATACACACAAAGTGCACTAGTGTGATTCTATGGTCAAGACAAACCAATACCAAATCACACTACAACCATTCCGATGGTTTGTCCAAAGCCATCTCGGTTGTGAGCCTTTACTTATACTTTTCAAGGGACCGATAACATGATCTCCTATGTGACATCACACACCATGTTATCTACAATGTAAAGTATTAGACAATATTGCATAACCACAAAAATGTGCAAACAATGATCATGTGATTCTTATTTCAAAATAAAGATGTTCATACAAAAGATAGACTTTTCAGTATACATCCCTACAGGTGAAGGGGCTACCAAAGATCAAGTGCATTAAGGACAAATTGTGTGATGCATGCCAAGAAGGAAAGAAATCAAAATCATCACACAAAGGTAAAACTCTAACTAGTACTTCATTACCTTTAGAGCTTTTACATTTGGACTTGTTTGATTGTCTTAGTATTCCTTCTTTAAATGGTAACAAATGTTGTTTAGTCATACTAGATGATTTTTTTAGGTATACATGGATTTATTTTATGAAACATAAGGATGATACCTTAGAAATAATATTAGGATTTAGCCAAAGGGTTGAAAATGAAAGAATTCTCAAAATCAACCGGATCCGTTGTGATCATGGTGGAGAATTTGAGAATTCTAATTTTTTAAAATTTTGTTTAGAACAAGGGTACAAGCATGAGTTCTCGTGTCCTAGAACACCTCAACAAAATGGGATGGTTGAAAGGAGAAATCGTGCTCTACAAGAAGCAGCTAGGACAATGCTTAATGCATATTCCTTACCTAGCTACTTATGGGCGGAAGCGATTAACACCGCTTGCTATATCCAAAATCGAGTCTTAATTCATAGGTTTTTAGGTAAAACACCATTTGAATTATGGAATGAAAAAATTCCTACAATTCACTATTTCAAGGTCTTTGGTTGTAAAGTTTATATCTTAAATACCAAAGACAACTTAGGAAAATTTGAGTCCAAAGCGGATAAGGGAATCCTAGTTGGATACTCATCCACTAGTAGAGGTTATAGGATTTATAATAAGAGGACTCAAAAGATTGAGGAATCTTCTAATGTTGAATTTTATGAGTCCTCTAACACTTACCCTAGAAAATCCTCCATTGATAAATATATAAATGATAAAAATCAAGACATTACCCAAAAACTTTAAAACTTGACCTTGGGGAGTAATGATCAAGGGGGAGGTTTAGGAAGTAATGATCAAGGGGGAGGAAGAGGAGATTCCGATGATGAGAGGAGGAAGGAAGACAACTATGATCTAAATCAATTTGAATCACCTCCTAGGACCTTAAGGATTCATCAAAATCACCCACTTGATCAAGTAGTGGGAGAACTATCCCAAGGAGTTAGAACTAGGTATTTTCATAGAGCTCCTACTAGTCAAGTAGCTCTTATCTCACAAATTGAGCCTAAATCGATTAATGATGCATTACTTGATTCGGATTGGATCTTGGCAATGCAAGGAGAATTGACTCAATTTGAGAGAAGTCAAGTATGGGAGCTAGTCCCTAGACCCAATGATAGCACCATAGTTACCACAAGATGGGACTTTTGAAATAAGTTGGATGATCAAGAAAACATAACTAGAAACAAAGCTAGGTTAGTTGCAAGGGGTTTCAATCAAGTTGAAGGACTTGATTATGATGAAACTTATGCCCCGGTTGTTAGGTTAGAGTCAATTAGAATCCTTTTAGGATATGCCGCTCACATGGGTTTTAAGTTTTACCAAATGGATGTGAAATCGGCATTCCTAAATGAAGGAAGAAGTATATGTAGAAAAACCTCCCGGGTTTGAGAGTGTTGATTACCCAAACCATGTATATAAGCTTAGAAAAGCTTTATATGGGTTAAAACAAGCTCCCCGGGCTTGGTATGAAAGATTATCTTCTTTCTTAATTTCTAAGGACTTTAGAAGTTGCCAAGTAGATCAAACACTTTTCATTAAGTCATAGTCAAAGGATATTTTTGTTGCCCAAGTGTATGTTGATGACATCATTTTTGGGTCAACAAATGATGAACTCCTTCAAGACTTTATCAAAAATATAGAAAATGAGTTTGAAATGAGTCTAGTTGGGGAGTTAAATTTCTTCTTAGGTCTACAAGTTAAACAAACCAATGAGGGAATCCACATATACCAAACCAAATATACCAAAGAAATGATCAAGAAATTTGGTTTGAAAAATGCTAAGAAAGTAAACACCCTTATGGCAACCAACACAAAAATAGACAATGATCAAGAAGGCAAATTAGTTGACTCAAAACTCTATAGAAGTATGATTGGTAGCCTACTATACCTAATCGTTAGTAGACTCGATATCCTGTTTGCGGTAGGTATGTGTGCTAGATACCAATCATGTGCAAAAGAGTCTCACTTAGTGGCTATCAAGAGAATTTTAAGATATATTAAAGGCACACTAAGTGTAGGACTTTGGTACCCTAGGACTAGGTCTTTTGACTTGGTTGGGTACACTGATTACAATTATGCAGGTTGCAAATTGGATCGAAAGAGTACTATTGGTGGATGCCAATTTCTTGGATCCTTCTTGTTAGTTGGAGTAGTAGGAAGCAACCTTGTATTGTTTTATCCACCACCGAGGCAGAATATGTGGCCATGGATGGTTGTGTAGATCAATTGCTTTAGATGAGACATACTCTAGAAGATTATGAGCTACAATACTCCAACATCAAAATTTATTGTGATAATGTGAGTACCATTAATTTGACTAAAAATCCAGTACATCACTCTAGGACCAAGCACATTGAAGTGAAGCATCACTTCATTAGAGATCATGTGGCAAAGAGGGACATTGAACTTAACTACATAGAATCTAAGTGCAACCTTGTCGACATTTTCACCAAGGCTCTCTCCGAAGCGGATTTCTCATCACTTAGGAGAGAACTTGGAATGTGCTTTGTAGAGTAGAGGTTTAGGTTTGCATGATCCTATAGAAAATCTAGGACTATACCTCTAAGCATCTCACAAAACACCTAAGAATCCATTATTTTTGTATTGATCCATTTAGACATAATGTGAGAAGTTAGGAAGATGCATTTGGTTCATCATGCTTGTCATGATTCTTTACTATGATCCAATATGACATCTAGACACAGTAATCCTTAATTAGACCAATCATTGGGAAGACTTGTGTACAATTGATGTGCACATATCTCTAAGAACATGATTGGAAATGTCAAACCAAATAACTTTTAAACTATGTTTATCATGTTTTGAAAAATAATTTTCACTTGATCAACAAAAGTGGTACAAAGTTATGAAAAACTTTAAAGCTTTTGCTAGATTTCAAATTTGTGTCAATTTCAAAATCTGAAAAAGATATATTTTTCAACTTATTTTTCTTTGATATAAAATAACTTCATAAATGTGTCCACAAAATTTCGTGAATTTTTTACCTCTTTTGAATTAGTTATACATTTCACAACATAGCTGAAAAACCTATCAGACTGATATCAGTCAACTAGCATTTGTCACTAGTCGACTGCTAAGATTGTCTTAGATCAGGCTCATCCCAATCCACTGGTCACCCTCGTAATCTTGTAGTCGATCGACTAGCTCGATTAGTTCTAGTAGTCGACCGCTATAATCATCAAACGCTGGGTTGGGCACGCCACAAATCGCCGTAGCTAATCGATTTCTGCTTGATTTGACTAGCCGAATGGAATATACAAAGAATTCCATCATCAAGGGATTACAGCTATCAACTTTAATTGCAAAACATGAGTCTTGCTTTCGAGCAATACGTAACCGAACGAAGTATTTTTCTCTCCCTTTCCTGCGCTCCCACCACTGATTCTCAAGCCATTCACATCTTCCTCGACTTAAGATCCCTCTCTTCCTGAGGATCCCTCACTCCTATCTCTGTCGCAGTCAATCCTACGACTAGGGTTCTCCTTGGTTCTGTGTTTTTCGGCAACCCTTGGTTCTTCTTTCTACCACCTTCAACCATGCCACCTAGGTAAACCCTAACCCCTAATCTTGGATTACTTGTTTCTTTAACTATGCATACACTTACCACTATTTTCTTTGGTGTGCATTCTTTCATGTTATGCATTGTTTTTTTTTTCTTTCTTTCATCATGCATGTGTAGAATTAAGCATTTAGTGTCAAAGACTCGCCTTCCACCTTCCGGTGAGGGCCAGTCTAACCCCATTCCATCTGTTGATGCCCATTTTGCCACTCCTGGCCATGAGCTAGCCTTTAACTCTAATAAATTTCAACTCATCCCTCCCCGATCCTTGGATCCTAAGTTCTTCCAATCTAACTATTTTGACATTGTCCAAATCATCCAATATTACAAACTAGAGTCCTTGGTCTTTTTGTGAACACCCAATAAATTCTACCTTACTTTTTTAATTCTTAAACAACTTACGCTTAGTTGGAGATGGGATGAGGTATCAAACATGCATTGTTCAACGCGATCTAGACTTCACTCCCCATATCCGGGTGGACTTCCTCGGATGTCGCCCATCCGAGAGTGATTTTGTGTTCTATCCATCTCTCATTGAGCCACTCCCATCCCCTTTCGAGGTCATCTCTTTAGACTCACTACATGATCACTTTTACCATAACCCTGGTCCATTAAGAGTAAATATTTTCCCTTCTAATGATCTTTCTGCTTCTGACAATGTCCTTTACAAGGTCATTGTTCATTGCATCCTTCTTATAGTTACCCGTGGATTGGCCTTAGTTCGACCCCCACATGTCTTTCTTATGCATGCATTCCATCAAGCATTAGACATAAATATTAGTCTTAACACATTTCATTGCGTAGTCCACTTTATCAAGCCAAATAATGGCAAGGTCCACATGCCATATGGTCATGTGATCAGTGAGTGGCTTGGTTCCGTCGGCATCGACGTAACCAAGGGGGTCATTAAACCCATTACCACCAAATAGGATCATCTGAATGCCAAGACCTTTTCTTTAGCGGGCTTAAAACCCTCTGCTGACTCCATGATCTAGGAGGATGAGCGGTAGCAAGCGGGCACCTGAGGATGACACTGCAGAGGATGATGCTGTGTCAGACTCAGCAGTCACAGCACACCTCGAGGCATTTGAGGAGACCATGGACACCTGCTTCGAGGAGCTTCGTCTAGAGCACCAGGAGTTCCGAACCTTGGTCCTTTCCTAGTTGACTACTTTGGACCGACAGCAGCAGGAGATACTGACGCTTCTCTTCCCTCCTGCACCTGGACATCCGTCTGCTGTCGACGGTTCACAGTCGATGGCGATGGACGCCGATGACGATGACTAGATAGCCATTGATGGTGTCTTTCCGTTTTTTTTGTTACCTTGTATCAGGCATTTCCTGTGGAGTTTTTGTTAGTAACTTTTTAATGAAATGAAAATTTCTTGTGTTCCCTTCATATATATCTTGTTGTTGTTATTGTGGATTGGTAAATTTACAATTAAAGATTTAACAACTATTTAATAAATATTTTTGAAAACATTGATGAAATCAATCATTAACATTTTGATTGCACTCCTTACTGATAATATTTGCAGAATGTTAGCCAAGAAACTTAACAATTTTTAACGTTTTGAATTTTGTCTCAATCCATTAATATAATGGGTCAAGTTTTTCCCTTCCATTTTTCACCCATTATACTGGACATAAGTAATGTGTATGCCAAATTTTGTGAATTTTCAAAATCCTTAGAAATACTTACGCATTTCTTAACCTCGTCTGAAATTCATTTATTTCATAACTATCATATATCAATCGACTGCTGGGGTCCATAGTTGACTGATGACTGACTCAGTCGACTGATAGACTTTTTTAGGGTTGAATACTTTATGTTCATGCCTTTAAAACTTTATCCTAGATGTTCTAACTCCATCCTCTGATTACTACAACATCTTGAGATAACTGTTATGAAAAATAGGACTAAATTGATGCACATGTTAAGGAGGAGAGTTTTATACATATTATCTAAAATTGTTGGTGCAAATTTAGGTTCTATTCTCATTTATGATTGTTTTCTTTACTCAACATTTCATTCCCACATGATGACCTAAGCTTTGGATTAAGGGGGAGCTTTATGTCTATGTTATACCTTAGTTCAAGGCATCACTAGATTTTAATCATTAATGAACTCATTTTGTATGTACCTTTCTCATTTTGATGTATGTCAAAGGGGGAGAAAGGGGATTTAAGTTAGACTTACTTCTTGGATATTGGATTTATGATGTCCTTATTGTATATTTTAAGACCTAACTTAAATGATTATCAAATATCAAAAAGGGGGAGATTGTTGGTGCAACAATGCCCCAAGCACTTATGTATTTTGATGTTTGGATAATCATTTATAGTTAAGCAATATTTGTGATCTAACCATTGGTTTCAAGTATGAATTAGTTATGGACCAAACTATTGAATCAACATGATTCGATAAAGGTTCTCGTAAGTGGAAGACTTGAACTCAGATCTAGAATTTGAGTCAAGGTCGGGTAGTCGATTTCCACTAGCATAGAAAGGATGGTAATGATCGATCACGGGTAAGGAGACACCAATGATCGATGATAATGCCACGACCGGTCAAGTATATCTAATAAGCAATGCAATCGCCCTTCGATGCCATTGAACTCCAATAGCACCAATAGTCGACATGATGGTATGCAAGATACATGATCGATTGTCGCACATAATAGCATTTCTCTATAAATAGAAGCTAGGAAATCTTGGAGGAGATTAATGCTTTCATTCTAAACGATCTTACTAAGCTCCTCAAGTCTTTTCCTTAAGCTTCCAAGTGTTCTAACCTCTTCTTCCTAAGCTCAAATCCATTACCTTGTAAGAAGAAGAGGAGTGATTGCAAAAGGCTTGTTCATCTTGGTGTGCTGCATCAAAAGGAGGCTTTTAGTGGAAGATTGCTAGGGGTGATCCATCTTACGGATTGTCGTGAAGGAGCGTCATCTCCGAACCACGTTAAAGAGTTTTGTTAGTATTGCATTTTGTGTTTTCTATTTCAATTGTAATTATCTATTACTTTCACTAACGATTACTTGTAGAAAAAGAAAGAATTTCTATTCACCCCTCCTCTAGCCAATCCTCAAGGTTCCTACAGAGGCCATGCCACCGGGACTTTACTGCTAAGACTCCTCGTCCGGGACTTCATTGCCAAGATGCCACACCTCTGGGACTTCACTGCCAAGAATCCTCATCCAGGACTTCACTTGCCAAGCACGGTCTCCCAGACCTGCCAGGACTTTCCTCGCCAACTCCCTGTTGGTCTTTCCAACACCAAGTGTCTGATCTCCCTTGACCGACTTGGATTTTCCCTTGCCAAGTATTCATACTTGGACTTTTCCTTGCCAAGTCACCATACTTGGACTTCTCCACACTAAGTGTTCCGTCAACTTTGACCGACTTAGATTCCTCCAATAATCTCCCTCATATGACCTTGGATGTCCCATACCATCCACTAGTCATATGGTCAAACCATATTATAAACCATTGTCGAACATCAAACCCTACTCGAGTCCCACTCAAGTCTGGTCAATCGTGACCTGGGTCGATTGCACCAACACCAAGTACCTCTACCTCGAGTGTGTTAGTTAAAGCCCTAGAACCAATCATGTGATGGTTGAATAGGGAACATTTTGTATCATATTCTATAAAGGCAAAGGATTGGTTATTATATTTACATCTTGCTTGTGCCAGCTAATTTAAATATAATAATGCCCTAGAAAAGTAGGTTCTTATCTACAACACATCAATTGGCAGAATTGATTATGAGAGGCTGTAGAGAACACTTTCCTAAATGTTCCTAGTCGAGTATTAATATGCAAGGGCAATATTAATACATAAAGACTAGCATGTAGGTCAATTGATGACTTGATCTCACAAGTCATGGATATATGATATCAAGTTGACACATGGGTATATATTGGAGAATATATACTGAACTGACCCGCCATGAGAAAGTTTCATGGATCGTTATATGAGTGTCATAAACTTTCATGTGACTATTGGTATGAATAGTCCTTAGACCAAGTCACTACGGTTCCCTACATAAGGAGTTATGTACTTTGGTATCGCCAAACGCCACCCGTGAATAGGTGGACCATAAAGGCGACATCGGGTATGTAACAAATTATGCGAGGGATGTGAGTGATGTAGATGGGATCTATCCCTTCCATATGACGAGTGATATCGGTGGGTTTGATTGAGTAGAACTACTAAAACGCATGGCATGCTCGAATGAGTCAATATGAGATATTGAGCTCATTTGTTTGAGTTAGTTTACTCAGTGATCAAGAAACACATAGATTGATCGAGGATGACACTGCCTATGCCTCATTGATCAACTGATATCAAGGATAGAAGGACACGGCCATATATTATAGTAGTCACTTTAAAGGTTAGTCGGATCTGACTTATCTCAGAACTTGGGTAGCAATGATGTATTGCTAGATGCCGCCATCGCTTGTGTATCTAAAAGAGTTTAGGTCCAATCGAAAGCAATACGTAACTGAAACGAAGTACACAAAGAGCATGATAATTAGAGGAATTAGAGTATTCTAGTTTGACTAGAATAATATGGGAATAAGCTTAAGTACAAAATGGTTTTGGACTTTAAGCTTAATAATTTTAGCTAATTGATTTAATGAGATTAATTCAATATGTTACCTTATTGATTTAATAAGATTAATTCAATATGATAACATAAGCTTAATTGAATTAATAAGATTAATTCAATATGATAACATAAGCTTAATTGAATTAATAAGATTAATTCAACATGCATGAATGCCACACAAGAATGCCACATAAGCATGCCACATAAGCATGCCACCTAAGCATCCACCTAAGCTAGTTAAGGTGGAAGGAAACAAAATGGTTTTGTCTCCTTAAGTGGCCGGCCAAACAAGGATATGTCTCAATGCAATGGATTGCATTGAATGTGTGGAGGTGAAAGGGTTTTTCCAACCCTATAAAAGACACCTCAAGTGGTCGGCCAAAAGTGGGGATTTGGCTTTTGTTGTTGGTGGAAGCTTTGGTTGTGTTAGTGGTGAGAAAGTTTGGTGGAAGCTTTGGTTGTGTGGGTTTGTGAGTGTAGGCTAGCAAGAAGAGGAGTCTTCTTCTTCCTTTCTCCTTTTCCCTCTCTTCCTCTCCTTTAGGGACTTCTCTAGCAAGAAGTAAAGGAGAGCTCTTCTAGTTTTCCTTTTGTGAGACAAGAGCGTGCTCGTGTGGATACGTATAGAGGCACGGACACTTGAACGTGCTAAAGATCCAACAAACCGAAAGGAAAAGCGGGATTAACAAGGGCACGCAACAAAGGTAATCCTCTCCTATAAGATAGGTTTGGTTTAGAGAAATTTATTTTATACGAGTTTGCTTTCGCATGGATCACTTGGAAGGGATCCTATTTTCCGTTGCGCATATGCCATTTGCCATACGAGATTTCCCTACAGTGGTATCAGAGCCACTTGCGAAAGATCGTATAAAATAGGTTTTCTCTATTTTATATGTGATATAGAAGTAGGATAAATTTTATTATGAGTTGATAATTGCATTAGCAAATTTTCAAACATAATAAAATATCCAATGTCTTTTAAAAGTTAAAATGACATGGTGCATGGTTATGGCCTAGTCCCAAAAGTTTGTGATTGTGTGTTGTAATTCTTAATACGGCCTGCGTGTCGTGCCTTTCTCCTAATATTCTTGTTGTAAAATTAGTTTTAGACTCGAATGTAACTCAGTATTTCTCCTTTTGTAATGTACAAAACAAGGATGGAGGGTCCATTGGAAGATGAGGTTACAAGGAGGAAGTCAACACACAAGACAACCAAAAGGAAGCACTTAGGAGAAGATGCTATCCCTAGGTTGACCAATCAATCTTTTCATTGGCTTGAGAAGATTGTAGAATAAGGGACATAACCATGACACGTTAGTTTAATATGTATGTGATGCATGTTAGTTTAGCTTGTATGTGATGCATGATTAGTTTAGCTTATATGTGATGTATGCTAATATGTATATGATACATGTTTATTTCTTAATAAGTCTAAACGATATGCCTACCAAAGTTGGTACTCACTACTTCCTCGATCATTTGTTATTGGGTTTGCCAAAGCAAAGCAATGCATTTTATCTTGGAGGGGTGCGAGTGGACAATCGTGATGTCCCGCTATCAGTCTTGGTTAAGACTTAATTAAGTGTTTTCTTAATTGGTTAAGAAAGTAGAGGCATATATTAGCTTTGAACATAAGTGTTAACATTAGTTTTGTGTGATTTCCGAACATCAGCTTTGTCTTAGAAGTGGTCGTTGCTCGATATCCAAGAAGGCCCACTGTGCCTCGCCACTGGCTGAAGTGTTTAGGAATAAACACTAAACTAATCTAAAACTTAACCAAAGCTAAGAGTTACATCAGATGTAATTGGCAAAAGATTGCCTACCTAATTATACTACGTCTTGGGCGATTAGCCAAAGCTAACTCAAGACGAATTATGATGTGGATCTTTATCCCATATAAATTTATAGCTAAATAGTAGCTATGAGAATTTAGTGGGAGCCTCATTTAATTAAAGGCCTAATTAAATGATTTAGGTATGATACTGAACTTTGCATTTTAATGTTGTAGATCACCATGTCATCTAACACGACACACCCCCTCAACTTGCGATCTGTCCTTGAGAAGGACAAGCTCAATGGAGCAAACTTTCTTGACTGGTATAGGAACTTGAGGATTATCCTCAAGCAAGAACGCAAACTATATGTCCTAGAGCAGTCTACCCCTGAAATACCCGCCCCTACGGCCACTGTCGTCTTTGAAAAGATGCTTATAAGAAGCATCAAGATGGCGCATTAGATGTGTCATGCCTTATGCTTGCCACCATGAACTCGAGCTTGAAGCAACATGAGAACATGGATGCCTATGATATGGTTGAGCATTTGAAACAACTATATCAAGGACAAGCTAGGCACGAGCGTTTTGAAGTGTCTAAGGCTCTTTTTGCATGCAAGATGCAAGAAGGAACACCTGTAGGAACTCACGTACTCAAAATGATTGGGTACGTTGAGAACCTTGAAAGACTAGGTTTTCCACTGAGCCAAGAATTGGCAACCGATGTTATCCTGCAATCGTTGCCGGAAGCATACAATCAATTCGTCATGAATTATAACATGAATGAAATTGATAAACCTTTGCCTGAGATTCTCAGCATGTTAAGAACTGCTGAACCAAATCTCAAGAAGAAAGTTAGTAATGTACTAATGGTCAAGAAGGACAAAGGTAAGCGCAAAGGCAAGGGTAAGACCCAAGCCAAAGGCAAGGCCAATTCATCCACTTCAAAGGGTAAAGGTAAAGTACCTAAGGAAGGGGACTGCTTCCATTGCGGTAAGACTGGACACTGGAAGCGGAACTGCAAAGTCTACCTTGAGGAAGTAAAGAACAAGAGAAGTGGGACTTCTGCCTCAGGTATACATGTTATAGAGGTTAATCTATCTATTTCTTCTACATGGGTATTAGATCTGGATGTGCATCTCACATTTGTACTAATGTGCGAGGGTGAAATAGTAGAATAATGGCAAAGGGTGAAGTGGACCTACGAGTAGGCAATGGGCACAAAGATTCTTCTTGTGTTAGGAACATAGTCTTGGTCTTCGCCCACTGGGCTTATCTTAGAACTAGAGGAGTGCTTCTATGTACCCGCATTAACAAAGAACATAATTTCTGTATCTTGTTTAGACAAGAAAAACTTTTCTTTTATAATAAAGGACAAATGTTGTTCCATTTATTTAAATGAAATGTTCTATTGTAATGCACCACTTATGAATGGTCTCTATGTTCTAGATTTAGATAACCCAATTTATAACGTAAATACCAAACGGTTCAAATCGAATGATTTGAACCAGACATATCTCTGGCACTGTCGCCTAGGTCACATAAATGAAAAACGCATATCCCAACTCCATAAAGATGGATTATTGGACTCATTTGATTTTGAATCATCTGAGGTATCAGTCTTGTCTTTAGGAAAGATGACTAAAACTCCATTTAGTGGACATGGCGAGAGCGGACAATTTGTTAGGACTCATACATCTTGATGTATGTGGCCCTTTCAATGTCGAAGCCAGAGGAGGCTATAAGTACTTTATTACTTTCACTGATGATATGAGTAGATTTGGCTACTTATATTTGATGAGACATAAGTCAAAATCCTTAGAAAAGTTCAAAGAATTCAAGAATGAAGTACAAAACCAACTTGGTAAGCGTATTAAGCTACTTCGATCAGATCGAGGTGGTGAATACCTTAGTCAAGAGTTTCGTGATCACCTGGCTGAGTGTGGGATAATATCCCAACTCACTCCCCCTGGAACACCACAATGGAATGGTGTATCTGAGAGGAGAAATCGTACTCTATTAGATATGGTACGATCAATGATGAGCCAGACTGATCTACCTACTTCCTTTTGGGGTTTAGCTCTAGAGGCAGTAGCTTTCACACTTAATCGCGTTCCATCAAAAGCGTAGAAAAGACACCATATACGATATGGGAGGAAGAGTCCCAAAATGTCTTTTATAAAGATTTGGGGTTGTGAAGCTTACGTTAGGCGTCAAGTCTCGGATAAACTAGGACCCAAATCGGATAAGTGTTATTTTGTAGGATATCCCAAGGAAACTAAGGGATATTACTTTTACAATCCCACACTTGGCAAGGTGTTTGTTGCAGAAATCTTTGTCTTTCTAGAAAGAGAATTTATTTCTAGAAATACTAGTGGGAGTAAAATTCATCTTGAAGAAGTTCAAGATGATGATAACACTAAGGCTTCGATGGAAAATGAGCAGGAACCACAAAGTGTTGTGGATGAAATTGTTGCCCAAGAGTTGTGGAACAAACACATTCAAGTAGACCAACCTCTTCGTAGATCTAATAGGATCCGTCGTCAACCCGAGAGATATTCTTTTCTCTTGACTAACAACGGTGATGTATTGCTTATCAATCTTGACGAGCCTACATCCTATAAAGAAGCTATGATGAGCCCAGATTCCGAGAAATGGCTAGAGGCCATGAGATCCGAAATGGAATCCATGTACACTAACCAAGTATGGACTTTGGTTGATCCACCTGAAGGGGTAAAACCCATTGGGTGTAAGTGGGTCTTTAAAGTAAAGACTGACATGGATGGTAATAAGCATACCTATAAAGGTAGATTGGTGGCTAAAGGATTCAAACAAATTCATGGTATTGACTATGAAGAAACCTTTTCACGATTGCGATGCTTAAATCCATTCGGATCATACTTGCTATTACGACCTACCATGATTATGAGATCTGGCGGATGGATGTCAAAACCGCTTTTGAATGGAAAGCTACTCGAGGATGTGTACATGACACAACCTGAGGGTTTTGAAGATCCAAAGCATCCTGGAAAGGTATGCAAACTGCAAAGGTCCATTTATGGACTAAAGCAAGCCTCTCGAAGCTGGAATCTTCGATTCGATGATGCAATCAAAGAGTTTGGTTTCATCAAGAATGAAGATGAGCCTTGTGTCTACAAGAGAAATAGTGGGAGCACAGTTGTATTTCTTGTCTTGTATGTAGATGACATACTTCTCATCGGAAATGATATTCCCTCACTCCAGTCTGTGAAGATGTGGTTAGGGAATTGTTTCTCGATGAAGGACTTAGGTGAAGCTGCCTATATTCTAGGCATCAAGATCTATAGAGATAGATCTAGAAGATTACTTGGCCTAAGTCAGAGTACATACATTGATAAAGTGCTAGATCGTTTTGCTATGAAAAATTCTAAGAAAGGGTTTCTGCCTTTATCACATGGTGTGAGTCTTTCGAAGACTCAATGTCCCTCTTCTAAGGAGGAGAGAGATCACATGGATAAGATCCCTTATGCATCGCCTATAGGATCTATCATATGCGCCATGCTTTGTACTGTCTCCGACGTCTCGTATGCTTTGAGCATGACGAGTAGATACCAGTCAGATCCAGGTGAAAGTCACTGGATAGCAGTCAAAAATATTCTTAAGTACTTACGAAGAACGAAAGAATATTTCCTGATATTTGGAGGCAATGAGGAGCTAACTGTAAAGGGTTACAGTGATGCAAGCTTCCAAACAGACAAGGATGACTATAGATCGCAATCGGGGTACGTGTTTTGCCTGAATGGTGGAGCTGTAAGCTGGAAGAGTTCTAGCAGGACACAGTTGCTGATTCTACAACAGAAGCCGAGTATATTGCAGCATCTGATGCAACAAAGGAGGCTGTTTGGCTCCGCAAGTTCATCAGTGAACTTGGGGTAGTTCCTAGCATTGCAGATCCAATAGACCTCTATTGTGACAACAATGGGGCTATTGCACAGGCTAAGGAACCTCGATCACATCAGCGGACCAAACACATACTGCGGCGCTTCCATCTCATTCGAGAGATCATCGATAGAGGAGATGTGAGGATATGCAGAGTACCGACAGAAGCTAACATCGCAGATCCATTGACCAAGGCTTTGTACGGAGAAGCATGATGGTCACACTAGGTCACTAGGTATTAGATATCATAGTGATTGGTACTAGTGCTAGTGGGAGATTGTTAGTTATAGCCCTAGAACCAATCATGTGATGGTTGAATAGGGAACATTTTGTATCATATTCTATAAAGGCAAAGGATTGGTTATTATATTTACATCTTGCTTGTGCCAGCTAATTTAAATATAATAATGCCCTAGAAAAGTAGGTTCTTATCTCTACACATCAATTGGCGAATTGATTATGAGGTCATGAGAACACTTTCCTAAATGTTCCTAGTCAAGTATTAATATGCAAGGGCAATATTAATACATAAAGACTAGCATGTAGGTCAATTGATGACTTGATCTCACAAGTCATGGATATATGATATCAAGTTGACACATGGATATATATTGGAGAATATATACTGAACTGACCCGCCATGAGAAAGTTTCATGGATCGTTATATGAGTGTCATAAACTTTCTCATGTGACTATTGGTATGAATAGTCCTTAGACCTGAAGTCACTATGGTTCCCTACATAAGGAGTTATGTACTTTGGTATCGTCAAAGCGTCACCCGTAGCAGGTGGACCATAAAAGCGATTACTGGGTATGTAACAAATTATGCGGAGGGATGTGAGTGATGTAGATGGGATCTATCCCTTCCATATGACGGGAGTGATATCGGTGGGCCCCTTGATTGAGTAGAACTACTAAAATGCATGGCCATGCTCGAATGAGTCAATATGAGATATTGAGCTCATTTGTTTGAGTTAGTTTACTTAGGGATCAAGAAACACATAGATTGATCGAGGATGACACGGTCTATGCCTCATTGATCAATCTGATATCAAGGATAGAAGGACACGGTCATATATTATAGTAGTCACGGAAAGGTTAGTCGGATCTTGACTTATCTCGTAACTTGGGTAGCAATGATGTATTGCTAGATGCCGCTCATTGCTTGTGTATCTAAAAGAGTTTAGGTCCACTGCCGACGTTATGAGAGCCTATAGGGTCACACACAAAGAGCATGATAATTAGAGGAATTAGAGTATTCTAGTTTGACTAGAATAATATGGGAATAAGCTTAAGTACAAAATGGTTTTTGGACTTTAAGCTTAATGAGAATTTTAGCTAATTGATTTAATGAGATTAATTCAATATGTTACCTTATTGATTTAATAAGATTAATTCAATATGATAACATAAGCTTAATTGAATTAATAAGATTAATTCAATATGATAACATAAGCTTAATTGAATTAATAAGATTAATTCAACATGCATGAATGCCACACAAGAATGCCACATAAGCATGCCACATAAGCATGCCACCTAAGCATCCACCTAAGCTAGTTAAGGTGGAAGGAAACAAAATGGTTTTGTCTCCTTAAGTGGCCGGCCAAACAAGGATATGTCTCAATGCAATGGATTGCATTGAATGTGTGGAGGTGAAAGGGTTTTTCCAACCCTATAAAAGACACCTCAAGTGGCCGGCCAAAAGTGGGGATTTGGCTTTTGTTGTTGGTGGAAGCTTTGGTTGTGTTAGTGGTGAGAAAGCTTGGTGGAAGCTTTGGTTGTGTGGGTTTGTGAGTGTAGGCTAGCAAGAAGAGGAGTCTTCTTCTTCCTTTCTCCTTTTCCCTCTCTTCCTCTCCTTTAGGGACTTCTCTAGCAAGAAGTAAAGGAGAGCTCTTCTAGTTTTCCTTTTGTGAGACAAGAGCGTGCTCGTGTGGATACGTATAGAGGCACGGACACTTGAACGTGCTAAAGATCCAACAAACCGAAAGGAAAAGCGGGATTAACAAGGGCACGCAACAAAGGTAATCCTCTCCTATAAGATAGGTTTGGTTTAGAGAAATTTATTTTATACGAGTTTGCTTTCGCATGGATCACTTGGAAGGGATCCTATTTTCCGTTGCGCATATGCCATTTGGCATACGAGATTTCCCTACAGAGTGCCACTTCTTTCATTGCTCTAGTCTCCTTCTCCTGAAGAGCTCTGCCTCATGACGTATTCGAGGCATTCTGCTGTCCTAGAGCGCCGGAATTATGGGTTGATGCTAGTGAGTATAATTGATGCAATTATCCACCTATTTTCTTGCACTCTTCGATTGATTTTTCTAAATTCACTTCCATATAGACTCAGGATAATTATGTGTAGTTAGTTCAAAACTTGGCCAAATACCAAAAGAAATTAGGCACACTTCTCGTCTTCCATAGAAATCAATGGATGTCGCTTCTCCACCACACGTCATCCCTTCAACTCAGGAGTTTAGTCTAGTGGTTCCCCTATACCAGGATGGGGCATGCCCAGTTCCTCCTGATGAAATCCTACTAGTGCTACCCTCCTGAAATCTCAGTTAGCAACTTGCCACAGTCAAATCCAAAAGATTTCTGATGAAAATAATAGTCTTTCTTAACGAAATGCTCGATTGATGGGGAAATTATTCTGGGAGATCGACAAAAAGCGTTGTGTTACAAAAGTGTGAGACTTACTTCTTTATCATTGCTTGGACTGGGGATCCTTGGTGGCCCACCCTGAGACGACCATCAACCACTCTCTGGACACCTTTATTCAGGTGAATTGGGCATCTTCTGAAGCGTCACACTGAGCCAGAGAGTTTATTGCCAACACATCTTCCCATTCTTCCTCCCATAACGAAAGTTTACATACCTTGTCAAGAGATCTCCTTCATCTTTCAACAAAACGTGCACTGATTTTGAGCTTACTAATGCCACCTCAGAGATCGGGGGAAGGGTCTAGCTCTCCATCGGACGATTGTCATATGTGATTTTAGGAAGGGTTTTTGTGTTTATTAATCAAACGGATGTCGGGGCATATCTGTTCCCTCTTACTTTTGAATAAGGAATTTTGGGTGTATATTTCTTATGTTGTAACATCATCCTGCAACTGGGATCTGGCTTTCTCATATGTCTACAAGTGTTGCTAGTCCCACGTCTTTCCCTTACAGCTAAATTTCTAGGCGAAAAATGATGAAGCCCCCACTCTCCACGATCTTTTTTTCCTCTCCCCCATTATAGTGAAGTCTCTATCCCTCTTAACTCTGCCTAATACTATCCCTGTAGGGGATTGGACGTCACTAGGAGGGGTGAATGGCACATTCGTGCATTCCATGGAATTCATTCGGGTTTGTCTACAATACTTGTTATGCACAACGGAAATAATAATAACAATAATAAAACATGACAAACACTCACAATCACAGCAATAGACACAAGATATAACGTGGTTTGGAACCTAAGGGTACTCCACGGGTTGAGCTCAAATGAGCTCTAGCGATGCAAAACACCACTAATCAACCTCTCCTTCTCAAAAAATGCTCCGGAGGTGGAGAAAACCTCTTACAACAGATTATAAAAGTAATACAAGAGATATAAAAGCAAATACAAAGTAATACATAAAACAATGTAAATAAAACTTTACAAATGTGGCTTTTGAATGCTTGCTTGTTTGATTGCTTGAGCTGCACTTGAAGACCCTAACTTGCACCAGCAAATCACCTTAAATCGCCCAAGAAATCACTGCAAAAATCCTCCCCTTTGTACTCCTTTTAAAGTTGTAACTCGGGTTGATTTCCACTAAGCAGTCGATTGCTCCTATAGCCGTAGTCTCACAATGACTCGATCTACACTGAAGAAACTCCAATAGATAGCCGATCAGTCGGCTGCCAAACACTAGCAGTCAACTGATGCATAGCAGTCGAGGCACTGGTCGAGCCTGCCTCGCTTTTGTGGCCGCATCCATCACTCGATTGTCATACATGGCAGTAGACTGCTCTACATCAATCGACTGCTAAGGCCACTCGGCCGCAGTCGAGCATCAGTTGACTCTTGCTAGTCGACTGATCGTAACCCCAATCGACTGCTCAGTGTCAACTAGGTTATCAAGTGTCAAAACACTCAACTAGTCGACTGATCCATAACCCTAGTCAACGATACACTTCAAATATGAGGTTTTACCCCAAGTATGATGCCCTCATGCTTGCTAGACACCCTTAGCCTAGACCTAAGCCTTTTAGCCATCTCTATCTGCCTCATGCCTATCGGGTCCCTCCAAGTCATTCATGACTTGTTCATCCATACGTTAGCCTTCAGGTGCTTCCATCGGCTATTGTCATGCTTAACAGTGTCTACATTGTCAAGGTACATTTGGACTTACACTGCCAAGATACACGCTTGGACTTTACGCCGTCAAACATTGGACTTATGCCGCCAATACTACTCTTTGGACTTTACGCCGCCAATATCACACCCTTGGACTTTCACAAATGCCAAGACCTATGCTTGGACTTTCCAAATGCCAAGACCCATGCTTAGACTTTCCAAACACCAAGACCCAAGCTCAAACTTTACATGCCAAGTACCATGACTTGGACTTTCCATTGTCAAGTACCCATGACTTGAACTTTCCATCATATGGTCAATCCCATGTCAACCATATAGTTAACTCATTGTCAAACAATGGTCATCCCATTGTCAAACATCAAAATACTACTCTAGTCAAACTCAAGTCTAGTCAATCGTGACCTAGGCCGATTGCACCAAAAATCTTCCCCTTTTTGATGTTTGACAATACCTTTTGTTGGTGCCAGGGCACCAGATGATCGAACCTGTGTCTTGATTATGGTAAAAGATGCAAAGTTAAGATTGTATCGTTATCTCACGAGCTTAATCGAGTGTGCAGAAAAGTGCAAAAATTGAAGCTGAAGGCTAGCAACACCCGGAGGAAGCCGCGGTGGTCAGGCGACACTCGAGTGTCTTCGAAGGGAGCCGAAGTAATCGAGTAGAAGGCCGGAAGCAAGAGCTACAAAGTAAGTATCGAGGTAAGCTCATGTGCGTGAGCATAAGTGAGGTCGTATCCTCCTTACGGGGATGGTCTTAAGCATAGATCCGACCAAAGACATCCCATGGATGGTCTAGGTCGAGATCAGACGGTCAGCGGCCGTCAAAATTATGTTTTTATTGAGCTAACTTGTGATTTTAGCTAGCATCAGTCGACTGCCCGCTAGAGCCACTCGACTTCTTGAAATCAGTCGACTGCTGAGTGTTGCGACTCGACTGGAGTTGTCATCAGTCGACTGATGATGGCCATCAGTCGATTGATGGTCAAGGATTAGCTTCGAGGAGTCAAGCCTTATCACCTCATTCCAAGGAGCTTGGTGCCCAAATGTGATTGGCTAAAGATCCCCTCGAGGAGGGGCTCAAAGTCTATAAAAGGAGAGCTTCTCCTAGGGTTTTTCATCAATTCTAAAAGCCTCCAAGTGCTTCCAATAAATTACAAGTCTCTGACATCCCTACGATGAAGCGTTGCAGACACGACGACTAGAGCTTCATCTTTTTCATTTATGAGTCATAGGTAAAATTTTCTTTTTGGTTTCAATCTGTATTTAAGTTATTTCTATCGTGCTTTTATCATAATGAGAAGAGGGGGAATGTCCCTCTATCTCAATCCTTGTCGTGGTTTTTTTGTATCCGATTAACTCCTACCTCCAACAAGGAGGAGTTCTTAGTGATTTGCCCTCCGTGCATGGTCAAGGACCACTAGGGTCTTGGAGTAGTAGCCGAAGGCTACGAACCAAATAAAAATTCTATTGTCTCATTTATTTTGAATTTATCTTCCACTGTGTCTACTCGTGTTTTAACGAACGAAGTCGAACGAAAGTGTTTATCGCTATTCCCCCCCCCCTCTAGCGATCCACTCGATCCAACACCTTTAAGTTAGGGTAACAATAACCTAAACTTAAACACTTCCAATGCCAATGCATAGTGAAGGTTTACCTAACTTAAACCACACTTCTCCCCCTTTGGCACAGATTAAAAAGACTCCCTAAGGGTATCAATATCTTATATACCAATGAGATCTTACAATCTCCCCCTTGATCCAAAAACTTCTAGGATGCCTTCACTCTTCCTAGTGATAAGTCTCATATCACTAAATGAGAGGAAATCCACACTTCTCCAAATTCTCCCCCTTATGAAGAAAAGCACATTCATCATCCCATGATAGATAACCTCTCCCTAAAGGTTTGCTCCCCTTTGACCATTTCACTAACAATGTCCTTGGAGAGTCCCTATGCCTATAGGAACACTAAACCATTAAAATTAAGTACAAAAATTCAAACTTGGACTTTTACACACCTTAAAATTGATACACACCCCTAAACAAGCCTCCTAATCTATATCCAATGGATTTTCATCCTTCCAATGCTTTGCAAATCATATCCCAGGGTTAGGAGCAGTTAGGGTAGCCTAACATGGCTAAAACATGGGTTAAACATCCTTGTTTACTCAAAATCAGCTCATCAGTCGACTGCTAGCATCATCAGTTGACTGTCATACTGAAACAGTCGACTAACCTCTGATTTTTAGAAATCAAGTTTTCAGAAAATGAGTTTGTAAAATCATAAGTAAATATACGTAGTTCGAAAATTTTTGGAAATTCTTACGCACATTACTGACATGAAATACAATGGGTGAAAAATAGCTTAAAAATAAAATACCCATTAAAATGAATGATTGATACAAAATTCAAAACTATTAAAACTTTCAATATTTTTGACCTACTTTGTATCAACTTCTTCAATAGTGATTCCTATCAAAGAGAGACTTCATCAAGGTTTTATAAAATAATTTTAAAATATTTTTGAAGCCTATTTTGAACCATGGACTATGGGCTAGATGTACATGACTTGTACATTAGCTTTCCTCATGATTCATCATTATCATTTAATGAGTTTTAAGTTCAATATGATGTACTAGATAAGCACATGAACTTAACTCACTTCCTAGTATCTCACATATGAAAACACACACAAGTAAATTTAATATGATTGTGAGATGTGGATTTAGGGTCATTAGGGTTTCATGCATTCTTTAGGCAACTCTATTTGATTCTCTTATACATGGGACATCAAATAATGTCGTAGTCCTTAAATCAATTTCAATTAACTTAAATGCATTAATGATGATTATGGCATATAATGATAGTATAAATAAATGTTGGTGCTATCGGCCCAGGTCACGATTGACCAGACTCGAGTGTGACTCGAGTAGTGTTTTGATGTTTGACATTGATGTCTGACAAGTGTTCGGGAGATTGTTGGTGCAATCGACCCAGGTCATACTTGATGTTTGCGGATGGTTTGACCATTGTCATGGGAGAAGTCCAAGTCTTGTGTACTTGGCATGAAAAGTCCAAGCTTGAGTCTTGGCATGGAAAGTCCAACACGGGTTGGCAAGGAAAGTCCAAGCATGGGTCTTGGCAAAGGAAAGTCTAAGCATGGGTCTTGGCAAGGAAAAGTCCAAGCATAGGTCTTGGCATTGAAAGTCCAACATGGGTTGGCAAGGGAAAGTCCAAGCTTGAGTCTTGGCAATTGAGAAGTCCAAGGGGAATATTGGCGGCGTAAAGTCTATGGGTGGAGTCTTGGCAGCATAAGTCCAATGGTTGGCGACGTAAAGTCCAAGCCGAGTCTTGGCAGCATAAGCCCAATGTGCTTTGGCGGTGTATACCACATTAGCATGACAATAGCTGATGGAAGCACCTAAAAGCTAGTGTATGGATTAACAAATCATGGATGACTTGGAGGGATCCGATAGGCATGAGGTTGACGGAGGTGGCTAGAAGGCTTAGGTCTAGGCTAAGGGTGGTCTAGCAAGTATTAGGGCACCATACTTGGGTTAAAACCTCATGTTTGAGGTGTATCAGTCGACTGAGACTATGGTCAGTCGACTGATGGGAGTCGACTAAAGTTCTACTGCTGGAATTGGCCTAGCAGTCGACTGCCAAAATTGGGTAGTTGACTGATCTGGAGATCAGTCGACTGCTGGTCAGGAATGTTGGTGCAATCGGCCCAGGTTGACTCGAGTTTGACTCGAGCAGTACCTTGATAGTATTTTGATGATAGACAAAACTCATGACATAGGATTGTCATGGGAAAGTACAACATGGGGTTGGCATGGAAAATCCAAGCATGGAGTTTGGTGGGAAAGTCCAAAGTATTGCGAAGCCGTGCGCTTGGTGCTTGGCATGGGAAAGTCCAAAGCATTGCGAAGTCGTGCGCTTGGTACTTGGCATGGGAAAGTCCAAAGCATTGCGAAGCCGTGCGCTTGGTGCTTGGCATGGGAAATCCAAAGCATTGCGAAGCCGTGCGCTTGGTGCTTGGGGAGAAATGCATTGCGAAGCCGTGCGCTTGGTGCATTTGGGAAGTCTTGAGAACTTGGCAAGTTCACTAGGCTCGGGTCCTTGAGTCGGTGAAGGATGATATTGCGAAGCCGTACGCTTGGTGCATCCGAGGGACCGTCGGACGGAGAGTGAATGGAGTAAGACCAAAGGGAAGCATACTTCTAGGGCATGAGACGCGAAGGATGGTGTTGCGAAGCCGTGCGCTTGGCGCATCCGAGGGACGTAGGCCGAGGGAAGAGAGCTTCGGTGGGGAACTCCATGAGGGATAAGGTGGACTTGGCCAAGTGGCTAAGACTGAGTGTCGGACGCTCAAACAACTTTGTGTTTGAGGTTTTAGCGGACATCGGTCGACTGGCATAGGTGTCGCCATGCTGTCGACCGATAGGGGTTTGACCGGTGTTTTGAACCAAGTCGCCGATCGACGACTACCGAGGGAGGTCGATCTCGTTAGGAGAATCGATCGATTGTCGAGGATGGCGGTCGTGATGACACCGCAGGGCACGAGAATGGAGTCGAGCTCACCAAAGACTCGATCGATAGATGATCGATCGTGATGGGTTCCATCGATCCGACCGATATGTGATCCGTGGAACTTAACCAACGTGGATCCGCCATTGTGAGACAACGGCTTACGGGACGATCGTGATGGTCACGATCATCGTGATGGCGCAAATCATTTGATGCAGTTATAAAGGAGCTCAAGAGGGAGGATTTCGCCAAGGCTTTTGAGGTGACTTTGGAGGGGAATTGCTGTTGCATTCCAGACCTTCAAGAGCAAGCAAAAGTAAGCAACAAGAAAGCGATCAAAACAATTGTGTAAAAGTTCTCTTTTGTATTGTCTTTGTATTTCTTGTTGTATTTCATATTACTTGTTGTAATAGTTTGTGAGAGGTTTCTCCACCTCCGACGTGTAGTCGAGAAGGAGTTTGGTTAGTGTCGTGCGCATAACTAGAGCTCGAGGAGCTCGCCCGTGGAGTAGGAACCATTCGGTTCCGAACCACGTATATCGTGTGTGTTTGCGTGTGCTTATTTGTTGTTAGTATTATTATTGTTTTATTGTTTCCGCTGCGCTTACGACAATCGTAGACAAGCAACGCAACGAGAACGAGTGAATTCCGACATCCAACGATTGAGGGCTATTCACCCTCTCTAGCCGGCCGTTCTGATCCCCCAACATGTGGTATCAGAGCCGAGGTCGCTCTTCAAGGACTAACCGCCGCGAGAGCACTACAAAATGGCCGTCTTCATCCATCCACCAAAATTCGATGGAGATTTTGCTTGGTGGAGGAAACAGATGGAGGTATATCTCGAAACCAATTTTGATTATATGATTATTGTAGAAAATGGTTTTGAGATGCCTAGGGACAAATACAACAAGCAAATTGAAAAGTCAAGGTGGACCCAAGACCAAATTAAGGACTTCAAGACAAATCTCGAGGTAATGAAATTATTTAGTGATTTGTTACCTAACAAAATTTGGTCTAGTTTGGGTGACTATAGGGATGAAAAGGAATTATGGGAGAAGATAATGAAATTTCAAGAAAACTCCCAACCGTCACATGTAGAGGATAATGCCGAAGAAGAAGCACCATCTACTTTTGATGATGTTGATGATTTGGTGGAGACCTCCACCTCTAGGGTTGAGGGGGAGGAAAGGGGTTCTACTCCGGAGAAAGATCAAGATGAAGCTTCTACCTCCGGAAGAAGTGAAGAGGCCTCCACCAACTCCCTAGGTAACTCAAGTGTTGTTATTTTAAATAAAAATCACATAATATGCTTTGAGTGTAGGGAGAAAGGGCATTACAAAAGTAAGTGCCCTAAATTGACTAAGGAAAAGGCATCCGCACCAAAAGTCAACCCAAAGTCAAAGGATGCCGGTATTCCCAAAATCAAGAGCAAAGAGCACATTGTGTGCTTCAAATGCAATCAAAAGGGACACTACCGAAGCCAATGCCCTAGGGGGAGGAAGAAAGGGCAAGAAGGTGCAACTCATGTAGGGGGAGCTCCTAAAGCTAACCCTAAGGTAAATTTATTTAATGCACCTTTAATTCTTAGAGTTAAAAAGCATGCTAAGAATTATTTTAGCTCTCTTGCTATTATCAATGAAAAGCATGCTAGGAGAAATAATAAGTTTTATTGCTTAGGTGCCAAGCATGTTCATATAACTAAGGATAAACCTAGGACTCATAATTCTAGAAATATTTTACCAAAAGAGTCCATTAGGAGAATTGAAAATCACCTAAGTGTCAACCCCAAGAAATCTAGGCACATGCCTAGAAAGAGTCCTTCCCAAAAACCTAATGAAAATTCAAAAATGGAAAAATTAGAGCTAGAGAACCAAGTCTTGAGGTCAAGACTTGAGAGAATGGAGAAAGCCCTTAGAGTCATAGAAAATTCAATTCTAGGGTCAAATGCCCAAAAGTCAAGACCTAAGGTTCAAAAACGGTCTAAGGGCAAGGAAGGTTTGGGTCACAAACCTAAGCCCAAGAAGACTTATCATAATGTTCCATTTAATTATGGAACTATTTCTAGGTCTAGGAAAACCAAGGCTAATAGGTAAGTCATCCCTAAGACTAGTCATGGTGTGTGCTTAGTGGCTAAGGACTTAAGGAAAACCAAGAAAGCCACTAAGAAGGTCAATGGAGGAGTCACCTCTAGAGTTGACCCAAGTATGACCCAAAAGACTATGGTTTCAAAACCTAAAAGGGTCATTAGGAAGGTATCTAGGGAAGTTATCCCTAGTGAATACCTTGTTAACCCAAGGACCTCCAATAGGTATTGGGTTCCTAGAAGCGTGATCGATTCACGCTAGATGGGTTAGGGTGTGTCAACCCTAAGTGGATGGGTAGTTAACCTAGCCATGATGAGTTGACACATTAGGATGCGCCAATATGGTTTGAGAAGTTTTAAAATGATTTAAATTGGCACAATTAGGTCTTAGAGGTATTGGTGTGCCATTTTGGGATTTTGGCACACTAAGGAAATAATGGCATTAAGGCAAAATGTATTTAATCCCTAAAAATGGCAAATTGATTTTCACACTTAGGTATTCTATACCTTAGTATATTTTACTTTCCATGATTTGTTTGCCTTACCATGTCATGACATCATTTTCATTTTTATCTATAAAAATGTCATGATCATGTTTAGATTTATGTTTAGATGTCATGAATGCCTAAATCTCATTTACATGCCATGACATCATGATATTGGCATATGCTTTTACTTATATCATATCTATGCCATAATCATATCATGCATATAAATAAAATGAAATTAAGGACTATGGCATGATTTGATGGGAATCAAATAATATTGCCTAGTAATATGCATGAGACCATTAAAAGAATAAAAACCCACATCTCACTAGATTAATTGCCTTGAATGTGTTTTACACATCTAGATATAAGTGATATGTTTAAGGAAAAGAAATTAAAGGTTTTGAAAACATTTTGAAAAACCTTGGTGAAGCCTATCTTTTGATAGCTATCATCATTGAATGAGATGATACAAAGAGGGCTCTTTATTGAAGCTTTTCTTAAATTTTGAACTTCGTATCAATCTCCTAGTTTAATGGGTAAAATAATTTTCTAATATTTTTCACCCATAATGTTTGTGATAAGTAGTATACATACCAAATTTCAAGATTTATCTACTTATGTATATTTACTAAATCAGATTATCGATCGATTACCAGGAGGCGGTCGACTGATGAGTGTGTCAGTCGACTGGTTTCTAACGCAGTCGACTGAAAATGCTGATTTCGGGTAAACCTTGTTGGTTAGGCCCATGTTCAGCTGTGTTTTGGTCCCCTAACCACTCCTAACCCTAGGATATGCTTGGGAGAGCATTAGAGAGGGTGGAAATCCATTGGATATGGATTAGGAGTTGGGTTGAGGGAGTATCAATTTTAAGGTGGATGAGAGTTCATTGTTGAACTTTGCCTTAATTTTGTTTGGTTTAATATTCCTATTGGCTTAGGGACTCTCCAAGGACATTGTTGGTGCAATGGTCAAGGGGGAGCAAGCCTCTAGGGGGAGGTATCCATCATGGGAAGATGGATGTGTATTTTCTCATGGGAGGAAAATTGGGTTGCCTCTCTTTAAGTGATATGGGATCACTAGAAAGATTGTAGGCATGTGTTCCTCCAAGGGAGAGATTGTAAGATCTCATTGGGATATGAGACATTCATACCCTTGGGGAGGACCTTTTTGATGTAATGTCAAAAAGGGAGAGAAGTTACCAAGTTACCAATTAGGGTTCGTTGGAATTCTCATTGGGATATGAGAATTGCCAATATGGGAGAATTGGTAGACTTGAGATGGTAGTTTTGTCAATCATCAAAAAGGGGGAGATTATTGGTGCAATCGGCCTAGGTTGACTCGAGTTTGACTCGAGCAGTACCTTGATAGTATTTTGATGATAGATAAAACTCATGACATGGGATTGTCATGGGAAAGTCCAACATGGGGTTGGCATGGAAAATCCAAGCATGGCATGGGAAAGTCCAAAGCATTGTGAAGCCGTGCGCTTGGTGCTTGGCATGGGAAAGTCCAAAGCATTGTGAAGCCGTGCGCTTGGTGCTTGGTGAGAAATGCATTGCGAAGCCGTGCACTTGGCGCATTTGGGAAGTCTTGAGAACTTGGCAAGTTCACTAGGCTCGGGTCCTTGAGTCGGTGAAGGATGACATTGCGAAGCCGTGCGCTTGGTGCATCCGAGGGACCGCCGGACGGGAAGCGAATGGAGTGAGCCCAAAGGGAAGCATACTTCTAGGGCATGAGACGCGAAGGATGGCGTTATAAGTCGCGGCGCTGGCGATCCGAGGGACGTAGGCCGAGGGAAGAGAGCTTCGGTGGGGAACTCCATGAGGGATAAGGTGGACTTGGACAAGTGGCCAAGACTGAGTGTCAGACGCTCAAACAACTTTGTGTTTGAGGTTTTAGCCGACATCAGTCGACTGGCATAGGTGTTAGTCGACTGCTCTAGGTCGTATAGGTTCAACGTTCGATCACCGACGCCGAGGAGGGCCGATCGTTGGAGAATCGATCGCCGAGGATGGCGATGATCGAGCAATGCACTGTGCACGGGCACAGAATGGAGTCGAGCTCGCCAGCACTCGACTGATGGATGATCAGTCGACTGATGGGTGCCATCAGTCGACTGATGTGTGATCCGTTGGAACTTAACCAACGTGGATCTGGCCATTGTGAGACAACGGCTACGGGACCAGTCGATTGATGGTCACGATCAGTCGACTGATGGGTGCGAAATCAGCTTGATGCAGGTTATAAAAGAGCTCAAGAGGGAGGATTTCGCCAAGGCTTTTGAGGTGACTTTGGAGGGGAATTGCTGTTGCATTCCAGACCTTCAAGAGCAAGCAAAAGCAAGCAACAAGAAAGCGATCAAAACAATTGTGTAAAAGTTCTCTTTTGTATTGTCTTTGTATTTCTTGTTGTATTTCATATTACTTGTTGTAATAGCTTGTGAGAGGTTTCTCCACCTCCGACGTGTAGTCGAGAAGGAGTTTGGTTAGTGTCGTGCGCATAACTAGAGCTCGAGAAGCTCGCCCGTGGAGTAGGAACCATTCGGTTCCGAACCACGTATATCGTGTGTGTTTGCGTGTGCTTATTTGTTGTTAGTATTATTATTGTTTTATTATTTCCGCTGCACTAAGGACAATCGTAGACAAGCAACACAACGAGAACGAGCGAATTCTGACATTCAACGATCGAGGGCTATTCACCCCCCTCTAGTCGACCGTTCCGATCCCCCAACAGGAAATTCAAGCATAGTAAGCTCTCCAGTCGAGTGATCAGCCCGAGCACTCGACTGATTGAGCCATCAGTCGACTGATGGGCATGTTCAGTCGACTGATGGTCTATCCGTTGGAACTTATCGAATGTGGCTCATGTCGTTGTGAGACAACGACTACAGGGCTAGTCGACTGATGGTCCCAATCAGTAGATTGGTAAGTGAAAAATCAGTCTGAATGTAGGTTATAAAAGCAGTTCGTGGGAAGGATTTTTGGCAAGGTTTCTTGAGCTTCTTTGGGGCGATTTAATGCTGCAAATTCGGGGTCTTCATGTGCAACTCAAACAATCACAAAGCAAGCATCCAAGTTCACAATTGTAAAGTGTTTCTTTAGTTGTATTTATGTAGTTTATTTGTATTAGATTGTATTTGTCTTTATTACTATTGTAATACATTGTACGAGGTTTCTCCACCTCTGACTTGTAGTCGAGAAGGAGGTTATTAGATTAGTAGTGTGTGATTGCATCGCTAGGGCTCTTATGAGCCTAATCTGTGGAGTATGAATCATTCGGTTCCGAACCACGTTACATCGTATTGGTTTACTTGTGTTTGTGTTGTATTTGTTTTATTATATCTATTTCCATTGCGTATAACACTTTTTGTAGCAAGCATGCGATCACAAATGAAATCCATCACACAACGCCGAATTATTATTCACCCTCCCTTCTAGTGGCCACCGAGGTCCCAACAAGTGGAATCAGAGCTAGGAGCTCTTCTATGGATTAACAACCAAGAGTGCACCGCTAGAGGGCAAGAATATGGATTTTCAAGAAAAACTAGGATGAGACATCAACACACCACCACCATACGATCAAAAAGATTTTCCGACATGGAGGGGCAGAATGGAGACATTCTTGATGATGGACGTAGAAGATTGGTTCATCGTCATGGAAGGTTTTGAACCACCTAGGAATAAGAAGGGAGAGGTCTTGAAGTTAAAGAAGCGGACCCAAGAGCAACATCTTAAGTTCAAAACCGAAGTCAAGATAACAAAACTTTTAGAAGATTTGATACCTAATGATATTTTGTCTAGAATAGGTGAATATCAAGATTCCAAGGAGATTTGGAGCAAATTAGCAAAGCTCCATGAAGGTTCATCACTGGTCCAAGAAGAAGGACCATCACCAGCTTCAAGTGAAGAACAATCACAAGAAGCTGAAGAGTACTCATCGGCTCAATCGGAGGAGACCAAGGAAGCAAGCACATCATCCTCACAAGCAAGTGAGAATTCGAAAGTTGAAGAGGAGTCAACATCTGGGTCAAAGGAAGAGGAAGAATTGGAGGAGACCTCCACCTCTAGGATTAAGGGGGAGGAGATTAGGACAACCTCAATACTGGAGCAACAAGAAAAACCATCTACCTCTGGTCGAGAGGAAGAGGAAGCTCGGGACTCTCCTACCATGGAAGGTAACTCAAGCATTTCAATAAATAATAAAATTCATATTATATGCTTTGAGTGTAGGGAGCAAGAACACTACAAGAGTAAGTGTCCACAAATATTTAAGAAGACTCCATCGGCACCAAAAGTCAACGAAAAGACTAATGAAGCCGAAGTCCCCACCAAGAAGAGTAAGGAGCACGTGGTGTGCTTCAAATGCTATCAAAAGGGGCACTATAGGAGTCAATGCCTAAAGGGAGGGAAGAAGACTCATGAAGGAAGAGCTACACATGTAGGGGGAGCTAAGGCAATCCCTAAGGTAACTTCTAATTTTGCTCCTTCCTTAATTAATAGGAAAAAGCATGTTAGGAGTAATCTTTCCATTTATCATAAAGAGCATGCTAGAAATAGGTTTTATTGTTTAGGTGTTAAGAGTGTCAACCTTAGGAATAAGGAGAAATTTGGGACTAATGTCCCTAAAATAATTTTACCTAAGGACAAACCTAGATCAAACAATTCTAGACCTATCCTTCCCAGGGAGACCATTAGGAAGATAGAAGATCACCTAGGCATCAACCCTAAATGGATTAGACATATGCCTAGAAATAAAAATATCTCAAGAGTTAATAAAAAATCAAAAATTGAGATATTAGAAAAGGAAAATCAAGTCTTGAGGTCAAGGCTTGAGAAAATGGAAAATACCCTTAGGAATATACAAAATCAAGTTAAGGGGGCAAATGGTCAAAGTTAAGGCCTAGGAGACAAGGGTCAACTAAGGGCAAGAAAGGTTTGGGTCACAAAGCTAAGCCCAAGGAGACATACCATAATGTTCCATTCGATTATGAAACTCAAGTTAGGTCTAGGAAAGCCAAGGTCAATAGGGAAGTCATCCCTAAAGTTGACCAAGGTAGGTGCCTAGTGGCTAGGGTTTCAAGAAAATCTAGGGAAGTCATTAATAAGGTCAAAGGGGGAGTTACCGCTAGAGTTGACCTAGGCAAGACCAAAATGACCAAGGCTCTTAAGCCTAGGAGGGTCATTAGGAGGGTATCTAGGGAAGTTATCCCTAGTGAATACCTAGTTAACCCAAGGAGCTCCAATAGGTATTGGATTCCTAGGAGCGTGATTGATTCACGCTAGATGGGTTTAGGTGTGTCAACCTTGAATGGATGAGTAGTTAACCTAACCATAGTAATGGTGGCACTTTAGGTCATTTTCAAGGTTATGGGTACCTTGGAAATGTGGTTTGAATTTTAATCCTAAAGGTTTTTAGGATGTGCCAATATATTTTGAAGATTATAAAAAAATAATCAAATTGGCAAAATTTAGGTGTTAAAGGTCATAGTGTGTCATTTTGGGTTTTTGGCACACTTGGGAGATAAATGATAATATGGAAAAATGGGTTTAATAATAACAAATGGCAACAAATATTAAAATTTAGGTATTATATACCTTACTTTTTATTTGCCATGCTTGATTTTCCATATAACATGTCATGACATTATATCTACTTTTAATTATATAATATGTCATGATCATGCTTAGAATTAAGGTTAAATGTCACGTATACTTAGATTCCACTTTATGCCATAACATCATGATTATGAGCACATGCTTATTTATGTCATCATTAATGCCATAATCATTCATGCATTTATGAAAATTGATTTAAGGACAATTAGCATGACTTGAAGTCCCATGTATAAGGGAATAATGTAGTGTTGCCTTAGAAAAATGCATGTAACCCTAGATTATGATGAATAAAACCCACATCTCACATTACATTGACATGTATATGTATTGATACACTCTAGATACATGTGAGATGCTAGGATATGAATTAAGTTCAAGGTGCATAGTTTTTACATCTAGATGAACTCAAACTCATCTAAAATCATGTTTGGATCATTGGGAAAGCTTATGTCCAAGCCATGTACATTAAGCTCAAAGAATATGATCCAATATAAGGTTTTAAAACAATTTGAAAATCATTTTGAAAAACCTTGGTTCAACCTATCTTTTGATAGAAGTCACCATTGATGATGTTAATACAAAGTGAGCTCAAACATTGAAGTTTTTCTTCACTTTGAACTTTGTATCAATTTCACTATTTTATGGATAAAATATTTTTTACATATTTTTCACCCATTGTATTACTTATAAGTAATGTACGTATGATTTTTTATGATTTTTCGATATACGTAGAATTACTTATGCTTTTTAAAACTCATTTTTATTAACTAAAATTCAGATATTTAAGTTATCAGTCGACTATCGCCTGATGGAAGTCAACTGATGAGCAGGGCAGTCAACTGTTGACTGTCAGAGTCGACTGCCAAAGTAGATTTCGGGTAAACAATGATGTTTAGCCCATGTTTCAGCTATGTTAGGGTTCCCTAACTGCTCATAACCCTATGATATGCTTTGGAAAGCATTATAAAGGGTGAAAATCCATTGGATATAGATTAGGAGGGTTGTTAGGGTGATGTATCAATTTTAAGGCATAGGAAAGTTCAATGTTGAACTTTGGACCTTAATTTTTGATGGTTTAGAGTTCTTATAGGCTTAGGGACTTCCAAAGGACATTCTTGGTGCAATGGTCAAGAGGGAGCAAGCCTTTAGGGGGAGGTATCCATTATGGGATGATGGATGATATTTTTTCCTCATGAGGGGAGGAATGGAAATTTGAGATGCCTAATTTGGAAATTGAGAGAGTTCATAGGAGTGCCTCTCTTGAGTGATATGAGACTTATCACTAGGAAGATTATAGGCATCCTAGGTGACCAAAGGGGAAATTGTAAGATCTCATTGGGATATGAGACATTAACCTCCTTGGGAGAACCTTTTTGATGTATGTCAAAAAGGGGGGGAAAGTGAAATTACCAATTTGGGAAAATTGGTAAGGGAATTTGAGTTAGGGGCCTAACTCAAGGGTGTTTTATCAAACATAAAAAAGGGGGAGATTGTTAGTGCAATCGGCCCAAGTCACGATTGACCATACTCGAGTGTGACTCGAGTAGTATTTTGATATTTGACATTTATGTCTGACAAGTGTTGGGGAGATTGTTGGTGCAATCGACCCAGGTCATACTTAATGTTTGACGATAGTTTGACCATTATCATGGGAGAAGTCCAAGTCTTGTGTACTTGGCATGAAAAGTCCAAGCTTGAGTCTTGGCATGGAAAGTCCAACATGGGTTGGCAAGGAAAGTCCAAGCATGGGTCTTGGAAAAGGAAAGTCCAAGCATGGGTCTTGGCAAGGAAAAGTCCAAGCATAGGTCTTGGCATGGAAAGTCCAACAAGGGTTGGCAAGGGAAAGAACAAGCTTGAGTCTTGGCATTTGAGAAGTCCAAGGGGAATATTGGCGGCGTAAAGTCTAAGGGTGGAGTCTTGACAGCATAAGTCCAATGGTTGGCGGCATAAAGTCCAAGCAGAGTCTTGGCAACGTAAGTCCAATGTGCCTTGGCGGTGTAGACCACATTAGCATGACAATAGCTGATAGAAGCACCTAAAATCTAGTGTATGGATGAACAAGTCATGGATGACTTGGAGGGATCCGATAGGCGTGAGGCTGACGAAGGTGGCTAGAAGGCTTAGGTCTAGGCTAAGGGTGGTCTAGCAAGTATAGGGGCACCATACTTGGATTAAAATCTCATGTTTGAGGTGTATTAGTCGACTGGGACTATGGTCAGTCGACTGATGAGAGTCGACTAGAGTTAGACTGCTGGAATTGGCCTAGAAATCGACTGCCAGAATTGGATAGTCAACTGATGGCTTGAGCAGTCGATTAATCTGAAGATCAGTTGACTACTGGTCAGGAATTCGAGCACAGTAAGCTCTCCAGTCGAGTGATCAGCCCGAGCACTCGACTGATTGAGCCATCAGTCGACTGATGAGCATGATCAGTCAACTGATGGTCTATTTGTTGGAACTTATTGAACGTGGCTCATGCCGTTGTGAGACAAAGGCTACAGGGGTAGTCGGCCGATGGTCACGATCAGTCGACTGTTAGGCGAAAAATCAACCTGAATGAAGGTTATAAAAGCAGTTCGTGGGAAGGATTTTTTGCAAGATTTCTTGAGCTTCTTTGGGCCGATTTGCTGCTGCAAATTCGGGGTCTCCAAGTGCAACTCAAGCAATCACAAAGCAAGCATCCTAGTTCACAATTGTAAAGTGTTTCTTTACTTGTATTTGTGTAGTTTACTTGTATTAGCTTGTATTTGTCTTTTTTACTATTGTAATACATTGTACGAGGTTTCTCCACCTCCGACTTATTGTCGAAAAGGAGGTTATTGGATTAGTGGTGTGTGATTGCTTCGGTAGGGCTCTTACGAACCCAATCCATGGAGTAGGAACCATTCGGTTCCGAACCACGTTACATCGTATTGTTGTGCTTGTGTTTGTGTTGTATTTGTTTTATTATTTCTATTTCCGCTGCGTATAATACTTTTTGTAGCAAGCACGCGATCGCAAATGAAATCCATCGCACGATGCCAAATCGCTATTCACCCCCACTCTAGCGGCCACCGAGGTCCCAACAATAAATACATGTGCCAATAATCATGATGTCGTGACATATGAATACAATCTAAACTGGAACATGACAAAGAAATTAACCCTGAGCATTATTATGACATTTAGATGATTAAGATGAGATATGATGTCATGATATGATAGAATAGAATAGAACATACAAATCAACACACACATCAAACACATAATAGAAGATAAATGATACACAATTTGGAAAAACAACTATTTCATTTATCTTTAAGTTAGTTCTGCACCCAATAAATAGACGTCCAAATAGTCACTCCTTACTACAAAAATAAAGAAAAGATACATAAATGTAGACCCATCTACCACCCACTAGTATCATCGGCCGAAGGTGGTGGAGGAGGTGGAGCTTGCTAACTCTGCGTCCAGCTCTCTGCATCATCTCAAACATCTCGAGTTGATGCTACTCAATCTGACTCAACCGGTAGGCAATGGAGGATTGCCCTAAGCTGAGCTCCTCTAATCGCATGTCAACCTCCTCATGAAAATCCTCTAATCGCATCTCCAAGTGTACAAAGCGCTCCTAGAAACCTTCCACCGGTACATCTGCTTTCATGGGGTCATCCTCCTCAACACCTGGCTCATCATACTCCACCGATGGCTCTCTAGGCTCCCCAACTGACTCTCCAGGCTCCCTGCCTAGCTGAGGCCGAGGTGTCCACTCCATCCTTCCAAGCCCTATCCACATGCCAGCCAATGCAAAGTGTCTCATCATGATATGGTCATATGAGTTGAACAGTGACCTCAATGGCCCCCTGGAAATGTTTATGCCTATGGAAGCTAACCAAGAAGTGATGATATGTCCAAAAGACATGAACTTTCCCTTGCACAGGGGATACAAAATGGACTATGAAATTGAAAATGTTTAATGCGATATCGATATCTAACAGATTTCACATTATATACATCAAAAATAGAGTGGGAGGCTGAATCTTGGCCTAACCCCGGGTCACAATAGGCAAAAGACATCCAACAATGACTTTATAAAGTACATTGTCGGGGCAGATAAGCCATTGATCGAAAATAGATTCTGACTCAAAGGACGAGGTCAATGGAAAAAGAAATTATGCATGGAATCTAGAGAAATTTGATCAAAAGGAGCTGGTAAGGGTTCATCAAAAGTAGGATAGAATACGAAGGTGTCGACAGATGGTCAACACTTCAAGAACTCCTATAGAATCGCAGGAGTGATCTCCAAATTGCATTTTATAATGCGAGTGGAGTATACTGGACCATCCCCAACCCTCCTCAAATTAGAGTAAAACTCCGTGACTAAGTCGATGTTAATTGGATGCATGCAAAGTACTATTTTTGCTAAATGATAGTGCATGATAATTTCGATAACATCACCATAATACGATCTGAAAAATGTCTCATCTAGGTATCTAACCGGCATAGGTTGATACGATCGTGATGAAACCTCACTCGACACTTCCCTACGCTTTTGTCTAATGAATGCAATGCATGATCATGAATTAAAGCATAAAAAGTGATTAGATTATAGTAATTCATAAAAAAATAGGATTAGGGTTTAGGATTAGAGGATTTACTTAGGTGTCATCGATTTGAAGCGGTGTGAGCCGACTGGAACAAGGAGAAAATCGGTGAGAAGATGGTCGGAACACTAGTCGAAGCCCTAACTCGCGCGGAGGAAGAGAATAGGACATCCATTAGGCAAAAACAAGATGAAATAGGGTTAGGTTTCAAGAATCAAACCTTACCAAGGGCTTGAAATGCCGGTGAGCAGTTTAGGAAGAGAGGGTGAAGGCGTCGGGAGTGTTGGAGAAGAAGAGTTTGCGTGAGGAGGCCTAACTGCTAGGGTTCGGCCATATAAAATTGCGACGAGTAGTCAACTAATGAGCCATATCAGTCGACTGCTTGCGGTTCAGCGACTGGTTCATGACACCAACAGTCGACGGCTAGAGTTCGGTAGTCGACTGATAAACCTTCTATGTCATGCTATAGTGTATTCAGTCGACTTCTCGACTAAAGCAGTCGACTGATATCTAATTATCTGTTTGGAATTTATGTGAATTTGGTTTCTTCATTTAATTTTATTTCGTTTAGTGTGTTTATTATATGTGTATCGATTAGTCAGTCTTATGCTTGTATTTGTGTATTTGTTAATGTGTTTTGGTATTTTTGTCCTATTTCCACAAGCATTAATACCCAAGAATTTTATTCCTAGCATCTCACCCTTTCTAAATGTTTGAAATTCATAATCAAGGTGAACCCTTTATTTTGTGAGATGCAATGCACCATAAACATATCTTCCATGCGAACACATGATAAGACATATGAAGCATGGCAAGTGCATGACATACCAAGGTATATAATACCTAAGTATTAAACCCAATTGCCATTTTAAACAAAATAAGATAATTTGCCTTGAAAGATCAATCTCCCAAGTGTGCTAAAATTCAAAGTGGCATACCATGACTTCTAAATCTAATTGTGTCACTTTTGATCAATTTTTCATGATTCTCAAATTCTATTGGCACATCCTAAAATCCTTTAGTATAAAGTTTCAATGTCATTTCCAAAGTTTAACATAACTTGAAAATGCCCTAAAGTGTTAACGTTACTATGGTTGGGTTAACTACCCACTCATTCAGGTTGACACATCCTATCCCATTGAGCATGAATCGATCATACTCTTAGGAATTCGATACCTATTGAAGCTCCTTGGATTTACTAGGTACTCACTAAGGATACCCTCCCTTAGTACCTTCCCAATAACCCTTTTTGGCTTGGAAGCCTTAGTCAATTGGGTCTTGTTAAGGTTAACTATAGGGGTAACTCCCCTTTTAATCTTTTTAGTGGCTTCCCTAAGTTTCTTTGAAACCTTGGCCACTAGGCACACACCATGGTTAACCTTAGGGATGACCTCCCTAGTAACCTTGGTTTTCTTAGACCTAGATATGGTTCCATAATCAAATGGAAAACTATGGTAGGTCTCCCTAGGCTTAGGTTTGTGATCCAAACCTTTCTTGCCCCTAGGTGGACCTTGCCTCCTAGACCCTAAATATTGTCCATTTGACCCTTGCATTTGATTTTGCATGCTTCTAAGGGTCTTTTCTAATTTTTCAAGCCTTGACCTCAAGGCCTGGTTTTCTAACTCTAATTTCTCAATTTTTGATTTTTCATTAACCTTTTGGAAATTTTCTTTTCTTCTAGTCATATGCCTACTCTTCTTAGGATTAATGCCTAGATTTTCTCCTATCTTCCTAATGGTTTCTTTAGGTAGAATTTTTCTAGGAATATCCTTAGACCTAAAATTATCGCTCTTAGCACCTAGGCAAAAATATTTATTGTTACTTCTAGCATGCTTTTCATGAACAATAGCAAGATTATTAACATTACTCCTAGCATGCCTTTTGACATTAAAATTTGAAGGTGCATTACTAAAATATACCTTAGGATTTGCTTTAGAAGCTCCCCCTACATGTGATGTTCCTTTTTGACCCTTGGTTAGCTTCTCCCCTAGGGCATTGACTCCTATAATGCCCTTTTTGATTGCACTTGAAGCACACTATGTGCTCATTGCTCTTATGTGTTGGGGTGTGGACATCCTTGACCTTTGGCACCGGTTGAGTCTTCTTAACCTTCTTAGGTAACTTACTCTTATAGTGCCAATATTCCCTACAATAAAAAAACATAATATGATTTTTATTTTTAATTAATGTGCTTGAGTTACCTAGGTCGGTAGTGGAACTTGGAATTGGTGCTTCATCTCTCCCGGAGGTAGATGGTTATTCTTGATTTTGCTCCAGTGTGGGAATTTTCTCCTCCCCCTCAATCCTAGAGGTAGAGGCTTCCTCCAATTCTTCCACTTCATTTTCCTCCTCGGATGTCGAACACCTCTCAACCTCCGAATCCTCACTTTCTTGTGAGGATGAGCTTTCTTTCTCTTCTTTTGATTCTTCATTATCCTCTTGGACCAGTTGGGACTTCTCATGAAATTTTACCAATTCACTCCAAAGCTCCTTGGCATCCTTATATTCACTTAATGTACACAAGATATCATTAGGGTTCAAATTCAACCATAAATTTTTTTACCTTATTGTTTTTCTCAAATCTTTGGAGTTGTTCCTCGGTCCATTTCTTCATCTTGAGGAAACCTCTCTTTAGCCCCCTTGGATATTCAAATCCTTCCATCAAGGCGGACCAATCTTCGATGTCCATCATCATCATGAAGTCTTCAATCCTTGCCTTCCATTGATTGAAGCCTTCACATCTATAAAATGCATATGGAACCGGAGTGTTGATATCCCACCCCAATCCAAGATTTTGTTCCATCTTGGCCTCTAGCACCTTGCTCCTTCGGTTGTGAAGCCGGTGAAGAGCGACCCACTCTGATACCACTTGTAGGAACCTTAAGGATTGGCTAGAGGGGGTGAATAGTAATTCTTCATTATCTACAAGAAATTGTTAGCGGAAGCAATAGAAATTTACAATTGAAATAGAAAGCAAAGAATGCAATGCTAACAAAATTCTTTAACGTGGTTCGGAGATGACGCTCCTACTCTACGATAATCCATAAGGTGAATCACCCCTAGCAATCTTCCACTAAAAGCCTCCTTTTGATGCAACACACCAAGGTGGAGAAGCCTTTTACAATCACTCCTCTTCTTCTTACAAGGTAATGGATTTGAGCTTCGGAAGAAGAGGTTAGAACACTTGGAAGCTTAAGGAAAAGACTTGAGGAGCTTAGTATGATCATTTAGAATGAAATCATTGACCTCCTCCAAGCTTCCCTAGCTTCTATTTATAGAGAAAGACTATTTTTGCTCGTTGAGCCCAACAGTAGTCGATTGTTGCATACCATCAGTCGACTGCTACTACTGTTGATCGAATCCAACAGCTTCTTATGGAGCTTGAATACATTCGTCACTGCCCAACTATACTTGACCAGTCAACTGCCATGATCAGCAATCGACTGGTGTCTCCTTAGTCGACTAATCAGTCGACTACCAACCTTTTTGTGCTCGTGGCGATCGCGCCTATAATGGTAGGCTGCGGACCTTGACTCGATTCTAGACACGAGTTCAAGTCATCGAACCAAGCACCTTTGTCGAACCATGTTGACCAGTCGACTGGTTTTACACACCAGTTCGACTGCCAGCTTACATTTGGTAGTTTGGTCCATAGTTGATTACCACCAGTCGACTGGGGCATAACCCCAGTCGACTACCAATGTCTTCCGGACCTCAAGTGTTGAACACTCGATACCAGTTCGACTAGCACAATATGCTAGTCAACTAGCACACCTCAAGTATGACTAATTCATACTTGAAACCATACCCTAAGTCTAGACTCAACCTTTTAATTTCTCCATCATCCTTGCGCCTCCAAGATTCCTCCGAGTCCATGACTCCATCCTTGCGCTTGCCTTCAAAAGTTTCCTTCGATTTCATCATGCTTTGGGTTTCTTCCTTGCCAAAGTTCGCTTGGACTTTACGCCGCCAAGACTACATGCTTGGACTTATGTTGCCAAAACCTTGCCTTTGGACTTTCTTTGCCAAGGTTCGCTTGGACTTCTCTTTACCAAGTCTTCATACTTGCATTTTTTTTGTCACTTAACACAATCACAATAGATCACAAATATTGCTTAACTATAAATGATTATCCAAACATAAAAATACATAAATGCTTGGGGCATTGTTACACCAACAATCCCCACCGTCCTCCTCATAATGTCTCAAGCGTTACGACTCTTACTTCTATCATTAATGTTTCCACTTACCTTGCTAGGCTCCCCCAGCTGACTATAAGAAGAGGGGAAAGGGAGTGCTCCCTTAACTTATGGGGTGGGGAACTCCTCTCCTTTCTTTTTCTTTCATACACTTTTTACCTGAGGGTGGTCTTCTCGATTGTCTCTTGCTTCTTTTGATGTCCCGAGAAGGTGTTGCCCTAAATTTCATCTCAATACTAAATATGATGGTGAGATGAAATGTAACTCTAAAGTATCACATTCTTCAGAACAGGTGCACCGACATGTTGATCAGTTGTTGTTCGCAGTTTGACATGAAGCCTTTACCAATGGAGGGAAAGGTGGTCGTTCCATCAAGGCGACCATTATCTCCCTCGACTCAGCAGGCAGTGAAAACAAACTGACCTAGCTGAGGTGAATGGATTAGAGGGATCTTGGGCCCCCCACCTGAGGTGGCACAAGAACGGTTTGGACTCCCTAGTTTATCAGTTATAAGGAAGATATTTGAGTTAATTCCTCTTCTTCTAAGCCACCCGTTTCTAGTTGGGCTTCTTCTCGACGCTCAACAGGTGGGGTGTATGGGGGGCATCTTCTCCTAAAAAGAAAATGGAGTGTCTACTCAGCCAAACCTCACCCTTTTTTGTGTTTTCTATTACTAAAAAATTGTATAACTCTGAAAGATTGTTTTAATGATAATCTATTGTCTTTCCCACTTATCACAGTTTTCTCCCTCTGAAAGTATACTATCATTCCTCAGCTTTCCACGCATGACAACACCACACTGTTCACAACATAAATAAAGCGGTCGAGGATATATCCTCTTTCCTCACTTTTCGCTACTAAGTCCAAATGCCTCCTTTTCACCTTCCTTATGGGACAAGATCTTCTTCGAGGGCTAGATCCCCTGAGCCCTCTAATCCTTCTTGTCCCATCACTCATCCGACTTCCTTGTGTCGCTCCACCTGCCTCACCGCTATATCTGGGGTAGCACCCCCATTTTTAGTACGGGAGTCCAATAGGATAACTTTTTCCGTAAACACCTCGTTGGTTTTCTCTTTCGACTTTTCACTCCCTATATTTTTGCCATGCTTTTTTGTCAATAACAAACCATTGGGTTGTTTCTAGGTTCTCCCGAGGCCCCTCGAAAGGGGTCCCCTTCGTGCAGTGCCTCTTCACTTCTCTACCACGCTCTTTGGTGAGGCCTTAGTGAAGAGTATCAGACATCGGATAACATCAATTTGACTTGAGGAGTTGGTCGTTCAAAGGGTAGCGACTAGCCATCACTTGGAGGACTTGAACAACCAATAAGCAGAAGCTCTTATGCAACTTGAAGAGATAAGCCGACAGGAGTAGCTCCTGACAGCCGTCATTGCTACATTATGCATTCAGGAAGCTGAGATTAAGGTCATCCATTTGGAAACCAAAGTAACCCATTCATCGCCCCCACCACCCCCCTCTTCTTAATGTTTCATGGTTGGCTCTTTGCCTAGGGTTTTGTGACTTTAATGTTAGCGAGTTTGTTTTGTTTTGTCTCCTTAGGGCGCACATTCCCTAAGGATTGGATAGGGACATTCCCTAAAGAGATTAACTTTTTGTGATAAATATTGTCTGGTGCATCCTTCTCTGTATCTTCTTTCTCAAAATATCTAGATCCTGTCGCCGACTTTAAAACACTCTTAAATGCATGGGAGTTGACGGGTGTCCCTTCTCCCTTTTTCTTTCTCTTCCTTTACTCTACTCTGCCGGGTTGATATCCCAAGCGCCTTCCTCTTTAACAGCCTGGGCTTGTTGTTTCTACAAATACCTCCTTCTCTTCACTTCACTTCCTACGTACTCTTCTCTTCCTCTTCCCCAATAGGTCTCTTTGTGAAGGTTACCTTACAACCTTCCTCGACTATTGACTAGTATTCCATCATCTATGGACCAAGAATCTCTCTCCCAAGAATCCTTATCTTCTAATCAATTGCAGATCAGGGAATCGGAAGCCCTTATGGAGACCCTCCATGTTCGCCTAAGGTCTGCGTCTACTCGGGTTTACACCCTTCGGCAAGAATTAGTGGTTTGCTAATGCAACTTGTACCACACACATGAACTGTACAAGGTAGCCCTCCAACAACTATATCTACCACAATTGGTTCCGGTACATGTTGTCGTCGCTCCTTCGCCTGAAGACCCAACTACAGGGAATACTTCCTAATTTCTCTCCTCCTCTCCCCCAAGGGATGTTCATTATAAACATATGTATTTAAATTACGCAAGCATAAAATAAGAATGCAACAGCTAGCTATTTTCGTATACCTTCTTCTTAGAAAACCTCTTTGATTCTACTTAGGTTAAGGGCTTACAATTGGCCTCATCCTAGAATGGCAAAACACATCCTTTCACGAACCCCCACCGAGTAGAATAATAAAGTACTTTGGAAAGTCCGGTGGAACATTCGCATTAGCATTCCCCATATAAAAGTACTCGGGTTCGACAGAGGGCTTACGAACTACCTCGGTCGGGCGAGTGAAAGACCACGCTCAATAGCAACTCTCTATACCACAGAACTCAAGCCAGGGGGAGGACTTACGAATCGCTCCGGCTGAGCGAGTGAGATAGTATACTCCATAACAACTCTTTACATAACGGAACTCGAGCCGAGCAAAGGACTTACGAGCTACCTCAGCCAAGCGAGTGAGATATTATACTCCATAACAACTCTTCACATAATGGAACTCAAGTCGGGCAAAGGACTTACGAACTGCCCCGGCTAAGCGAGTGAGATACTACACTTCATAACAACTCTCCCTACAACAAAACTCGAGTCGGGAGGGGAACTTCCTCGGCCAAGCGAGTGAGATACTATGATCCATAACAACTGTTCATACAACATCACTCGAGCTAGGCGGAGGACTTATGAACTGCCCCAGCGAGGCGGGTGAAATACTGCGCTCCAAACAACTCTTGATACAAGAGAACTCGAGCCAGGCGGAGGACTTACGAACTATCCCGGTGAGGTGAGTGAGATATTACACTCCATAACAACTTTTCATATAAGAGAACTCAAGCCAGACGAAGGACTCATGAACTGCCCCAGCGAGACAAGTGACATACTACGCTCCATAACAACTCTTCATACAACAAAACTCGAGCCAGGTGGAGGACTTACGAACTACCCCGGCGAAGCGAGTGAGATACTACACTCTATAACAACTCTCCATATAAGAGAACTCAAGCCAAGCGGAGGACTTACAAACTACCTTGGCGATGCAAGACAGACACTTCGGGTCGCTTCTTTCCTTTCATGCCAAGTACAATGCTTGGGTTGCTTCTCTTCTATCAGGCAGAATACAATGCTTCATCTGTTGGGTTTCCGGCACCGCGGCGTGTGTGTGTTCGATCATGTTTCGTAAACATGAGCACAGCGGAAGCAATAAAAATAATAAATACTCCTATTTATTACAACACACACAACACACGCATGCTATTACAACAAGTGTAGACATAACCGTAAATTAAAATTGCAATAAAAGGAAATTAAACTACGTTATACCTTTCGTATGACGTGTAGCGGGAACGACATCAACCGGAACGATCCTCGTAAGAATCGTCTCTATCCGTATCCACGCCGAGCTCTCGATGACTTCGCTAAGCCACGCAGCTTCGCCTTCGTGACGGGTTACTAGCCTCGTGGTTGAAGACGACGTGATCGAGAGATGATCACGATCCGAATCCAAATTCGACCTAAAACAAGTCCTCAAGACTTGCTTCTCCGAGAGGTATTCACAACCGATTGACGAATCCTTCGCCCTCCACTAGAGGATTACCGGAGATCAAATCCCCGTAAGTTAGCCGCTGTCGGAGCACTAACCGCCGCCCAAACGACGCCCGACGAGGAGAAGAAGCTGTCCAGAAAACTGGACAGCTTGGTGGAGGAGATAGGCGCCGCCAAAACAAGGAGACAAAAGCTCACCTTGATGCCAAACCTTTAGGATCATCGGAGGGTCGCCGAGGTTCACCGGCTGGAGCTTGGACCGCAAGGGTCTTGACGGCAGCACAATCAGCGGGCGGCAAGGAGCTTGGGCGGCACAAACAGGAAGGGCAATTGGGAGGCTAGGGTTTTGATTTTGGATTAGGTTTAACAATCCCTTAAGCCCACTTTTATAGAGAACTAATTCTCTTAATGGTTAATGTATCATATCCATAAAGCCAGTTAACCCGCTCCATTAAGATAAGTTAAAATAAACCAAACCATAATGGTTTATTTTAAGTTAAAAAGAACCGAACCAACTTTTGGTTCATTCGTTTAAAATAAACCAAACCCTTTGGTTTATTCATCCATTGGATTAGAACCAAACCATTTTGGTCCATCCATTACGCCTTCATAAGACGGCCCATCCACGCTTCCATTGCGATCAAACAATTTCATGTTCGCTTATGTTTGGTCCAACCAAACATAGTTTCTCTCGGTCTGAGAATCCCATTCTCAAGCTCGTTTTAAATCCTTTGGATTACACTCGTTGTGCGTGTGACCAAATAGGTTCTCGGTTTATGTTGGTCATCTATAATTAACCATTAATTATAGAACGATCATGAGTGGCACCTAGTAGTACATCATGATCCCCAATTAACCGAAAAGATCAACTGATCCGTAACTATTTCTCAAACCCTTCAAGAGCTCGAATGAATTGTGCCCCATTCCCTTCACTCATCTTATACCCACTTGGTTCAGGACATGGTCTATAGTGTCAGTCCCCACTAGGCTGACTACGTCACACCTAGCCCAAGTATCATTTCCTCGCCCTACGGATTCTAGTTACTCCACATGTATCGAAGAGTACCTTACTCTAAACATGTAATGCTTTGGCCAAAGACTTTAGTAACAATCCGACGAGAGGCCATGGGTATACATCTCCTCGCAAGGAGTGGTGAATACTTTATAGGCTATTCAAACACCTTCGATCACTTCGACTTATACCCAATCATCCCGGGTCCACATCTCCTTAGAGATGTTTGCTTAAGATGTCAAAGCATAAGTCTCCATGATCAAGATGACTTGAATACCGCAAGTCAAAGGAACATCGCACTTAAGCCATAGTAAGAACTTCATTGACATATCTATATATGCAGAGAACCATATGAAGTCTTACGACTGGTCACTCCAATGAACTAGTTACCATAACTAGCATCCACGATTAACTCCGGACATCACTATGTCTCCATAAAGGAGAATCACCGCTTGATACACCAAGGAGTATACTCGTGCTAGTCTCAACTGTAATTGATGGTGTCCAGATCCATCAATTCATCGACTAGGGATAATTCCGATACATCACAATTACACATGTAGAGATACTCACTAGTTGTGATCCAATCACAAATTCTCTCATGCTGTGAATCGTATCGTGGACATTCAGTAAATGAGTTTAAGATCCAATCAAATACATAAAACATGTATACTCAAATAGTGAATCTTCATTTATCATATAAATGGTTCATACATAAGGCGATTGCCTTAGGACATCTCTCATATATTACTAACAGATTCCCACTTGGCCTAATGCCAATCGCTACGGTATCCAATACCATAAGCTCTAACATGACCCTCAAACTTACTTTGAGGTAATGCTTTAGTCAAAGGATCCGTTAAATTCCTTTCAGTAGGAATTTTCTCGATTTGTATTTCGTTCCTACTGATGATCTCTCTGATAAGATGATAGCGGCGAAGCACATGTTTGGATCATTGATGAGACTACATCAAGTTCATAGATGAACTTCTTGATCCAAACCGCTTCCTTTGCTGCTTCCAAAGCTGCAACGTATTCTGCCTTAGTGGCAGAATCCGCTATAGTGTCAAGCTTGGAACCTTTCCAACTTATTGCGCCCATTCTAGGTGAATACATACCGCATCGAGACATAGAATCATCCTTGTTCGTCTCGAGTCGCATCCGATACCCACGTATCACCATGTACCCTTCTCCATATATTAGGAACACATCCTTAGTTCTTCTCAAGTACTTAAGGATCGCCTTAATACCGCCTAATGATCCATTCCTCGATCGGATTGGTATCCGCCGTGACACTCGTGAGCATACGATACATCGGGCCTCGCATAACATAGCATACATGATAGATCCTATTGCGGATGCATGGGGAATCTTACTCATGCAAATCCTCTCGCCTTCTCATGACATAGACTTCAAAGGTGTACCCCATGCCCGATGGGCGATAACCTTTCTTGGATTCCGACATGCTAAACCTCTTTAGCACTCGGCCTATATATGTAGATCGAAAGACCAAGCAACCGCTTCGATCTATCTCTATAGATCTTAATCCCAAGGATGTAGGTTGCTTCTCCTGTGTCTTTCATGGAGAATGTCTTGATAACCAAACCTTAATCGATCAGAAGATTGACACATCGCTTCCTATAAGTAATATGTCATCGACATACAATACTAGGAACACGATCGCACTCCACTAACCTTCTTGTACACACAAGGTTCGTCGATTTTGTGAGAAATCAAACTTTTTGATCGTCTCATCAAAACGGATATTCCAGCCTCGGATGCTTGCTTCAATCCATAAATGGATCGTCGCAATTTGCATACCTTGGTTTTATCAACCGATGTGAAACCTCAGTCAGATCATATACACGCCCTCGAGCAAGTTTCCATTAAGGAAAGCGCTTTTCACATCCATCCGCCATATCTCATAATCATAATGAGTCGCTATGGCCGTGAGCATCCGAATGGATTTAAGCATAGCTACAGGCGAATAGGTTTCGTCATAATCAACACCTTGTTTTTGACGATATCCTTTCGCCACCAATCTAGCCTTATAGGTAATCACATTACCATCCATGTCGGTTTTCTTCTTGAAACCCACTTGCACCCTATAGGCTTTATGCCTTCAGGTGGGTCAACCAAGTTCCAAACTTGGTTTTCGTACATGGAATCCATTTCCACTTCATGGCACCAAGCCACTTATCCCTTTCTCAACTTGTCAAAGACTTCTTCATAACTGTAGGCTCTCATCATCAATGAGTAACACGCTCTCGATTCACTTACGAAATCCATATCTCTCGTGAATATGTGTTCTACCAGATCTACGAAGATGTGGTGTTACATTAGGTCCAAATTGATTGCTCATCACTATGAGTTGCCTACCGTCAGGCTTCACCGTGTATCTCATCAATGTCTATTTGAGTCTCTCGAGCCTCCTCAAGCTCGACGACACTCCCATCGCTTTCTTGCAAGAGAAACTCTTTCTCTAGAAACACAAAGATGCCTCAAACAAACACCTTTGTTCCACAGATGATAGAATTGGTAACCCTTGTTTCCTTAGGGTATCCAATAAATAGACATTTATCGACTTAGCATCCAATTTGTCCGATACAATTCTTCACATAAGGTGACAACCCCATATCTTCAAGTAAGATACATGAGGTTTCTTACTAGCCCATATCTCATATGGAGTAGTAGAGACTACCTGTAGGCATTCTGCTTAACAAGTAAACAAATGTCATGCATAACCCCAAAAGGACTTGGGAAGAGTCGATGATTCATCATTGACCGACCATGTCCAACAAGGTCCTAAGATGCCTCGATACACCATTATGCCGTGGTGTATAGTGGAGTCCATTGAGACAATATGCCATTGTCTCTTAGATAATCAAGAAACTCTGACTTAAGTATTCACCACCTCGATCCGATCAAGTATTTTAATACTTTGTCATGTTGTTTCTCTACTTCATTTCTGAATTCTTTGAACCTTTCAAAGGCTTCAGACTTGTGTTTCATCAAGAACACATACCCAAACCGTGAGTGATCATCGTGAAGGTAATGAAGTAGCTATAGCCTCCTAATGCTTGAGTTGACATAGGTCCACATACATCAAGATGTACTAGACCTAGTAACTCTCCCACTGCTCACCTTTCCAAAGAAAGGTAACTTAGTCATCTTGCCTTTAAGCATGATTCGCATGTATCGTATGAATCCAATTCAACGATTCCGCATTCCTTCCACATCGTGTAATTCGACATGCGCTTTCTTGCTTATATGGCCAAGACGACAATGCCACATATAGGAGTCTATGTGATTATCCTTTCGAGCACGCTGTTGCTCGCTCGATATTGAAAATGTCACCGATACGCCCAACGATAAATGCCATTACTCAAAGTTCCAGCCCATAAAGTACGCCATTCAAAGTTATATAACAACAATTGTTACTAAACGTTAAATGGAAACCATTTCTATTTAGAAATAGAAACAATGTTCTTTATTAGAGAAGGAACATAATAGCAATTGTCCAGCCAAGACTAGTCCACTAGGAGCTTCAACAAATAAGTTCCGATGGCCACTGCAAAGAACCTTTGCTCCATTGCCAACTCGCAAATTTGACTCTCCGACAAGTCTTCTTCTATTCCTTAGCCCTCAGATGTCATTACATATATGTGAGCTACACCCAAAGATCCAATACCCAAGTGTCTAAGGAAATAGAATGACAATCAATAACTAAGATACTCAAGAGGATGGGGCATCTGCCTTCTTCTTCATGGACTCAAGATAAATCTTGCAGCTTTCTTCGCCAAAGGGCCTTCCTTGCCACAAAGCTGATGGCAAGTGCCCTTTATACCGGGTTCCGCTTTCTTTGCCTTTTTCTTTCCTTTCTTCTCGCTCTTTGCCTTCCTCTTAGAACCTTTCTTTGAGGAATCAACTAATGTAACCGCCTTCTCCTCATGCTTCATGTAAGGCTCCATGCCTTTCAAAGATATTGAGGAGCTCGAATGGTGGATTCCAATTTGTTCATCCGATAGTTCATCACAAATTGCGAAACTCTTGGGCAAACAATGCACTAAGTCAATACTTAACTCATGATCCATCACAAAACCGAGGTAGCTAGCCGCCGATGTACACCCGTTCATCTTTAGCCTGGCTACTCTGAGGCGAACCTTCTTGCATCTTCGTGGTGAAGAGGAGCCTAGAGACCTCGAACCTTCGGATCTCGCTTGCTCATCGAACAACTCATGAAGATGGAAGACCATAGTGTTAGCATCCATATGCTCATCTTTGCTTTTACTGCGGCTCGGGTACCATCGCCGCTAGCATGATGCAACTTCGCCCATTTCGAGAATCGCCACATGTACGATAGACCAACATTTAGTGCAGGTTGCATCGACTTAGGACGGTCCAGAAGAGGCTCTTCAAGGACATATGCAAGCTTTTCCGCCTTGAGAACAATTCTCGTGTTTCTAAGCCACCCGAAGTTAGGCCTACTTTGTTCAATCCAAAATAGTGCGCAAATTCAAAGACGCTATGATCAATTTATCGACCTAGAAATACAAAACGAGCATATATGAGAAAATGATTTTAAAATGCATCAATATACATTTATAAATCCCATTCATTTTTCGAATTTCAAAACCCCAAAATCACTTCGAGATCGTAGGTCCATCTCCAATGGTCGATATCCATCATAGATAAGAACAACCTTGGAGTGAGTCCAACAAGCCATTCTTAGCTATGATGGTGGGTATCATATACCGATTACATATCATGTATATGTAACTATCACAATGTGCTATCAACTAATTGAATGTTTACACATACATTGGGTTGTTAACACATTAACAAGTATGCATCATATGCATATCACCCAACTTCACCTCTCTTCACATCGACCTTGGAGTGAGTCCAACAAATCGATGCTCCAAGTTAAAGCCGACCCATTAATCGCGAAATAGTTTTAATATGGTTAGAGCGCATTCAACCAATTAGCCAGGCTTGGAGAGAGTCCAACAACCAAAGCTAACGATTGACCTCTGACTCTTACCATATTAGAGTTAAACTATTCCAATGATTTGAACATGTTCAGGTTCGAGCCGAGCTTGGAGTGAGTCCAACAACCCAAACAAGAAACAGAACTCTGGTTCTAACCATATTAATGGAAGGTGTAGGCTTTAATATTGAGTTAGGGTTTTATGTCTCATCCTCTTTGCATGCAAATAACTATTATCTACATGGCATGGCATACATGGCATACATCTACATGTCACGACACGCATGGCATAATGTTATGCATCTAATGCAATTACATGGCATACAATTATGTCATGTATATATTTCCTTATATGTCATAACTATTTATGGAAATAAAATATGTTTAAGATTTGATTCTCCAAATCAAATCATAATTAAATTAGGAAACAAATTTCCAAATCTAATCACATATTTTATTCATGGAATTATTTGATTAAGGAAAATCTATTTAGGAAACCAATTTCCTAAATCATTAAAACTACTTATGGAAATAAAATATTTTAAGATTTGATTTCAAATCAAATCATGATTAAATTAGGAAACAAATTTCCAGAATCTAATCAAATATTTTATTTATGGAAAATATCAATTTCCATAAATACTTCCAACTTTCCAAAAGTGGAAGATTTCCATAAATACTTCTAGACTTTCCAAAATTAAAAAATTTCCATAAATACTTCTAAATTTCCAAAATTAGAAAATTTCTAGAAATACATTATGACTATCGCAAAACCATTTTACGATTATGTCGAAACACAACCTGGGCTCGATACCATCTGGTTTCCGATCACAAGGTGTGTGTTCGATCATGTTTCGTAAACATGAGCACAGCGGAAGCAATAAAAATAATAAATACTCCTATTTATTACAACACACACAACACACGCATGCTATTACAACAAGTGTAGACATAACCGTAAATTAAAATTGCAATAAAAGGAAATTAAACTACGTTATACCTTCCGTATGACGTGTAGCGGGAACGGCATCAACCGAAACGATCCTCGTAAGAATCGTCTCTATCCGTATCCACGCCGAGCTCCTCGGGATGACTTCGCTAAGTCACGAGCTTCGTCTTCGTACGGGTTACTAGCCTCGTGTTGAAGACGACGTGATCGAGAGATGATCACGATCCAATCCAAATTCGACCTAAAACAAGTCCTCAAGACTTGCTTCTCCGAGAGGTATTCACAACCGATTGACTAATCCTTCGCCCTCCACCTCAGAGGATTACCGAGATCAAATCCCGTATGTTAGCCGCTGTCGGAGCACTCAACCGCCGCCCAAACGACGCCCGACGAGGAGAAGAAGCTGTCCGAAAAACTGGACAGCTTGGTGGAGGAGATAGGCGCCGCCAAAACAAGGAGACAAAAGCTCACCTTGATGCCAAACCTTTAGGGATCACCGAGGGTCGCTGAGGTTCACCCTGGAGCTTGGACGCCGGCAAGGGTCTTGACGGCAAAGACAATCAAGCTGGGCGGCAAGGAGCTTGGGCGGCACAAACAAAGTTGGGCGGCAACTCGAGGCTAGGGTTTTGATTTTGGATTAGGTTTAACAATCCCTTAAGCCCACTTTTATAGAGAACTAATTCTCTTAATGGTTAATGGATCATATCCATAAAGCCCGTTAACCCGCCTCCATTAAGATAAGTTAAAATAAACCAAACCATAATGGTTTATTTTAAGTTAAAACGAACAACCAACTTTTGGTTCATTCGCTTAAAATAAACCAAACCCTTTGGTTTATTCTCATCCATTGGATTAGAACCAAACCATTTTGGTTCATCCATTATGTCTTCATAAGACACGGCCCATCCACGCTTCCATTGCGACTGAAACAATTTCATGCTCGCTTTATGTTTGGTCCAACCAAACATAGTTTCTCCTGGCCGAGAATCTCATTCTCAAGCTCGCTTTAAATCCTTTGGATTACACTCGCAGCGTGTGACCAAATAGGTTCTCGGTTTATGTTGGCCGCCTATAATTAACCATTAATTATAGAACGATCATGAGTGGCACCTAGTAGTACATCATGATCCCCAATTAACCAAAAGATCAACTTGATCCGTAACTATTTCAAAACCCTTCAGTAGCTCGAATGAATCGTGCCCCATTCCCTTCACTCATCTTATACCCTCTTGGTTCAGGACATGGTCTATTGTGTCAGTCCCCACTAGGCTGACTACGTCACACCTAGCCCAAGTATCATTTCCTCGTCCTACGGATTCTAGTTACTCCACATGTATCGAAGAGTACCTTACTCTAAACATGTAATGCTTTGGCCAAAGACTTTAGTAACAATCCGACGAGAGGCCATGGGTATACATCTCCTCGCAAGGAGTGGTGAATCCTTTATAGGCTATTCAAACACATTCGATCACTTCGACTTATACCCAATCATCCCGGGTCCACATCTCCTTAGAGATGTTTGCTTAAGATGTCAAAGCATAAGTCTCCATGATCAAGATGACTTGAATACCGCAAGTCAAAGGAACATCGCACTTAAGCCATAGTAAGAACTTCATTGACATATCTATATATGCAGAGAACCATATGAAGTCTTACGGCTGGTCACTCCAATGAACTAGTTACCATAACTAGCATCCACGATTAACTCCGGACATCACTATGTCTCCAGCCAGTGAGAATCAGCTGCTTGGATACACCAAGGAGTATATCTCGTGCTAGTCTCAACAGAATTGATGGTGTCCAGATTCATCAATTCATCGACTAGGGATAATTCCGATACATCACAATTACACATGTAGAGATACTCACTAGTTGTGATCCAATCACAAATTCTCTCATGCTGTGAATCGTATCGTGGACATTCAGTAAATGAGTTTAAGATCCAATCAAATACATAAAACATGTATACTCAAATAGTGAATCTTCATTTATCATATAAATGGTTCATACATAAGGCGATTGCCTTAGGACATCTCTCATATATTACTAACATCATCCACTTCTCTCCTCCAAGTAGAATACTACGCTTCGGACTGCTTCTCTCATGTTAGGCTAAATCTGTTGGTGCAATCAACCCAGGTAACAATTGACCAGACTCGAGTTTGACTTGAGTAGTGTTTTGATGTTTGACAAAATGATTGACAATGTGATTGTCATGGGAAGTCCAAGAATGGTCTTGGCATTTGAGAAGTCCAAGTCATGTGTACTTGGCAAGGAAAGTACAAGTCATGGGTACTTAGCAATGGAAAGTCCAAGTCATGGGTACTTGACAATTGAGAAGTCCAAGCATGGGTCTTGGCATGAGAAGTCCTAGCATGGGTCTTGTCATGACAAGTCCAAGCATGGGTCTTGGCAAAGAAAAAAGTCGAAGCATGGGTCTTGGCAATGGTAAAGTCTAGGTCATGGGTACTTGGCATAGGAAGTCCAAAGGTATAGTCTTGGCAGCATAAGTCCAAGTCTGTAGTCTTGGCAGCATAAAGTCCAAGTGAACTTTGGCAATGAAAGTCCAAGTATGGTGCTTGACAATTTGGAAGTCCAAGGGTGTGATATTGGCGGCGTAAAGTCCAAGCATTTAGTCTTGGCATCGTAAGTCCATTGTTTGGTAGTGTAAAGTCCAAGCGTTTATCTTGGCGGTATAAGCCCAAATGTACCTTGGCAAAGTAGACTCGGTTAGCATGACAATAGCCGATGGAAGCACCTGAAGGCTAGCGTATGGATGAACAAGTCATGGAGGACTTAGAGGGATCCGATAGACGTGCGGATGATGGAGGTGGATAGAAGGCTCAGGTCCAAGATAAGGTTGGTCTATCAAGTATGAGGAGACCATACTTGAGTTAAATCTCATGTTTGAGGTTTATCAGTCAATTGGTCAAGTGTTTAATACTTTACATCCTAGTCAACTTTGATTAGTCAATTGAGATTATGGCTAGTCGACTGGTCAAGTAGTCGACTGAGGCTTGACTTCTGGTTTGTGGCTCTGGAAGTCAACTGCTAGGGTTGACCAATCAACTGATCTACAACAGTCGACTACTAGGGTAGAGCAATCGACTAGAATTATGTGGCTAGGGCATAAAATATCCTGTAGTCAACTGGCCAGTCAACTACTAGGTTGGCAGTCGACAGTTGGTAAGGGAAGTCGACTGCTGGGGTCGTTGTGAGACAATGGATAGGAGAGCAGTCGACTGATGCCTTGGTAGTCAACTACTAGGTGTTAGGAATATTGGAACGGCTAGAGGGGGGTGAATAGCATTTCGCCCGATCGTGGATGGAATTCAATCTCGTTCGTGTCTACAATTTTGTTAGCGCAGCGGAATATATATAATGATAAAAGCAATAACAAAATGGACACAACACAAATCACAACAAGAGCATATAACGTGGTTCGGAACCGAACCGGTTCCTACTCCACGGATTGGGTTCGTACGAACCCTAGCGATGCCACAAACACCACTAACCAATAAAACTCCTTCTTGACACAAGTCAAGGGTGGAGAAACCCCTTACAAGTAATCTTACAACAATAAGATACAAATACAAGCAATTACAATAATGAATATGAAATACAAGTAAAGAAAAAACTTTACAACACTTGTTTTGATTGCTTGAATGCTTGGTCGCTTGCTTGCACTTGGAGACCTGATTTGCACCAACAAATCGCCCCAATAGCCCTCAAGAACTGATTACTTTTTCCTCCATCACGAGCTCCATATATAGCTTCAACTCAGGTTGAAAAGTCGATCGATCGATCGACCATCACCGATCGATGCCATCGTTGAGGAGACAACGGCTAGTTCCACGCTTGATAAGTCCAACGGAACTACTATCAGTCGACTGAATGTGACCATCACCGACCGATGGAGTCCTCACTGACTCGAGTTTCGACTCCATTCGTGGGTCAATTCTCGAGCACCCCGACCGATCACACGATCGCTGATCGCTGAGCTCATCACGACCCAACCTATGGCAAATGATCGCTAGGCCATAACCCGCAGTCAAACCCTAGTTGACTCGGTCCAGTCGACTGCCACATGGCACCAGTCGACTGGCACACCTCAAACATGAGATTTTAACTCAAGTATGGTTCCCCCATACTTGCTAGACCACCCTTAGCCTAGACCTAAGCCTTCTAGCCACCTCCATCAGCCTCACGCCTCTCGGATCCCTCCAAGTCATCCATGACTTGTTCATCCATCGCGCTAGCCTTCAGGTGCTTCCGTCGGCTATGTCATGCTAACGGTGTCTACACCGCCAAGGCACATTGGACTTACGCCGCCAAGACTCCGCTTGGACTTTACGCCGCCAACCATTGGACTTATGCTGCCAAGACTACCGCTTGGACTTTACGCCGCCAATATTAATCCCCTTGGACTTCAAATGCCAACCCATGTTGGACTTTCCATGCCAAGACCATTCTTGGACTTTCCTTGCCAACTCTTGTTGGACTTTCCATTTGCCAAGACCCATGCTTGGACTTTCCTTGCCAACACATGTTGGACTTTCCATTTGCCAAGACCCATGCTTGGACTTTCCTTGACAATTATATTGTCATATGTTTTTGTCAAAACATCAAAACACATCAAAACATCACTCGAGCCAGACTCGAGTCCTGGTCAATCATGACCTGGGTCGACTGCACCAACAATCTCCCCCTTTTTGATGTTTGACAAAAACCAGACAAATAATTGAGTTAGAATACTAACTCCAATCCTTTACCAATTATCCCAAATTGGTAAATACTCTCCAAATGTTTTCCCCCAAACATTCTCCGCCTTTTTGACTAACAGCAAAAAGGTGTCTCCCCAAGAGGGTCAATGTCTCATGTCTCAATGAGATCTTACAATCTCCCCCTAGGTCCAAAAATACTTAGGTTGCCTACCATCTTCTTAGTGATAAGTCCAATATCACTCAAGAGAGACAATCCTATTTACTCTCCCAATTTCCAAATTGGGTCTCTCAAAAGTCCCCATCAATTTCCCAATTGATGTCATATTCTCCCAATAACTTCTCCTTTTCAAGAAGAAAAACACATCCATCATTCCAAGATGGATACCTCCCCCTAAAGGCTTGCTCCCCCTTGACCATTGCACCAACAATGTCCTTGGGAAGTCCCTAAGCCAATAGGAACTCTAAACCATCAAAATTAAGGTTATAAATTCAACATTGAACTTTCCAACACCTTAAAATTGATACAAACCCCAAATACTTCTCCTAATCCATATCCAATGGATTTACACCCTTTATAATGCTTCCCAAAGCATATCCTAGGGTTAGGAGTGATTAGGGACCATAACCATAATCAAATCAAAGTTAAACAACCTTGTTTACCCTAAAATCAGGCTCAATGACACGATAATGATCGATCGAATTCCATCACCGATCACACCACCTGTAGCCGATCGATATCAAAATCCCGATTTTCGCTATCGTAAATGAGTTTTGAAAAATCATAACTAATCATACGTATATTGAAAAATCACGAAATTTGATACGTATAATACTTATGACTAATACAATGGGTGAAAAATGTTTGAAAATTATTTTACCCATTAAATAGTGAAATTTGTACAAAGTTCAAAACCATTGAAATTTTCAATGTTTTGGCCCTACTTTGTATCAACTTCATCAATGGTGATTGCTATCAAAAGATAGACTTCACCAAGGTTTTTCAAAATGATTTTAAAATGTTTTCAAAACCTTATCTTGGATCATATTCCTTGGGCTCTATGTTTGTGACTTGTACACAAGCTCTCCCAATGATCCACAACTAAAATTAGATGAGTTTTAGTTCATCTAGATGCAAAAACTATGCACCTTGAACTTAACTCATATCCTAGCATCTCACATGTATCTAGGGTGTATACATACACATACATGTCAATTAGATGTGAGATGTGGGTTTTGTTCTCCCTAAACTAGGGTTTCATTCATTTTCTAAAGCAACTCTACTTGATTCCCTTATAACTGGGACTCCAAGTCATGTCATAGTCCTTAAATCAATTTTAATCAAGTTAATGCATGAATGTATGATCATGGCATAAATAATAGCATTATTAAAACATGGCCAATGATCATGATGTCATGACATATGATGAAATTTAAGAACACATGACATCTAACATAACCCTAAACAATGTCATGACATGGTATATGATAGGATGCAATTTTATGTCATAATATATCAACTTTCATAAGCAATACAATTATACAAATATTCATCCATACACACAAGATTTTTCAGAAACAAAGATTTCATTTAACTTAAAATTTGTCTTTTACATTCAAAATGGAGATTGGCTATGCTCAATCTCACTACAAGAATTGACAACCACAAAAAAAAAATCTAATATCTTCTAATTGTCCGCAGGAGGTGGCGGTGGAGGAGGCTGCTGACTCAGGGTCCAGGCCCGCATCATCTCTAGCATATCGAGCTGATGTCCGCTTCTATGCGTACTGGTCTCTCCATCCTATCGAGACGGCGCCGAAGCCCGCTCGCCAATAGCTCGAGAAGGCCAACCGATCACGATAGTCTCAATCGACTACTGACCACCACCGATGGACGGATGGCCGCCGATGTGTTCGCCGCATCCGTCATCTCTCATCGAGGTATTCGTGATCCTCGTGGTCCTCTGTCGCCTCTCTGGGTACCGGAGGAGGCTCTCTACGTGCCCTGGGGGGTGGTCGAGGCGCCAACTCCATCTGTCCAGCGCCCATCCGTAGCTTTGCTAGCGAGAAGTTACGAACTGATATACAGTCGTACACCTCCGATAGCGCTCGCAGAGAGCCCCTGTGGATGTTGACGCCTACGGAGTCGAGTCATGTGATGATATGACCAAATGGCATATGCACTTTCCCTTGTACAGGGGAGGTGAAATGCACAATGCAATAAAACATGTTTAGTGCAAAGTTAATGTCTAACCTATGACGCATGGCATATAGAAGAAAGAGATGGGGAGGCCGAATCTTGGCCAGACCCCGAGTGACGATGGGAAGAAAACACCCAACAATGACCTGGGAAAGGACATTGTCAGTGCATAACTTCTGATAGGAAATAGATTCTGGGCCGGTGGACGAGGATAACCAAAGATATGCTCATGCATGGACTCCATAGAGATATGGTCAAAAGGCTCAGGTAAAGGAAAATCCATGGTAGGGTAAAAGATAAAGGTGTCATCTGAAGGCCTACACTCGAGAAACTCCTGCAGTATCGCAGGAGTGAACTCTAACTCGCGTTTTGCAACGCGAGTAGTGTAGGTAGGGCCGTCATCCACCTTTTTAAGGTTTTGATAGAATTCCTTAACAAGGTCATCATTAATTGGATGCGTGCACAAGACGATTTTCATCAGATTGTAGTATGCAATTAATTCCATGACATCACTACAATGTCGATTAAAAAAGTCCCTATCGATGTACCTAACCAACATAGGTTGGTACAATCGAGATTCACCCTCGGGTGGATCATTCCTACCGGCTCTCCTATTATGAATGCAATGTAATGATATGGCATACAATGGCAATAATACACGATTAGATAAACCTAAATTGTAATGGAAATGAATTTTAGGGCTCGAAAAAAAAAATCGTTACTTAGGCGCCATTTGAAGATGTGGCCGGAGGGAAGACTCAAATGTTGCTGGGGGTCGCCGGAAAAGTCGCCGGAGAACTTCAGACGCTGGAACCCTAATCGGAACAAGGAAAAAGAAGCCCTAAATCGTGTGAACTAGGGCTCCAAATAGGTGGAAAATGGAAGAGAAGAGACTTGTCTATCAAACCTAACACTTGGGAGGTTGGCACACGCTAAGAGCTGGTCAAGAGGGAGACGGCGATCGGAGAAGGAAGGAGAAGAGAGAGCTCGCGTGAAGACGCCAACCCTAGCGGTTCGCGTTATAAAATACCGATTTAGTCGATGGAGCATCACGATCGATAGGCGACATCGTTTACCGAGCTGAGCCGATCGATTCACATTAATCGACCGCCAACCTTCAGAACGTAGCGAGTATCACGATCGATGTTGCCCATCACCGATCGATGTGTACATCACTCGATCGCCGTCGAGCACTCATCGATAACCTTCTACTAAGGAGAATGCACCATACGATCCGATGTCCTCATTAGTCGATCGATGTTCAATTAGTCGAGAAGCTAGCACTCAATCGATGGTCGATCGTATTGCGCTATAGATGTTATCACGATCGATAATCGATGACCGATCGATATCTGATTTCCAGTTCTGAAAATCAAAATATCTTGATTTCATCATCTTAATTATTCCATTTTATCACGTTAGATCTTGTATATCGAATGTATTGATGTTATACTTTTATTCATGTATTTGTTAATGTATTTTAATGTTTTATTTCATTTTTGCAAACATTAACACTCAATGATTTCCAAAACCTAACATCTCACCCTTTCTAAGTGTTAAAATACACAATCAAGGTAAAAGACTTGTTTTGTGAGATGTAATCTATCCTAGACATTCCTTCCATGCAAAAATATGGTAAAACATATGAAGCATGGTGAATACAAGACATCAAGTTGTGTGGCACTTGAGTATCACTCTAGATGTTACCTTTACATCTTAACCACACATCTCTTGATACATGACCTTCCAAAGTGTGCCAATAATCAAAGGTACACACTATGACCTCTAAATCTAGATCGTGTCAATTTTATTGATTTTCATGTTTTCAAGATATATATTGACACAACCTAAAATTCTTTGAAATTAAGGCTCAAGATATTTCCAAGGTAACCATAACCTTGAAAGTAACCTAAAGTGCCACCTTTATCATGGTTGAGTTAACTACCCATCCAATCAAGGTTGGCACACCCTAAACCCATCTTAGCGTGAATCAATCACGCCTTAGGAACCCAAAATCGATTTGAGCTCCTAGGTTAATTAGGTATTCCTTAGGATAACCTCCCTAGATACCTTCCTAATGACCTCCTAGGCTTATTAGCCTTGGTCATTTTGGGTCTTACCTAGGTTAATCTAGGTAACTTGCCTCCTAACAACCTTCTTAGTGGCCACCCTAGGTTTCCTAGAAACCTTAGCCACTAGGCACACACCATGGTCAACTCTAGGATGACTTCCTATTGACCTTGGTCTTCCTAGACTAGTTAGTGTTCCATAATCAAATGGAACACTATGGTAAGCCACCTTAGGCTTAGGTTTGTGACCCAAACCTTCTTGCCCTTTGGTTGACTTTTGACTCTTAGGTCCTTACTTGTTGACTTTGACTATTTGGCCTAAAAGTTTGACCAATTGACCCTTGCATTTGATTTTGCATAATTTTAAGGGTCTTTTCAAGTTTTTCAAGCCTTGATCCTCAAGGCTTGATTTTCCTTTCTAATATCTCAATTTTTGATTTTTCATTTTCTCTTGAGATATTTTTATTTCTAGGCATATGTCTAGATTTCTTAGCATTAAAGCCTAGATGTTCTCCTATTTTCTTAATGCTTTCCTTAGGTAAAATATTTTTAGGACATTAGTCCCAAATTTCTTCTTATTCTAAGGTGAACATTCTTAGCTCCTAGGCAAATATGTCTATTATTTCTAGCATGCTTTTCATGCACAATAGCAAGACTATTAAAATTATTCCTAGCATGCTTCTTATCCTAGAAATTGAAGGTGCATTAATAACTTTTACCTTAGGGTTTGCCTTAGGCTCCCCTACTTGTGTGCTCCTTCTTGCTCTTTCTTCTCCCTTGACATTGACTGTAATGTCCCTTTGAGTTGCACTTGAAGCATATATGCTCTTGCCTTTTGACTTGAGGACCGATCCTTGGCCTTGGTGACGGTGGAGCTTTAACCTTCTTTGGGCACTTGCTCTTGTAGTGCCCATACTTACACTCAAAACACATTATATTATTTTTATTTCTAATTGAGGTGTTTGAGTTACCTAGGTGGTGGAGACCGAATTGACTTTGGGCTTCTTCATCTTGACCGGATGTGGCTTCTTCTTGATGTTCCCGCATGAAGATTCTCTCCTCCTCTCAATCCTTGAGGTGGATGCTTCTTCCACTTCCTCCACTTCTTCCGACCGAAGTTGACCTCACTTTCGTGAGGATGATGATGATTCTTCTTCTCTCCTCCTCTTCCAAGTCTTCTTGGACCGATTCGGGATTGTCGTGGAACTTGATCAACTTGTTCCACAACTCCTTGGCATCCCTATAGCTTCCTAACTGACAAAATATGCAGGTATCAAATCAAGCAATACGTAACTGGACATAATGGTTGTCTTGAATTTTTTCCGTTGCTCCTCGGTCCATCTCTTCATCTTGAGGATTTTGCCATTTTCTCCTCTCGGAGCATCAAAACCTATAGTCACGGCAAACCAATTTTTTATATTCGTCATTAGAAAATATTCCATCCTACCTTTCCAATACGCAAAATGTTCGCGGTTGAAGGAAGGTGGGATGTTGACGTCGTCACCATATTTTTCTTGGAAATCCATATTCTTCCCTCTAGCTTCTTGACTCCGGGTTGTTAATCCGTAGAAGAGCCCCGGGCTCTGATACCACTTGTTAAGAATATTGGAACGGCTAGAGGGGGGGTGAATAGCGTTTTGCCCGATCGTGGATGGAATTCAATCTCGTTCGTGTCTACAATTTCGTTAGCGCAGCGGAATATATATAATGATAAAAGAAATAATGAAATGGACACAACACAAATAACAACAAGAGCATATAACGTGGTTTGGAACCGAACCGGTTCCTACTCCACGGATTGGGTTCGTACGAACCCTAGCGATGCCACAAACACCACTAACCAATAAAACTCCTTCTTGACACAAGTCAAGGGTGGAGAAACCCCTTACAAGTAATCTTACAACAATAAGATACAAACACAAGCAATTACAATAATGAATATGAAATACAAGTAAAGAAAAGACTTTACAACACTTGTTTTGATTGCTTGAATGCTTGGTTGCTTGCTTGCACTTGGAGACCTGATTTGCACCAACAAATCGCCCCAATAGCTCTCAAGAACCGATTACTTTTTCCTCCATCACGAGCTCCATATATAGCTTCAACCTGTGCTGGAAAAAGTCGATCAGTCGACTGATCGGGACCATCAGTCGACTGATGCCACTGTTGTCGTGAGACAACGGCTAGTTCCACGTTGGATAAGTCCAACGGAACTACCATCAGTCGACTGATTGTGACCATCAGTCGACTGATGGAGTCCTCACTCGACTAGTCGAGTCTCGACTCCATTCTGTGGCCGAATTCTCGAGCACCAGTCGACTGATCACACGATCGGGCCGATCGCTGAGCCATCAATCGATCGCCAACCTATGGCGGTGATCGCTAGGCCATAACCCGCAGTCAAACCCTAGTTGACTCGGTCCAGTCGACTGCCACATGGCACCAGTCGACTGGCACACCTCAAACATGAGGTTTTAACTCAAGTATGGTTCCCCCATACTTGCTAGAACACCCTTAGCCTAGACCTAAGCCTTCTAGCCACCTCCATCAGCCTCACGCCTCTCGGATCCCTCCAAGTCATCCATGACTTGTTCATCCATCGCGCTAGCCTTCAGGTGCTTCCGTCGGCTATGTCATGCTAACGGTGTCTACACCGCCAAGGCACATTGGACTTATGCCGCCAAGACTCCGCTTGGACTTTACGCCGCCAACCATTGGACTTATGCTGCCAAGACTACCGCTTGGACTTTACGCCGCCAATATTAATCCCCTTGGACTTCAAATGCCAACCCATGTTGGACTTTCCATGCCAAGACCATGCTTGGACTTTCCTTGCCAACTCATGTTGGACTTTCCATTTGCCAAGACCCATGCTTGGACTTTCCTTGCCAATACATGTTGGACTTTCCATTTGCCAAGACCCATGCTTGGACTTTCCTTGACAATTATATTGTCATATGTTTTTGTCGAAACATCAAAACACATCAAAACATCACTCGAGCCAGACTCGAGTCCTGGTCAATCGTGACCTGGGCCGATTGCACCAACACTAGGTGCGAAATCAGCCTGATGCAGGTTATAAAAGCAGCTCGAGATGGAAGATTTTGCATCAGTTTTTAGGGCGATTTTGGGGAGGAATTATTGTTGAATTTCAGATCTTCAAGATCCTTTCAAAGCAATCATCAAGCAAGCAAAACATTCAAGTTCTTGTAAAGTGTTCTTTACATTGTTGTTGTATTTTTTTTGTATTTGCTTGTATTTTTTTATGCTATAACGTTCGGAATCGCGAGCACCGACATGAGATGTTGAAGGCTTCGAAGAGGCTTATAGGAAGGAGGTTTATGGACATTGTTTGGTAGTCGATTCTTAGGGAGTTAGAAGGTAAAGTGTTGTTGCATTCCAACCTTCTAGGGCATTCTCCAACACAACCAAAACAAGCAATCAAGCAAAGGCATTGTGTAAAGTGTTTTTGTTTCTTCATTTCATTTACATCTTGTATTTGGTTATTATTGTTGCAAGCTCTATTGTAAGATGTTTCTCCACCTCCAGATTATTTCCGAGAAAGAGAAGGTTTAGTGGTGGTGTACATCGCTAGATCTTGCTAGGGCTCAGCTGTGGACTTGGAACTAGGGTTCCGAACCATGTAAAATCCTTGTATCATGTTTGTGTTGTGTTTTGTGCTTGTATTTATATTTTCACTGTGCACTAATAATTGTAGACAAGCATAATGAATCCAAGCAAAGAAATTGACGAATTGTTATTCACACCCCCAGTGACGCCAACGGTCCTACAAGTGGTATCAGAGCAAGGTTGCTCTTCAATCGGACTAACAACCGAAAGAGCTAAAGCTAGAGGCGATTGAGTTTGGAGATGAATTTGAGCGTGATATTCGATTTCCACCTCCCTATAGATTCAGAGGATTTGCTCACTAGAAGACAATGACTGAGTTTTTCTTCCAAATGAACATAGAGGAGTGGTTCACATTAATGGAAGATTTCAAGACTCTAACGGAAGAAAAGGGAGAACTCTCTACCAGAGTAAATGGACTGAGGGAGAAATCCAAAGATTCGAAGCTAATGAAAAGGTAATGAAGATTGTTAGAATATTCTAGAGATAATTATTTTATCTTCTAGGATAGAGTTTTATCCATTATTTTATTTCTTAGGATAGAGTTTGATCTATAGGTCCTATACTTTATAAATAGAGTTTCTTTCATGTAATAAAGAAGTTCTCTTTTTTTATAAAAGAACATGGTATCAGAGTGAAGCTAGGTTTTTCTTTTGCGAACTTTTGTTTTTCTTTTTCTTTTTCTTTCTCTCGGTGCCCACCTTGTAGCTTCTTGCGGCCTTCTTCCCCGCGATGCAGACGCCGCTGTTGCGACCTTCTTCCCCATGATTCAGACGCCATTGTTGCGACCTTCTTCCTCGCAGACGCAGCTTCCTCCTGATCTCACGAACAGGAGGCGATGCGGCTTCCTCATAGATGCAGCTTCCTCGTTGCAAGCTTCTCATCGCCGCTGCCTGCTTCCCACACCACCGACTCATGTAGTCACCTTCTCCTGGCCTCAGACGCACCAGGTGCCTCATCATAAGTCGTGACCTTCTTCCTCGTGACGCGACTTACTCATCGCGGCTTCCTCATCATGATTTATCCAACCTCGCGACGCGGCCTCCTCGTCGCGACTCCGAGTCCTTTCGGGGAAGCAAGCGACGAGCAGCACAAAGAGGCGGTGATGCCGCTGTGAGCAACACCTTCCTTCCCCGAACAGCATCCCAGCCACTTCCGCATCTCCTTCCACGGGTCACAAATCTCGATCATGAACCTGCCCCACAATCGCTTACGCACCCCGCGATCAAGATACAACTCCACGTGCAGGCTCTCCATCTTCTCTGCAAGCTGCTGCTCCTCTCCACAAGCTTAGCTTGTCATCGCAGCCGGCAGTCGTCTTCTCCATAGCCGATAGCCATCATCCAACTTCTGCTTCTTTAGCAAGTGCGTGGAATCCATCGAAAGAGGAACATGACCATGTCGGCCGCCTGCACTGATCGGATCTTCCATCTCACCTGCGAGCTAGGGTACAAGTCAGACAATGAGACCATCTGGTGGCTCCTATAGCATGTAGAGCCAGCTATCATTACTGCCACGGGGACCAGGATAGTCCCTGCCATCGCCACCGTAGTCGACGACGCAATCAACATCACTGCACCTCGAACACTCCCTTCGCCTTTGGCACAACCTGCCCAACCTTTGGTCGTCTCATCATCGATCAGGCTGCCCGCTCCATCTGTTATTGCTCAAAAATCGGGACTACAGTCGTATCCTGGAAGCCCGCCTTCCGGGGCAACTCTCCCAATGACGTTTGAAGGTCCACCTGCATCTCAGCCATTTAGAAGGCCGCCTACCTCTCAATCACCCTTTTTCGGAACTCCACCTTGTAAGAGTGACAAAAGACGTCCTTGGTGTGATCATTGTCACCAACCAGGACACACGGTTGATAAATGTTGGTATCTCCATGGTTGACCTCCTCGTGCTGCTCAAATCGCCCAGAGTTCGGTCACTTCTTCAGCTTCCACTTCACAGTTGACATCGGATCTGACTCCACCGCCTTCCTATGATGACTTTTTGAAATGGTATGAGGATCGACGAGATTCTAATTCCCCTGCTGTTGTTACACAAGCTGGTGATTCCTTTGCTAGCATATCTCACTCTTCGAGTCCTTGGGTACTTGACTCTGGGGCCACCGATCATAACACTGGTAATCAATCTCCTTTTTCTTCACTATCTACTTATGGTTATTTACCCTTTGTCACCATGGCAAATGGTTCTCAAATTCAGTCCCAAGGTATTGGTGTTGTTCGTCCTTCTCATCTCTTTCCATTCATAATGTTCTTTATGTTCCCGAAGCTCCCTTTAAATTGTTATCAATAAGTCAGCTTACTCGATCTCTTGATTGTGTCATCTCGTTTACTAAATCTTCTGTGTTATTACAAGACCGAAGTACAGGGAGGATGATTGGCTTCGGATGTGAGTCTCATGACCTATATCGACTTCACCATGCCTCTCTTGTTGGTGCGGCGGCGACATCTCCACTTGTTATTCATGCTCAGTTGGGACATCCTGGTCTTGATAAGTTAAAACAATTACATCCTAGTCTTTCTCACTTAGAGTATTTATCTTGTGAGTCATGGCAGTTAGGTAAGCATATTCATAGTTTGTTTTCTCCTCGCATTATAAATCGGGCTACGTCTCCCTTTGCTTCAGTTATTTTGTTACCTTTATAGATGATTTTTCCTGTTGTACTTGGGTATATCTGATGAAGGATCGTTCAAAATTGTTTTCTATTTTCTAATATTTTTTTAATGAAGTCAAAACACAATTTGGTATCACTCTTTGATCCTTACAGAGTGATAATGCACGTGAGTATCTATCTACTCCATTTCGGACCTTCTTGGAATCTTATGGCGTGTTACATCGGACGTCTTGTTCTCATACCCCTCAACAGAATGGAGTTCCAGAATGCAAGAATCGCCATCTTCTCGAGACCACCCGGACTCTTCTCCTCCACTCTCATGTTCCTCTTCATTTTTGGGGTGACGTCGTACTTACTGCATGTTATCTTATCAATCGCATGCTTTCCTCTACTTTACAAGGTCAAATACCTCATCATGTACTTTATCCAAATCGGTCCCTTCATCCTTTACCACCTAGGGTCTTCGGTTCTACATGTTTTACTCATGCTCTTGATCCTGGTATTGATAAACTCTCTCCTCGGTCACATAAATGTTTTTTTCTTGGGTACCCACGGTCTCAGAAAGGGTACAAGTGTTATTCTCCTACTCTCCGTCAGTATTTTATCTTTACTGATGTCACATTCTTTGATTCGGTTTCTTTCTTTGCGTCTTCAGAGTCGTCGTCCGAGTTTCCTTCTTTTATGCCTGTGCTAGTCTTTTATCCTCCCAAGGATTCTCTATCTCCCTCAACCCTAATTTCTTCGCCATTGTAGGTTTATTAGCGTCATCCTCAACATGCTTTGTCACCGCCCAACACTAACTCTGGCATTAAATCATCTCTGGAGCCAGGTCCTCCACCCCTTCCTCCGATACAGTCTTCTGAATTTGATATTCCAATTGCACTTCAGAAAATTATACGTTCCACTCGTAATCCTTCTCCTCATTATGTGTCTTTGAGTTATCATCATCTTTCTCCTTCTTATTATTTTTGTCTTTCCTCCTTGTCGTCTGTTTCTCTTTCGAAGACTGCAGGAGATGCATTTGCCCATCTAGGGTGGAAACAGGCTATGATAGACGAAATGAGTGCCTTATGGAGCTATGAGACTTGGGACCTCATTCCTCTACCAATAGGAAAGTCAGTTGTTGGTTGTCGATGGGTATATACGGTGAAGGTTGGTCCAGACAGAACGATTGATTGGCTTAAGGTATTAGGAACATTGCACCCGCTAGAGGGGGGTGAATAGCACGTTGGCTTGTCGATGGATTATGATCGCGTTCATCTCTACAACACTTGTTAACGCAGTGAAATATATAATAAAAAAAGTAAATACAACACAAGCAAAAGAGACAACACGATATAACATGGTTCGGAACTGAATGGTTCATACTCCACGGATTGGGCTCGTAATAGCCCTAGCGATACAAATCACACACCACTACTAAGTAAACTCCTTCTCAGAATAATCCGGAGGTGGAGAAACCTCGTACAAATGATTACACTAAGTAATACAACAAATGCAAGCAAATACAAGTATGAAATACAATACAAGTAAAGAAAACCACTTTACAAGAGAACTTGAGTGCTGAATTATACTAGCAATTCGCCCCCAAAACTCCCAAAGAACCATGGTGAATCCTCCCTCCATGAGCTCCCTTTATAGCTGCTCCTTGGGTTGGATTTCGCCTATCAGTCGACTGGATGGGACCATCAATCGAATGGTTCCACTGTTGTCGTGAGACAACGGCTAGATCCACGTTGAAAAAATCCAACGGATACACCATCAGTTGACTAACCTTACACATCAGTCGACTGATGTCTCAATCAGTCGAGTGGTCGGGTCGATCACTCGATTGGAGAACCTTCTATGCCCAAGAATTCGGCAATCAGTCGACTGATCACCTTGATTAGTCAACTGCTTAGGCCAGCAGTCGACTGCCAGAGGTGGTCAGTCGACTGCTAGGGCACTCCCCGCAGTCAAACCCTAGTTGACTCCCACCAGTCAACTGACCCATGGTCTCAATCGACTGATACACCTCAAACATGAGGTTTTAACCTCAAACATGAAATTTTAACCCAAGTATGGTGCCCCCATACTTGCTAGACCACCCGTAGACTAGACCTAAGCCTTCTAGCCACCTCTGTTAGCTTCATGCCTATCAGATCCCTCCCAGTCATCCATGTGCTAGCCTTCAGGTGCTTCCTTTGTTGGACTATCCGAGCCACAAAAATCTCTTTTTGCTTTGCGGAAACCTCGGAAGTCAGCCATGGATCCGTGCGAAGATTAACAAAAATAATTCATGTACATGTTTAGAAAACTTAGATCTACCTTAGATCTACATGAAAAGAGCGTTACCCTTGTAGCGACGTGATGTGCACGAACGTGACTTCAAATCTCACGATGGAGACCGTCGAGGACTCAAAGCGCGCGCTTATGCTCAACGCCCGCAAGTGCACGGATGTCGTCAAGTAATAAAGATTATCGATCCGACAGGGGCTGGGATTTTAATATCAATATATTCAGTGGTTGTAATTGTTTAGACATAACTCTAAGAGGTTTTGATTGGTGAGGGCTGTCGGTGGACTTTGTTGTAGATCGATTGGCCGGCTAGAGGGGGGTGAATAGCCCTCGTTCGATGGATGTCATAATTCGTTCGTTCTCGTTGTGTGCTTGTCTACAATTCTTGTTAGCGCAGCGGAATAACAATAATAATACTAACAAGAAACACAAATACACACAAGCATATGCAATACACAAAGATATACGTGGTTCTGAATCGAATGGTTCCTACTCCACGGGCGAGCTCCTCGAGCTCTAGTTATGCGCACGACACTAACTATAACACTCCTTTTCGACTACACGTCGGAGGTGGAGAAACCTCTCACAAGCAATTACACTAAGTAATGAAATACAAGCAATACAAAGACAAATACGAAATACACATAAAGAATACTTTACAATGCTTGCTTTGAACCCTTTGCTTGTTGCTTGCTTTAGATGGCTCTTGAAGGTCTGGAATGCAGCAGCAATTCCCCTCCAATAGCTTCACAAAAGACTTGGCGAAATCCTCCAACTCGTGCTCCATTTATAACCTGCATCGTTGTTTTGCATCATCGTGATCGTGACCATCGATCGGTAGTATCGAGTTTGTCTCACAACGGCCGGATCCACGTTGGTTAAGTTCCAACGGATCACACATCAGTCGACTGATGGCACCCATCAGTCGACTGATCATCCATCAGTCGAGTGCTGGCGAGCTCGACTCCATTCTGTGCCCATGCGGTGTCATCGATCCGCCATCCCTCAGCCGGTCGTGATCCTCCCAACGATCATTGCCCTCCTCAGCGATCGATCGATCACCGACTTGATTCAGTCGAACACTGGTCGAACCCATACGACCTAGAGCAGTTGACTGGCACCTATGCCAGTCGACTGATGTCGGCTAAAACCTCAAACATAACGATGTTTGAGCCTCCGACACTCAGTCTTAGCCACTTGGCCAAGTCCACCTTATCCCTCATGGAGTTCCCCACCGAAGCTTTCTTCCCTCGGCCTACGACCCTCGGATGCGCCAAGCGCACGGCTTCGCAACGCCATCCTTCGCGTCTCATGCCCTAGAAGTATGCTTCCCTTTGGGCTCACTCCATTCGCTCCCCGTCCGGCAGTCCCTCGGATGCACCAAGCGCACGGCTTCGCAATGCCATCCTTCACCGACTCAAGGACCCGAGCCTAGTGAACTTGCCAAGTTCTCAAGACTTCCCAAATGCACCAAGCACACGGCTTCGCAATGCATTTCTCACCAAGCACCAAGCGCACGGCTTCGTAATGCTTTGGACTTTCCCATGCCAAGGCTTTCCCCTTGGACTTCCACACCAAGCTCCATGCTTGGATTTTCCATGCCAACCCCATGTTGGACTTTCCCATGACAATCCCATGTCATGAGTTTTGTCTATCATCAAAATATCATCAGGGTACTGCTCGAGTCAAACTCGAGTCAACCTGGGACGATTGCACCAACAATCTCCCAACAATCTCCCCCTTTTTGATGATTGACAAAACTACCATCTCAAGTCTACCAATTCCAAACCTAATTGGTAACTTGGTAATATCTCCCCCTTTTTGACATTACATCAAAAAGGTCCTCCCCAAGGGTATGAATGTCTCATATCCCAATGAGATCTTATATCTCTCCCTTGGAGGAACACATGCCTACCATCTTTCTAGTGATCCCATATCACTTAAAGAGAGGCAACCCAATTTTCCTCCCATGAGGAAATACACATCCATCTTCTCATGATGGATACCTCCCCCTAGAGGCTTGCTCTCCCTTGACCATTGCACCAACAATGTCCTTGGAGAGTCCCTAAGCCAATAGGAACATTAACCAAATCAAAATTAAGGCAAAGTTCAACAATGAACTCTCTTCCACCTTAAAATTGATACTCACCCTCAACCCAACTCCTAATCCATATCCAATGGATTTTCACCCTCTTTAATGCCCTCCAAAGTATATCCTAGGGTTAGGAGTGGTTAGGAGACCAAAACATGGCTAAACATGGGCCTAACTATCAAGTTTACCCGAAATCGGCTGTGCGGTCGACTCGTCGATACCGATCATGATCGATTTACCATCGATCATTGCCATTTACTGATCATAATAATGCAGCTTTTTTCAGTTGATTCAAATTGAATTTTCGAAATCCATAAGTAAATATACATAAGTTTAAAAATCGTGAAATTTCATATGCATATTACTTATCCTAAACACTATGGGTGAAAAATGTTGGAAATTTATTTTACCCATTAAATTAGGAGATTGATACAAAGTTCAAAATTTAAGAAAAGCTTCAATAAAGAGCCATCTTTGTATCATCCCATTCAATGGTGATAGCTATCAAAAGATAGACTTCACTAAGGTTTTTCAAAATGTTTTCAAAATATTTTTCAAACCTTTATTTTCTTTTTCCTAAACATCTCACCAATATCTAGATGTGTAAAACACATACAAGTCAAATTTTTATGAGATGTGGGTTTTGTTTTGTTTATGTTCTCATGCATATTTCTAAGGCAATATTCTTTGATTCCCATCAAATCATGCCATAGTCCATAATTTCATTTTATTTATATGCATGATATGATTATGACATAGATATGATATAGGTAAAAGCATATGCCAATATCATGATGTCATGGCATGTAAATGAGATCTAGGCATTCATGACATCTAAACATAATTGTAAACGTGATCATGCCATTTTATAGATAAAAATGAAAATGATGTCATGACATGGCAAGGCAAACAAAACATGGCAAGTAAAATATACTAAGGTATAGAATACCTAAGTGTGAAAATCAATTTGCCATTTTTAGGGATTAATTCTATTTTGCCTTATTGCCATTCATTTCCCTAGTGTGCCAAAAACCCAAAATGGCACACAAATACCTCTAAGACCTAATTGTGCCAATTTTAAATCTTTTTTTAACTTCTCAAACCCTATTGGCACACCCTAATGTGTCAACTCACAATGGCTAGGTTAACTACCCATCCACTTAGGGTTGACACACCCTAGCCCATTTAGCGTGAATCAATCACGCTCTTAGGAACCCAATATCTATTAGAGCTCCTTGGGTTAACAAGGTATTCCCTAGGGATAACTTCCCTAGATACCTTCCTAATGACCCTTTTAGGTTTTGAAGCCATAGTCTTTTGGGTCTTTCCTAGGTCAACTCTAGAGGTGACTCCTCCATTGACCTTCTTAGTGGCTACATTTGATTTCTTTGAGGTGTTAGCCACTAAACACATACCATGGCTAGACTTAGGGATGACTTCCCTATTAGCCTTGGTTTTACTAGACCTAGATGTGGTTCCTTAATTAAATGGAACATTATGGTACGACATAGGTTTGTGACCCAAACCCTTCTTGCCCTTAGATGTTTCTTGTTTCCTAGGTCTTGACTTTTGTGCATTAGACCCCTTAACCGAGTTTGATATTATTGTTAGGGTCTTCTCCAATTTTTATAGTCTTGACCTCAAGGCTTGGTTCTCCACCTCTAATTTCCTCAAATTTGAATTTTCATTAGGTTTAGGGGAAATGTTCTTCTTCTTAGGCATATGCCTAGATTTCTTGGGATTAGCACCCAAGTTTTCTTCAATTTTCCTAATTGACTCCCTAGGTAAAATAGATCTAGTGTTTTGAATCCTAGGTTTGTCCTTAGAGAAACTAACATGTTTAGCACTTAGACAATACACCTTATTATTTCTCTTAGCATGCTTTTCATTGATAATAGCAAGAGAACTAAAATAATTTTTAGCATGCTTTTTGACTTTAGGAATTAAAGGTGCATTAAGTAAATTTACCTTAGGGTTAGCTTTAGGAACTCCCCCTACATGAGTTGCACCTTCTTGCCCTTTCTTCCTCCCCCTAGGGCATTGACTTCGATAGTGTTCCTTTTGGTTGCATTTAAAGCACACAATGTGCTCTTTGCTCTTGATTTTGGGAACACCGGCATCCTTTGACTTTGGATTGACTTTTGGTGTTGATGCCTTTTCCTTAGCCAATTTAGGGCATTTGCTCTTATAATGCCCTTTCTCCCTACACTCAAAGCATATTATGTGATTTTTATTTAAAATAATAACACTTGAGTTACCTAGGGAGGTGGTGGAGGCCTCTTCGTGATCTTCACTTCTTCCGGATGTGGATGCTTCTTATTCTTGCTCCGGGATTGAAGATTGCCTCTCCTCCCCCTCAATGCTAGAGGTGGAGGTCTCCACCAAATCATCAACATCTTCAAATGTTGTGGGTGCTTCTTCTTCGGCATTCTCCTCTACTTGTGCCGATTGGGAATTTTCTTGGAATTTCATTATTTTCTCCCATAATTCCTTCGCATCCCTATAGTCACCCAATCTAGACCAAATAGTGTTAGGTAATAAATCACTAAGTAATTTTATTACCTCAAGATTTGTCTTGAAGTCCTTAATTTGGTCTTGGGTCCACCTTGACTTCTCAATTTGCTTGTTGTTTTTATCCCTAGGCATTTCAAAATCGTTTTCTATAATAATCATAAAATCAAAATCGATTTCTAGGTATACCTCCATCCGTTTCCTCCACCAAGCAAAATCTCCATTGTATTTCGATGGATGGATAAAGCCATCCATTTGTAGTGCTCTCGCGGCGGTTAGTCCTTGAAGAGCGACCTCGGCTCTGATACCACTTGTTGTAGATCGATTGGCCGGCTAGAGGGGGGTGAATAGCCCTCGTTCGATGGATGTCATAATTCGTTCGTTCTCGTTGTGTGCTTGTCTACAATTCTTGTTAGCGCAGCGGAATAACAATAATAATACTAACAAGAAACACAATACACACAAGCACATGCAATACACAAAGATATACGTGGTTCGGAACCGAATGGTTCCTACTCCACGGGCGAGCTTCTCGAGCTCTAGTTATGCGCACGACACTAACTATAACACTCCTTTTCGACTACACGTCGGAGGTGGAGAAACCTCTCACAAGCAATTACACTAAGTAATGAAATACAAGCAATACAAAGACAAATACGAAATACACGTAAAGAACACTTTACAACGCTTGCTTTGAACCCTTTGCTTGTTGCTTGCTTTAGATGGCTCTTGAAGGTCTGGAATGCAGCAGCAATTCCCCTCCAATAGCTTCACAAAAGACTTGGCGAAATCCTCCAACTCGTGCTCCATTTATAACCTGCATCAAGCTATTTTCGCGCCCATCAGTCGACTGATCGTGACCATCAGTCGACTGGTATCGTAGCCGTTGTCTCACAACGGCCGGATCCACGTTGGTTAAGTTCCAACGGATCACACATCAGTCGAGTGCTGGCGAGCTCGACTCCATTCTGTGCCCGTGCACAGTGTCATCAGTCGACTGCCATCCCTCGGCAGTCGACTGATCCTCCCAACAGTCGACTGCCCTCCCTCGGCAGTCGACTGATCAGCCAGACTTGGTTCAGTCGAACCCATACGACCTAGAGCAGTCGACTGGCACCTATGCCAGTCGACTGATGTCGGCTAAAACCTCAAACATAACGATGTTTGAGCCTCCGACACTCAGTCTTAGCCACTTGGCCAAGTCCACCTTATCCCTCATGGAGTTCCCCACCGAAGCTTTCTTCCCTCGGCCTACGTCCCTCGGATGCGCCAAGCGCACGGCTTCGCAACGCCATCCTTCGCGTCTCATGCCCTAGAAGTATGCTTCCCTTTGGGCTCACTCCATTTGCTCCCCGTCCGACGGTCCCTCGGATGCACCAAGCGCACGGCTTCGCAATGCCATCCTTCACCGACTCAAGGACCCGAACCTAGTGAACTTGCCAAGTTCTCAAGACTTCCCAAATGCACCAAGTGCACGGCTTCGCAATGCATTTCTCACCAAGCACCAAGCGCACGGCTTCGCAATGCTTTGGACTTTCCCATGCCAAGGCTTCCCCCTTGGACTTCCACACCAAGCTCCATGCTTGGATTTTCCATGCCAACCCCATGTTGGACTTTCCCATGACAATCCCATGTCATGAGTTTTGTCTATCATCAAAATATCATCAGGGTACTGCTCGAGTCAAACTCGAGTCAACCTGGGACGATTGCACCAATAATCTCCCAACAAACTTTACTCTATACGGTGTCACACGGAGGAGGAAAGGAGTGTGCCGAGGTCTTCAAAGGTGATTCTAGGACTTCGGTTTCGCTTGTGTATCACAAAATAATGGTGTCAATTGGTGTTTTCTAGACGTTTATCTATGGTTTTATGGAAGGGACATCATACACTCTCCCGATGAGTCGCCACATCTACCGGGAGCTATCTCCTCCTAAAAGGACGGGATAGATGGAACGAGGATGCCAAATCAATCCCTACGATGAACCGTTTCCGATTCCACCGCACCCTTCTACCCATAGTTACAGGAGATCAGGTTTACCCCTAGGTTCCTTGTATAAATCCTCTAAATCTTAAATACGAAAGTTGTCACACCTCATATCGCCTAAGCACAATAGATAGAAAACCAAACACGCATAGATATAGTAAAAACAACTACCAATTGTCAAATCAAACTCAAAGGCAGAATTTAACATGAACCAACATTGTATTGTGCACACAAGCTACTCCCTAATCCTAGAATCGAAAGTACTACTCCATGTATATGAAAGAAGAATCACAAAGCATGTTTATGTTCGAATACATAAGGAATAAAACGCAGGAACAAAGGATTACAATGCTTTTGTGGTCTTTTCTCCGGCGTTGAAGTGCAAGGCGTGGACCTCCGGCGATGTTCCTCCTCCCCGTTGCGAGTTCCCAAAGCTTTTTAGGGCTTGGGCGTGCCATCCTAGCCATCATGCCTCCCTCCTAGGGTTTGGGCGGAGCGATCCTTATATAGACATCATCTCAGACTGCTACAAAATTCAGAAAAACCCTAGTCACGCAAATCTAGCTGGCCGCCACACGGCCATGTGTAGCCACACGCCCTGGCCATGTCCCATTCTGCGTCTAGCTGCAAAATATCTTTCTTTTGCTCCGAAAGTGCACCTTTTTCCCCTGAAATGCTATCCTGCACACAAAAGTACAAAGAGCAGACCTTCGAACCAGAAAATAGGAAATGCATGCAAAATAGAGTGACATATGCATGAAACTAACATAAAAATGTAATGAGATGTGAGCGAAAACTAATCCTAAAACCCTATATGTTTTGCTCACATCACTTCCCCTAAACATAAATCTCTACTTGTCCTCAAGAAAACCTCAGTGCCATGAAATTTTAAAAAGATATTGTTCCATACTTAGCATTCTAACTAAATTTATCAAGTGGTATTTTCAATCAAAGCAAAATAGATATGTTCTATGAAATTCACTAAGTTAGCTTCTCGTGCACGTGCTAAGCGAATCATCTTAGGGGATACTCGTTCCATGGTAAGTTAAATCATCATCCTATAGCTTTCCTAAGGTCTCCTGCTCTTAGGCACTTACCTGCCCAAAGCGAGGGTCATTCCCTTGATTTAGCACAAATTCTCAAAGGCGTGCTCGGTATTGAGAGAAATTGGTAGGTGTTTCCCCAGTAACCTAACTCGGTCTCAAAGGGGCACCTAACCATTTCCACCCACGACAACTGTTTTTGTATCCCTCATAATCTCTTTTCCTTCTTTCCTTTCTCTCTCTTTTTTTTTCTTTTTCATTTCTTTTTATCTTTTTTTTATCTTTCTTATTTTTTCTACTCACCAGGATTTTGATTTTTCCGAATGGGCTTACACAATCCGGGCATCTCCAGTAACTAAAATGTTAAACCTAGAGTCACCTATGGATTCCAAAGTACTGGACTACTGAGATGAATCATAACTAGGTATGTACTAGATTTTCCCTTTCAGAGTGTTCGACCAGTGTAAGTCTAGAACATTCATTAGAGCAAATAAAATAAAATACCACGAGATAAATGAACTTACACTACTCATGGAAACAACTCATGAAGAAGACTTTTAAAAATACTACTGAGGCAGCTTTACAGATAACAAAAACTAAGTACTGAAAGAAACTCAACAACCCATGCATGAATAAATGAATGAAAACACCAGAAAAGAAACTACTGCTAGGAAACAAAACAAAATAGACTTTGGGGCCCCCCAGACTTAAATGAAAATATACCTCTAGTATGGTGGGCGAGGTGGAAAGTCTGGGAGCCTCAGCATCTCTGGATCCTGGGAGAACTTGTTGCTGAGCCACTGATGCCACATGTACATGTGGTCGATCTGGGAGCTGGTGGATGCAGTGGCTGCTCGGTGCTCTTCCTCCCTAGCCCACTGCACCTGCTAGGCATGCATGTGCTGTCGCATCTCCCTGCGGTAGGCGGCTTCATCCTGGCGATGAACAGCCTCCTCCTGGATGTATATGCGAGCCTCGTCGTAAAACACCTCAACCTGCTGGAAGTGCTCCCGGAAACCCTAGAACTCCGCCTGTGTGTAGGCGCTCTGGTCTTTCCATCACTGTCTCTGTCTGCTGCTCGGCGTATATATCATCGAGGCGCGATCGAAACTCTGTGAAATCATAGGCTGACATACTTGCTTCCTGCTCAAAAGTAGAAAAAGGTGGTGGTGCAGGTGCAGGCTCATGTCGGCGTGGACTAGGTAGGCTCCTATGCATGTGTGGACTAGAGGGAGAGTGATATAAAGGTGGAGAGATGGGCGTCGATGTGGATGGTCCCTCATGTAAAGGGGACTCCACTATCAGGTCAAAATGTCAGTTGGCGCATATAGCGATGGTGGTACGATCCGGGTCGGGGAGCCTAAGGGTCGTCAGATTTTTCCTTACAAAGCATAAGAAGTCTCCTTCTCTCACAATCATTTTCATGGTCATGCACACTCCTAGGTCGATCCTAGGGCTCCCCTCTATATTCTCTAATGCAGTGTAATCGTACTCCATCCTATGACAAATGTGGGTAAGTAGGCCTCCCACATTAATCTCTCCTCATGCTACTTTGCCCATCTTCACTAAGTGTATGATGAAGTGAGACCCTATCTCGATGCTTCTCCTTTCTTGTAGCATGTCCCAGAGGCAAAGCAACTCGCTAGCTCTAACTACACCGTCACTCTCCCCATGACCAAATATAGTACTAGCCATGATGCGGTGGAGGTATTGGAAAATGGGGTTTTGGAGGTGCGACGCTTTGGCCCTAGATGGGTCATAAGCGTGCTCCCCCGTCTTCTCTCTCCCCCACTTGGCAAGCCAAAACATGAATTTCATTGGTGAAGGGTCCATTCATGCTCAATGTTAAATATCCTAAAAGTTATCCTACCCTCTTCGCTCTCTCTACCCGTTAAAATTTCCACCTCTAAAGAACTCAAAAACTCTAGAACTATCCTATGGTAGGTTGAGTGTCTTATTCCCATCATCTCTTCCCACCCTACTTTTGAAAATAGGGATTGAATATCACCCAACAACCCTAAAGACTCTAGCAAATCTTCATCTAAGTATCTAGTAGCAGTGAGTTTACAAGTAGAAAGCATATTATATCTATCTCTATGTTCATTATTGTGAAAAAGAAGAGTGGGTAGGGCATTACCCTCCTCCGGAGCTTGAGGGGCGTCGGCTCTCCTTGTTCGTCGCTCCGAGGCGTCGGATTGAGGTGCTACATGCTTGGTCCTCCTCATCCTTGCTTCTTTTGGCTTCCTTAGAGGTTAAAAGTGCTTCTAGATGGTGGGGAATACGAAACGACACGGCTAGGGCAAGAGCTTTCGAAGCACACGGTGCAAATGGGGTGAAAACACATTGCTCACCGCTTTTAACCTCGCACGATACGGCTGTGTGAAAACACACGGGCAGGTCGTGTGTCCCCATTTTTCGCCCCTTTATGCACCACGGGCCGAATTTTCTCATACACTTCGCCGTGTAGGCTAATATGGATTTCATTTTTACCTAGCAAAGTTCTTTTCTAGTCCTAACTCTAAATGAGATTGATATCAAAACTAAAATCTAACGAATGCATGCAATACAATCAAGGGGAAATCTAAAACTAAACTTGGGTTGCCTCCCAAGAAGCACTTTGTTTAACGTCGTTTAGCTCGACCGCACTCCACTATCAACTTGGCTCTGGAGGTTCAGTGAACCTCCATTTGTTGGGTCGGATTGATACGAATGGTCGGCTAGAGGGGGGTGAATAGCCCTCGTTTGTTGGTCATCGTATTTTGCTCGTCTACAAAACGTTAGCGCAAGCGGAAGCAATAAACTAATACAAGCAAATAGAAATAAAACAAAGACAATACAAACACGGAGATGTAACGTGGTTCACGGCTACGCCGCTAATCCATGATCCGATTCGTCCACGGTGAATCACTCCAAAATCTATCCACTAGATCTCTCCTTTGCACAAAGCTAGGTGGAGGTAACCTCTTTTACACAAAGATCACTCTTCTACAATGGAATGAAGATTAGAGCAAGTAGAAGAGTGGGAAATCGTTTAGGGAACTTTGGGAGTAGTTGGGCGTTCAAGCATTAACCCCCCAAAGCCTCATCCCCTTCCTTTTTATAGAGGAAGAGTGACACCCATCACCGATCGATGTCAACCAGTCGAGTCCTTAACGAGGTCGACTCATTCTGCTCCGTGCGCGGACATCCGATCGCTGGCCGTCCGGTCGGCCGATCGATTGCATCACCGACCGCCCATGCCGGGCAAATGATCGATCAACTTGATTCACCACATTAGACCGCCGATCGAACTATCGATTCGACTGGGCGATCCGACTGCCATGACATGGCAGTCGACTGGTGTCGGGAAAACTCATCCGACACTTGGCCAAATGGCCAAGTTTCACCTAAGAGATACCCCTTCCCGGGTTACAATCGCTCACTCTCATCCCTCGGAGTCCCTCGCCTTCGAAGTTCTCTTCGTTCGTGGCCACGTCCCTCGGCAGCATCAGGCGCACGGCTCTGTAATGCTCCTTCGCGTCTCTTGCCTCGAAGTCTACTTCCTCCGGCTTCACTCCAAGCTCCTCGTCCGGCGGTCCCTCGGATGCTCCAAGCGCACGACTTCTGCAAAGCTATCCTTCACTGACTCAAGGCACGAGTCATGAGATGTGAAACTCGCCACGGCTCCATGTGCGAATTACTAAGTCCTGCACGACTTCAATGCACATATCAAATCAACATATCAAACTAACTTAAACCCTTTGCCACACCATCAAAACCATATTACGGCAAGAGATTGCCCTAACAATCTCCCCCTTTTTGATGTGTGGAAATCCGTTTAAGTTAGGTAAAAATATTTGATATAAATTTTAAAGGAAAGAAAGCATGTAAACATAATCATGATATAGCAACATGCAACTCCCCCTTAATCCATGAAACACCCCCTTAATTTCTCCCTTAATTTCTCCCCCTATCATAATTAACTTAAACATAATCATTTCTCCCCCTTTGACACCATCAAAAAGATTATCACTAAGTTAATGGCACATGGCATCAAGTCTAATTGAAAGAAAATACCACAAGTTGATATAAAATCGGAATTCAGCCTTTACTGGTCTGATATTCGATCCATCGATCGTTCGGTTGATACGATCGAGCACGTGAATTTCGAGATTTTTTGATTTTCAGACCGAATTTCAGAAATGCATTAAAAATTCCAGAAAATTCAAAAAATCATGAAATTTGGGGAACACATTTCTTTTAAGTATATCTATCAGTGAAAAATATGTTTTCATGAAAAATCATTATATTTCCACGTATTTGCCAAAAATCCAAAAGCTTTAAAAACTACTAGGTTTTTGATCATTCTAGTATCAAGTTAGCTACCTAGTTTTGCATCCAATTATTTCAAAACATGAATGCATAGATTTTAGATTAAAAAATTGTTTTGAAAACATATGAAATATCCAACCATGATCTTTGGGAAATATGTCTATGAATTAAACATAAGTCTTCCCCATGATTGGTCTATTGTTGCTATTTTGATACCTTAAATGACCATCTAAATGTCATAGGCATTAGTGGACATTTGTATCATCCTAACATCTCACTCATGCTAAGTTTTCAATCAAGTTAGCCTATAGTGAGTGTGAGATGCATCCTAGGAGATATTTGTGCATACTTAACCAATATATTCATGCAATTCTATCAAGGTTAAGTATCAACCTAATAATCCTCATGATCATAAAGGCATATGTCAATTAATTTTACATTATGATCATGAAATACATGTATTCATCAAATGATAGTCATGCATTAGGTATTATATGATGATAATAAACAAAGTATTACCTAAAGCATGACTTAACCCTATTTCTCATGATTACGTGCCAAATATTAAAATCATAAATCATGATTTCAAACATACATAGCAATTACATTAATCATCATGATATAAGCATCATTATCTATTTATGGGCACGTTATCATCACCCAACACTATTCTAAAAATGTTGTCCTATCATCCTAAGTCAACCAAAATATGATATAGGTCAATTCCATATGGTTGAATACCCTAGGGTTTTTCTAACCCTTAAGGATGGATTTTGGAACCCAAAATAAGTTCTTTCCTATTGGGTTCACTAAGTATTCCTTGGGGATCCATTTCCTAGCTATTACTTTCTTCTTATCTTGTCCCCTAGCTATTAGGCATTTGTAGGCCTTTTCATTTTTCTTTTCCTTGTAGCCTAGGCCCTTTTTGTTGAAGCTAGCTCTTTGGCTCCCTATGATCATGTTCAAGGTGTTGGAGCCTATAGTGAATTTTTCTAGGGCTTTTGTTAAATAATCTACCTTTTCCCTTAAAACCCTATTTTCATTTATACATGCATCACTAACATCTAATGGCACATAAAGGTCATGTGAGCATGCATCATCATTTAAGCTAGAAGAAATATTATCATTGAAGCATGCATTTTCTAGCTTTTGTTCTAATTCCTTAATTTGACTAAGCATGCTTTTATTTTTATTTTTCATGCCAAATAACTCCTTAATTAAAATAGAAATTATGGAAAATATTTTCTTAGGAGAAGCATTCGTTACCATAGTTTCCATGTCGTCTTCTTCTTCTTCGGATGAGGAGGAGGTAGTAGAAGCTCCCCCTTCATTTGAGCTCTCCCCACTTGTGCTTGATTCTTCATTTGAGGAGGAGGAACAATCCGAGTCATGAAGAGGCATTAGTGCTAGGTTGGAGTAGACATGCTCTTCTTCTTCGGATGAGGAGGATGAAGCAACGTCATCCCATGTCTTGGTTTTGAGTGCCATGGCCTTCCCTTTTCCTTTTGTCTTCTTCTCTTCTTCCTTTCTCTTGCTCCCCTTCTTCTTCTTCTTTTCTTCCTTCTTTTTCTTCTCTTCCTTGCTCTTGTTTAGGAGGGGACAATTATCCCTTATATGTCCCTCTCCTTGGCAATTATAGCATATGACCTTCCCCCTTGGTCTTCTATTCCTATCATTAGATTTATGAAAATGAAAACCTTTTAAAGCACGTCTTACCCTCCTTACCATATAGGCTTCTTCGGTGCTATCCATGGAGGAGGAGGAAGATGCTTCATCATCGGAGGAGGAGGGAACTTCCATCTTCTTCTTCCCCTTGTTTGCCATCAAAGCTACTCCCCGTGAATTTTGGACTCTAGGCTCTTCTTGTATACCTTCAAGCCTTGTCTCATGAAGCTCCATGGTTGAAAAGAATTCCTCCAAGGTGCTCACTTCTAGGTTCTTAGAGATGTAAAATGAGTCCACCATGGAGCTCCATCTTGAGGACCGGGGAAAGGCATTTATGACCTTCATTACCATATCCCGGTTGGAGAGCTTTTCACCTACACTTGTTAAACTGGTTAGAATTTCCTTAAATCTAGAGTGTAGGGATATTACCTTCTCTCCCTTTTCAAGTTTGATATTGGACAATTGGGAGCGAAGAACATCTCTCCTTGCTAGCTTTGCCTCGGATGTGCCTTCATGGATTTCTATTAGTTTCTCCCACATTTCCTTGGCGCTAGCACACTCTCCTATCCTATTTACTTCTTGTTGAGGGAGGACATTGTATAGGTGGTGCTTGGCCTTTGAATTTGCCAAGTATTCTTCTCTTTGCCTCTTGCTCCACCTAGACTTCTCCAATGGCTCCCCATTTTCGTTCCTAGGCAACTCGAAACCATTTTCCATTATTAAAAGGATTTCAAAGTCGGTTTCGAAGAATAACTCCATTCTCATTTTCCACCAAGAGAATTCGCCGTCGAACTTCGGTGGGTGGATGTTTGAGCCGGCCATTTTTGATGTAGAGCTTGTTGCGGCGGTTAGTCCGGTGACAAGCAACCTCGGCTCTGATACCACTTGTTGGGTCGGATCAATACGAATTGCTGGCTAGAGGGGGGTGAATAGCCCTCGTTCGTTGGTCGTCGTATTTTGCTCGTCTACAAAACGTTAGCGCAAGCGGAAGCAATAAACTAAGACAAGCAAATAGAAATAAAACAAAGACAATACAAACACGAAGATGTAACGTGGTTCACGGCTACGCCGCTAATCCACGATCCGATTCGTCCACGGTGAATCACTCCGAAATCTATCCACTAGATCTCTCCTTTGCACAAAGCTAGGTGGAGGTAACCTCTTTTACACAAAGATCACTCTTCTACAAAGGAATGAAGATTAGAGCAAGTAGAAGAGTGGGAAATCGTTTAGGGCACTTTGGGAGTAGTTGGGCGTTCAAGCATTAACCCCCCAAAGCCCCATCCCCTTCCGTTTTATAGAGGAAGAGGGTTTCTTCCCGTTGACCACGAGGATCGTCGGTGATGGCACCCATCGATCGGCCCGGTGATCGTGTTGCCCAATAGCGGCCGCTTTCCACGTTGGATACTATCCAGCGGATGCGTATCGATCGGTGATGGCACCCATCGATCGGTGATGTCAACGGTCGAGTCCTCAGCAGTCGACTCCATTTTGTGCCCGTGCCGCGGTGACATCGATCATTGCCGTCCCTTAGCGTCGTGATCAAGCCATCGATTCGATTGCCCATCGATCGGTGATCAGTTGAAGCCACATTAGACGATCGATCGCCATGACATGGCGGTCGGCGATCGTGTCGAAAACTCATCCGACACTTGGCCAAATGGCCAAGTTTCACCTAAGAGCTACCCCTTCCCGGGTTACAATCGCTCACTCTCATCCCTCGGAGTCCCTCGCCTTCGAAGTTCTCTTCGTTCGCGACCACGTCCCTCGGCAGCATCAGGCGCATGGCTCTGCAATGCTCCTTCGCGTCTCTTGCCTCGAAGTCTACTTCCTCCGGCTTCACTCCAAGCTCCTCGTCCGGCGGTCCCTCGGATGCTCCAAGCGCATGGCTTCCGCAAAGCTATCCTTCACCGACTCAAGGCACGAGTCATGAGATGTGAAACTCGCCACGGCTCCATGTGCTAATTACTAAGTCCTGCACGACTTCAACGCACATATCAAATCAACATATCAAACTTACTTAAACCCTTTGCCACACCATCAAAACCATATTACGGCAAGAGATTGCCCTAACACCATTCATCTGTCTCGGGATCTTCATCTGGTGGCCCTGGCTTCATTCTGCTAAACGTGAAGCCGTCAAGGTAGGGAGCCCTGTGCTCCGAAAGGCTGAAGAGGATGATCTCCACATCTACCTCTAGGGAGATCTGGTGTGCCTTCATATCTATGCACGCCCCTGCAGTCGCTACAAAAGGCCTTCCCAGAATGATAGAATTCTGGGGATCCGGTTCTGTGTCCAGTATGATGAAGTCTGTGGGTATCACGAAATCCTCAATCACCACAGGCACATGTGCCAGCAAGCCGACGGGCTCCTTGACTGAGTCATCCCCCATACGAATACCAAGATTCACTGGTTGGAGCCCATTAAGTTCCATCTTCAGATAGTATGCGTAGGACATCACACTGACTAACGACCCCAAGTCTCATAGCGCTTCATCGAAGCTCTCCCCATAAATTGAGCAGAGGATAACAAATTCATCGGGGTCCTCAAGCTGTAGTGGAATCTTATCTCCAATTTTAGCTTGATCAGGTAGGGTGGTAATCATGGTTGCACACCCCTTGGCGAATTTGTTACTCTGCCCCACTACTCCCTCTTTATCTTGACTCCGCTCGGGTGATAACGGAGAGCTCTTCATAGGTTGCGACACAGATTGGGCTATCTGGGTCACTTGTGTCTCCAACATCCTTGTGTGACTTGCAAGGCCGTTAACGGTGGCCTTCAAGTCTCTGAGTGATTCTTCATATTTCTGATGTTGGCGATGAAATTCTTCATTGGCCTTAGTCTGGGTAGCAATGAAGTCCTCCATCATCAGTTCTAGTCCGGACTTCTGTGGTCGCTGCCCATTGCCCTGCTGCTGCCCATACCCCCTAATGGTTGGGAGGTTCCTTAGTTATTCTTATAGGAGAAATTCGGGTGATTCCTCCATTCGGGATTGTAGGTATTGGAGTATGGGTTGTTGGGCCTTTGGTCATAGTCCCCAACCGCATCGCAGTGCTTGATCTGCTCATCTAGGGTTCCCTGCCCTCCATGGTGGTCCTCTCGATATGCTGTCGCTCCCTCTCCAAAGTTAATGGCAGATCATGAAGATGAAGGATTCATAGATTCAAATCGTCTGCTGAGCATGTCCATCCTTGCTGCTAGGTGGTCCACGGAGTTGACAGTGTATCGTCCCACTGTAGGTGTTGGTTGACCACGTTCGGAAGCCCATTGATGGTGGTTCTGAGCCACTTCTTCAATCAGCTCTTCCGCTTCCTCTATGGTCTTATTCATCAGTGCTCCTCCTATGGAAGAATCTAGGGACATCTTCGTGGCCTAAGAGATCCCATTGTAGAAAATGTGGATCACCAGCCACCTTTTCAGTCCATGGTGGGGGCATTGGTAGAGTAGCCCCTTGTAGCAATCCCAAGCCTCGAATAAGGAATCCCCCTCCTTCTGGCGGAAGCTCGTGATAAGATGGCGCATGTGAGCAGTCTTGCTTGGTGGGAAGTATTTGTTCAGGAACTGCTGCTCACATTGCTCCCATATAGTGATGCTTCCCGAAGGTAGGGAGTGAAGTCATGCCTTAGCCTTATCCTGTAATGAGAACGGGAATAGGCTCAAGCGGATCGCTTTAGCAGGGACTCCGTTCATCTTCATTGTTGAGTAGATTTCTAAAAATGCCTCTAGGTGCCGGTTCGGGTCTTCAGTCGCAGCTCCCCCGAATTAGATGGACCATATGTATAAGTGTTGGTTTAAGTTCAAAGTTATTCGCCGAAATAGATGGTCCAGCTATACTCGACCTAAATCCTCTAGCGCTAGGAGCTGCGTAATCCCACAGAGGTCGGCTACCTATGTTCACTTCGGATGCGGCTTCATCCTCCATCGTTCGTTACTCTGCTTTCCGATGATGAAAGGTTCATTCGATTTCTACATCGATCAGAATCAAGCCTCCCGATCCTAAGTGTCTAAGCATATGAAGAACTGAGTCACAAAAATTAGGACTACTACCCTATTCTAAGAGCAGAAAAAAAAACAATCTAGCTAAGCAAAATCTAAGATGCAATAAGGAAATAGGAAACTACTGCTAAAAGTAAAAACTAAATCTAAATATGGAAAATATTGAACTAAAGCAAATGAAGCAAACTAAAAAGAAAATAAAGCAAGTAAATAAATCTAATCCTAAATCCGATCCAATTTACCACTATTCGATTTGATATCGAATCGATCAGTCCCCGACAATGGCGCCAAAAACTTGATGCACATGAACGTGACCTCAAATCTCGCGACGGAGATCGTCGAGGACTCAAAGTGTGTGCTCTCGCTCAACGCCCGCAAGTGCATGGATGTCGTGAAGTAATAAAGATTATCGATCCCACAGGGACTGAGATTCAAATATCAATATATTCAGTGGTTGTCGTTGTTCAGACGTAACTCTAAGAGGTTTCGATTGGTGAGGGTTGTCAGTGGACTTTACTCTATACGGTGTCACACGGAGGAGGAAGGGAGTGTGTCGAGGTCTTCAAAGGTGATTCTAGGACTTCGATTTCGCTTGTGTATCACAAAATAATGTTGTCAATTACTGTTGTCTAGACGTTTATCTATGGTTTTGTGGAAGGGACATCATACACTCTCCCGATGAGCTGTCGCATCTACCAGGAGTTATCTCCGCCTAAAAGGACGAGATAGAAGGTACGAGGATGCCAAATCAATCCCTACGATAAACCGTTTCCGATTCCACCGCACCCTTCTACCCACAGTTACATGAGATCAGGTTTACCCCTAGGTTCCTTGTATAAAATCCCCTAAATCTTAAATACGAGGGTTATCACACCTCGTATCACCTAAGCACAGCAGATATAAAACCAAACACGCATAGATATAGTAAAAACAACTACCAATTGTCAAATCAAACTCAAAGGCAGAATTTAACATGAACCAACATTGTAATGTGCACACAAGCTACTCCCTAATCCTAGAATCAAAAGTACCTACTCCATGTATATGAAGGAAGAATCACAAAGCATGTTTATGTTCGAATACATAAGGAATAAAACACAGGAACAAAGGATTACAATGCTTTCGTGGTCTTCTCTCCGGTGTTGAAGTGCAAGGCATGGACCTCCGGCGGCATTCCTCCTCCCCGTTGTGAGTTCCCAAAGCTTTTTAGGGCTTCGACGTGCCGTCCTAGCCATAGTGCCTCCCCCCTAGGGTTTGGCAGAGCCATCCTAATATAGACATCACCTCGGACCACTACAAAATCAAGAAAAACCCTAGTCGTGCAAATCTAGCGGGTCGCCACACAACCGTGTGGAAACACACGGCCAAGCCATGTGCGGCTTTGGGGTGCCTGATCTCACCCATTGGACATGACCATGTGTAGCCACATGCCCTGGCCATGTCTCATTGTGCGTCTAGCTACAAAATGTCCTTCTTTTGCTTCGAAAGTGTGCCTTTTCCCCCCGAAATGCTATCCTACACACAAAAGTACAAAGAGCAGACCTCCGAACTAGAAAATAGGAAATGCATGCAAAATAGAGTGACATATGCATGAAACTAACATAAAAATGTAATGAGATGTGAGCGAAAACTACTCCGAAAACCCTATATGTTTTTCTCACATCATGACACCTTTCGCTTATCCCGCTCATCCAAACGGTTTGCCGGATCTCATAGAGTGTCAAGTGTACACTCCTCTACATGTATCCACACGGACAATAGGTGGAGAGAACCACTTTGAGTGTGCTAGCACTCTTGGAGGTCACGGCAAGGAGGATGAGGGAGAGAGCTTGAGAAGAGAGGAGGAAGAAGATGAAGTTCATCCACTTAACTTCACACTAATACACCAACATAAGTGGCCAGCCACTTCATGGGAGTTACATGCATGTAATACCAAGAGCCATGGCTCTTGGTCTCCCTCATGAGGTGGCACCCCATGATGTGTCCATGATGATGTGGAACATCATCATTGGTCAGTCCATGCCAAGTCATCGTGACATGACATTTGATCAAGTCAAACTTGACCATTCATCTTCCCTCTCAAGTCAAGTCAAACTTGACCTCTTATCTCCCATGGTTGATCAAATCCAACCATTTGATTCAAGTCAATTTAATTTAATGATTATCTATTCATTAGTTTAAATTGACTCAATGAATCAAATTTAAATTAGACTCATTCAACACTTGAATCAAATTGAGACCAACTCAATAAGTCTAATTTGGATTACTCTTAATCCAATTTGGTTCATCACATGAACCTAATCCTCATGGTACATCATATGAACCTAATCTCCATCTAATTGCCCTTTGTGTGTGACCCTATAGGTTCTTGTAACATTGGCAATGCTCCTAAATCGATTAAGAAACATAAGCAATGAGCGGTATCTAGCAACACATCATTGCTACCCAAGTTACAAGAATGTTGAGATCCAACATCACCTTTGTGACTACTAATTGTGACTCTCACAATATGTGACAATGTCCCTCTATCCTTGACATCTTGATTGACCAATTGAGGCATAGACCGTGTCATCCTCTGTACAATCTATAGCTTGAACTCCAAGTAGATTCACTCTAATCAAATGAGCTCAATATATCATATTGACTCATTTAGGCATGGTCATGCACTTAGTGGTCTCACTCTATCAAGAATCATGATGTCACTCCCGTCATATAGGAGGGATAGATCCCATCTACATCACTTACATCTCTCCACATAATTTGTTACATACCCAGTAATCGTCTTTATAGTCCACCCATTTACGGGTGACGTTTTACGAAGCCAAAGTATGCAACTCCTTATGTAGGGAACCATGGTGACTTCATGTCCAAGGACTAATAGTCATACTAATAGTCATATGAGAAAGTATATGACACTCATATAACAATCCATGATACTTTCTCATGGCGGGTCATTCAGTATACATTCTCCAATGCATACTCATGTGTCAACTTGATATCTCATATCCATGACTTGTGAGATCAAGTCATCGAGTTGACCTACATTCTAGTCTCTTCGCATTAACATTGTCCCTGAATGTTAATACTTGACTATGAATGATTAAGAGTAGTGTTCTCTATATCATCTCATTATCGATTCAACCAATCGATTGATATAGATAAGAATCTTCTACTTAAGGACATTATTATACTTAGTTATTTGGCACCAATACAAGTAAGTATAATAACCATAAAGAAATGCCTTTATATATATAGGAATATGATACAACAAAGTTCATACAACAATCATCACATGATTGGCTCTAGGGCTTTCACTAACATTCTCCCACTAGCACTAGTGTCAATCACTATAGTATCTAATACCCAATGACCTAGTGTGACCATCATGCTTTTTCTGTGCCAAAGCCTTGGTCAAGGGATTTGCGACGTTAGCCTCTTTGGGTACTCTGCAAATCTTCACATCTCCTCTATCGATAATCTCTCGAATGAGATAGAAGCGTCGTAGTATGTGTTTGGTCTACTGGTGTGAGCGAGGTTCCTTAGCCTGCACAATCGCTCCATTGTTAACACAATAGAGTTCTATAGGATCTGCTATGCTAGGAACCACCCCAAGCTCAGTAATGAACTTGCGGATCCAAACTGCCTCTTTTGCTGCCTCTGATGCAATAATATACTCGGCCTCTGTTGTAGAATATGTTAGTGTCAGCCCTTAGTGCCAATCATGAGATGTAGTGCCAATCATGAGTTAATTGATTCAGGATCATATCTATCATATTTCATTAATAAAAGGCAAGGATTGTTTATTATATTTACTTTAAGCATGTGTCAGCTAAAATAAATATAATAATGCCCTTGAATAGTAAGTTCTAATCTACCGTTTATCAATTGGTAGAATTGATTATGAGAAGCCGTAGAGAACACTATTCTTAATATTCCTAGTCAAGTATTAATATACAAGGGCAATATTAATAAATTGAGACAAGCATGTAGGTCAATGGATGACTTGATCTCATAAGTCATGGATATGTGATATCACATTGAACCATGGGTATATATATTGGAGAATATATATACTGAATTGACCCACCATGAGAAAGTGTCATGGATCATTATATGAGTGTCATATACTTTCTCATATGACTATTGGTATGAATAGTCCTTAGACATGAAGTCACTATAGTTCCCTACATAAGGAGTTATGTGCTTTAGTATCGTCTAACGTCACACCGTAACAGGGTGCACTATAACGGCGATCATTGGATATGTAACGAATTATGAGAAGGGATATGAGTGATGTAGATGGGATCTATCCCTCCTATATGACAAGAGTGATATCTTTGGCCTCTTGATAGAGTAGGACCACGAAATGCATGGCCATGCTCAAATAAGTCAATATGAGATATTGAGCTCATTTGTTTGAGTGAGTCTACTTGGGGATCAAGAAACATAAAGATCGATAAGGGGATGACACGGTCTATGCCTCATTAATCGATCAAAGATATCAGAGATAGAAGGACATCGTCATACATGATAATAGTCACAGAAAGGTTGTCGGATCTCGACAATCTTCTAACTTGGGTAGCAATGATGTATTGCTAGATGCCACTCATTGCTTATGTATCTAAAATGGTTTTAGATACATTGCCAACGTTACAAGAGCCTATATGGTCACACACAAATGGCATTATGTTTTGGAGATGTTTTCTTTTAGTTGGACTAAGAGGACAATTAAGCATATGGCCAAGATTTGAGTTAGATTCAAACTGGTTAAACTTGAGTTAGACTCAAGTTGAACCATGGAAGATGATTCATCATCATGCTTGATTAATTTGATTAATCATGCATAGGAATACCAAAGGGCTTGATATTCATGATGAGAATTAAAGAAGGGAATACCAAGGGTCTTGGTATTAAGAGAGTTCTTAATGGGTAGATAATGGCATTGATTGCTATTGGTTTAAATGGCCTTTTGGTGTTGAACGTGAATGACTTGTGTGTGGTTTTTGTTTTGGGCGTGCAAGCCAAAAGGGCCAAGAGAAAGAGTTCTCTTATCTCCTCCTTCCTCTCCTTCTTCTTCCAAAGATTTCTTGGCATTTTGCTAGGGGCTGCTAGCACAACGTGCCTCCAAACCGTGTGGGTGTCAATGTGGATACCATAGATATACGGTTACCCTTACCGTATTGAGATCTGATAGTGTTTGGAAAAATGGGATTGTGAAGGGCACACACAGAAGGTATATTCCTCATCTAGATAAGATCAAGACTAGATTAAAGAAAATGACTTATATAGTTTTGCATGGATCTCTGGTGGGATCCGGTTTAATTATTGTTTCCTCTATGGTTGTGCGAAGTATTCGCCCGCGATGTTGTGAACATCATATCCGAAGTTTTCCCAACAGTGGTATCAGAGCCACTTGCAAAACATATATTTCGTTATAATGATTAATATGTGATATAAATCTAGATCTTCATGTTTTCTATGAGATATGAAACATATGAATTATGGATACACGAATTTTAGGCTTGAAATGTTGATAAAGGGGAAAAAATAGGGTTGAACAGGATAACACACGACCGTGTTGAAAAACATGACCTGGCCATGTTCAAACCCACTGTCGTGTTGAAGAACATAGCCTGGCCATGGGCGGATCTGTAAGAGCAACCCACGGCCATGTGGAAAGACACGCCCTGCCCATGTGGGCCTCTGATCACCCCAAAATGGTCGTGCCAATTGGCACGACCCGACCGTGTTGGACACGGGATGCTCCGGAAGCAAGGGTCTTGGGTTCATAGTGATGGACCGAGTGCAGCAACTCATTCAAGGAGTTGAAAATAAAAATTTTCTTCGGGGGCGCTGCTCGCTAAGGCCCCGCAAGGGGCGCTGCCCCTTGTCCTCGCCCACTAACTGGCTAGCGGGACCGCCGTGGCATTGCGGCTTATCGGCGAAGCGACTTTAAAATTCATGTATGTATAATTAGTTATATAAAATCACATCATTATGAATTATATGATGCATGGTGCATGGTTATGGCCTAGGACCCAATATGATTGTGGTTGTATGTGTTGTGTGTGCATGTTGTAATTCATAATGCGGCTTGCATGTCGCGCCTTCATCTCTATTTTTCCTGTTGTAAAATAGATTTAGACTCGAATGTAACTCGAGTGTTCTTATTTTGTAATGTACAAAATGAAGAAATGGAAAGTCCATTGAAGGGTGAAGTTACAAGGAGGATGCCGACAACACAGGATGACCAAAGGAAGCACTTGGAGAAGATGTCATCCCTAAGTTATCCATTCTCTCTTCTCATTGGCTTGAGAAGATCATAGATTCGGGTCATAACCATGCCACGTTTAAAATTATATGTTGATATATATTATGCTTGCATGTGATGCTTGTATGAGATGCATTCATAGTTAGTTGTCATAAAAATTAGGTCACTTATTATATGCCTACCAAAGTTTAATACTTACTATTACCTTGTTCAATTTTAGCACATTTTCCAAAGCAAAGTGACTCGATTTATCTTGGTAAAGTACGACAGAACAATTGTGATGTCCGCCTATTAAACTTTGGATTTGACTTAACTAAGCTCTCTCAATTAGATTGATGAACTTAGAGGCATAGCTCATACGAGATATCTACCTACATTATACAAATCTTGGGTGATTAGCCAAAGCTAACTCAAGATGAGTAGTAATTTAGAAGGATATCTCATTCAATGGGCATTATGAACAAATGTTGTTCATAAAGATATACAAGAGTTACATTAGATGTAATTGGTATGAGTTACCTACCTAATTTATATGAGTCTTGGGTGATTAGCCAAAGCTAACTCAAGATGCGGTATAATATGGATCTTGTACCACTTTGTGACCAGTGGAAGAATCATTTAGTTAAAGGCCTAATTAAATGATTGAAATATGATACATTACTGCATTTCTGTTGTAGATCACTATGTCTTCAAATACATCAAATACCCTATCTCTGCAATCGGTCCTTGAGAAGGACAAGCTCAATGGAGAAAACTTTATTGACTGGTATAGGAATTTGAGAATAGTTCTCAAACAGGAGCGGAAACTCTATGTCCTAGAGCAACCCATTCCTGAACCACCCACAAACAATGCCATTCATGCTGATAAGGATGCTTACAAGAAGCATCAAGATGATGCATTAGATGCATCATGCCTTATGCTTGCAACCATGAACTCTGAGCTTCAGAAGCAACATGAGAACATGGATGCCTTTTCTATGGTTGCACACCTGAAGCAACTATATCAAGGGCAAGTGAGGCACGAGAGATCCGAGGTATCTAAGGCATTGTTTCAATGCAAGATGCAAGAAGGAACACTCGTAGGAACTCACGTACTCAAGATGATTGGGTACGTGGAGAACCTTGATAGATTGGGATTTTCTTTAGGCCAAGAGTTGGCCACTGACCTTATTCTGCAGTCCTTGCCTAGAGACTTTAGTCAATTTGTCATGAATTATTACATGAGTGAAATTGGCAAACCCTTGCCTGAGCTCTTAAGCATGTTGAGAACTGCTGAGAGCAATCTTAAGAAGATACAACCTAGTACTAGTAATGTACTTATGGTTAAAAAGGGCAAAGATAAGAAGAAGTCGAAAGGCAAGACCTAAGAAAAGGGCAAGAAAGCATTGAAGCCCAAAGGTGGGGAGGCCAAGGAAGGGACTTGCTTCCACTGTAAGAAAGCTAGACATTGGAAGAGGAACTGTAAAAAGTATCTTGAGGAAGTCAAGAATAAGCAAACTGAGACTTCTGCTTCAAGTATACATGTTATAGAAGTCAATTTATCTATTTCTTCTTTGTGGGTATTGGATACCGGTTGTGCTTCTCACATTTGCACTAATGTGCAGGGCCTGAGAAGAAGTAGATCATTGACGCAAGGGGAAGTGGATCTGCGTGTGGGCAATGACGCAAGAGTTGCTGGTATAGTTGTAGGAACATATTCCTTATTGTTGCCGAGTGGTTTGATTTTAGAACTTGATGAGTGATATTTTGTACCAGCAATAACTAAGAACATTATGTATGTTTCTTGTTTGGACAAGAAAGGTTTTTCATTTACTATAAAAGACAAATGTTGTTCTATTTATTTAAATGAAATGTTCTATTGCAGTGCACATTTGATGAATAGACTCTATATTCTAGATCTAGAAACCCCAGTCTATAACATAAATACCAAACAATTCAAATCTAATGATTTGAATCAGACATATCTTTGGCATTGTCGCTTGGGACACATAAATGAGAGTCGCATATCCCAGCTCCATAGAGATGGATTACTGGACTCATTTGATTTTGAATCATATGAGACATGCGAATCTTGTCTTTTAGGCAAGATGACCAAGACTCCATTTTGTGGACAAGGCGAACGAGCGACAGATTTGTTAGGCCTCATACATAGTGATGTTTGTGGTCCTTTCAAAGTCGCAGCCAGAGGTGGTTATCAATACTTCAATTATATTTACTGATGATTTCAGTAGATATGGATATGTGTACCTTATGAGGCACAAATAAGAATCCTTTGAAAAGTTCAAAGAATTCAAGAATGAAGTACAAAACCAACTTGGAAATAGTATTAAGATGTTGTAGGGGATTGATCGGTGTGTATTGGCCGGCTAGAGGGGGGTGAATAGCCCTATTTCGTTGGATGGTGGAATTCGCTTGTCTATAAATAATATTAGCGCAACGGAAACAACAAGACATGCAAATCAAAACAACAAGAATAAAACCAATGCAAACAAAAGGAATATAATGTAGTTCACGGTTACGCCGATAATCCACGGTCCGATTCGTCCACGGTGAATCACTCTGCAAGCTTTCACTATTCTCTCCATTACACAAAGCTAGGTGGAGGTAACCTTTTCTTACAAAATCACTCCTCTTGCAATAAGATGAATATAAGCACAAGGAAGAAAAGGAAATTCGTTTAGGCACTTTGGGAGATGTTTAGAATAGAAGCATTAGCCTTCCAAAGCCCAACACCCTCTCTTTTTATAGAGACTACGATTTCTTCCTGCCGCCACTACCAATCACGCTTGGCAATGACCGCCACTACAATGACCTCCAAACACATCGAATCCCGACCGTTGTAGTCCAATGGATCCTTGGCGATCGATGTATCCATCGCTTGATCGATGCCTCGAGGCGATCGCTGGCTACGAGCGATTCGTGGCCCAAACCCTCTTGATCACCGATCACGCTATCAGCTGATCGATGATCTGGCAATGATCGCCAACATATGGCGATCATCGCCCAAAACCACTCCAGATACCGAACCGCATTCGATTAGCAATGATCGCCATTTCATGGCAATGACCGTGTCATGTGAAACTTAAACTTAACATTCGTTTGAGCTTTCGGCGATCGAGTAAACCTCAACCCTTGCGGTCAAGCCTCCGACACTCAGCCATTCGGCCAAGTTCACCTAATGAGCTACTTACAATTCACTCATTCTCCCATCTCACTCGAAGTCCCTCGCCGAAGCTCTCTTCGTTCGAGGCCACGTCCCTCGGCAGCATCAGGCACACGACTCTGCAATGCTCCTTCGCATCTCTTGCCTATGAAGTCTGCTTCCTTGGCTTCGTTTCAAGTCATCTCGTCCAGCGGTCCCTCGGCAGCATCAAGTGCACGACTCTGCAATGCTCCTTCTCTGACTCAAGCATGAGATTGTGAGTGGTGAACCCGCCAAGGCTCCATGTGCGAATTACTAAGTCCTGCAAGACTCCAACGCACATATCAAATCACAATAATAACCTAACTTAAACCCTTTGCCACACACATCAAAACCATATCACGGGTTGATTGCCCTAACAATCTCCCCCTTTTTGATGTGTGGCAATCCGTTTAAGTTAGGTAAAAACATTTGATAAAATATTAAGAAAGGAAAGCATGTAAACAACATGATTAGCAACTCTCCCCCTTAATACATGAAACTCCCCCTAAATATAATTCCCCCTTACTTAAACATATATATTTCTCCCCCTTTGACATCATAAAAAATAATTAACAAAGTTTATACAGTATGACATCAAGTTTAGAGAGAAACATAAACCAAAAACATGCCTTAAAACCGTGTATCAGAAGTTGCTGGGTAGTTTTTCAGGTGAGCAGTCGACTGCTATCAGTATGGCAGTCGATTGGCACAATGAAATTCGAATTTCTGATTTTCTCGACAAATTTTAGAAATGCACTATAAATTCCAAAAAATTTGAAAAATAGTAAAATTTGGGGAACACATTTCTTTTAGGGTTTTTTATCAATGAAAAATAGTTTTCCATGAAAAAATATTATATTTTCAGGGATTTGCCAAAAATCCAAAAGCTTTAAAAGCAACTAGTGTTTTGATCAAGTTTGTATCCATTTTAACACCTAGTTTTGCTTTGGATTGTTTCAAAACATGAACATGCAGATTTTAAAGTAAGAAATTGTTTTGAAAACATATGAAATATCCAACCATGATCTTTGGGCAATATGTCTATGAATTAAACATAAGCCTTCTCCATGATTGATCTATTATTGCTATTTTGATACTCTAGATGACCATCTAAATGTCATAGGCATTAGTGGACATTTGTATCATCTTAACATCTCACTCATGCTAAGTTTTCAATCAAGGTAGCCTATGGTGAGTGTGAGATGCATCCTAAAGGTATTTGTATATACTTAACCATTATTTTCATGCAATTCTATCAAGGTTAAGTATCATCCTATCATTCCACATTATCATAAAGATATATATGAATTAATTTCACATTATGATCATAAGACAAATGTATTCATCAAATTGTGATCATGCATTAGATATTACATCATGATAATAAGGCAAATATCACCTAAAGCAAGATTTATTTATTTATAGCTGCATTATCATCACCTAACACTATTTCAAAAATATTGTCCCACCATCCTAAGTCAACCAACATATGATATAGGTAAATTGCATATGGTTGACTACCCTAGGGTTTTCCTAACCCTTTAGGATGGATTTAGGAACCCAAAATAAGTTCTTTCCTATGGGGTTCACTAAATACTCCTTAGGGATCCATTTTCTAGCAATTACCTTCTTTTTATCTTGACCCCTAGCAATTAAGCATTTATAGGCCTTTTCAATTTTCTTTTCCTTATATCCTAGGCCTTTCTTATTGAAACTAGCTCTTTGGCTCCCTATGATCATGTTAAGGGTGTTGGAGCCTATTGTGAATTTTTCTAGGGCCTCGGTCAAATGATTTACTTTCTCTCTTAAAGCCCTATTTTCTTCTATGCATGCATCATTAACATCCAAAGGCATATAGTTATCATGTGAACATGCATCATCATTATTAACATTAAAACATGCTTTTTCTAATTTTTGTTCTAAATCCTTAATTTGATCAAGCATGCTTTTATTTTTCTTTTTGGCTCTAAATAGATCCTTAGTGAGGCTAGAGATAATTGACATAACTTTCTTGGGGGAAAGATTTGTTACCTCACTTACCAAATCTTCTTCCGATGATGAGGATGTAGAAGAAGCTCCCCCTTCACTCGAGCTCTCCTCACTTGAGCTTGCTTCTTCATTTTCGGTGGAGGAAGAGTCTAGATCGTCAAAGGCCATCAAAGCTAGATTGGAGTAGACATGTTCTTCTTCTCCTTCGGATGAGAGTGATGAAGAGGAAGGATCATCCCACGTCCTTGCCTTGAGAGCTTTGGTCTTCCCTTTTTCTTTGGTCTTCTTCTCTTCTTCTTGCTCCCCTTCTTCTTCTTCTTTTCTTCTTTCTTTCTCTTCTCCTCCTTGCTCTTGTTCAAGAGGGGACAATTATCCCTTACATGTCCCTCCCCTTGACAATTGTAGAAAATAACCTTCCCCCTTGGTCTTCTCCTCCTATCATTAGACTTATTAAATTTAAAATCTTTTAATGCACGCCTTACCCTCCTTACCATATAGGCTTTTTCCGTGCTATCCATGGAGGAGGAGGAGGATGCTTCATCGGAGGAGGAGGGAGTCTCCATCTTCTTCTTCCCTTTGTTGGCTAATAGTACCACTCCCCTTGATGGTTGAAACCTTGGCTCTTCTACTATTCCTTCGAGCCTCGTTTCGTAGAGCTCCATGGTTGAGAAGAACTCCTCCAAGGTGCTCACTTCTAAATTCTTTGACATGTAGGAGTCCACTATTGAACTCCATTTCGATGACCGGGGAAAAGCGTTGATTGCTTTCATAAGCATATCCCGGTTCGAAAGTTTTTCTCCTACACTTGTTAGCCCAATTAAAATTTCTTTAAACCTAGAATGTAATGATGTTACCTTTTCTCCCTTTTCTAATTTGATGTTTGATAGTTGGGAGCAGAGGAGGTCTCTCCTTGCAAGCTTGGCCTCGGTAGTGCTTTCATGGAGTTCCACCAATCTCTCCCACATTTCCTTGGCACTAGAGCACTCCCCAATCTGGTTGGTCTCTTGTTGGGGGAGGACATTGAAGAGGTGGTGCTTGGCCTTTGAATTTGCAAGGTGCTCCTTCCTTTGCTTTTTAGTCCACCTTGACTTCTCTATTGCTTCACCCTCTTCATCCCTAGGCATCTCAAAATTATTTTCCATTATAAGCATAATATCAAAATCGGTTTCAAAGAATACCTCCATTCTCTTCTTCCACCAAGAGAATTCTCCTTCAAATTTCGGTGGGTGAATGTTGGAGCCGGCCATCTTTTGATGAAGTGCTTGTTGCAGCGGTTAGTCCTCGACAAGCGATGGCTCTGATACCACTTGTAGGGGATCGATCGGTGTGTATTGGCCAGCTAGATGGGGTGAATAGCCCTCTTTCATTGGATGGTGGAATTCGCTTGTCTACAAATAATATTAGCGCAACGGAAACAACAAGACAAGAAAATCAAAACAACAACAATAAAACCAATGCTAACAAAAGGAATATAACATGGTTCACGGCTACGCTTCTAATCCACGGTCCGATTCGTCCACGGTGAATCACTCCGCAAGCTTTCACTATTCTCTCCTTTGCACAAAGCTAGGTAGAGGTAACCTTTTCTTACAAAATCACTCCTCTTGCAATAAGATGAATATAAGCACAAGGAAGAGGAGGAAATTCATTTAGGCACTTTGGGAGATGTTTAGAATAGAAGTATTAGCCTCCCAAAGCCCAACACCCTCTCTTTTTATAGAGAGGGTTGATTTCTTTCCGTTGGCCGCCACCAGTCGACTACTACCCTTGGCAGTCGACTATCGCCACTACAACGACCTCCGAACACGTCGGATCCCGATCGTTGTAGTCCAACGGATCCCTTGGCAGTCAATTGATGTATCCATCAGTCGACTGATGCCTCGTAGTCGACTGCCAGTCGACTACGAGCGGTTCTATGGCCCAAACCCTCTTGACCAGTCGACTGCTGCCATCAGCAGTCGACTGATGGTCTTGGCAGTCGACTGCCAACATATGGCAGTCGACTGCTGGCCCAAAAACCACTCAGTCGGATACCAGTCGAACCCCGTTTGACTCAGAGCAGTCGACTGCCATTTCATGGCAGTCGACTGGTGTCGTGTGAAACTCAAACTTAACATTCATTTGAGCTTCCAGCAGTTGGGTAAACCTCAACCCTTGCGGTCGAGCCTTCGATACTCAGCCATTCAGTCAAGTTCACCTAATGAACTACTTACAATTCACTCATTCTCTCATCTCACTCGAAGTCCCTCGCCGAAGCTCTCTTCGTTCACGGCCATGTCTCTCGGCAGCATCAGGCGCACGACTCTGCAATGCTCCTTCGCGTCTCTTGCCTCCGAAGTCTGCTTCCTTGGCTTCGCTTCAAGTCATCTCGTCCGACGATCCCTCGACAGCATCAAGCGCACGACTCTGCAATGCTCCTTCTCCGACTCAAGCATGAGGTTGTGAGTGGTGAACCCGCCAAGGCTCCATGTGCGAATTACTAAGTCCTGCAAGACTCCAACGCACATATCAAATCACAATAACAACCTAACTTAAACCCTTTGCCACACACATCAAAACCATATCACGGGTTGATTGCCCTAACAGATGCTTCGATCAAATCGAGGTGGGGAATACCTTAGCCAAGATTTTCATGACTATCTAGTTGAGTGTGGGATACGATCTCAACTCACTCCACCCGGAACACCACAGTTGAATGGTGTATCCGAGAGGAGAAATCGTAATTTATTAGACATGGTACGATCAATGATGAGTCATACGGATCTTCGTCCTTCCTTCTGGGGATATGCTCTAGAGATAATTGCTTTCACACTTAAGTGTGTTCCATCTAAGGCAGTCATAAAGACACCATATGTGATATAGACTGGGAAGAGTCCCAAGATGTCTTTTATGAGGATTTGGGTATGTGAAGCTTACATGAGACGTCAAGTTTCAGATAAATTAGGTCCCAAATCAGACAAGTGCTATTTTATAGGATATTCTAAGGAAATGAAAGGATATTACTTTTACAACCCTATCCTAGGCAAAGTGTTTGTCGCCAAAAATGGTGTCTTTCTAGAAAGGGAATTTATTTCTAGAAAGGCTAGTGGGAGTAAAATTGATCTTGAAGAAATTCAAGATACACAAAATAGCACTGATGCCTTAATACAACAAGAACAGGCATCACAAGGAGTTGTGGTACAACCTATTCATGTAGACCAAGCTCTGCGCAGGTCTGATAGGATATGTCATCAACCTGAGAGATATTCTTTTCTATTGAATGATAATGATGGTGTCATGCTAGATGAGCCAACATTCTATCAGGAAGCTGTAATGAGCCCAGATTCTGAGAAATGGCTTAAGGCCATGAGATCTGAAATGGAATCCATGTACACTAACCAAGTATGAACTTTGGTTGATCCACCTGAAGGGGTCAAACCCATTGGGTGTAAGTGGGTCTTTAGGAGAAAGACTGACATAGATGGTAATGTGCATACCTATAAGGGGTGATTGGTAGAAAAATGATTCAAGAAGATTCATGGTATTGACTATGATGAAACCTTTTCTCCAGTTGCGATGCTCAAATCCATTCGGATCATGCTTGCTATTGTTGCTTACTTTGACTATGAAATATGGCAGATGGATGTCAAAACTGCATTTCTTAACGGAAATCTACTCGAGGATGTGTATATGACACAGCCTGAGGATTTTGTCAATCCAAAGGATGCTGGAAAGGTCTGTAAGTTGCATAGGTCCATTTATGGTTTAAAGCAAACTTCTAGAAGCTGGAATTGTCGATTCGATGATGTGATCAAAACGTTTGATTTCATAAAGAACGAAGATGAACCTTGTGTCTAGAAGAAGGCTAGTGGGAGCACAGTTGTTTTCCTCATTTTGTATGTAAATGACATACTACTCATTGGAAATGATATCCCTATGCTAGAGTCTGTGAAGACTTGGCTTGGAAATTATTTCTCAATGAAGGACTTAGGTGAAGCAGCCTATGTTCTTGGCATCAAGATCTATAGGGATAGATCTATGAGATTGCTTGGCCTGAGTCAGAGTACATATATTGACAAGGTGCTTTAGTGATTTGCCATGCAGAATTCCAAGAAGTAATTTCTGCCAATGTCACATGGTGTAAGTCTTTCGAAGACTCAATGTCCGTCTTTTGCGGAAGAGAAACAACGCATGGTTCAGATCCCTTATGCATCTGCTATAGGATCTATCATGTACGCCATGATTTGTACTCGCCTTGATGTCTCGTATGCTTTGAGCATGACAAGTAGGTACCAGTTAGATCCCGGTGAGTGTCATTGGATAGCAGTCAAGAATATTCTTAAGTACTTGAGAAGGACAAAAGAATATTTCTTGATCTTTGAAGGTGAGGAGGATAAGTTGTAAAGGGTTACAGCGATGCAAGCTTCCAAACCGACAGAGATGATTCGCGATCACAATCAGGGTATGTATTTTGTCTGAATGGTGGTGTTGTGAGTTGGAAGAGTTCAAAGCAAGACACAGTCGCAGATTCTACAATAAAAGCCAAGTATATTGCTACTTCGGATGCAGCAAAGGAGGTAGTTTGGATCAGAAAGTTTGTTTCTGAGCTTGGTGTAGTTCCTAGCATTGTGAGTCCAATAGAGCTTTATTGTGACAACAACAGGGTTATTGCACAGGCTAAGGAACCTCGTTCTCACCAGCGTACCAAACATATACTGCGGCGGTATCACCTCATTCGAGAGATCATCGATAGAGGAGATGTGTTGATATGCAGAGTAGATACTAATGCTAACATTGCGGATCCCCTGATCAAGGCTTTGGCACAGAGAAAGCATGATGGTCATACTAGGTCACTGGGTCTTAGAGATTACAGTGATTGGCACTAGTACTAGTGGGAGATTGTTAGTGTCAGCCCTTAGTGCCAATCATGAGATGTAGTGTCAATCATGTGATGATTGATTAGGGATCATGTGTATCATATTTCATTAATAAAAGGCAAGGATTGTTTATTATATTTACTTTAAGCATGTGTCAGCTAAAATAAATATAATAATGCCCTTGAATAGTAGGTTCTAATCTACCATTTATCAATTGATAGAATTGATTATGAGAAGTTGTTGAGAACACTATTCTTAATATTCCGAGTCAAGTATTAATATACAAGGGCAATATTAATACATTGAGGCTAGCATATAGGTCAATGGATGACTTGATCTCACGATATGTGATATCACATTGACACATGGGTATATATATTGGAGAATATATATACTGAATTGACTCGCCATGAGAAAGTGTCATGGATCGTTATATGAGTGTCATATATTTTCTCATGTGACTATTGGTATGAATAGTCCTTAGACCTGAAGTCACTACAGTTCCCTACATAAGGAGTTATGTGCTTTGGTATCGTTTAACGTCACACTATAACAAGGTGCACTATAACGGCGATCACTGGGTATGTAACGAATTATGTAAAGGGATGTGAGTAGTGTCGATGGGATCTATCCCTCTTATATGACAAGAGTGATATCTTTGGCCTCTTGATAGAGTAGAACCACAAAATGCATGGTCATGCTCAAATGAGTCAATATGAGATATTGAGCTCATTTGTTTGAGTGTGTCTACTTGGGGATCAAGAAACATAAAGATTGATAAGGGGATTACACAGTCTATGTCTCATTGATCGATCAAAGATATCAAAGATAGAAGGACACCGTCATACATGATAATAGTCACGGAAAGGTTGTCGGATCTTGACGATCTTGTAACTTGGGTAGCAATGATGTATTGCTAGATGTCGCTCATTGCTTATGTATCTAAAATGGTTTTAGATACATTGCCAACGTTACAAGATCCTATAGGGTCACACACAAATGACATTCTGTTTTGGAGATGTTTTCTTTTAGTTGGACTAAGAGGACAATTGAGCATATGGCCAAGATTTGAGTTAGACTCAAACTGGTTAAACTTGAGTTAGACTCAAGTTGAACCATGGAAGATGATTCATCATCATGCATGATTAATTTGATTTATCATGCATAGGAATACCAAAGGGCTTGATATTCATGATGAAAATTAAAGTAGGGAATACCAAGGGTCTTGGTATTAAGAGAGTTCTTAATGGGGAGATAATGGCATTGATGGCTAATGGTTTAAATGGCTTTTTGGTGTTGAACGTGAATGACTTGTGTGTGGTTTTTGTTTTGGGCGTGCAAGCCAAAAGGGCCAAGAGAAAGAGTTCTCTTATCTCCTCCTTCCTCTCCTTCTTCTTCCAAAGAGTTCTTGGCGTTTTGCTAGGGGTTACTAGCACAACGTGACTCCAAACTGTGTGGGTGTCTGTGTGGATACCATAGATATACGGTTACCCTTATCGTATTGAGATCCGACAACGTTTGGAAAAGCGGGATTGCGAAGGGCATGCACCAAAGGTATATTCCTCATCTAGATAAGATCTAGACTAGATTAAAAAAAAAATAACTTAGTTTTACATGGATCTATGGTGGGATCAAGTTTAATTATTATTTCCGCTGCGGTTGTGCAAAGTATTCACCCGCGATGTTGTGAAAATTAGATCCAAAGTTTTCCCAAATGAATCATCAACTGTGTCCTGCTTCGAACTCTTCCAGTTCACAGCGCCACCATTCAAGCAAAACACAAACCTTGACTGTGATCTATAATCATCCTGGTCGGTTTGGAAGCTAGCATCGCTGTAACCCATTACAGCAAGCTCCTCATCGCCTCCAAATATCAAGAAATATTCTTTAGTCCTTCTCAAGTACTTAAGAATATTATTGACTACTATCCAGTGATGCTCACCTGGATCTGACTGGTATCTACTCGTCATGCTCAAAGCATAGAGACATCAGGACGAGTACACAGCATGACATACATGATAGATCCTATAGCAGATGTGTAAGGGATCTTATCCATGCGATCTCTCTCCTCTCTAGAAGAGGGACTTTGAGTCTTCAAAAGACTCACACAATGTGACATCGATAGAAGTCCCTTCTTAGAATTCTGCATGGAAAATCGTAGTAATACCGTGTCAATATATGTACTCTGACTTAGGCCTAGCAATCTCTTAGATTTATCTCTATAGATCTTGATGCCTAGAATACAGGCTGCTTCACCTAAGTCCTTCATTGAGAAGCACGTCCCTAGCCAAGTCTTCACAGACTGTAGCGAAGGGATGTCATTCCCAATGAGTAGTATGTCATCCACATACAATACAAGGAAGACAACTGTATTCCCATTAACCCTCTTTTAGACACAGGATTCATCTTTATTCTTGATGAAATCAAATTGTTTGAGCGCATCATCGAATCGAAGATTCCAGCTCCGAGAAGCTTGATTTATCCCATAAATGGACCTTTACATCTTGCATACTTTCCCAGTATGCTGTGGATCTACAAAACCCTCAGGTTGTGTCATGTACACATCCTTGAGCAAGTTTCCATTCAGAAACACAGTTTTGACATCCATCTTCCAAATCTCATAATCGTGGTATGCTGCAATAGCAAGCATAATTCGAATGGACTTAAACATCGCCACTGGAGAAAAGGTTTCATCATAGTCAGTACCATGAATTTACTTGAAACCTTTAGCCACCAATCGGCCCATATAGGTATGCATAAGTCCATCCATGTCAGTCTTTCTCTTAAAGACCCACTTACACCCAATGGGTTTGACCCCTTCAGGTGGATCAACCAAAGTCAATACATGGTTGGCGTACATGGATTCCATCTCCGATCTCATGGCCTCTAGCCATTTCTCAGAATCTGGGCTCATCACAGCTTCCTGATAGGAGGTAGGCTCATTCTCAATGAGCATAATGTCATCATGGTCAGACAAAAGAAATGAGTATCTCTCAGGCTGACTATGTACCCTATCAGACCTGCGAAGAGGTAGGTCTACCTGAACAGGTGGTTGTTCCACAACTCTTTGTACAACAATCTCATCACCCACAACACTTTATGGTTCTTGTTCAACCTCCATCAAGGACTCAATGCTATGGTCCTTATCTTGAATTTCTTCAAGATCGAACGTACTCCCACTAGTTTTTCTAGAAACAAAATCCCTTTCTAGAAATACCCCAGTCTTTGCCACAAACACTTTGTGCTGACTGGGAATGTAGAAGTAATATCCCTTCGTCTCCTTGGGATATCCAACAAAATAGCATTTATCAGATTTTGGTCCCAGTTTGTCTGAGACTTGACGTCGAACGTAAGCCTCACAACCCCAAATCCTCATGAAAGACATCTTGGTATTTCTCCCTGTCCATATCGTATATGGTGTCTTTATCACAGCCTTGGATGATACACGGTTAAGTGTGAAGGCTGCTATGTCTAGAGCATATCCCCAAAAGGATGTAGGAAGAACTGTGTGACTCATCATAGATCATACCATATCTAAAAGGGTACGATTCCTCCTTTCGGATACATCATTCCACTGTGGTGTTCTAGGAGGAGTGAGTTGGGATAGAATCCAACACTCAGCTAGATAGTCACGAAACTCATGGCTAAGGTATTCACCACCTCGATCTGATCAAAGTATTTTAATACTCTTGCCAAGTTGGTTTTGTACTTCATTCTTGAATTCTTTGAACTTTTCAAAGGATTCAGATTTATGTGTCATCATATACACATAACCATATCTACTGAAGTCATCAGTAAATGTAATGAAGTACCTGTAACCACCTCTAGAAGCAACATTGAAAGGACCGCATACATCACTATGTATAAGTCCTAATAAGTTTGTTGCTCTCTCGCTGTGTCCACTAAAGGGAGTCTTGGTCATCTTGCCTAAAAGGCAAGACTCGCATGTCTCATATGATTCAAAATCAAATGAGTCTAGCAACCCATCCTTATGGAGCTGAGAAAGCGACTCTCATTTATGTGACCTAAGTGACAATGCCAGAGAGGTTAAGTTCAACTCATTTGACTTGAACCTTTTGGTACTTATGTTATAGATGGGGCTCTCTAAGTCTAGAAAGTAGAGTCCGTTCATTAGAGGTGCACTACAATAGAACATATCATTTAAATAAACTGAACAACATTTGTTCTTTATTATAAATGTAAATCCTTTCTTGTCCAAATAAGAAACCGAAATTATGTTCTTAGTTAAAGCAGGCACATAACAACATTCATCTAGTTCTAGTATAAGCCCAGTGGGTAGAGATAGATCATAAGTTCCTACAGCAACAGCAACACCTCTTGCTCCATTGCCTACTCGTAGGTCCACCTCGCCCTTTGTCAATGCCCTACTGTTTCTCAACACCTGCACATTGGTACAAATGTGAGATGCACATCCGGTATTTAATACCCATGATGAAGAAATAGATAGATTGACTTCTATAACATTTATACCTGAAGTAGAAGTCTCACTTCTCTTCTTCTTAAGATCTTCTAGGTATGCTTTACAATTAAGCTTCCAGTGTCTAGCTTCCATGCAGTGGAAGCAAGCCCCTTCTTTGGCCACCCCTCCTTTGGGTTTCAGTTCTTTGCCTTTGCCCTTGGCTTGGGACTTTCCCTTACCTTTAGGCTTGCCCTTGCCTTTCATCTTTTGCACCATCAAAATGGAGTCAGATTTTCCCTTCTTAAGGTTGAGCTCAGCAGTTCTCAACATGTTGAGCATCTCAGGTAGTGGCTTATCAATTTCATTCATGCTGTAATTCATAAAAAATTGATTGTAGCTTTGTGGCAAAGACTGCAAGATCAAGTCAGTGGCCAGCTCTTGGCCAAGTGGGAATCCCAATCTCTGTAGGTTTTCTACGTACCCAATCATCTTGAGTACATATGGACCTACGGGAGTCCCATCTTGCATCTTGGACTGAAACAATGCCTTAGAGATCTCATATCTCTCGTTCCTTACTTGTCCTTGATATAGTTGACGAAGATGTTCAACCATATCATAAGCATTCATGAACTCGTGTTGCTTCTAAAGCTCAGAGTTCATGGTCGCGAGCATGAGACATGACACATCTAATGCATCATCTTAATGCTTCTTGTAAGCATCTTTGTCAGTTCACGAGGCAGTGGCAGGAGGTGCCTCCGGAATGGGTTGCTCCAGGACGTACAATTTCCTTTCTTGGGTGAGAACAATTCTCAGGTTCCTATACCAGTCCAGAAAATTTGCTCCATTGAGCTTGTCCTTCTCAAGGACAGAACGGAGGGAGAGAGTGTTCGTGTTTGTCGACATAGTAATCTACAACATACACAATGCAGAAAATTAATATCATATTCCTTTTATCATTTAATTAGGCCTTTAATCAAATGATGCTCCCACTGAATTATAGGACTTTTATAGAATCGAGTTATGAATGTGGTCAAACCACATTACTTGATTCATACAAACTAGCTATAATTCTTACGGGACAAGATCCACATCATACTACGCCTTGAGTTAGCTTTGGCTAAATCTCCCATGACTTAGTATGACTTACTATGCAACTCTTGTTTATAGGATCAATACCAACATTTACAAAAGACCTTGAGTTATCTTTGGCTAAATCGCCCAAGATTTAGTGTAAATGCGATCTTATCCTATCTTTCCAACGGTTAGAATATGCCTATAGTTCTACTCAATCCAATTAAGTTAACTAGTTTTACTCAATCTAATTGAGCTTACTCTAACCCAAGCTGTGATAGGCGGGACCAAGATTTTCCCTCCGCACCCTACCAAGATAATATGCATTGCTCTGCTTTGGCAGATTCAACAACTACAAATGATCGAGGTAGTGATGGGTATCAAGACTTGGTAGGCATTTTCGAGTTGATTTGATTAGGATCTAATCTAATCGTGAATGTGTATCATATACGCATCAAGGCCTTTATTATCCTACACTAGCATGCATCACATACATACAAGCATTATTCTAGCATGCATCATATACATACAAGAAAAATATCCTAGCATGCATCAAATACATACAAGCAAAATTTACTAGCATGCATCACATACATACTATATATATATATAAATTAATTGTGATGTGGTCATGGCCCTACTACGATCTTCTCAAGCCAATAAGAAGATCGGACGATCAACCTAGGGTTAGCGGCTTCTCTAAGCGCCTCCTTTGATCGCCATATGTCGTCGGCACCCTTCTCTTAACTCTGTCTACTAGTGGACCTTCCACCGCTCCATTTTGTACATTACAAACATGAAACTTGAGTTACATTCGAGTCTAAAACTATTTACAACTAGAATTTTAAAAGAAGAGGCACGACGCTCAGGTCGCATACCCTATACATCATGCACAACCACAAAAATGGCACGCAGGCTGTATTATGAATTACAACACATTTATCATCCAATCATATTGGGGTTTTTGAGACATGACCATCAAATAATTATACATAATTCTAGATTATGTATATTACAGAAATTTCAATAATTTTTCATATATTATTTTCAATTTTATGAGTCACCTCTCCATAACGGTCCCGCTAAGCGGTTTCCGGGTGCGATCGCGGGACAAGGCCCCTTTCGGGGATAGGGGTAGCGCCCCTACTGGCAAAAATAAACTTTATGAGTGTCCCTACTTGATCTTACAGCGACTTAAGTCACTGTCCCAAAAACCTAAAGCAAGAACTCGCCGTTTCGGAGAGTTTTTCTCGGTGGTTGAAGCCTACAAGTGTCCCAACATTTGTTGCTTCGACTCTGCGAGAAAAATACCAAAAAATCTATAAAAATAGGAAATTTACAGAAACTTAAAAATATGTAATTTTTATAACTAATACAAAAACTACAAATTTAAAACACATACATGGTTCACACATGGCTCTTATACCACTGTTGAACATTCCGAGCGCAAAAACTACTTTTTGCGTTGCGGAAAGCTCGGAAGCCCGGCCACAGATCCGTGCGAAGTATAACAAATAAAAATTACATGTATGTGTTTAATACCTTTATATCTACATGATAAGAAATTACCCTTGAAGCGATGCCCTTCGCTTATCCTGCTCGTCCAAACGGATCACCGAAACTCGAGAGTGTCAAGTGTACACTCCTCTATTGGTATCCACACAAGCAATAGGTGGAGAAAAAGACAATCTTCAGTGTGCTAGCACTCCTTGATAGTCTCGGCAATAAAGGATTGGGAGAGCAAGAGAGGAAGAACCGAGGAAGAAGATGATGAAGTTACTCCAAAACAACTCCACACACTAATGCTCAAAGTAAAGTGGCCAGCCACTTCCATTAGGGGGGTTACATGCTTGCTTGTAAGTCCAAGAGCCAATGGCTCTTGGTCTCCCTCATTAGGTGGCACCCCATGATAAGTCCATGATGATGTGGAACACCATCATTGGGCGGCCCCCATGCCAAGTCACCATGACATGGCAATTGGTCAAGTCAAAATTGACCATTCATCTTCCCTCTCAAGTGAAGTCAAACTTGACCTCTTATCTCCCATGGTTGATCAAATCTAACAACTTGATTCAAGTCAATTTGATTTAATGAATCTCTATTCATTATTTTAAATTGACTCAATGAATCAAATCTAAATTAGACTCATTCAACACTTGAATCAAATTGAGTCTAACTCAATTAGTCTAATTTGGATTACTCTTAATCCAATTTAGTTCATCCCATGAACCTAATCCTCATGGTTCATCATATGAACCTAATCTCCATCTAATTGCCCTTTGTGTGTGACCCTATAGGTTCTTGTAACCTTGGCAATGTCCTAAATCGATTTAGGAACATAAGCAATGAGCGGTATCTAGCAACACATCATTGCTACCCAAGTTACAAGAATGTTGAGATCCAACATCACCTTTGTGACTACTAAATCTAACTCTCAGAATATGTGATAATGTCCCTCTATCCTTGACATCTAGATTGACCAATTGAGGCATAGACCGTGTCAGCCTCGGTACAATCTATATCTTGAACTCAAAGTAGACTCACTCTAATCAAATGAGTTCAATATCTCATATTGACTCGTTTGGGCATGACCATGCACTTTGTGGTCTCACTTTATCAAGAATAACAATGTCACTCACGTCATATAGGAGGGATAAATCTCATCTACATCACTCACATCCCTCTACATAATTTGTTACATACCCAGTAATCGCCTTTATAGTCCACCAATTTACAGGTAACGTTTGACGAAGCTAAAGTATGCAACTCATTATGTAGGGAACTATGGTGACTTCGGGTCCAAGGACTAATAGTCATACTAATAGTCACATGAGAAAGTATATGACACTCATATAATGATCCATGATACTTTCTCATGGCGGGTCATTCAGTATATATTCTCCAATGCATACCCATGTGTCAACTTTATATCTCATATCCATGATTTGTGAGATCAAGTCATCGTGTTGACCTAAATGCTAGTCTCTACGCATTAACATTGTCCCTGAATGTTAATACTTGACTAGGAATGATTAAGAGTAGTATTCTCTATATCATCTCATTATCAATTCAAACAATCGATTGATATAGATAAGAACATTCTACTCAAGGACGTTATTATACTTAGTTATTTGGCACCAATACAAGTAAATATAATAACCATGCCTTTATAAATAGGAATATGATACAATAAAGTCCATAAAACAATCATCACATGATTGGCTCTAGGGCTTTCACTAACACTAGATACCTTTCTAATGACCATTCTAGGCTTGTTAGCCTTGGTTATTGTGGTCTTGCCTAGGTTAACTCTAGGGGTGACTCCCCTTGTAACCTTCTTAGTGGCTTCCCTATATTTCTTCGATACTCTAGCCACTAGGCACACACCATGGTTACCCTTAGGGATGACTTCCCTAGTAACTTTTGTCTTCCTAGACCTAGTTTGGGTTCCATAATCAAATGGAACATTATGGTAAGTCTCCTTAGGCTTAGGTTTGTGACCCAAACCTTTCTTGCCTTTGGATGACTCTTGTCTCCTAGGCCCTTGACTTTGGACATTTAATCCCTTAAATTGATTATGTATATTCCTAAGGGTCTTCTCTAATTTCTCAAGTCTTGACCTCAAGGCTTGGTTTTCTAGTTCTAATCTTCCCAAATTAGATTTTTCATATGTCCTTTGGGAATTGTTCTTCCTAGGCATGTGTCTAGTCCATTTAGGATTCAAACCTAGGTGGTCTTCAATTTTTCTAATAGATTCCCTAGGTAAGGTTTTTTTAGGGAAATTAGTCCCAAATTTCTCTTTATTGTTAAAATGGACACTTTTTGCACTTAGACAATAAAATCTATTATTTCTACTGGCATACTTTTCATGATGAATTGCAAGAGAATTAAAAGCATGCTTTTTGACCTTTAAACTAGAAGGTGCAGTATTGAAATATACCTTAGGGTTAGCCTTAGCTCCCCCTACTTGTGATGCTCCTTCCCTTCTCCTAGGGCATTGACTCCTATAGTGTTCCGGTTGTTGGCATTTGAAGCACACCATGTGCTCCTTGCTTTTCTTGGTGGGGACACCGACATCCTTGAATTTTTCATTGACTTTTGGTGCCGAAGGAGCTTTTTTTACTCTTTTCAGGCACTTACTCTTGTAGTGCCCGGATTCCCTACACTCAAAGCAAATTATATTATTTTTATTTAAAACCGACATGCTTGAGTTACCTAGGATGGTGGTAGGTGCAGGAGTTTGAGCTTCTTCATCTTGACCGGATGTGGAAGGCTCTTCTTGATGATGCTCCAGAGTGGAAATTCTCTCCTCCCCCTCAATCCTAGAGGTGGAGGCTTCTTCTACTTCTTCCACCTCCTCTTCCATCGATCCGGAAGTTGATTCTCTATCAACCTCTGAATCCTCACTTTCTTGTGAGGATGATGAAGCTTCTTCTTCGGGCTATCTCTCTACTTGAGCCAAGGATGGTTCTTCATGGAGCTTGGCCAATTTTTCCTATAGCTCCTTGGCATCTAGACATTCACCTAACCTAGACATAATATTGTTAGGCAATGAATTTAATATCAATTGCATTACCTTATCATTTCTCTCGAAGGCTTGGACTTGCTCTTCGGTCCATCTCTTCTTCTTGAGGTATCCACGTTTTGGACCTCTTGGAAATTCAAAACCATTTGCTAGGATCATCGAATCTTCAAAGTCCATCATGAAGAAGTTCTCCATCCATGCCTTCCATTGCTCGAACCCTTCTTGTCCATAGAAGGCGTATAGAATTGGGGTGTTGATATCCCACCCAACTTTTTCTTCAAACTCCATCTTCTTCCTCTTCACCCTCTAGAGGTTTTGCTCCCGGCGGTTAGTCCATAGAAGAGCCCCGGGCTCTGATACCAATTGTTAGGGACGTTGCGCCCACTAGAGGGGGGTGAATAGCGCGTTGGCTTGTCGATGGATTACGATCGTGTCGTCTCTACAACACTTGTTAACGCAGCAGAATATATAATAACAAAAGTCAATACAACACAAGCAAAAGAGACAACACGATAAAATGTGGTTCGGAACCGAATGGTTCCTACTCTATGGATTGGGCTCGTAAGAGCCCTAGCGATGAAAATCATACACCACTACTAAGTAAACTCCTTCTCGGAACAATCCGGAGGTGGAGAAACCTTGTACAAATGATTACACTAATTAATACAACAAATACAAGCAAATACAAGTATGAAATATAATACAAGTAAAGAAAAACACTTTACAAGAGAACTTGAGTGCTTGCTTTTGGTTGCTTGAAGAGTAGCCTTGGAGACTGTGAATTACACCAGCAATTCGCCCCAAAAGCTCCCAAAGAACCATGGTGAATCCTCCTTCCACGAGCTCCCTTTATAGCTGCTCCTTGGGCTCAATTTCACCTATGAGTCGACTGGTCGGGTGTTGGACTATCCGAGCCACAAAAACTGCTTTTTGTGTTGCGAAAACCCTGGAAGTCGGCCATGGATCCGTGCGAAGGTAAATAAAACTACATGTACGTATTTAAAAACTTTAGATCTACTCTAAATCTACATGTTAAGAGTTTACCCTCGATGCGACACCCTTCGCTTATCCCACTCATCCAAACGGCTTGCTGGAACTCGAGAGTGTCAAGTGTACACTCCTCTATTGGTATCCACACAAGCAATAGGTGGAGAAAAGCAACCTAGAGTGTTCTAGCACCCCTTGGAGGCTCACGTCAAGATGAGGAAGATTAGGGAGAGAGCTTGAGGGAAGAGAGGAGGAAGAAGATACACAACATAACTTCACACTTTCATAACCCACTATAATAGGGTTACATGCATGCATGTAACTCAAAGAGCCAATGGCTCTTGGTATCCCTCATGAGGTGGCACCCCATGATGAGTCCATGATGATGTGGAACATCATCATTGGCCGGACCCCATGCCAAGTTACCATGACATGAAAATTGGTCAAGTCAAAATTGACCATTCATCTTCCCTCTCAAGTAAAGTCAAACTTGACCTCTTATCTCCCATGGTTGATCAAATCCAATCATTTGATTCAAGTCAATTTGATTTAATGAATCTCTATTCATTATTTTAAAATGACTCAATGAATCAAATCTAAATTAGACTCATTCAACACTTGAATCAAATTGAGTCTAACTCAATTAGTCGAATTTAGATTACCCTTAATTCAATTTGGTTCATCCCATGAACCTAATCCTCATGGTTCATCATATGAACCTAATCTCCATCTAATTTCCCTTTGTGTGTGACCCTATAGGTTCTTGTAACCTTGGCAATGCTCCTAAACCGATTTAGGAACATAAGCAATGAGCAATATCTAGCAACACATCATTGCTACCCAAGTTACAATAATGTTGAGATCCAAAATCACATTTGTGACTACTAATTGTGACTCTCACAATATGTGACAATGCCCCTCTATCCTTGACATTTAAATTGACCAATTGAGGCATAGACCGTATCATCCTCAGTACAATCTCTATCTTGAACTCCAAGTAGACTCGCTCTAATCAAATGAGCTCAATATCTCATATTGACTCATTTGGGCATGGTCATGCACTTCGTGGTCTCACTCTATCAAGAATAACAATGTCACTCCCGTCATATAGGAGGGATAGTTCCCATCTACATCACTCACATCCCTCTACATAATTTGTTACATACCCTGTAATCGCCTTTATAGTCCACCAATTTACAGGTGACGTTTGACGAAGCCAAAGTATGCAACTCCTTATGTAGGGAACTATGGTGACTTCAGGTCCAAGGACTAATAGTCACATGAGAAAGTATATGACACTCATATAACGATCCATGATACTTTCTCATGGCGGGTCATTCAGTATATATTCTCCAATGCATACCCATGTGTCAACTTGATATCTCATATCCATGATTTGTGAGATCAAGTCATCGTGTTGACCTAAATGCTAGTCTCTATGCATTAACATTGTCCTTGAATGTTAATACTTGACTAGGAATGATTAGGAGTAGTATTCTCTATATCATCTCATTATCGATTCAAACAATCGATTGATATAGATAAGAACTTTCTACTCAAGGACATTATTATACTTAGTTATTTGGCACCAATACAAGTAAATATAATAACCATGTCTTTATAAATAGGAATATGATACAATAAAGTCCATAAAACAATAATCACATGATTGGCTCTAGGGCTTTCACTAACACTAGATACCTTTCTAATGACCCTTCTAGGCTTGTTAGCCTTGGTTATTGTGGTCTTGCCTAGGTTAACTCTAGGGGTGACTTCCCTTGTAACCTTCTTAGTGGCTTCCCTATGTTTCTTCAATACTCTAGCCACTAGGCACACACCATGGTTACCCTTAGGGATGACTTCCCTAGTAACCTTGGTCTTCCTAGACCTAGTTTGGGTTCCATAATCAAATGGAACATTATGGTAAGTCTCCTTAGGCTTAGGTTTGTGACCCAAACCTTTCTTGCCTTTGGATGACTCTTGTCTCCTAAGCCCTTGACTTTGGACATTTAACCCCTTAAATTGATTTTGTATATTCCTAAGGGTCTTCTCTAATTTCTCAAGCCTTGACCTCAAGGCTTGGTGAAAGGACCCAACCTGATACCTAAATATGGACTCTTAGTCCATCCGCTCATAATAGCATAAACCACATACACATGATTGAAAATCCTCTTTATTTTATTCAATTTCAAGTAAGAGTCTCAGATACAGCCTTTACACTCAGCACCTCACTGAAGTATATCATCCCTTTCCACCCTACTCACTCAGACAGTCCAGCAATCGTTAACGTCCCGGACAGTGTGTGGCCTGCTCATCATCATCTCCTCGGTTACATCACCCCAGTGTCTCCCAACTCTGCTTGAGAACTCAATTCTCTACCTGTAAATATTTAGTGACATCATGAGTTCACAGCCCAGTAAGTAAATCAAGGGTAAATACACGACGTAGAGAGGGAAAAAGAAATCAAACATAAATCGTAAAGTTATATATATATATGTATATCTAGCATGCAACTCCAGCCTAGCATTAATAACTCATAATAAGTCATGCAAATATTACACCATGGCAGTGCAACCAATTCTTAAACAAAAGGGGACATGTAAATATAACAAGCAGTAACCCCATTCATGCTTTTCTATCATGCTAACTGTAGATAACATAAGTCTTCGTGGTACCTCACATTTATTGCATTTTTAAATGCGGAGCCAGTCAAAAACCTTATTTTCTTGTGCAATCCTGAGGTACCTCTAGAAAGAACTAAGGGAATCAGTCATCAGTCAATCTGTCAATTTGGGTGGGCCCTTCCCAGAGCTCATCCTGGGAAGCCCAACCCGTCCAGGCACCACTAATACTCATGTACATACAATTAGCTAGATAAAGAAAGTCTGTCATTTCTTGTCATAGTCAATCATATCTGTCACTTCATATACAGTTGAACATTTCAAGCTAGCATTTAACTCAGAATGTAGATGGATGATATCACAAAACATTATGAAGTAGCATCTACTTTAGGTACAGATGGATAATCATACATATATATATATATTTATATGTATATATAGCATCTAACCTCATACACAGGTAGATGGTAATTACACACATTTACATATAGCATCTACACTCATATACAGATAGATGGTAATGACACCCATTTACTTATAGCATCTAACCCCATACACAGGTAGATGTTAGTTATAACTGATTCACATAGCAAATAGGCATTTGAAAGATTTGATGAACAATAAACTAAAATGATAACATGGCACATCATGGATGATCATAAATATCTATACATAGCATCTAACCTCATACACAGGCAGATGGTAATTACACACATTTACATATAGCATCTACACTCATACACAGATAGATGGTAATGACACCCATTTACTTATAGCATCTAACCTCATACACAGGTAGATGTTAGTTATAACTGATTCACATAGCAGATAGGCATTTGAAAGATTTGATGAACAACAAACTAAAATGATAACATGGCACATCATGGATGATCATAAATATCTATACATAGCAACTACAACATAAAGAAAAATCTTCCGATCCGTTAACTAAGCATGTAGAGGGAATAAGAACATAACAGAATTACTCTACTAACATTGAAGTCTCATCTATAATCCAGAAATCCCAACTTTCCATGGCTCCATCATTTTATACTAACAATTAGCTCCTACCTAAAACGATTTCACCGTTATATCCCTCGGTAAAGCTAAGAGAATTTTCCAGGAACCCTAAATCAGCCCCTCCGAGACCCTTAACTGGAGTTGACCTATATCACAGCTGCAACCGGACTACACCCTCTTCCTATCTCTGCAAAAGATCCAACCGAATCGTCCAATCCCATACGCCATTCACCACCGCAGAACCTATCTGTGCCGGAACCCAATCCAACCCGATGGCAACCTTCATCCAGGTTCTACCGTCCCCTCTGTCCCTAAACCCACCCGGAAATTCCTAATCACACTAAGCAGTCCCTCCCTGCAAACTCCCAGCGACAACCCACGCATCCAGCATAAACGTCCGATCGCAACCCCCCCATCTCAAGCTCAAACAAAACCTAAAATCCCCTATTCAAACACCATGTGATCAGCCCTCTAGAATCGATCTACAACCCTGACCACACCCTTCGATTTATCCCTAAAAACGTCCGTCACCCCACGAACTTACCAAAATCCACGAGCTCAGTTACACCCGTTTAAATGCTTAAAACAAGCTGCCTTCACCCCGAAATCCGCTCGAAAACCCCAATCTCACGCGCAACCAAACACCACCGATTAAAACCCTTAAAACCGCTCTTCATCCCTCCATCGCCCTTCATTTTCCAGATTTACTTACCGCATGCAGGGAGGACGATCGGGTGGCGGCAGCCTTTGGACGATCTTGGCGGAAGAAATCGCCAGAAAGCGTTTATCCGAGTGTGGCGAAGGCGGCGAGATGTAGCCGTGAGCGAGAGGGAAAGAATGGGATCGGCCGGTGTGGCTTATAAAGCGCTGTTAAGCCAACTCGAGTTAAGTCCAAGCTAGCCCCAATTTAACCTAAGTCTAACCTCAATTAATCCAAACACCCCTTCAAGCCCAAATCTTTCCCAGAACGATCATATGAACTCCGTTTGAATTGGACTTCATTCAGACTATACCTACCGTTTATTTCTATTATTATTGTTATATATATATATATAGATATTTTATTTATTTATTTATTTTATTTTTTTTTAGACTTGACAACTCTCCTCCCTTAGAAGAATTTAGTCCTCGACATTCGACTTACCAAATAATTGGGGTAATCACGCATGTCTGCTCGGTCTCCTAGCTTCCTCCTTTTCGATTTCGCCATAAAACTTTCACCATTCGATTTCCTTATTTCTCGGCTTCCGCACTTGCGATCCGATGCTCTGCTTACAGTATTGCCTCATAAGATAGGTCTTGTGTCCATTGTATGGCCTCATGCCCAATTACATGTGCGAGGTTGGATAGGTACCTCGAGCATGGATACATGGAACACATTATGAACTCCTGCCCGGTTGGTGGTAGTGCAACTCGGTATGCCCAGTCCCAATCCGGTCTAGAATCTCAAAAGGCCCAATATACCTCGGTGAGTTTGCCCTTCTGCCAAACCTCTCACTACCCCTTCATAGGTGACACTTTGAGAAATACATGGTCTCCCCCTGAACTCCAAGTCCCTCCTTGACAATCTGCGTAACTCTTTTGGCGACTTTGGTCGATGCATTCTCGTCTCGGATCTTTGCCACCAATTCCACAAATTTGTGCCACCATCTCCTGACCCAGGCGCCCTTTCTCCTACCTCTTCCCAATGCAATGGAGTTCTACACCTTCTTCCAGTATAGCGCATAGGAGCCATACCGATGGTGGCTTGATAACTATTATTATAGGTGAACTCCACCAAGGGCAATTTAGACTCCCAACCCCTTTAAAATCTATAATGCAAGCCGTAGCATATCTTCTAAAATTTGAATTACTCGCTCACGATTGAGCCGTCTGTCTAGGGATGGAAGCGATCTTGAAAGTAAGTTTCGTACCCAATCCCGGTGCAAGCTCTTCCGAATCGGATGTAAATTTTGGATCTCTATCGACAATCGATCACGGAATTCCATGTAACCTTACTATTTCCGTATATACTGACTCTGCGTATTGTACCATAGTGAAAGTGGTTTTCTTTGGCGGGAAGTGTCTTGACTTCGTCAATCGATCCACAATGACCCTGCTGCATTTGATCCCTTAGTCGAGATCGGTAATCCTACCACGAAATCCATGGCAACATTTTCCCACTTCGGCCGGGTATCGGAAGCGGTTCAAGCAATCCAGCGGGCCTCTGGTGCTCAGCTTTCACCTGTTGACAGGTAAGGCACTCATGAACCATCTTGATTATGTCTCTCTTCATGCCCGCCACCAATATAATAGCTGCATATCTTTATACATCTTACGTCTTTGTAAAGGTGAAGCCGTCTGAGTAGTGTGGAGCTTCCATCATGAATTCTCTCTCGGAAGATCCTTCTTTAGGCACCCATATGCGGCCCTTATCATCTTATCATCACCACCGAGTAGATGGTGCCACCCTTTGCTTCATCTCTGTGTTTCCATTCCATTAACTGTTGATCCGATGCTTGTTCTGCCCGAATTTGATTCCGTAAATCCGATTTAACCGTCAGTGCCGCCAATCTAGCCTGCTCACCTGGTGCTATCACTTCCACCCGCAGCTGTTGGAATTCCGATATCAACCTTTGCTGGGTAGTCAATCGCGATAATACGCCAACTTGCGACTCAGCGCATCCGCCACCACATTTGCCTTACCCGGGTGATAGTTAATATTGCAATCATAATCCTTTACCAACTCCAACCATCGTCTCTGCCGCATATTCAATTCCTTCTGAGAAAAGAGATATTTCAAGCTTTTATGATCGGTGTAGATCTCACAACGTTCTCCGTAAAGATAGTGTCGCCAAATCTTCAAAGCAAATATAGCTACGATTCGGATCATGTGTAGGATAATTCTGCTCATGCACCTTCAACTGGCGGGATGCATAGGCGATGACCCTCCCATTCTGCATCAGCACAGCCCCTAGCCTGGTGTTGGAGGCATCAGTGTACACCACAAACTGCCCAGAATTATCTGGAACCGCAAGCACCGGTGCCATCGTCAACCTTTCCTTTAACTCCATAAAACTCCTCTCACACCGAGCAGTCCATTCATACCTCACCCCCTTTTTGGTCAATGAAGTCAGGGGTAGCGCAATGCGTGAAAATTTTTTAATGAATCTGCGATAGTACCCAGCTAGTCCCAAGAAGCTCCGAATTTCTGTAACATTTCTTGGGGTAGCCCAACTCTGGATTGCCTCCACTTTGACTGGATCCACCTCTATTCCCTTCTCTGAGACTATGTGCCCTAGGAATGATATCTGCCTCAACCAAAAATCGCATTTGCTGAACTTAGCGTATAACCGCTTATCCTTCAAAGTCTGCAGCACCAGTGTCAGATGTTGTCGGTGTTCTTCCCGACTTCGGGAGTAAATCAGTATATCATCAATAAAGACAATCACAAACTGATCCAAGTATGGCTGGAAGATCCGGTTCATCAAATCCATAAAGGCTGCGGGGGCATTAGTAAGCCCAAACTAAGAAACTCGTAATGGCCATATCGAGTTCTGAACACAGTTTTATGAACATCTTCTCCTTTAACCCGCAGTTGATGGTACCCCGACCTCAAATCAATCTTTGAGAATACGGTTGCTCCCTGTAGTTGATCAAACATATCATCGATTCTAGGCAACGGTACTTATTCTTAAGTAACCGGTTCAACTCTCTAGTCAATGCGACGCATCGACCCCGTCCTTCTTACGGACGAACAACCAAGCGCTCCCCATGGTGACACCTTTGGGTCGGATGAAACCCTTATCCAATAGTTCTTGTAGCGCTCCTTGGTTCCTTCATTTGATGAGGTGCGGTGATGCGGTGCTTTAGACACAGGGGTGGTTCCCGATAGTAGTTCTATCCCAAACTCGACTTCCCTGACAGGGGGTAAACCTGCAATGTCCTCCGGAAACACCTCGGGAAAATTTCGAACTACCTCTACTTCCTCCAGATTCGGTCTATGGGCCTCCGCACTACTCATTATGTTGACTAGAAATCCGTTACACCCCTTACTCAACATTTTCTGAGCTTTACATGCGGACACAATATGAGGAAGCCCCAGAGTGGAGGTTGCATTGAAGATGAAAAATTCATCATTTTGTAGTTTTAGTTTAACCGTCCTTTGTCTACAGTCAATAATTGCCTCGTACCGGGTCAGCCAATCCATACCTAGAATCACATCGAAGTCCACCATTTCCAACACAATAAGGTCGGCGTACACTGTAGAGTTCTGCATCTTCATCGGACAGTTCCTCACTATTCTATTACTGGCCAGTTCCTCCCCAGAAGGCAAGGACACGCGATAGCCGGTAGCCATCCAATCACATGAAATTTCCAGTCTTGCAACATAAGCCACGGATATGAAAGAGTGTGTAGCTCCAGAATCAATTAAGGCATGAGCGGGTAGATTGACAATAGAAATTCTACCTGTGATAATGGTCGAATCTGGATCCACCTGCTCCTGTGTCATGGCATACACCCTTCCTCTGGTTGGCTCTGTGAGTTGCGGGCAGTTCATAGCAAAATGCCCCGACTTCTTACACTTGTAGCACACGTCTGTACCCACTAAGCATTGACCTGCATGAGCCTTCTCACACTTGGGACACTGAATTTTTCTTTCGCCCTTAGAAATAGTATGAGTCGTGGGGTTCCTGGGGTCGTTGTCGTGGCTGCGTCTGTAGCTGTGGCTGCTTGCCTCGAAACTGGGCAGGCGCAAACTTCTTCTGACTCGATGCCTGAGGTTCCCTTCCCTGGTAACTCGGTCTCTTGTTCTGTACCTCCCTTATCATGTCATTCCTGTCCCTCTCTGACATCAGAGCCTGATCCACAGCCTCCCTGAAGGTGGTAACTCGGCTCACTCTGACATCATGTCGAATCGCTGCCCTCAGTCCCTCAGTAAAATGTTTCAGCTCCTCTACTGGTTGACTTGCAATCATAGGTACAAAATACCGCCCCTTCTCGAATTCTCTGACATACTCAGCCACTGTCCGGTCCCCTTGGCGAAGCTCTAGGAATTCCCTAGCCATTCGAGTTCTGGTGTCAGCAGTGAAATATTTACCATAGAATACCTCTTTGAATTCAGCCCAAGTAATCAGAGGTTCATCACGCTGCGCGTGCCCCCTCCCACCATATCCGAGCATCGCCGCGCAACATGAATATGGCGCATCTCACCTTGTCGGCATCCATAAGATGCATGAAATCGTATATCGTCTCCAATGATCGAATCCATCCTTCTGCAGCGATAGGATCTGTACTTCCCTTAAACTCCGTCGGACCAAGATCCTTGAACTGCTTGTACACCGGATTCACACTGGCTGTAGGCCCACTGTGCGCATTTCCTTGCTCCCTGGCTCTCAACAGCTGTTGGATCTGTTCTCCCTGAATCCGACTCTGTTCCTGCATGATTGCGGCAAGCTCAGCGAGAAACTGACTACTCTGCCCAGCTTCCCCATTGTTCCTTCGACCCGCCATACCTCTGACGCAATGCCATTATCTCGGTTTGTACATAACCTCAAACATGATTACATTAAAATTACTACTTGAAAAGTAAGTATAAAACCTACAACTGCGGGGATGAATGTATCCGAGTCCTTGATGAGATGGCGTGCCAACACTATCCTTTGGGATCGTGATCTAATACCAACTGAAAGGACCCAACCTGATACCTAAATATGGACTCTTAGTCCATCCGCTCATAATAGCATAAACCACATACACATGATTGAAAATCCTCTTTATTTTATTCAATCAAGTAAGAGTCTCGATATGACCTTTACACTCAAGACCTCATCAAGTATATCATCCCTTTCCACCCTACTCACTCAGCATACCCAAAGAATCGTTAACGCCCTGACAGGTGTGGCTCGCGCTCATCATCATCTCCTCGGTTACATCACCCCAGCGTCTCCCAACTCTGCTTGAGAACTCAATTCTCTACCTGTAAATATTTAGTGACATCATGAGTTCACAGCCCAGTAAGTAAATCAAGGGTAAATACACGACGTAGAGAGGGAAAAAGAAATCAAACATAAATCGTAAAGTTATATATATATATGTATATCTAGCATGCAACTCCAGCCTAGCATTAATAACTCATAATAAGTCATGCAAATATTACACCATGGCAGTGTAACCAATTCTTAAACAAAAGGGGACATGTAAATATAACAAGCAGTAACCCCATTCATGCTTTTCTATCATGCTAACTGTAGATAACATAAGTCTTCGTGGTACCTCACATTTATTGCATTTTTAAATGCGGAGCCAGTCAAAAACCTTATTTTCTTGTGCAATCCTGAGGTACCTCTAGAAAGAACTAAGGGAATCACCATCATCATCAACAATCTGTCAATTTGGGTGGGCCCTTCCCAGAGCTCATCCTGGGAAGCCCAACCCGTCCAGGCACCACTAATACTCATGTACATACAATTAGCTAGATAAAGAAAGTCTGTCATTTCTTGTCATAGTCAATCATATCTGTCACTTCATATACAGTTGAACATTTCAAGCTAGCATTTAACTCAGAATGTAGATGGATGATATCACAAAACATTATGAAGTAGCATCTACTTTAGGTACAGATGGATAATCATACATATATATATATATTTATATGTATATATAGCATCTAACCTCATACACAGGTAGATGGTAATTACACACATTTACATATAGCATCTACACTCATATACAGATAGATGGTAATGACACCCATTTACTTATAGCATCTAACCCCATACTGTAGATGTTAGTTATAACTGATTCACATAGCAAATAGGCATTTGAAAGATTTGATGAACAATAAACTAAAATGATAACATGGCACATCATGGATGATCATAAATATCTATACATAGCATCTAACATCATACACAGGAAGTTGGTAATTACCCACATTTACATATAGCATCTACATACAGATAGATGGTAATGACACCCATTTACTTATAGCATCTAACCTCATACACAGGTAGATGTTAGTTATAACTGATTCACATAGCAGATAGGCATTTGAAAGATTTGATGAACAACAAACTAAAATGATAACATGGCACATCATGGATGATCATAAATATCTATACATAGCAACTACAACATAAAGAAAAATCTTCCGATCCGTTAACTAAGCATGTAGAGGGAATAAGAACATAACAGAATTACTCTACTAACATTGAAGTCTCATCAATAATCCAGAAATCTCAACTTTCCATGGCTCCATCATTTTATACTAACAATTAGCTCCTACCTAAAACGATTTCATCGTTATATCCCTCGGTAAAGCTAAGAGAATTTTCCAGGAACCCTAAATCAGCCCCTCCGAGACCCTTAACTGGAGTTGACCTATATCATAGCTGCAACCGGACTACACCCTCTTCCTATCTCTGCAAAAGATCCAACCGAATCGTCCAATCCCATACGCCATTCACCACCGCAGAACCTATCTGTGCCGGAACCCAATCCAACCCGATGGCAACCTTCATCCAGGTTCTACCGTCCCCTCTGTCCCTAAACCCACCCGGAAATTCCTAATCACACTAAGCAGTCCCTCCCTGCAAACTCCCAGCGACAACCCACGCATCCAGCATAAACGTCCGATCGCAACCCCCCCATCTCAAGCTCAAACAAAACCTAAAATCCCCTATTCAAACACCATGTGATCAGCCCTCTAGAATCGATCTACAACCCTGACCACACCCTTCGATTTATCCCTGAAAACGTCCAGCGTCACCTCAAGAACTTACCGGAAATCCCGAGCTCAGTTACACCCGTTTAAATGCCCAAAACAAGCTGCCTTCACCCCGAAATCCGATCGGAAACCCCAATCTCACGTGCAAACAAACACCACCGATTAAACCCCTTAAAACCGCTCTTCATCCCTCCATCGCCCTTCATTTTCCAGAGATTTACTTACCGTACAGCCGAGGGAGGAGGATCGGGTGGCCGCCGGCAGCTTTGTGACGATCTTCGGCGGAAGAAATCGCCGAGAAACGCTTATCCGGGAGCTGGCGGCGAGGGCGACGAAGGATGTAGCGCACGGAAGCAGAGGGAAAGAATGGGATCGGCCGTGTGGCTTATAAACGCTGTTTCTTTAGGGTTAAGCCAACTCGAATTAAGTCCAAGCTAGCCCCAATTTAACCTAAGTCTAACCTCAATTAATCCAAACACCCCTTCAAGCCCAAATCTTTCCCCGTAACGATCATATGAACTTCGTTTGAATTCAAACTTCCCAGTCCGACTATACCTACCCGTTTATTTCTGTTATTGTTATATATATATATATATATATATAGATATTTTATTTATTTATTTATTTATTTATTTTTTCCGAGACTTGACACTTGGTTTTCTAGCTCTAATCTTTCCAAATTAGATTTTTCATATGTCCTTTGGGAATTGTTCTTCCTAGGCATGTGTCTAGTCCATTTAGGATTCAAACCTAGGTGGTCTTCAATTTTTCTAATAGATTCCCTAGGTAAGGTTTTTTTAGGGACATTAGTCCCAAATTTCTCCTTATTGTTAAAATGGACACTTTTTGCACTTAGACAATAAAATCTATTATTTCTACTAGCATACTTTTCATGATGAATTGCAAGAGAATTAAAAACATGCTTTTTGACCTTTAAACTAGAAGGTGCAGTATTGAAATATACCTTAGGGTTAGCCTTAGCTCCCCCTACTTGTGATGCTCCTTCCCTTCTCTTAGGGCATTGACTCCTATAGTGTTCCGGTTGTTGGCATTTGAAGCACACCATGTGTTCCTTGCTTTTCTTGGTGGGGACACCGGCATCCTTGACTTTTTCGTTGACTTTTGGTGTCGGAGGAGCTCTTTTTACTCTTTTCAGGCACTTACTCTTGTAATGCCGGGATTCCCTACACTCAAAGAAAATTATATTATTTTTATTTAAAACCGACATGCTTGAGTTACCTAGGGTGGTGGTAGGTGCCGGAGTTTGAGCTTCTTCATCTTGATCGGATGTGGAAGGCTCTTCTTGATGATGCTCCAGAGTGGAAATTCTCTCCTCCCCCTCAATCCTAGAGGTGGAGGCTTCTTCTACTTCTTCCACCTCCTCTTCCATCGATCCGGAAGTCGATTCTCTATCAACCTCTGAATCCTCACTTTCTTGTGAGGATGATGAAGCTTCTTCTTTGGGCTATCTCTCTACTTGAGCCAAGGATGGTTCTTCATGGAGCTTAGCCAATTTTTCCCGTAGCTCCTTGGCATCTAGACATTCACCTAACCAAGACATAATATCATTAGGCAATGAATTTAATATCAATTGCATAACCTTATCATTTCTCTCGAAGGCTTGGACTTGCTCTTCGGTCCATCTCTTCTTCTTGAGGTATCCACGTTTTGGACCTCTTGGAAATTCAAAACCATTTGCTAGGATCATCGAATCTTCGAAGTCCATCATGACGAAGTTCTCCATCCATGTCTTCCATTGCTCGAACCCTTTTTGTCCATAGAAGGCGTATAGAATTGGGGTGTTGATATCCCACCCAGCTTTTTCTTCAAACTCCATCTTCTTCCTCTTCACCCTCTAGAGGTTTTTCTCCCGGCGGTTAGTCCGTAGAAGAGCCCCGGGCTCTGATACCAATTGTTAGGGACGTTGCGCCCACTAGAGGGGGTGAATAGCGCGCTGGCTTGTCGATGGATTACGATCGTGTCGTCTCTACAACACTTGTTAACGCAGCAGAATATATAATAACAAAAGTAAATACAACACAAGCAAAAGAGACAACACAATATAACGTGGTTCGGAACCGAATGGTTCCTACTCTATGGATTGGGCTCGTAAGAGCCCTAGCGATGAAAATCACACACCACTACTAAGTAAACTCCTTCTCGGAACAATACGGAGGTGGAGAAACCTCGTACAAATGATTACACTAATTAATACAACAAATACAAGCAAATACAAGTATGAAATTAAATACAAGTAAAGAAAAACACTTTACAAGAGAACTTGAGCGCTTGCTTTTGGTTGCTTGAAGAGTAGCCTTGGAGACTCTGAATTACACTAGCAATTCGCCCCAAAAGCTCCCAAAGAACCATGGTGAATCCTCCTTCCACGAGCTCCCTTTATAGCTGCTCCTTGGGATGGATTTCACCTATCAGTCGACTGGTCGGGTGTTGGACTATCCGAGCAACAAAAATCGCTTTTTGTGTTGCGAAAACCCTGGAAGTCGGCCATGGATCCGTGCGAAGGTAAATAAAACTACATGTACGTGTTTAAAATCTTTAGATCTACTCTAAATCTACATGTTAAGAGTTTACCCTCGATGCAACGCCCTTCGCTTATCCCGCTCGTCCAAACGGCTTGCCGGAACTCGAGAGTGTCAAGTGTACACTCCTCTATTGGTATCCACACAAGCAATAGGTGGAGAAAAGCAACCTAGAGTGTTCTAGCACCCCTTGGAGGCTCACGGCAAGATGAGGAAGATTAGGGAGAGAGCTTGAGGGAAGAGAGGAGGAAGAAGATGAAGTTACACAACATAACTTCACACTTTCATAACCCACTATAAGGGGGTTACATGCATGCATGTAACTCCAAGAGACAATGGCTCTTGGTCTCCCTCATGAGGTGGCACCCCATGATGAGTCCATGATGATGTGGAACATCATCATTGGTCGAACCCCATGTCAAGTTACCATGACATGAAAATTGGTCAAGTCAAAATTGACCATTCATCTTCCCTCTCAAGTCAAGTCAAACTTGACCTCTTATCTCCCATGGTTGATCAAATCCAGCCATTTGATTCAAGTCAATTTGATTTAATGAATCTCTCTTCATTATTTTAAAATGACTTAATGAATCAAATCTTAATTAGACTCATTCAACACTTGAATTAAATTGAGTCTAACTCAATTAGTCTAATTTAGATTTCCCTTAATTCAATTTGGTTCATCCCATGAACCTAATCCTCATGGTTCATCATATGAACCTAATCTCCATCTAATTTCCCTTTGTGTGTGACCCTATAGGTTCTTGTAACCTTGGCAATGCTCCTAAACCGATTTAAGAACATAAGCAATGAGCAATATCTAGCAACACATCATTGCTACCCAAGTTACAATAATGTGGAGATCCAACATCACATTTGTGACTACTAATTGTGACTCTCACAATATGTGACAAAACCCCTCTATCCTTGACATTTAAATTGACCAATTGAGGCATAGACTGTCATCCTCGGTACAATCTCTATCTTGAACTCCAAGTAGACTCGCTCTAATCAAATGAGCTCAATATCTCATATTGACTCATTTGGGCATGGTCATGCACTTCGTGGTCTCACTCTATCAAGAATAACGATGTCACTCCCGTCATATAGAAGGGATAGATCCAATCTACATCACTCACATCCCTCCGCATAATTTGTTACATACCCAATAATTGCCTTTATAGTCCACCCATTTACGGGTGACGTTTGACGAAGCCAAAGTATGCAACTTCTTCTGTAGGAAACTATGGTGACTTCAGGTCCAAGGACTAATAGTCACATGAGAAAGTATATAACACTCATATAACAATCCATGATATTTTCTCATGGTGGGTCATTCAGTATACATTCTCTAATGCATACCCATGTGTCAACTTGATATCACATAACCATGACTTGTGAGATCAAGTCATCGAGTTGACCTACATGCTAGTCTCTTCACATTAACAATGCCCCTGAATGTTAATACTTGACTAGGAATGATTAAGAGTAGTGTTCTCTATATCATCTCATTATCGATTCAACCAATCGATTGATATAGATAAGAACCTTCTACTCAAGGACGTTATTATACTTAGTTATTTGGCACCAATATAAGTAAGTATAATAACCATGCCTTTATAAATAAGAATATGATACAACAAGTTCATACAATAATCATCACATGATTGGCTCTAGGACTTTCACTAACAATCTCCCACTAGCACTAGCGTCAATCACTGTAGTATCTAATACCCAATGACCTAGTGTGACCATCATGCTTTTTCTGTGCCAAAGCCTTGGTCAGGGGATCTGTGACGTTAGCCTCTATGGGTACTCTGCAAATCTTCACATCTCCTCTATTGATAATCTCTCGAATGAGATGGAAGCGTCGTAGTATGTGTTTGGTCTGCTGGTGTGAGCGAGGTTCCTTAGCCTGTGCAATTGCTCCATTGTTGTCACAATAGAGATCTATACGATATGCTATGCTAGGAACCACCCCAAGCTCAGTAATGAACTTGCGGATCTAAACTACCTCCTTTGCTGCCTCTGATGCAGCAATATACTCGGCCTCTGTTGTAGAATTAGCAACCGTGTCTTGCTTCAAACTCTTCCAGGCTCACAGTGCCACCATTCAAACAAAACACGAATCCTGACTATGATCGATAATCATCCTGGTCAGTTTGGAAGCTGGCATTGCTGTAACCCTTTACAGCTAGCTCCTCATCGCCTCCAAATATCAAGAAATATTCTTTAGTCCTTCTCAAGTACTTAATAATATTCTTGATTGCTATCCAGTGATGCTCACCTGGATCTGACTGGTATCTACTCGTCATGCTCAAAGCATACGAGACATCAGGACGAGTACATAGTATGACGTACATGATAGATCCTATGGCTGATGCATAAGGGATCTTATCCATGCAGTCTCTCTCCTCTCTAGAAGAGGGACTTTGAGTCTTCGAAAGACTCACACCATGTGACATGGGTAGAAGTCCCTTCTTGAAATTCTACATGGCAAACCATAGTAATACCGTATCAATATATGTACTCTAACTTAGGCAAAGCAATCTCTTAGATCTATCTCTATAGATCTTGATTTCCTAGAATACAGGCTGCTTCACCTAATTCCTTTATTGAGAAGCACGTCCCCAGCCAAGTCTTCACAAACTGTAGTGAAGGGATGTCATTCCCAATGTGTAGTATGTCATCCACATACAATACAAGGAAGATAATTGTGTTTCCATTAACCCTCTTGTAGACACAGGGTTCATCTTCATTCTTGATGAAACTAAATTATTTGATTACATCATCGAATCGAAGATTCCAGCTTCGAGAAGCTTGCTTTAGCCCATAAATGGACCTTTGCATCTTGCATACTTTCCCAGTATGCTGTGGATCTACAAAACCCTCAGGCTGTGTCATGTAAAAATCCTCGAGCAAGTTTCCATTCAGAAATACGGTTTTGACATCCATCTGCCAGATCTCATAATCGTGGTATGCTGCAATAACAAGCTTGATTCGAATGGACTTAAACATCGCCACTGGAGAAAAGGTTTCATCATAGTCAATACCATGAATTTGCTTGAAACCTTTAGCCACCAATCGGCCCTTATAGGTATGTGTAAGTCCATCCATGTCAGTCTTTCTCTTAAAGATCCACTTACACCCAATGGGTTTAACGCCTTCAGGTGGATCAAACAAAGTCCATACTTGGTTGGTGTACATGGATTCCATCTCGGATCTCATGGCCTCTAGCTATTTCTCAGAATCTGGGCTCATCACAGCTTCCTGATAGGAGGTAGGCTCATTCTCAATGAGCATAACATCATCATGGTCAGACAAGAGAAATGAGTATCTCTCAGGCTGACAACGTACCCTATCAGACATGCGAAGAGGTAGGTCTACCTGAACAGGTTGTTGTTCCATAACTCTTTGTGCAACAATCTCATCACCCACAACACTTTGTGGTTCCTGTTCAACCTCTATCAAGGTCTCAGTGCTATGGTCCTTATCTTGAATTTCTTTAAGATCGAATGTACTCCCACTAGTTTTTCTAGAAACAAAGTCCCTTTCTAGAAATACCCAAGTCTTTGTCACAAACACTTTGCACTGACTGGGAATGTAGAAGTAATATCCCTTCGTTTCCTTGGGATATCTAACAAAATAGCACTTATCGGATTTGGGTCCCAGTTTGTCTGAGACTTGACGTCGAACGTAAGCCTCACAACCCCAAATCCTCATGAAAGACATCTTGGGAGTTCTCCCTTTCCATATCGTATATGGTGTCTTTATCACATCCTTAGATGGTACACGGTTAATTGTGAAGGTTGTTGTGTCTAGAGCATATCCCCAAAAGGATATAGGAAGATCTGTGTGACTCATCATAGATCGTACCATATCTAATAGAGTATGATTCCTCCTTTCGGATACACCATTTCACTGTGGTGTTCCAGGAGGAGTGAGTTGGAATAGAATCTCACACTCAGCTAGATAGTCACAAAACTCATGGCTAAGGTATTCACCACCTCGATCTGATCGAAGTATCTTAATACTCTTGCCAAATTGGTTTTATACTTCATTCTTGAATTCTTTGAACTTTTCAAAGGATTCCGACTTATGTGTCATTAGATACACCTAACCATATATACTGAAGTCATCAGTAAATGTAATGAAATACTTGTAACCACATCTAGCAGCAATATTGAAAGGGTCACATACATCACTATGTATAAGTCCTAACAAGTCTGTTGCTCTCTCGCTGTGTCCATTAAAGGGAGTCATGGTCATCTTGCCTAGAAGGCAAGACTCGCATGTCTCATATGATCAAAATCAAATGAGTCCAGCAGCCCATCCTTATGGAGCTGGGATAAGCGACTCTCATTTATGTGACCTAAGCGACAATGCCAGAGATAGATTTAGTTCAACTCATTTGACTTGAACCTTTTGGTACTTATGTTATAGATGGGGCTCTCTAAGTCTAGAATGTATAGTGCGTTCATTAGAGGTGCACTACAATAGAACATATCATTTAAATAAACTGAACAACATTTGTTCTTTCTTCTAAATGAAAAGCCTTTCTTGTCCAAACAAGAAATTGAAATTATGTTCTTAGTTAAAGCAGGCACATAACAACATTCATCTAGTTCTAGTACAAGCCCAAAGGGCAAAGATAGATCATAAGTTCTTACAGCAACAGCAGCAACCCTTGCTCTATTACCTACTCGTAGGTCCACCTCGCTCTTCGTCAATGCCCTACTATTTCTCAGCGCCTACACATTTGTACAAATGTGAGATGCACATCCGGTATCTAATACCCATGATGTAGAAATAGATAGATTGACTTCTATGACGTATATACCTGAAGTAGAATTCTCACTTCTCTTATTCTTAAGATCTTCTAGGTATGCTTTGTAGTTACACTTCCAGTGTCTAGCTTCCTTACAGTGGAAGCAAGTCCCTTCCTTGGCTACCCCTCCTTTCGGTTTTAGTGTCTTGCCTTTGCCCTTGACTTGGGACTTTCCCTTACCTTTAGGCTTTCCCTTGCCTTTCTTATTTTGCACCATCAAAATGAAGTCAGGTTTTCCCTTCTAAAGGTTGAGCTCAACAGTTCTCAACATGCTGAGCATCTCAAACAGTGGCTTATCAATTTCATTTATGTTGTATTTCATGTCAAATTGATTGTAGCTTTGTGGCAAAGATTGCAAGATCAAGTCGGTGGCCAGCTCTTGGCAAAGTGGGAATCCCAACCTCTATAGGTTATCTATGTACCCAATCATCTTGAGTACATATGGACCTACGGGAGTCCCATCTTGCATCTTGGACTAAAACAGTGCCTTAGCGATCTCATATCTCTCGTGCCTTGCTTGTCCTTGATATAGTAGACGAAGATGTTCAACCATATCAAAAGCATTCATGAACTCGTGTTGCTTCTGAAGCTCAGAGTTCATGGTCACGAGCATGAGGCATGACACATCTAATGCATCATCTTGATGCTTCTTGTAAGCATCTCGGTCAGTTCACGAGGCAGTGGCAGAAGATGCCTCCAGAATGGGCTGCTCCAGGACGTACAATTTTCTTTCTTGGGTGAGAACGATTCTTAGATTCCTGTACTAGTCCAGGAAATTTACTTCATTGAGCTTCTCCTTCTCAAGGATAGAACGCAGGGAGAGAGTGTTCATGTTTGTCGACATTGTAATCTACAACATACACAATGCAGAAAATTAATATCATATTCCATTTATCATTTAATTAGGCCTTTAATCAAATGATGCTCCCACTGAATTATAGGACTTTTGTAGAATTGAGTCATGGATGTGGTCAAACCACATTACTAGATTCATACAAACTAACTATAATTCTCGCGGGACAAGATCCACATCATACTATGCCTTGAGTTAGCTTTGGCTAAATCACCCAAGACTTAGTATGATCGGTAGGTAACAAATTACCAATTACATCTCTATGCAACTCTTATTATAGGATAAAGATCCACATTTACAAAATACCTTGAGTTAGCTTTGGCTAAATCACCCAAGATTTAGTGTAAATGCGATATTATCCTATCTTTCCAATGGTTGGAATATGCCTATAGTTTTACTTGATCCAATTGAGTTAACTAGTTTTACTCAATCTAATTGAGCTTATTCTCACCCAAGCCGTGATAGGCGGGACCAAGATTGTCCCTCTGCACCCTACCAAGATAATATGTGTTTCTTTGCTGTGGCAGATTCAACAACAACAAATGATCGAGGTAGTGATGGGTATCAAAAATTGGTAGGCATTTTCGAGTTGATTCAATTAAGATCTAATCTAATCATAAATGTGTATCATATATGCATTAATGCCTTTATTACCCTACACTAGCATGCATCACATAGATACAAGAAAAATATACTAGCATGCATCATATACACAGAAGCAAAATATCCTAGCATGCATCATATACATACAAGTAAAATTTACTAGCATGCATCACATACATACAAGCAAAAACAAATATATATATATATATATATATATATATATATATATATATAGATATATATAAATTGTGATGAGGTCATGGCCCTACTATGATCTTCTCAAGCCAATGAGAAGATCGGAGGTCAACCTAGGATTAGCGGCTTCTCCAAGCGCCTCCTTTGACCACCATGTGTCGTCGGCACCCTTCTCGTAACTCCGTCCACTAGTGGACCTTCCACCGTTCCATTTTTTGTACATTAAAATCATGAAAATCGAGTTACATTCGAGTCTAAAACTATTTACAACTGGAATTTTAAAAGAAGAGGCACGATGCGTAGGTCGCAAACCCTATACAACATGCATAACCACAAAAACGGCGTGCAAGCCGTATTATGAATTACAACACATTAATCCAATCACATTGGGGTTCTTGGGCCATGACCATCACAATATTATACATAATTATAAATTATGTATTTTACAGAAATTTCTATAATTTTTTCTATTTTTTCAATTTTATGAGTCACATCTCCGTAACGGTCCCACTAAGCGATTTCCGGGCGCGATCGTGGGACAATGCCCCTTTCGGGGTTAGGGGCAGTGCCCCTACTCGCAAAATGAACTTTGAAAGTGTCCCATCTTGATCTTACAGTGACTTAAGTCTCTGTCCCAAAAACCTAAAGCAAGAATTGGCCATTTCGGAGAGTTTTTCTCGGTGGTTGAAGCCTACAAGTGTCTCTACACTTGTTGCTTCGACTCTTCGAGAAAAATACCCAAAAAATCTATAAAAATAGGAAATTTATAGAAACTTACAGATCTATAATTTTTATATCTAATACAAAAACTACAAAACTAAAACACATACATGCTTCGTACGTGGCTCTGATACCACTGTTGGACTATCCGAGCCGTAAAAACTACTTTTTGCATTGCGGAAACCCCGGAAGTCAGCCACGGATCCGTGCGAAGGTAAATAAAACTATATGTACGTGTTTAAAAACTTTAGATCTACTCTAGATCTACATGTTAAGAGTTTACCCTCGATGCGACACCCTTCGCTTATCCCACTCGTCCAAACGGCTTACCGGAACTCGAGAGTGTCAAGTGTACACTCCTCTATTGGTATTCACACAAGAAATACGTGGAGAAAAGCAACCTAGAGTGTGCTAGCACTCCTTGGAGGCTCACGGCAAGATGAGGAAGATTAGGGAGAGAGTTTGAGGGAAGAGAGTGTTGGTGCAGTGGGCACCTAAGTCGAACCTATGTTTTGATTATAGCAAACGATACAAAGTTAAGCTTATATTGTTATCTCACGAGCTAAATCAAGTGTGCAGAAAAGTCTCAATGCTGGAGCTGAAGGCTAGCGACACCCGGAGGAAGCCTCAGATGGGCGACACTGAGTTACTTCGAGGAGCCGAAGGAATCGAGATGAAGCAAGCGCGATAAGTAAGTATCGAGGTAAGCTCGTGTGTCAAGCATGTAAGTATTTGGTCGTGGTCCTTTCAACTTCCTCTCAAGCCAAGGCGACGATCCAACCCAAGACTTCCCATGGAAGGTCTATGTTGAGATCGGACGGCAAGTGGCCGTCGAATTCACTTGTATTTTGAGCTAAACTCCTTTTTAGTCAAAAATCGTGGCTGCCAGTTCAATAAGCGGATTCAGCCTGGTCAATCAGCCTCAAGCTTTATCACCATTTTTCAAGGAGTTTTGTGCCCATTTGTGATTGGTTGAAGACCCATTCGTTGAGGGGCTTAAAGGCTATAAAAGGAGGGCCAAACCTAGGGTTTTTCATCAATTCAAAAGCTTCCAAGTGCTTCCGATCGCTCCTCCGACTCTCAGACATCCCTACGACGTTCAACCTCCAATCCTTGAAGTCGTCGGTATAATCTTTAATTTTGTATAAGTTGTCTTTATTTTCAAGCTTTAAATCATATCAAGGAGAGAGTGTCCCTCTACCTTGAATCTTTATTGAGTTTTGTATTGCAACTCCTATCTCTATCGAGAAGGAGTTCGTTTAATATTGCCCTCCGTGCGTGGTCAAGGACCATTAGGGCCTTGGAGTAGTAGCGTAGGCTACGAACCAAGTAAAAACCCCTCGTGTTTTTATTTATTTATTGCTATCTTTCCGCGTTTACTCGTGCCAATTGACGATTACGAAAAGTTTTTCTTATCGCTATTCACCCCCTCTAGCGCTCAAATCGATCCAACAATTGGTATCGAGTCGGGTTGCTAAGATTTGGTGAAACCACCAATCTAGCTTTTTTTTACAGATTTATTTTCTTTTAATTCTGTTTATTTCTATTTATTTTGTTTGTTAAATTCTCTCCGCACTACTAATCCAAGACGCGAGTCTTGGTACTTGTTTTTGAGTTTTTGTCTTTGCTAGCTTTTCGGTCTTCGTCTCTTTTTGTCTTTTTGTTTCAATGGCCCATCTCGAGGGTTTTAGCACCGTCCGACCTCCGTTTTATAACGGAGATGACTTCCGTTATTGGAAGGGCGGATGGAATGCTCTCAAAACCCAACTTCGAGATGTGGATCATAATCCAAGCGGGTTTCACACTTCCGACTAATGAAGTGGGTGACTCCTTGGATTATGATCAATGGACCCGTTGCAACAAAGCGACAATCGGCCGGCGCCAAGGCTAACACAAATCCTCCAATGCGGCCTATCCAAGGAGGAGTTAAATCGTCGGCCCCTTCAAAGGATCTTTGGACTAAACTAATCGAGTTACGAAGGATCGGATCAAGCCAAGGTATGTAGCGTGATTTGTTATTCAATAAATTGTACACACTAAAAATGCAGGAACACGAATCAGCGACGCAACTCCACGCCCGTGTCCGAGGACATAAATCAACAACTTACACATAATCGGGCAAGGTCGAAAACCGCGACCTTATAATGTATGTTCTAAACTCTTTTCCGAGGACTACCTTGTGGGCATCCATGGTCGATGCCTACAAGGTCTCCAAGGATCTTTCTAAAATTAGGTTAGATGAACTCTTTTCCGATTTGAATTACATGAACAATCCAACTCCGGAACAGAGAGTATAGCTTTATTTGCGAGGATCAAAGAAGAAGAAAATGCAAGCAAGCCACCACCAACCGAGGAGGAAGGCGAGTCAGAAGAAGAAGTTGACCGGAATTGCAGAACTAATGAACCTGGCTCGAAGAATAGCCAAGGGGACGAGCGAACCACGACTCGACCCAACCAAGGTAAACCTAAAAGTTCTAATATTAGGTGTTATGAGTGTAACGAGGTTTGGACATATCAAGTCCGAGTGCCCAAGCTCAACCACCAAGGACCTAAGCACAAGAAGGCCCTCAGCGACATGGGAAGAAGCGTCATCCGAAGAAGGCGAAGACCACGTCTTCATGGCGAAATCAATTGAGTCGGACCACGGAGACCAAACCGAACTTGAGTCGAGCAGGAGGATGATTCGGACTACGAAGCAACCTTCAAGTCAAGCCACGGATCGCATCCGGTTCAAAGATACCCTTAAGGTGAGTCGTACTTTATTTAATACTTTACATAATACGGTTAGGTTTTTGTCTAGGAAGTTAGCTAAGTCAGGAGTCCAAGGTCGAGACCACTGGTTGAGAAGTTAAACTCCTAAAACACGATGTCTCCCTAAACTCTACGACAAGTCGTGTTCAAGAGAAAGACTAAACTCGGCTTGATAAACTCGAAGATGAGAACTCACTCTTGAAAAGTCCGTCGAAGATCTTAGAATCGTTGGAAAGGTTTACTTTGGGATCCAAAGGACTTGACCTCCTACTTGGATCATAGGTAGTGTACAACAATGGACTGGTTTAGCTCAAACACGACCAATAAGTCGTATATGTCAATCGTAAGTAGACATAAAAATGTGTCCAAGCATGGGTCCCTAAGACCACTTTGATTTCAACTCTAGGATCTAACTCGTCTTTGGGTTCCCAAGGACCAAATCCACTATGTGGATAGACTGAACCGATTCAACCGTCTAGGGGGAGCCAGTACAAAACATGTTTGTGCTTTAACTTAGAAATTGCATGCTTAGTTTTTTTTTTTTGTTGTTTTTTAACTCACTTGGAATACACAAATAACCAACTAAAAAATCCTTCGAAAAGATTGAGCCTCGGGGAGCTCTTTTCAAATAACCAACTAAAATCCTTCGAAAAGATTGAGCCTCGGGGAGCCTCTTTTCAAAAATAACTAGTTAGACTAGGAAATAGTCTTAGGTGAGTCAAGTCATCATTTTCTTGAACATGGCTTTGTCTAAGGAAGTGGTCGATGATCCGATAAAAGAAGGCCCCTGTGCCTCGCCACGACCTGGAAGCCATGATCTTGAAAAGGTAAACTTGACAAGCCTTGGGTTAAATCCAAATCTAACTTGAACCTAAATCCACTTAATCAAACTTAATTGAAAATCATCTCAACATAAAATCACTTAAACCTAAATCCACTTAATAAATTTAATTGGGAGTCATCTCACAAAAAACACATAAGTATAACATGCTTGATCATATAGACTCGGGTGAGATGACCTAGGTTTAACAACTTACAACCAATTTAAAAATAAAAATCTAACATCCAATCCAACCACCTTGTGTGTAGGATCAATGGATGTTGGACAGTGGTTGCTCCCGACACATGACCGGGGATCAACTCAAATTCACAAAGCTTCGATTCAAACGACAAGGATCGGTAGCCTTTGGGAATAACGGCAAGCTCAAAATCATCGGATCAGGTGATATCGAGCTTAACTCGAATTTTGTTATTAAAAATGTATTACTTGTAGAGAATTTTGAATATAACCTGCTTAGCGTAAGCCAATTGTGTGACAATAACTATAAGGTCGTATTTTTAGAAAATGAATGTGTAATTAAAACAAATGAAACAGCTAAAACAATACTCAAAGGAACTAGGACAAATAACATTTATACAATGAACTTAATCAAATCCTCAGCCAAATGTCTTATGACACAGGAAGAGGAATCATGGTTGTGGCACCGACGACTCGGTCACTCGCACCCAAGACTCGTCCACAAGATGAGTCAGAGTGGCTTAGTCAAAGGCTTACCCAACCTCAACAACTTGGTTAATAAACTCTGTAATGCTTGTCAACAAGGAAAACAACCTAGGACACAACACAAGTTAACTAACCAAGAACGAACCTCAAGTGTACTTGAGCTCCTGCATATGGATCTATTCGATTCACATGGAGCCAAGTCACTCAATAAAAGTCAATATTGCTTAGTCATAATTGATGACTACTCCAGGTTTACCTGGGTTAGGTTCATCAAACATAAAAATGATACCCTAGATCAATTAATCAATCTATTCAAATTAATTGAGAATCAAAAAGACCTTAAGGTTAAAAGACTTAGAAGCGATCATGGTGGTGAATTCGAAAATCAAAGGTTCACCGACTTCTGTAACCTAAACGGATACCACCATGAATTCTCTTGCCCTAGGACCCCTCAACAAAATGGCCTAGTGGAGCGGAAAAACCGAACTCTACAAGAAGCCGCTAGGACCATGTTAAACGAATATAACCTACCTGATAGGTTTTAGCGTACAAGTAGCACGGCTTGCTATGTCGAGAATAATAGGATCCTTATGGTAAAGAGGCACCTTAAGACCTCGTATGAGATTTATCACGATAAAATACCTAACATCAAGTACTTTAGGGTATTTGGGTGTAAGGTACATATTCTAAACACTAAGGATTACCTAGGGAAATTTACATCCAAAACCACGACTGGAATATTTCTAGGATACTCGACTACAAGCCGAGCTTATAGAGTATATAACCACGACACCCTTAGAGTCGAGGAGACTATCAATGTAGTATTTGATGAAGGACATGAACCTACAAAACCCCGACAACCCCAATTAGCGAGCCTACTCATACTAGACCTAACTCTGACCCTGAGATCGAGTCTAATCCACATCAACCAACTTCTCTTATCGACCAAGTGACAAGTGATCCGAGTCAAACTAGTGTTCAACCAAGTCACCCCATTGATCAAGCATTAGGTGACACAAACCCAACCCAATCTAGGATTCAGGACTAACCACCCTATCGATCAAGTGATAGGAGATCCTAATCTAGGAGTTCGAACTAGAGCATCCTATAGGAACCTTAGTCAAATTTCCTTAATTTCAAAGATAGAACCCAAATCAATTGAACAAGCTCTTCTTGATCCCGATTGGATTATTGCAATGCAAGAAGAGCTAGCTCAATTTACTAGGAATGAAGTGAGTGAATAAGTACCACCACCTAAAGACAAAACGATAATTGGAACAACGTGGGTGTTTAGAAATAACCTTGATGATAAAGGTGAAGTAGTTAGAAACAATGCTAGGTTAGTCGCCAAAGTGTTTAGTCAAGTCGAACGCTTAGATTACAATGAAACCTATGCCCCAAAGAGCTAGATCGAATCCATTCGAATGTTGCTAGCTTATGCCGCACATCGAGGATTTAAGCTATTTCAAATGGATGTTAAGTCGGCATTCCTAAATGGATACATTAAAGAAGAAGTTTATTTTAGCCAACCCCCCAGATTCGAAAATCTAGATAAACCCGACCATGTTCTAAAACTTAAGAAAGCTCTCTATGGACTTAAACAAGCTCCTCGAGCTTGGTACGAGAGACTTTCAATCCATCTCAAGTCAAAAGGGTTTAACCAAGGCTTAGTTGACCCAACTCTCTTCGTAAAAACCTTAGGTAAAGAAATATTCATAGCTCAAATTTACGTAGACGATATAATTTTTGGAACCTCTAAATCAGCCTTACTAAACGAGTTCGTTTCACTCATGGAAAGTGAGTTTGAAATGAACTTAGTAGGCGAGTTAAGTTTCTTTTTAGGTCTACAAATTAAACAAACTAAGGATGGTATATACCTATATCAACAAAAATACACTAAGGAGTTAATTAAAAGATTTGGAATGCAAGACGCTAAGATAATAAACACCCCAATGGCGATTAATGTTAACATAGGAGAAGACCTAGAAAGTAAGTCCATTGACTTAAAGTACTATAGGGGCGCGATAGGAAGTCTCCTATACTTAACTGCGAGTCGACCCGACATCCTATTCGCAGTAAGTATGTGCGCCAGGTTTCAAACCTGTGCTAAGGAGTCTCACCTAACCCTAGTTAAGCGTATCCTTAGATATCTTAAGGGTACACTTAACGTTGGTATTTGGTACCCTAGATCTACGGAGTTCGAACTAATCGGCTACTCGATTCGGATTATGCCGTAGTAAACTTCGATAGAAAGAGTACAGTGGTTATTGTCAACTACTCGGCTCAAGTCTAGTGAGTTGGTGCGTAGGAAGCAACATTGTGTTGCCTTATCTACCACCGGCCGAATACGCTATGCGATGGGTGAGTGTGTAACTCAGCTTCTTTGGATGAAGCACACTCTCCGAGACTTTAGGTTGGACTTCACCAAAACTAAAATTTTTGTAGACAACATAAGTTCGATAAATCTAACTAAGAACCCTATATGCCATTCAAGAACAAAGCATATAGAGGTAAAACACCATTTCATTCGAGAACATGTAGCCAACGGCTCCATACAACTCGAATATGTCTAACCTAGCAGACATATTTACTAAACCACTACCCGAAGCCGAATTTAGTCTCTTGAGACGAAAATTAGGCATGTGCGTAATAGAATAGGTTTTGCAAATTATATTACTACTATTTCTTACTTTTTCATGAAACTAGCATAGGTCATACCTTAGATATCATGCACCTATAGATTTAAGGAGCCAATACATCTCACAACACATAGGACTAATGTGTTTGTGTACTTAGCCACGTAGATGGGCGTGAGATGTTAGGACCTTACTCTTGGTTCCAGATGTAGAGCTAGTGCATCGCTATGAACCATGGAGTATAATCATACATACTAACCGACTCCGACCAGGACTGGTTGATCCTTCATATCAATCAAGCCAAATATGAGTCGAACATTTCATAGATGAGCTTATTTTCAATATACTATTTTTTTAATAAAAAAATGTGGAACATGCTTGGACTTTAAATTTAGCAATTATTTTGATTTCCACACACCCCTTACTCTTTACTCTTTTGATATACGGCAAAAGGGGAGAAAAAGGCCAAAGTTAAGGGTCAAATTTTTCAAATTTTTGATAACTTAACTCTTACTTCATGTTTAAACCAAAAGTTAACTTTAGGTTTTGAGAACTTATTTAACTTTTGACAAAGGCCAAGTTAAGAGAATTCTTAACTTATTTATGTCGTTAGTGTTTTACTTAAGGGGAGAAAGGGCTTAACTAAAACGCGTTTTACTAAAGCTAATTTTAAAACGCTTTTACTAAAGCTAATTTTAAGTAATGTTAATTACTTAAAGCAACCCTCAAGGAGGAGGATTAAGGTCTTTCTTCAAAGACCCTCGGTCAAGGGGGAGGTTTCCTCAAGGGGGAGTACTTGAAGAAAATCCTTACTACTCCAACTTAATCTTCATTTTTTTTCTCTCATGCACATTATTATTCTTCATGCTTGCTTAACTTTGTATGTGGGTTTGCCATAAATCAAAAAGGGGGAGATTGTTGGTGCAGTGGGCACCTAAGTCGAACCTATGTTTTGATTATAGCAAACGATACAAAGTTAAGCTTATATTGTTATCTCACGAGCTAAATCAAGTGTGCAGAAAAGTCTCAATGCTGGAGCTGAAGGCTAGCGACACCCGGAGGAAGCCACGGTGGTCGGGCGACACTCGAGTTACTTCGGAGGGAGCCGAAGGAATCGAGTGGAAGGCCGGAAGAAAAAGCGACAAGTAAGTATCGAGGTAAGCTCGTGTGTGCAAGCGTAAGTGAGGTCGTGTCCTTTGTACGGGGACGTCCTTAGGCGACGATCCAACCCAAGACTTCCCATGGAAGGTCTATGTTGAGATCGGACGGCAAGTGGTCGTCGAATTCACTTGTATTTTGAGCTAAACTCCTTTTTTAGTCAAAAATCGTGGCTGCCAGTTCAACCGGCCAGTTCAACCGGCGGCAGTTCAACCGGCCAGTTCAACCGGTGGTCAAAAATCAGCCTCGAGGAGTCAAGCTTTATCACCATTTTTCAAGGAGTTTTGTGCCCATTTGTGATTGGTTGAAGACCCATTCGTTGAGGGCTTAAAGGCTATAAAAGGAGGGCCAAACCTAGGGTTTTTCATCAATTCAAAAGCTTCCAAGTGCTTCCGATACGCTCCGACTCTCCGACATCCCTACGACGAAGCGCTGCCGAGACGACGACTAAAGCTTCAACCTCCAATCCTTGAAGTCGTCGGTATAATCTTTAATTTTGTATAAGTTGTCTTTATTTTCAAGCTTTAAATCATATCAAGGAGAGGGGGAGTGTCCCTCTACCTTGAATCTTTATTGAGTTTTTGTATTCGCTTAACTCCTATCTCTATCGAGAAGGAGTTCGTTTAATATTTGCCCTCCGTGCGTGGTCAAGGACCATTAGGGCCTTGGAGTAGTAGGCGTAGGCTACGAACCAAGTAAAAACCCCTCGTGTTTTTATTTATTTATTGCTATCTTTCCGCTGCGTTTACTCGTGCCAATTCGAACGATTACGAAAAGTTTTTTCTTATCGCTATTCACCCCCCCCTCTAGCGCTCAAATCGATCCAACAGAGAGGAGGAAGAAGATGAAGTTACACAACTTAACTTCACACTTTCATAACCCACTATAAGGGGGTTACATGCATGCATGTAACTCCAAGAGCCAATGGCTCTTGGTCTCTCTCATGAGGTGGCACCCCATGATGAGTCCATGATGATGTGGAACATCATCATTGGCCGGATGCCATGCCAAGTCACCATGACATGGCAATTGGTCAAGTCAAAATTGACCATTCATCTTCCCTCTCAAGTCAAGTCAAACTTGACCTCTTATCTCCCATGGTTGATCAAATCCAACCATTTGATGCAAGTCAATTTGATTTAATGAATCTCTATTCATTATTTTAAATTGACTCAATGAATCAAATCTAAATTAGACTCATTCAACACTTGAATAAAATTGAGTCTAACTCAATTAGTCTAATTTGGATTACCCTTAATCCAATTTGGTTCATCCCATGAACCAAATCCTCATGGTTCATCATATGAACCTAATCTCCATCTAATTGCCCTTTGTGTGTGACCCTATATGTTCTTGTAACATTGGCAATGCTCCTAAACCGATTTAGGAACATAAACAATGAGTGGTATCTAGCAACACATCATTGCTACCCAAGTTACAAGAATGTTGAGATCCAACATCACCTTTGTGACTACTAATTGTGACTCTCACAATATGTGACAATGTCCCTCTATCCTTGACATTTAAATTGACCAATTGAGGCATAGACCGTGTCATCCTCGCTACAATCTATATCTTAAACTGCAAGTAGACTCACTCTAATCAAATGAGCTCAATATCTCATATTGACTCATTTGGGCATGGCCATGGACTTCGTGGTCTCACTCTATCAAGAATAACGATGTCACTCCCGTCATATAGGAGGGATAGATCTCATCTACATCACTCACATCCCTCTACTTAATTTGTTACATACCCAGTAATCGCCTTTATAGTCCACCCATTTACGAGTGACGTTTGACGAAGCCAAAGTATGCAACTCCTTATGTAGGGAACAATGGTGACTTCAGGTCCAAGGACTAATAGTCATACTAATAGTCGCATGAGAAAGTATATGACACTCATATAACGACCCATGATACTTTTTCATGGTGGGTCATTCAGTATACATTCTCCAATGCATACCCATGTGTCAACTTGATATCACATATCCATGACTTGTGAGATCAAGTCATCGAGTTGACCTACATGCTAGTCTCTTCGCATTAACACTGTCCCTGAATGTTAATACTTGACTAGGAATGATTAAGAGTAGTGTTCTCTATATCATCTCATTATCGATTCAACCAATCGATTGATATAGATAAGAACCTTCTACTCATGGACGTTATTATACTTAGTTATTTTCCACCAATACAAGTAAGTATAATAACCATGCCTTTATAAATAAGAATATGATACAACAAGTCCATACAACAATCATCACATGATTGGCTCTAGGGCTTTCACTAACATCGGGACCATCAGTCGACTGGTGCCACTGTTGTCGTGAGACAATGGCTAGATCCACGCTGGAAAAATCCAACAGATACACCATCAGTCGACTGATGTCTCAATCAGTCGAGTGGTCGGGCCGATCACTCGACTGGAGAACCTTCTGTGCCCGAGAATCCGGTCATCAGTCGACTTATCACTTTGATCAGTCGACTACTCAGGGCAGCAGTCGACTGACCACCTCTGACAATCGACTGCTAGGGCACTTCCCACAGTCAAACCCTAGTTGACTCCCACCAGTTAACGGACCCATGGTCCCATTCGACTAATACACCTCAAACATGAGGTTTTAACCTTAAACATGAGGTTTTAACCCAAGTATGGTGCCCCCATACTTGCTAGACCACTCGTAGTCTAGACCTAAGCCTTCTAGTCACCTCCATCAGCCTCGCGTCTATCCGATCCCTCCAAGTCATCCATGACTTGTTCATCCATGCGCTAGCCTTCAGGTACTTCCATCGGCTATTGTCATGCTAACGGTGTCTACACTGCCAAGGCACATTAGACTTACGCTGCCAAGACTCCGCTTGGACTTTACGTCGCCAACCTTTGCACTTATGCTGCCAAGACTCCTGCTTAGACTTTACGCTGCTAATATCAAACCCCTTGGACTTTTCAAATGTCAAGACTCAAGCTTGGACTTTCCCTTGCCAACCAATGTTGGACTTTTTCTTGCCAAGATCCATGCTTGGACTTCACATGCCAAGTACTCAAGACTTAGACTTTTCCCATGACAATGGTCAAACCATCGTCAAACATCAAATACTAACATGGGTCGATTGTATTAGGAATCTCCCCAACACATGTCAGACATCTATGTCAAACATCAAAACACTTACTCGAGTTAAACTCGAGTCCGATTAATCGTGACCTAGGCCGATTGCACCAACATAAGGCTCGTCTTGTTGCTAAAGGCTATACTCAGATCTTTGGATTGGAGTATGGGGACACTTTTTCCCCTATTGCCAAGATGTCCTCTATATGCCTACTCATGTCCATTGCGACAATTCTGTAGGGGATCGATGTGGTTAGCCGGCTAGAGGGGGTGAATAGCCCTCTTCGTACGATGATGGAATTTGCTCGTCTACAAAGAATACTAGCGCAATGAAAACAAAACAAGACAAGCAAATAGAAATAAGAATACAAATGCTAACACAAAGTCATAATGTGGTTCACGGCCTCGCCACTAATCCACGACCCGATTCGTCCCCGGTGAATCACTCTGTAACCAATCCACTATTGGTCTCTCCCTTTAGCCAATGCAAGATGGAGGTAAACCCTTACAACTCAAGAATACTCCTTCTCTTACAATAGATGTGAAAGAAACTAGAAGAAGGAGTTTAACACTTGTGGGGCACTTGGATGATAGTTTGGAACTTAAGCTTTAGCCATCCAAAAGCCCACACCCTCTCTTTTTATAGAGAGGGTTGATTTCTTCCCATTGGCCGCTATCAGTCGACTGCTACCTTTGGCAGTCGACTGGCACCGCTACAATGGCCTCCGAACACGTCGGATCCTGACTGTTGTAGTTCAATGGATCTCTTGGCAGTCGACTGATGTAACCATCAGTCCACTGCTGCCTCCGTAGTCGAATGGTCAGTCGGCTACGGGAGATTCTGTGCCCGCGACTTCCTCTGGCAGTCGACTTCCATTCCATGGCAGTCGACTGCTGGGCCTAAACCCATCAGTCGAACACCAGTCGAATCTCATTTGAGTCAGAGCAGTCAACTGTCATTTCATGGCAGTCGACTAATGTCGAAAAATCTCATCCGACACTTACCCAAATGGCCAAGTTTCACCTAAGAGCACTACCCCTTCCCGGGTTACATTCGCTCACTCTCATCCCTTGGAGTCCCTCGCCTTCGAAGTTGTCTTCGTCCGGCCACGTCCCTCAGATGCGCCAAGGGCACGGCTCTGTAGTGCCATCCTTCGCGTCTCACCCTGAAGTCTACTTCCTCCGGCTTCACTCCAAGCTCCTCGTCCGACGGTCCCTCGGATGCTCCAAGCGTACAACTTCTGCAAAGCCTTCCTTCACCGACTCAAAGACCGAGTCATGAGATGTGAAACTCGTCGAGGATCCATGTGTGAATTACTAAGTCCTGCAAGACTCCAACGCACATATCAAATCACAATAACAACCTAACTTAAACCCTTTGCCACACACATCAAAACCATATCACAGGTTGATTACCCTAACAATCTCCCCCTTTTTGATGTGTGGCAATCCGTTTAAGTTAGGTAAAAATATTTGATAAAATATTAAGGAAAGAAAGCATGTAAATAACATGATTAGCAACTCTCCCCCTTAATACATGAAACTCCCCCTAAATACATTCCCCCTTACTTAAACATATATCTTTCTCCCCCTTTGACACTGTCAAAGAGATTAAACAGGGTTTATATGGCATGGCATCAAGTCTAGAGAGAAGAAAAAATCAAAAACACTTAAAAACCTGATAAAATCAGGTTACTGTGCTCGTGCACAAGAGATCAGTCGACTGCTATCAGCATGGCAGTCGACTGGCACAAGGAAATCAGGATTTTTGATTTTCTGGGCGAAATTCAGAAATGCACTATAAATTTTAGAAAATTTGAAAAATAGTGAAATTTGGGGAACACATTTATTTTAGGGTTCTTTATCAACGAAAAATAGTTTTGCATGAAAAATCATTATATTTTCAAGGATTTTCCAAAAATACAAAAGCTTAAAAAAAACTAGGTTTTTGATCATGTTAGTATCAATTTTAACACCTAGTTTTGCTTTCAATTGTTTCAAAACATGAACACATGGATTTTAAAGTAAGAAATTGTTTTGGAAACATATGAAATATCCAACCATGATCTTTGGGCAATATGTCTATGAATTAAACATAATCCTTCCCCATGATTGGTCTATTATTGCTATTTTGACACTTTACATGACCATCTAAATGTCATAGGCATTAGTGGACCATGAGTATCATCCTAACATCTCACCCATGCTATGTTTTCAATCATGGTAGCCTATAGTGAGTGTGAGATGTTCCTAAGTTATTTATATATGCTTAACCAATAATTCATGCAATTCTACACAAGGTTAAGTGTCATCCTAACATACCACATGATCATAACTATACATATGCATTGCTTTCATATTATGATCATGAAACAAATGTATTCATCAATTTATAATCATGCATTAGGTATTACATCATGATAAAAAGTAAAATATCACCTAGAGCATGCTTTGAACCCTAATGCCCATGACTATGTGTCAAATATCAAGATCATAAATCATGATTTCAAACATACATAGCAATTTCATTAACTATCATGATTTGAGCATTATTATTTATTTATGGGCATTTATCATCACCCAACACTTTTGCTAAAAATGTATAGGTCATGAGTATCACATTACACTAAGTGTTGAGCATGATCTAAACTATTTAAGGGTGCATTATCATCACCCAACACTATTTCAAAAATTTGTCCCGCCATCCTAAGTCAACCAAAAATATGATATAGGTGAAATCCTTATGGTTGACTATCCTAGGGTTTTCCTAACCCTTAAGGATGGATTTAGGAACCCAAAATAAATTCTTTCCTATGGGGTTCACTAAAAATTCTTTAGGGATCCATTTTCTAGCAATTGTCTTATTTTTTCTTTGACCTCTAGCAAACAAACATTTATAGGCCTTTTCATTAGTTTTTCCTTTATATCCTAGACCTTTCTTATTAAAACTTGCCCTTTGGCTCCCTATGATCATGTTAAGAGTGTTGGAGCCAATTGTGAATTTTTCTAGGGCCTTAGTTAAATGATCTACCGTTTCCCTTAAAGCCCTATTTTCATCCATACATGCATCACTAACATTAAAAAACATATAATCATGTGAGCATGCATCATTTAGGCTAGAAGAAATATCATCATTAATATTTAAGCATGCTTTTTCTAATTTTTCTTCTAAGTCCTTAATTTGATCTAGCATGCATTTATTTTTCTTCTTTGCCCTAAACAAGTCCTTAGTGAGGCTAGAAATAATTGACATAATTTTCTTAGGGGAAAGATTTGTTACCTCACTTACCAAATCCTCTCCCGATGATGAGGATGTAGAAGCAGCTCCCCCTTCACTTGAGCTCTCCTCACTTGAGCTTGCTTCTTCATTTTCGGAGGAGGAGGAGTCTAGGTCGTCAAATGCCATTAGGGCAAGGTTTGAGTAGACATATTCTTCCTCTTCTTCGGATGAGGATGACGAAGAAGAGGGATCATCCCATGTCCTTGCTTTTAGTGTCTTTGCCTTCTCCTTTTCCTTGGCCTTCTTCTCTTCCTTCTTTTTGCTCCCCTTCTTCTTCTTCTTTTCTTCTTTCTTTCTCTTCTCCTCTTTTCTCTTGTTCAAGAGGGGACAATTATCCCTTATATGTCCCTCTCCTTGGCAATTATAGCAAATCACCTTCCCCCTTGGTCTTCTCCTCCTATCATTAGATTTATTAAATTTAAAATTTTTCAATGCACGCCTTTCCTTCCTTACCATGTAGGCTTCTTCTATGCTATCCATGGAGGAGGAGGAGGATGCTTCACCAGAGGAGGAAGGAGTCTCCATCTTCTTCTTCCCCTTGTTTGCCATCAAGGCTACTCCTCTTGAAGGTTGAAATCTTGGCTCTTCTACTATTCCTTCGAGCCTTGTTTCGTGGAGCTCCATAGTTGAGAAGAACTCCTCCAAGGTGCTCACTTCTAAGTTCTTTGACATGTAGAAGGAGTCCACCATTGAGCTCCATTTTGATGACCGGGGAAAGGCATCAATTGCTTTCATGAGCATGTCCCAGTTCGAAAGTCTTTCTCCTACACTTGTTAGCCCAATTAAAATTTCTTTGAATCTAGAATGTAAGGAGGTTAACTTTTCTCCCTTTTCAAGCTTGATATTTGTTAATTGGGAGCGGAGGAGGTCTCTTCTTGTAAGCTTGGCCTCCGAAGTGCCTTCATGAAGCTTTACTAGCTTCTCCCACATCTCCTTGGCACTTGAGAACTCCCCAATCCGGTTGATCTCTTGTTGGGGGAGCACATTGAAGAGATGGTGCTTGGCCTTTGAATTTGCAAGGTGCTCCTCCCTTTTCTTTTTACTCCACCTTGACTTTTCTATTGGTTCACCCTCTTTGTCCCTAGGCATCTCAAAACCGTTTTCCATTATAAGCATAATATCGAAATTGGTTTCAAAGAATACCTCCATTCTCTTTTTCCAACAAGACAACTCGCCTTCAAATTTTGGTGGGTGAATGTTTGAGTCGGCCATCCTTGATTGTGTTTATTGCGGCAGTTAGTCTGTTGACAAGCATTTTGGCTCTGATACCACTTGTAGGAGATCGATGTGGTTGGCCGGCTAGAGGGGGGTGAATAGCCCTCTTCGTACGATGATGGAATTTGCTCGTCTACAAAGAATATTAGCGCAACGGAAACAAAACAAGACAAGCAAATAGAAATAAGAATACAAACGCTAACACAAAGTCGTAACGTGGTTCATGGCCTCGCCGCTAATCCACGACCCGATTCGTCGCCAGTGAATCACTCCACAACCAATCCACTATTGGTCTGTCCCTTTAGCCAATGCAAGGTGGAGGAAAACCCTTACAACTCAAGAATACATTTTCTCTTACAATAGATGTGAAAGAAACTAGAAGGAGTTTAACACTTGTGGAGCACTTGGATGATAGTTTGGAACTTAAGTATTAGCCATCCAAAAGCCCACACCCTCTCTTTTTATAGAGAGGGTTGATTTCTTCCCGTTGGCCGCTATCAGTCGACTGCTACCTTTGGCAGTCGACTGGTGCCGCTACAACGGCCTCCGAACACGTCGGATCCCGACTGTTGTAGTCCAACGGATCCCTTGGCAGTCGACTAATGTAACCATCAGTCGACTGCTGCCTCCGTAGTCGACTGGTCAGTCGACTACGGGAGGTTTTGTGCCCGCGACTTTCTCTGGCAGTCGACTGTTGGACCTAAACCCATCATTCAAACACCAGTCGAATCCAGTTCGACTCAGAGCAGTCGACTGTCATTTCATGGCAGTCGACTGATGTCGGGAAATCTCATTTGACACTTAGCCAAATGGCCAAGTTTCACCTAAGAACACTACCCCTTCCCGGGTTACATTCGCTCACTCTCATCCCTTGGAGTCCCTCACCTTCGAAGTTATCTTCGTCCGGCCATGTCTCTCGGATGCACCAAGCGCACAGCTCTGCAGTGCCATCCTTCGTGTCTCGCCCTGAAGTCTACTTCCTCCGGCTTCACTTCAAGCTCCTCGTCCGGTGGTCCCTCGGATGCTCCAAGCGCACGGCTTCCGCAAAGCCATCCTTCACCGACTCAAAGACCGAGTCATGAGACGTGAAACTCGCCAAGGTTCCATGTGCAAATTACTAAGTTCTGCAAGACTCCAACGCACATATCAAATCACAATAACAACCTAACTTAAACCCTTAGCCACACACATCAAAACCATATCACGGGTTGATTTCCCTAACAAATTCAACACTGGCCTCTTTATCAGTTGGACATCAAGAATGCATTCTTACATGGTGATCTGCTCAAAGAAGTTTACATGGAGCAACCTCCATATTTAGTTGCTTAGGGGGAGTCTTCTGGTCTTGTATGCCGCTTGCAAAAATCTTTATATGGTCTCAAGCAGTCACCCAGAGCATGGTTCGGTAGATTTAATATTGTAATTCAACAGTTCGGCATGACTCAGAGCGAGGCTGACCATTCTGTCTTTTATCGCCACTCATCTATTAGTTGCATCTACCTAGTGGTTTATGTTGATGATATTTTCATCACAGGCAGTGATCATCTAGGGATTTCACACGTGAAACAATATCTTTTTAAACATTTCCAGACAAAGGATCTCGGCAGACTCAAATATTTCTTGGGGATAGAAGTAGCACAATCTAAAAATGGGATCATTATATCCCAAAGGAAATATGCAATGAATATTCTAGAAGAAACAGGAATGTTAAACTCAAAGACAGTTGACAACCCTATGAATCCTAATGTCAAGCTCCTTCCAAATCAGGGGGAGCCTCTACCAGATCTCGAACGATACAGGCAATTAGTAGGGAGACTAAGCTACCTTACTGTTACTCATCCAGATATCTCATTTGTAGTAAGTGTAGTAAGTCAATTTCTCAACTCTTCGTGTAAAGAACATTGGGATGCTGTGATTCGCATTGTTCGATATATCAGAGGCGCTCTAGAAAAAGGTCTTTTGTTTGAAAATAAAGGGCATACTCAGGTTATAGGGTATTTTGATGCAGATTGGGCAGGATCCCCTATTGATAGGAGATCCATCTCCGATTTTTGTATATTTGTCGGAGGTAACTTTGTTTCTTGGAAAAGCAAAAAGCAAAATATTGCGGCAAGATCCAGTGCAGAGGCAGAGTATCGAGCTATGGCCATAGCCAATCAAGAGCTTATATGGCTCAAACAATTGCTTCAGGAGCTAAAGTTTAGAGATATTATATAAATGCCACTTATATGTGATAATCAGGCCGCCATGCATATCACATCAAATTCAATTTTTCATGAGAGGACAAAGCATATTGAAGTCGACTGTTACTTTGTTAGAGAGAAAGTCATATCTGGAGAAATATCTATCAATTTTGTTAACTCACATGATCAGCTAGCAGATATATTTACTAAGTCTCTGAAAGGTCCTCGAATTGATTACATATGTAACAAGTTGGGTGCATATAATTTATATGCTCTAGCTTGAGGGGGAGTGTTAGAATATTCTAGGGATAATTATTTTATCTCCTAGGATAGAATTTTATCCATTATTTTAATTCTTAGGATAGAGTTTGATCTATAGGTCATATACTTTATAAATAGGGTTTCTTTCATACATGTAATAAATAAGTTCTCTTTTCTTTTATAAAAGAATAAATATTTTAGTTAGTTTAATACCTAATAACATTTTGTGCAAATTAGGGAAGTTTAGGGATGCTAAGAAATTATGGAGCAAACATGCTAAGCTCCATGATGAGTCTTCCATGATCCAAGAAGATGAGGATAAATCCAAAGAATTGGAATGTTTATCTTCTCAAGAGAGTGAAGATTTAGATGTTGATAGGTGTTCAACATCCGAAAAAGAAATTATAGAAGCCTCCACTTCAAGGATTGAGGGTAAGATTAGATCTTCAACCCCGGAACAAGAACAAGGGGAGGAGCCTTCTACCTCCGAGAGAAATGAAGAAGAAGGCCAAATTCACTTACCATTCAAGAAGGTAACTCAAATGCAATTGTTAAAAATAAAAATCATATAACATGCTTTGAGTGTAGAGAAGTAGGGAATTATAAGAGTAAATTCCCAAAAAGGGTCAAGGAGGCTCAACCGGTGCCAAGGGCCAAAGAAAAGTCAAAGGAAGTTGGAGTCCAAATTCGTAAGAGCAAGGAGCATATAGTATGCTTCAAGTGCAACAAATGAGGACATTATTGGAGTCAATGTACTAGGGGGAGTCAGTCCAGTAAGGATAAAGTAGGAAGTTCAAATGTAGGGGGAGCTAAGGCAAATCCTAAGGTAAATTTAAATAATGTTGTTCCTTTACGTAATGTTAGAAATCATGCTCATAATTTTATTGCTATCCATCAAATAGATTTTATTACTTAGGTGCTAAACATGTCAATTTACCTAAGGATAAATCTAGACCTATTAATTCTAGGACTACCTTATCTAAGGATAGGAAGGTAGAGAATCAAAGTCTAGGCAATAATCTTAAGAATTATAGGCATATGCCTAGGAAGAAAAAGTCCCAAAGAAAGAATGAAGATTCAAAAATTGGAAAATTAGAGTTAGAAAATCATGTTTTGAGATCAAAACTTGAGAAAATGGAAAAGACCCTTCAAAAGATGACAAAAATGATTAATGTCTCTAATGAACAAAACTTAGGTTCTAGGAGCCAAGGTGCATCTAAGGACAAGAAAGGCTTGGGTCACAAGCCTAGGTCCAAGGTAGATAAGTCTACCTACCATAGTGTTCCATATAGTTATGGAACAAGTTCTAGGTCTAGGAAAGTCAAGGTTACTAGGGAAGTCATCCCTAAGGCTAATCTTGATAAGTGTCTAGTGGATAAGGTTTCAAAGAAACCTAGGAAAGTCACTAACAAGGTTACAAGGGAAGCAATCCCTAAGGTTAATCTTGACAAGACCAAAATGACCAAGGATTCCAAGCCTAGGAGGCTCATTTGGAAGGTACTAATGGAAGTTATCCCTAGTGAGTACCTAGTAAACCTAAGGACCTCCAATAGATATTGGGTTTCTAGGAGTGTGATACCCTCATACTAGATGGGTTTAGGGTATGTCAACCTTGAATGGATAGGTAGTTAGCCTAACCACGTTAAAGGTGGCACTTTAGGACATTTTCAAGGTTTTGGGATTCCTTAGAAATGAGGTTGAATTATGTCCTAAAATATTTTAGGATGTGCCAATGAAATTTATGGAAGTTGAAAAATTGATCAAAATTGGCACAATTAGGTTAAGGGTTAATTGTGTGCCATTTTTGGATTTTTGGCACATTTGGGAGACTTGGTTTATTTTGGCAAAATGGAGTTAAATCTAGAAAATTGCCATTAGGTTTTAAACTTAGGTATGTTTATACCTTTGTATTATTTATGTCATATTTTGTTTGTCATATGTCATGTCATGACATCATATTTCATTTGATTATATAAAATGTTATGATAATGATTACATTAATTATGTCATGTTTACATTTAGGTCTATCTTTTGCCATGATATCATGATTATTGGAAAATGAGTTTAAATTATGCACATTCTTATTCCATGATCATCATTCATGCATTTAGGATAATTAAAATCAATTTAAGGACAATGACATGATTTGAAGTCCCAAGTATAAGGGAATCAAATAGTGTTGCCTAGAAAAATGTATAAAACATTAAGAATCTAAACCCACATCCCACAAGAATATTAGATTGACATGTGTGTTTATTGATACACCCTAGATACATGTGAGATGTTAGGAAAATAAGTTAAGTTCAAGGTGCATAGATGTTGCATCTAGATGAACTTAAACTCATCTCAATTATAGGTATAAATCATGAGGAAAGCTAGTATACAAGTCATATATACTTAGCTCATAGACCATGATTAAAATTAAAGTTTTGAAAATATTTTAAAATCATTTTAAAAAACCTTGGTGAAGCCTATCTTTTGATAGCAATCACCATTGAGAAGATTGAAACAAAGTTGGCTAAAAACATTGAAGGTTTCAATGCTTTTGAACTTTATATCATTCTTTGAATTTAAAAGTTATTTTCACAAAAAAAAATATTTTTCCCCTATAGTGTTTGACATAAGTAATGTGTGGATAAAATTTCAAGTTTTTTAAAATTTTTTGGAATTATTTATGCATTTCTGAAGTTCATTTGAAAATTCGATTTCAGAAAAATCAAAAACCAGTCAAGGCGGCGTCTCAACTGGAGCTTTCTAAGTCGATTGTTAGCACTATTTTTGGCTTAACAATGTTGGTTTAAGCCATCTAACCATAACCCTAGGTTAGATAACTACTCCTAAACCTCTAATATGCTTAGACAAGCATTGAAAGGGTACGATTTTTATTAGAAATGAATTGGAGAGTTAATTAGGGTAAAAATTAAATTTTAAGGGAGTTTTAAGTTCAAGTTTGGACTTGTATCTTTATTTTTGATTATTTAAGATTCCTATAGGGTTAGGAACTCTCCAAGAGCATTGTTAGTGCAATGGTAAAAGGGGAGTATGCCTTTAGTGGGAGATTATCCATCTAGGTATTGTTAGTGTCAGCCCTTAATGTCAATCATGAGATGATTGATTAGGGATCATGTGTATCATATTTTATTAATAAAAGGCAAAGATTGTTTATTATATTTACTTTATGCATGTGACAGCTAAAATAAATATAATAATGTCCTTAAATAGTATGTTCTAATCTACAGTATATCAATTGGTAGAATTGATTATGAGAAGCTGTAGAGAACACTATTCTTAATATTCCTAGTCAAGTATTAATAGACAAGGGCAATATTAATACATTGAGACTAGCATGTAGGTCAATGGATGATTTGATCTCGCAAGTCATGGATATGTGATATCACATTGACACATGGGTATATATATTGGAGAATATATATACTGAATTGACCCGCCATGAGAAAGTGTCATGGATCGTTGTATGAGTATCATATACTTTCTCATGTGACTATTGTATGAATAGTCCTTAGACCTGAAGTCACTACGGTTCCCTACATAAGGAGTTATGTACTTTGGTATCGTCTAATGTCACACTGTAATAGGGTGCACTATAATGGCGATCACTGGATATGTAATGAATTATGCGGAGGGATGTGAGTGATGTAGATGGGATCTATCCCTCCCAAATGACGGGAGTGATATCTTTGGCCTCTTGATAGAGTAGGACCATGAAATGCATGGTCATGCTCAAATGAGTCAATATGAGATATTGAGCTCATTTTTTTGAGTGAGTCTACTTGGGGATCAAGAAACATAAAGATCGATAAGGGGATGACATGGTCTATGCCTCATTGATCGATCTAAGATAACAGAGATAGAAGGACACCGTCATACATGATAATAGTCACGGAAAGGTTATCGGATCTCGACGATCTTATAACTTAGGTAGCAATGATGTATTGCTAGATGCCGCTCATTGCTTATGTATCTAAAATGGTTTTAGATACATTGCCAACGTTACAAGAGCCTATAGGGTCACACACAAATGACATTCTGTTTTGGAGATAATTTCTTTTAGTTGGACTAAAAGGACAATTGAGCATATGGCCAAGACTTGAGTTATACTCAAACTGGTTAAACTTGAGTTAGACTCAAGTTGAGCCATGGAAGATGGTTCATCATCATGCATGATTAATTTGATTAATCATGCATAGGAATACCAAGGGCCTTGGTATTCATGATGAGAATTCATGAAGAAGAATACCAAGGGTATTGGTATTAAGATTCTCCTTAATGGGGAGATAATGGAATTAATTGCAATGGTTGCTATGGGATTAAAATGTCTTGAACATGGAAAGCAAGTGGGGGTGTGTGGCTTTGGTGTTTTGGGCGTGCAAGCCAAAAAGAAGAGAAGTGTTCTCTCTTGCCTCTATCTCCTCTCCTTCTTCTTCCAAAGGGATCTTAGCATTTTGCTAGAGGTTGCTAGCACAATGTGACTCCAAATTGGGTGGGTGTCAGTGTGGATACTTTAGAGATACGGTTACCCTTACCATATTGAGATCCGACAACATTTGGAAAAGTGGGATTGTGAAGGACACGCACCGAAGGTATATTCCTCATCTAGATAAGATCTAGACTAGATTAAAGAAAAATGACTTATATAGTTTTGCATGGATCTCTGGTGGGATCCGGAGTTTATATATATATTATTTCTTCTACGGTTGTGCAAAGTATTCGCTCGTGATGTTGTGAACATCAAATCCGAAATTTTTCCCAACAGGTATGATGGATGATGGTTTATAAAAAGGGGGGGAAATAGAAGATTGATTTTCATTTAGTGATAGTTCGCTAAGGAGAATGAAGGCATCCAAGATGATTTTTGACCAAGGGAGAGAAGGAAGAATCTCATTGGAAAATAAGATATGGTAAACCTTATTAGACTTTTTTATGTATGTCAAAAAGGGGGAGAAATGGATGGGGTTAAGTTAGGATCTTAAGTTAGGATCAACCCTAATATACACTAAACTCCAAAAATTTCAAAAATTTGAAATTCTGAATTGGGAACACTTCGTTATGCTTTGGCATAAGAAGAGTCAAGTTGGGTTTATGGGATAACCTAACTTAACGGTATTGTCAAACATAAAAAAAAGGGAGATTGTTGGTGCAATCAACCCAGGTCATGATTGACCAGACTCGAGTGGGACTCGAGTAGGGTTTTGATATTCGACAATGGTTTACAATGTAGTTTGACCATATGACTAGTAGATGGTATGGGACATCCAAGGTCATACAAGGGAGACTATTGAAGAAATCCAAGTCGGTCAAGGTTGACTGGACACTTGGTGTGGAGAAGTCCAAGTATGGTGACTTGGCAAGGAAAAATCCAAGGCAAGGGAAAATCCAAGTCAGTCAAGGGAGACTGGACACTTGGTGTTGAAAAGACCAACGATGAGTTGGTAAGGGAAGCCTCAGTAGGTCTGAAGATCGTGCTTGGCAAGTGAAGTCCCGGACGAGGAGTTTTGGCAAATGAAGTCCCGGATGAGGTGTCTTGGCAAATGAATTTCTGGATGGGGAGTCTTGGCAGTGAAGTCTCGGAGGCCTGGCCTCTTAACAAAGGTAGACCCGAGAGCATGATGATAACCGATGAAACCACTTGAAGGCTAGTGCAAGGATGAAGAGTCACGAATTCAAGGAATCCGAGAGGCGTGAGGCTGATGGAAGTGGGTTGAAGGCTTAGGTCTAGGCCTAGGGTGAGTATCAAGTATGAAGGGATCATACTTGTGTTGGTGCAACAAAGCCCCAATCATCTAAGTTAGGCAACATTTGTGATTTAATTGTAAACATGTTTAAGTGACAGGAAAAATCCAAGTATGAAGACTTGGAAAGGAAAAGTCCAAGTGTGATCTTGGCAAAAGAAGTCCAAGTAAAAGGCTTGGCGGCATAAGACCAAGCATGTAGTCTTGGCGGCATAAAGTCCAAGCGGACCTTGGCAAAGGAAGTCCAAAGGAAAGTCTTGGCAATGTAAGTCCAAGCATGTAGTCTTGGCGGCGTAAAGTCCAAGTGTACTTTGGCAAAGAAAAACCCAAGACATGACGAAACCGAAGGAAGCTCTTGAAAGCAAGCGCAAAGGATGAACAAGTCACGAACTCAGAGGGATCCTGGAGGCACAAGGCTTAAGGAAGAGCTAGAGGGTTGAGTTAGATCTAGGGAGTTAATTTAAGTATGAAATTATCATACTTAACAAGTATAAGTCGAATGATACATCCATCACTCGATCGGATGTTCGATCAATTGAAATCGATGATCACGATCGCCAAGAGTCGGCATGATCGATGTCACAATCGCGACTTCCAATATCGGGTCGATCAAGTCGACGACGGGCACAGAATGGAGTCTCACTCGACTCCACGCGGGGATCACTCGACTGATCGCTTCATCAGTCAACTGATGAAGTGATCAGTCGACTGATCAGGATGCCATTGGAAATGGCGGCTGTGTATCTCCGTGTATTCATGTCGTCAAAAGTTGTTAGCTTCAACGGCAATCGACTGATGTTATACATCAGTCGACTGATCGTGGCCCAATGAGAAAAGTAGCCCTCTCTCTATAAAAAGAGGGCTTGGGGTGGTTGAGAGGGTTAATGCTTACATTCTGATCATTCTCTCAAGCTCCCACGAATTTTCTAAAGCTTTCTAAGTGTTTTTAATTCCCCTCCTCCTCTCTAATCTTCATCTTCATCTTTTGTAAGAAGAGGAGGGCTCTTTGTAAAAGAGAAAGCTTCTTAGTGAAGATTGTTTGGGTTGATCCACCTTAAGGATCCCCGTGGAGTAGGAGCATTATCTCTGAACCACGTAAAGGCTTCCATGTTAGCATTGTATTTTCATTTCTATTACTATTGTATTTGTTGTGCTTCCACTAACCATTTTTGTAGAAATCAAAAAAGAGGCTATTCACCCCACTCTAGCCTTCCAAGGATCCCCAAGAAGTAGTATCAGAGCACGTATCACATCAGAAGATCTAACCATCAACCGGAGCATAATGGCTTTTCAAGAGGGGTATAGCACGGCGAGGCCTCCATTCTTCGACGGCAACGATTTCAGCTACTAGAAAGGTAGGATGGAATACTACCTTATGAATGATATTGATAATTGGTTTAGTGTTGTAGACATATTTGAGAAGTCGGTCAATGAACACGAAGTGCCCATACCGACCAAGGATTGGACGAGGGACATGGCCAAGAAGGCTCAAGCCAATGCCAAAGCAACAACCACACTTCAATGTGGTTTGTCCAAAGAGCAACTAAGTAAGGTGGGGACTTTTGAATCGGTGAAGGAGCTTTGGGAGAAGCTAATTGAGCTCAACAAGGAATCGAAGGAAACAAGAAGAGCCAAAAGAGATCTCTTAATAGGCCAACTCCAAAGCTTCGCCATGAAGACCAACGAAACCGTGAGCCAAATGCACGGTCGCTTCAAGGAAGTAGTCAACGGACTACATGTGATAGGTGAGAAGGTCGACAACCGAGACCTTATGAGGTACATTCTCCAAGCTTTCCCTAGAACAACCTTGTGAGCTTCAATGGTAGATGCCTATAAGGTCTCTAGGGATCTTTCTTTGGTTAAATTAGATGAACTCTTTTGTGAATTTGAATTGCACGAGCAAGCTAATACTTCATCAAAAGAGAAAGGTGTAGCTTTTTTTGTAGGGAAGAAGGACAAAAAGAAGAAGGAGAAGAAAGAAGTCTCTTCCTCATCCAAATCCGAGGAGGAGTCATCAAGTAGCGACGACGAGCTATCGGCTTGTGAGGTAGCTCACTATGTGAAGAAGTTTGGTGGGAGGTCAAGGAAACTCACCAAGAAAGATGTGAGGAGGATGTTCCAATCCTCCAAAGGTAAAATCTCAACTAGTTCAATTTCTATATCTAACGTAACTTGTTATGGTTGCAACAAGAAAGGGCATATCAAGCCAAATTGCCCGGAACTAAAGAAGAAGGAGAAGGAAAAGAAAAAGAAGGAAAAGAAGGAGAAGAAGAAGAAGGAGGCAATGGTGGGACAAACATGAGACACACTAAGCTTGGAAAACTCTTTCGATGATGAAGAAATGTGTCATGCCACCCGGAACCTAGCTCTCATGGCCTTAGAGGAGGAAGCCGGGAGCTCAAGTGAGGAGTCTTCATCCTCATCCTCAAGTGATGAATCATCATCAAGTGAAGATGAGGTAAGAGACTCTCCTAGGGTAAATTTACTTTATAAAACCATTGCATGCCTTCAAAATGCCTTAAATAGATCATAAACTAGGATTAAGGACTTAAAAGTAGAAATTAAATCACTTAAAAATGTAGAACCGCCTTGTGATGATGCATGTACACTTAGGAATGAGAATGATGAACTTAGGAAAGAAATAGGTGATTTATATGCATGTTTAGAAAAGTTTACAAATGGGTCCAAATATCTTGATATGATTTTTAGGGACAAAAGGGGCATTTATAACAAGGTCGCCATAGGATACAAGCCTAAGGAGAAAGAAGTAGCCTTCATCTCTTTAATTAGTAGAAAACCAACCATTAGGAGCAAGGCTAAAAAGGCTTGGGTCCCCAGAAGTTATATAGTTAATGCTATCGGTCCTAAAATTTGGGTGCATAAGGCTTGCATTTTTTATGTTGTATAGGTAGAAGAACCAAGCTTATGGATTGTTGATAGTGGGTGCTCAAAACACATGACCGGTGATGAGAAAAAAATTTCCACCATCAACCACACTAGCAAGGGGAAGGTGTCTTTTGGAAATAGTGGTAAACTTAAGATCCTAGGAAAAGGCACAATTGAGGTATCCCCAAATCTTGTCATTCATACAGTGTTATTAGTTAAAAATATGAAATTTAACTTGCTTAGTGTAAGTCAATTATGTGATGCCAATTTTGATGTTCAATTTGATTCTTCAAAATGCTTCATAAGACACAAAAATTTAAATGATTGCATGTTAGTAGGTTTTAGGAAATAAAATATATACTATGTTGATTTATCCTATGCTACTAATGCTTCTACTAAGTGTCTTATCGCAAAAAAAGAAGAGAGTTGGCTTTGGCATAGGAGGCTAGGGCACATCAATATGAAGAACATTGCCAAAATAGCCAAAATGAAGTTAGTCAAGGGGTTTGCAAAAGTCAAGTATCTCAAGGACAAAATGTGTGATGTTTGCCAAGAGGGGAAGCAATCAAAATCATCACACAAAGGTAAAACTTTACTTAGTACCACTTTACCTTTAGAACTATTGCATATGGATTTATTTGATTGCCATAGTACTCCTTCCATGATTGGTAGTAAATATTGCTTAGTGATAGTAGATGATTTTTCTAGATTTACTTGGGTATTTTTCATGAAACATAAGGATGAAACCCTAGGAATAATCGTAGGATTTAGCAAGAGAGTAGAGAATGAAAGGAAACTCAAAATCAACTGGATCCGTAGTGATCATGGTGGAGAATTTGAGAGTTCTAACTTCTCAAACTTTTGCCTAGAATAAGGGTACAAGTACGAATTTTCTTGTCCTAGAACACCCCAACAAAATGGGGTTGTGGAAAGGAAAAATCGTGCCCTACAAGAAGCGGCTAGGACTATGCTTAATGCTAGCTACTTGTGGACGGAAGCAGTCAACACCGCTTGCTATATCCAAAATAGGGTTTTAATTCATAGGTTTTTAGGAAAAACCCCTTTTGAATTATGGAATGGTACAATTCCACAAATTCACTATTTTAAGGTCTTTGGATTAAAAGTCTATATTTTAAACACCAAAGACAACCTAGGTAAATTTGAGTCCAAAACGGAGGGAATCCTTGTTGGATACTCATCCACTAGTGTAGGGTATAGAGTTTATAATAGAAGAACTCAAAAGATTGAGGAATCTTCAAATGTCCAATTTGATGAATCCTCTAATACTTACCCTAGGAAATTCCCCATTGATATTGATATCAATGACAAAAATCAAGAAATTACCTAAAAATTTCAAGATTTAACTTTAGGGAGTAATGATCAAGGGGGAGAATTGAATCAAGGGGGAGTAAGAGGTGATTCCGATGATGAATGAAGAGTTGAGGATAATCATGATCAAAATCAATTTAATACACCTCCTAGAACAATAAGAGTTCATCAAAATCACCCTCTAGATCAAATTGTAGGTGAATTATCTCAAGGTGTTAGGACTAGGTCATTTCATAGAGATCCCTCTAGTCATATAGCACTAATCTCTCAAATTGAGCCCAAAACAATCAATAATGCATTACTTGATCCGGATTGGATCTTAGCAATGCAAGATGAATTGGCTCAATTTGAAAGGAGTCAAGTATGAGAGTTAGTTCCTAGACCTAATGACAACTCCATCATTACTACAAGATGGGTCTTTAGGAACAAACTAGATGACCAAGGGAATATCACAAGAAACAAAGCTAGGTTAGTTGCAAGGGGCTTTAATCAAGTTGAAGGACTTGACTATGATGAAACATATGCCCCGGTTGCTAGGTTAGAGTCTATTAGGATCCTATTAGGCTATGCCTCTTACATGGGCTTTAAACTCCATCAAATGGATGTAAAGTCAGCATTCCTAAATGGGTTCATTAAGGAGGAAGTGTATGAAGAACAACCTCCCGGGTTTGAAAGCATAGACTATCCAAACCATGTATTCAAGCTTAAAAAGGATTTATACAGTTTAAAACAAGCTCCCCGGGCTTGGTATGAAAGATTATCATCTTTCTTAATCTCTAAATACTTTAGGAGGGGTAATGCAGATCAAACTTTATTTATAAAGTCAACCTCAAAGGACATCTTTGTAGCCCAAGTATATGTTGATGACATTATCTTTGGGTCAACAAATGATGAACTCCTTCAAGACTTTATCAAGAATATGGAAAATGAGTTTGAGATGAGTCTAGTTGGGGAATTAAATTTCTTCCTAGGATTACAAGTCAAACAAACAAGTGAAGGAATTTATATTTACCAAACCAAATATGCTAAAGAAATAATTAAGAAATTTGGCTTGGAAAATGCTAAGGTAGTGTCAACCCCTATGGCAACCAACACTAAAATAGATAATGATAATGAAGGAAAATCAATAGATTCAAAGCTTTATAGAAGTATGATTGGTAGCCTCCTCTACTAACCGCTAGTAGACCTAATATTTTATTTGCGGTTGGTATGTGTGCTAGGTACCAATCATGTGCCAAAGAATCTCATTTAGTTGTCGTTAAGAGAATCATAAGATATATTAAAGGCACACTAAATGTAGAACTATGGTACCCTAGGACTAGGTCTTTTGATTTGGTTGGGTACACCGATTCCGATTATGCCGGTTGCAAATTGGATCGGAAGAGTACTAGTGGTGGATGTCAATTTCTTGGATCCTCCCTAGTGAGTTGGAGTAGTAGAAAGCAACCTTGTGTTGCTTTGTCAACCACCAAGGCCGAATATGTGGCTATGGGTGGTTGTGTGGCTCAATTACTTTGGATCAGACACACATTAGAGGATTATGAGCTACACTATTCCAATGTAAAAGTATTTTGTGATAATGTGAGCACCATAAATTTGACCAAAAATCCAGTGCATCACTCTAGGACCAAGCACATTGAAGTGAAACATCACTTCATTAGAGATCATGTGACTAAGGGGGACATTGAGCTCAATTACATTGAATCTAAGTCCAACCTAGCCGACATCTTTACCAAGTCTCTCCCCGAAGTAGAATTTTCATCACTTAGGAGAGAACTTGGGATGTGCTTAGTTGACTAAAGGTGTAGGTTTGCATGATCCTATAGAAATTCTAGGATTTATACCTTTAAGCATCTCACAAAACACCTAAGAAACCATGATTTTTGTATTGAGTCACTTAGACAACATGTGAGATGTTAGGAAGATACACTTGGTTCATAATGCTTATTATGATGCATTACTATGAACCAAAGTGTCATCTAGAGACATTAATCCTTTATTGGACCAATCATTGGGAAGGCTTATGCACAATTGTTTTGCATATAGCTCCAAGAATATGATTGGAAATGTCAAATAAAACATAATTTAAACTATGTTTATCATATTTTGAAAAACAGTTTTCAAGTAGAATACAAAAGTGATACAAAGCTTGCAAAAATATTAGAACTTTTGTTAGTTTCTAAGTTTGTATTAATCTTAAAATCTAGACAACATATATTTTTCAAATTATTTTTTCTTGATAAAGAATGATTTCATAAATGTGTACACAAAATTTCGTTATTTTTTGAGGTTTCTAGAATTTTTAACGCATTTCTGAAGTTGGGATGAAAAGGCTAAAATTCGGATTTCAGGCGTATCAGTCGACTAAATTAGATATTCAGTAGATTACTACTCTATTTTTTTGCAAATCAACAGCAAAACTACCCTGGTAGAACTGCCCTGGCAGAATTGCCCTGGCAAGCTAAACTGCCCCAGAATGGCTAAACTGCCCTGGAATTCGGCAAACTACCCTGGAATTGAGCAAACTACCCTTAAATTGGACAAACTACCCTACAATTAAGCAAATCATCCCTGTTTCTTGGCCTTAAGTGTATTCTCAAGTACTATGGTATGATAATCTTCTGTAAAAAGAGGTTTTTGGACTGAATAATGTAATGTTTTAGGGGGAGCTTCATAGATATAAATTTTAATACCCTAACTTTATATTGTTGGTGCAATGATATGACATAGTTTCATATTTCTTGTTTATGCTTTGCTCAACATGCTATTCACACATCATAACCTATGTCTTGGATTAAGGGGGAGCTTTCATTCTATTTTATACCTTAATTCAAGGCATTATAAATTTCATGAACTTATTTGTATTAAGTCCTTCTCTTTTTTATGTATGTTAAAGGGGGAGAAGAATGATTTAAGTTAGGAATTCACATTAATACATGTTGACATGTGATGTTTATTTCTGAGAATGTTTTAAGACCTAACTTAAATGATTGTCAAACATCAAAAAGGGGGAGATTTTTGGTGCAACAATGCCCCAAGCATTTATATATTTTGATGTTTGGATAATCATCTAAGTTAGGTAACATTTGTGATCTAATTGTGAACATGTTTAAGTGACAAGAAAAATCCAAGTATGAAGACTTGGAAAGGAAAAGTCCAAGTGTGATCTTGGCAAAAGAAGTCCAAGGAAAAGGCTTGGCGGTATAAGACCAAGCATGTAGTCTTGGCGGCATAAAGTCCAAGCGGACCTTGGCAAAGGAAGTCCAAAGGAAAGTCTTGGCAGTGTAAGTCCAAGCATGTAGTCTTGGCGGCATAAAGTCTAAGTGTACTTTGGCAAAGAAAAACCCAAGACATGATGAAACCGAAGGAAGATCTTGGAAGCAAGCACAAAGGATGAACAAGTCACGGACTCGGAGGGATCTTGGAGGTACAAGGCTTAAGGAAGAGCTAGAAGGTTGAGTCTAGATCTAGGGAGTTAATTTAAGTATGAAATTATCATACTTAACAAGTATCAGTCGACTGATATATCATATCACTCGACTGATCAAATGTTCGATCAATCAGGTGAAAACCTCGATGATCACCACCGCCAAGAGCCGAAGTCACCGATGTCGCAATCACCGATGCCAATACCGCGCTGATCGATCAAGTCGACGACGGGCACAGAATGGAGTCTCACTCGACTCCGTGTAGGGATCACTCGACTGATTGCTTCATTAGTCGACTGATGAAGTGATCAGACGACTGATCAGGATGCCATTGGAAATGGCAGCTGCGTATCTCTGCGGATTCGCCTCGTCAGAGGTCATTGGCTTCGATGACAGTTGACTTATGCTATACATCAGTCGACTGATCGTGGCCCAATGAGAAAAAATAGCCCTCTCTCTATAAGAAGAGGGCTTGGGGTGGTTGAGAGAGTTAATGCTTACATTCTGATCATTCTCTCAAGCTCCCACGAATTTTCTAAAGCTTTCTAAGTTCTTTTAATTCCCCTCCTCTCTAATCTTCATCTTAATCTTTTGTAAGAAGAGGAGGGTTCTTTGTAAAAGAGAAAGCTTCTTAGTGAAGATTGTTTTGGGTTGATCTACCTTAAGAATCACCATGGAGTAGGAGCATTATCTCCGAACCACGTAAAGGCTTACATGTTAGCATTGCATTTTCATTTCTATTACTATTGTATTTGTTGTGCTTCCGCTAACCATTTTTGTAGAAATCGAAAAAGAGGTTATTCACCCCCTCTAGCCTTCCAAGGATCCCCAACATTGGGGTGTTAAACCTTAGTGTTGAGGTATAACAGTCGACTGTCAATTCAGTTCATTCGACTGGGCTTCATTTATAGGGAAACAGAAGCAAGGTGACCTCGACAAGCTCCTCAATTGGGGTGTAGTCGAAGCGGCACCTCGACTGGTAAGGTGGAGTCAGACTGTGGCACTTGGAAAGCCAAGATAGTGCTTTGGAAGCACTCGACCAACACCTCGACTAGAGTATAGTGGAGGTGGCACCTTGACTGGACCACTCGACCAACACCTCGACTGGAGTGGGCTTGAGAGTAACCACTCATAAGCAAGGCTGGCTCGACTAGCACCTCAACTAGATGCTAGTCGAGGTGGTACCTCGACTGGATCACTCGACTCGTACCTCGAATGGATCTAGCATAGGCATGAAAACAGCTGATCAGAAGCAAGGCAAACTCGACTAGCGCCTCAACTGGGGTATCAATCAAGGCAGCACCTCAACTGGCGAGGCGACCATTGTGCTGCAATGTTCGGAATCGTGAGGGCCAATAGGAGATGTTGAAGGCTTCAAAGAGGCTTATAAGAAGGAGGCTTATGGACATTCTTGGTAGCCGATTCTTCAAGAGTTAGAAGGCAAAGTGTTGTTGCATTCCAACCTTCTAGGGCATTCTTCAACACAACTAAAACAAGCAATCAAGCAAAGGCATTTGTGTGAAGTGTTTTTGTTTCTTAATTTCATTTACATCTTGTATTTAGTTATTATTGTTGTAAGCTCTATTGTAAAAGGTTTCTCCACCTTCAAACTATTTCCGAGAATGAGAAGGTTTAGTGGTAGTGTTCATTACTAGAGCTCACTAGGGCTCGGCCGTGGAGTAGGAACTAGGGTTCCGAACCACGTAAAATCCTTGTGTCGTGTTTGTGTCGTGTTTGTATTAGTATTTGTATTTCCGCTGTGTACTAATGATTTTAGACAAGCATGGCGAATCCAAGCGAAGAAATCGACGAATTGCTATCACCCCCCCCCCCACCACCACCACTAGCGACACCTGTTGGTGCAATTGGCCCAGGTCATGATTGACCAAGACTCGAGCTTGACTCAAGAGATATTTTGATGTTCGACAAAAACATATGACAATGTGATTTTCATGGGAAAGTCCAAGTCTTAAGTACTTGGCATGGAAAGTCCAAGTGGGACACTTGGCATTTGGGAAAGTCCAAGTGGGACACTTAGCATTTGGAAAGTCCAAGTCTTGAGTACTTGGCATGTAAAGTCCAAGCATGGGTCTTGGCAAGTAAAAGTCCAAGCATGGGTCTTGGCATGGAAAGTCCAACATGGGTTGGCAAGGGAATGTCTAAGCTTGAGTCTTGGCATTTGAGAAGTCCAAGGGGTTTGATATTGGCGGTGTAAAGTCCAAGCGGGAGTCTTGGTAACATAAGTCTAATGGTTGGCGGCGTAAAGTCCAAGCGGAGTCTTGGCAATGTGCCTTGGCGGTGTAGACACCGTTAGCATGACATAGCCGATGGAAGCACCTGAAGGCTAGCACGATGGATGAACAAGTCATGGATGACTTGGAGATTTCCAAAAGGCGTGAGGTTGATGGACATGGCTAGAAGGCTTAGGTCTAGGCTAAGGGTGGTCTAGCAAGTATGGGGAAACCATACTTGGGCTAAAACCTCATGTTTGAGGTGTGCAAGTCGACTGGTGTCATATGGCAGTCGACTGGTGAGAGTCAACTAGGGTTTGACTGCGGGATGTGTCCTAGCGATCATTGCAAGGAGGCGATCGATTAGCTGCGATCGATTGATCGTGTGATCAATCGATCGGTGCTCGGGTTTGGAGCCGCGAATGGAGTCTCACTCAGCCGCGGTCGGCGGTCAGTGATGGCTCGATTATTGATGGTCATAATCGATCGGTGATGATGGATCCGTTAGATCTTTCCAGCATGTATCTAGCTGTTGTCTCACGACAACAGTGGCATCAGTCGACTGATGGTACCAAGCAGTCGACTGATCGACATTTTCCAGCACAGGTAGAAGCTTTAAATGGAGCTCGTGAAGGAGGAAAAAGCCAAGGTTCTTTGAGGTGTTTTGGGGCGAGTTGCTACTGCAATTCAGGGTCTCCAAGTGCTACTCAATCAACCTAGCAAGCAAGCATTCAAAAGCTCGGTGTAAAGTTTTCTTTACTTGCATTTTAGTGTAGTTGCTTATATTCTTATTGTATTATTGTTGTAATCAATTGTAAGGGATTTCTCCACCTCCGACTTGTGTCGAGAAGGAGTTATTATTGATTAATGGTTGCGTGTGCATCACTAGAGCTCTCTAGAGCTCAATCCATGGAGTAAGGAATCATTCGGTTCCGAACCACGTTATATTCTTGTATTCGTGTTTGTCTTATTTCGTTATTGCTTTTATTATTATTCTGCTGCGCATAACGAGTTTTTCAGAGAAGAACGTGAATGATTTCCATCGACATATAACACGATGCTATTCACCCCCTCCCCTCTAGCGTTCCAACGATCCCCTACAAGTGGATTATGAAAAATCAATTGAATTGGCACATTTTATGTTTTAGAGTCATAGTGTGCCATTTTGGATTTTTTGCACACTTGGGAGAAAAGTGACAATATGGCAAAATACACTTAATTATATTAAATGGCAACTAATATTGAAATTTAGGTATTCTTATACCTATACTTTTTACTTGTCATGCCTTGTTTTCCATATTACATGTCATGACAACATATCTATTTTCAAGCATTTAATATGTCATGATCATGTTTTAGGATTAGGTTTAATGTCATGTGTTTTTAGATTCCATCTTATTGTTAGGGCAATCAACCCGTGATATGGTTTTGATGTGTGTGGAAAAGGGTTTAAGTTAGGATGTTTAGATTTGATATGTGTGTTGGAATCTTGCAGGACTTAGTAATTCGCACATGGAGCATTGGCGAGTTTCACCTCTCATGACTCGGTCCTTGAGTCGATGAAGGATGGTTTTGCGGAAGTCATGCACTTGGAGCATCCGAGGGACCGCTGGACGAGAAGATTGGAGTGAAGCCGAAGGAAGTAGACTTCAGGACGAGACATGAGTCGTGCACTTGGCGCATCCGAGGGACGTGGCCGGATGAAGACAACTTCAAAGGCGAGGGACTTCAAGGAATGAGAGTGAGCGAATGTAACCCGAGACGGGGTAGTACGCTTAGGTAAAACTTGGCCAATTGGCTAAGTGTCGGATGAGATTTTCCGACATCAGTCGACTATCATGTCATGGCAGTCGACTGCTCCAAGTCGAATGGACTCGACTGGTGTTAGACTGGAATTGTTCTGGTCGACCAGTCAACTGCCAAGGGGATCAGTCGACTGGTGTCGAGGATTTCGGCCACAGAATGCTTCATAGCCGACTGGGTAGTCGACTACGAAGGCATCAGTCGACTGCCAAGGTTTCCGTTGAGCTACAACGGTTGAGATCTGATGTGTTCGAAGGCTATTGTAGTGGCGGCAGTCGACTGCCAAGGGCAGCAGTCGACTGATGGCGGTCAACAGGAAGAAATCAGCCCTCTCTATAAAAAGAGAGGGTGTGGGCTTTTGGGAGGCTAATGTTCATGCTCTAAACTCTCCCAAAGTGCCCTAAACATTTTCCATCCTCTTACTTGAGTTTATTTACATTATATTTGTAAGAGGAGTGTTCTTGTGTAAAAGAGGTTACCTCCACCTAGCATGGTGCAAAGGAGAGATCTAGTGGATATATTGAGGCGTGATTCACCTTGGACGAATCGGACCGTGGATTAGCGACGAAGCCGTGAACCACGTTACATTGTGGTGTTAGCGTTTGTGACTTCTATTCTTTCTTTACATTTTTCTTAATTGTTTATATTCCACTTGCGCTAATTAAGTTTGTAGAAGAGCAAATCAACGAACGACTATCATCGTCTACGATAAAGGCTATTCACCCCCCTCTAGCCGACCACCATCGACCCTACACTTATGTCATGACATCATGATTATTTATACCATCATTAATTCCATAATCATGTGTTTATTTATACCACCTAGCATGTGTTTATTTATACCATCATTAATTCCATAATCATTCATGCATTTGAATTTGATTAAAATTGATGTAAGGACAATGGCTTGACTTGGAGTCCCATTTATAAGGGAATCAAGTAGTGTTGCCTTAGGAAAATGCATGAAACCCTAGATTAGGAGAACAAAACCCACATCTCACATTACATTGACATGTATGTGTATTTATACATCCTAGATACATGTGAGATGCTATGATATGAGTTAAGTTCAAGGTGCATAGTTTTTGTATCTAGATGAACTAAAACTCATCTAATTTCATTGGTGGATCATTGGGAAAGCTTGTGTACAAGTCATGTACATTGAACCCAAGGAATATGATCCAAAATAAGGTTTTGAAAACATTTTAAAATCTTTTTGAAAAACCTTAGTGAAGTCTATCTTTTGATAGCAATCACCATTGATGAGATTGATACAAAGTGAGCTAAAACTTTGAAGTTTTTATTCACTTTTGGATTTTGTATCAATTTCGATATTTTATGGGTAAAATATTTTTCTATCATTTTTCACCCATTATATTGACTATAAGTAATATACGTATGAATTTTCATGATTTTTCGATATACGTAGAATTACTTATGATTTTTTGAATTTCATTTCTAATAACTGAAATTCTGATATTTCAGTTATCAGTCGACTGCCCTGGGTGGCAGTCGACTGATGAGGGTGGCAGTCGACTGGTAGCTGAGAGAGTCGACTGCCAATGCTGATTTTGGGAAAACAAGATATGTTTAGCTCGTGTTCAGCTATGGTTAAGGTCCCTAACCACTTCTAACCCTAGGATATGCTTTGGGAAGCATTATAAAGGGTGAAAATCCATTGGAAATGGATTAGGAGATGTGTTAGGATAATGTATCAAATTTAAGGTGTTGGAAAGTTCAATGTTAAATTTCTAACCTTATTTTTGGTGGTTTAGAGTTCCTATTGGCTTAGGGACTTCCCAAGAACATTGTTGGTGCAATGGTCAAGGGGGAGCAAGCCTTTTGGGGGAGGTATCCATGATGGGATGATGGATGGTATTTTTTTCCTCTTAAGGAAAATGGAATTTTGAGATACCCAATTTGGAAATTGAGAGAGTGTATAGGATTGTCTCTCTTGAGTGATATGGGACTTATCACTAGGAAGATGGTAGGCATCCTAGGTATTATTGGACCAAGGGGGAGATTGTAAGATCTCATTGGGACATGAGACATTGACCTCCTTGGAGAGAACCTTTTTGATGTTAGTCAAAAAGGGGGAGAATATTTTAGGGGAGAATTTATTGGGAGAATGACATCAATTGGGAAAATTGATGGGGATGATTGGTTTGAGTTAGATGGTCTAACTCAATGGTTTATTTGATTTTTGTCAAACATCAAAAAGGGGGAGATTGTTGGTGCAATCGGCTCAGGTCACGATTGACCAGGACTCGAGCTTGACTCGAGAGATGTTTTGATGTTTGACAAAAATATATGACAATGTGATTGTCATGGGAAAGTCCAAGTCTTGAGTACTTGGTATGGAAAGTCCAAGTGGGACACTTGGCATTTGGGAAAGTCCAAGTGGGACACTTGGCATTTAGAAAGTCCAAGTCTTGAGTACTTGGCATGTAAAGTCCAAGCATGGGTCTTGGTAAGGAAAAGTCCAAGCATGGGTCTTGGCATGGAAAGTCCAACATGGGTTGGCAAGGGAAAGTCCAAGCTTGAGTCTTGGCATTTGAGAAGTCCAAGGGGTTTGATATTGGCGGCGTAAAGTCCAAGCGAGAGTCTTGGTAGCATAAGTCCAATGGTTGGCGGCGTAAAGTCCAAGCGGAGTCTTGGCAATGTGACTTGGCGGTGTAGACACCGTTAGCATGACATAGTCGATGGAAGCACCTGAAGGCTAGCGCGATGGATGATCAAGCCATGGATGACTTGGAGGGATCTGAGAGGCGTGAGGCTGATGGATGTGGCTAGAAGGCTTAGGTCTAGGCTAAGGGTGGTCTAGCAAGTATGGGGGAACCATACTTGGGCTAAAACCTCATGTTTGAGGTGTACCAGTCAACTTGTGTCATATGGCAGTCGACTGGTGAGAGTTAACTAGGGTTTGACTACGGGATGTATCCTAGCAGTCGACTACCAGAGGAGGGAAGTCGACTGATTGGCCTAGTAGTCGACTGATCATGTAATCAGTCGACTGGTGCTCGGGTTTTGGAGCATAGAATGGAGTCTCACTTGACCGCTGCAGTCAGTAGTCGAGTGATGGCTTGATTAGTCGACTGATGATGGATCCATTGGATCTTTCCAGCATGGATCTAGCCGTTGTCTCACGACAATAGTGGCATCAGTCGACTGATGGTCCCGAGCAATCGACTAATCGGCGTTTTCCAGCACAGGTAGAAGCTTTAAATGGAGCTCGTGAAGGAGAAAAATGCCAAGGTTCTTTGAGGTGTTTTGGGGCGAGTTGCTGCTGCAATTCAGGGTCTCCAAGTGCTACTTGATCAACCTAGCAAGCAAGCATTCAAAAGCTCGGTGTAAAGTTTTCTTTACTTGCATTTTAGTGTAGTTGCTTGTATTCTTATTGTATTATTGTTGTAATCAATTGTAAGGGGTTTCTCTATCTCCGACTTGTGTCGAGAAGGAGTTATTATTGATTAGTTATTGTGTGTGCATCACTAGAGCTCTTTAGAGCTCGATCCATGGAGTAAGAACCATTCGGTTCCGAACCACATTATATTCTTGTGTTCGTGTTTGTCTTATTTCGATATTGCTTTTATTATTATTCCGCTGCGCATAACAAGTTTTGCAAAGATGAACACGAATGATTTCCATCGACGTATAGCACGATGCTATTCACCCCCCTCTAGAGTTCCAATGATCCCCTACAACACCAACGGTCCTACAACTTCTTTCTCGACTTCTTCTTCAACCATTTGCACCGGTGAGGGTTTCTCATGAAACTTTGTCAACTCACTCCAAAACTCCTTGGCATCCTTATAGTCACCTAATTTGGACAAGACATCATTAGGAATTAAATTACTTAGCATTTGTATGTAGGATCGTAATGTTCCGAGAGAGGGGGTGAATCTCGAAAGTTATAAATTTTATTTAGAAATTAAAACTTATTTTTAGAAACAAAAGTATGCAGTGGAATTAAATAAGATAAGAAGACAAATTATTTACTTGGTTCACAACCCTAGCTGGGTTGCTACTCTAAGGCTCGTAGCTCTCCGAGAGCTACCTTGATGGGCAATGCACTATAAGGTCGTCCGACTCGAGAACTCTCAACTTCGAAGGAGTTCAGTTTTTACAAAAGATCTCCTGACCCAACCTATCTTCATTGCAGATGTCCGATCTCCTGACCCACCTGGACTTCCTGCCTAATATTCGATCCTCCTGATCTGTCAAGTCTTCTGTCTAGTATCCGGTTAACACGACCTACTAGGACTTTCCATACTTTGCCTAGTATTCAGTCTGCCTGACCTACTAGGACTTCTTATTAAGCCTGCATACTTAACACATATATCAAACCACAAGTAATTCCTAACTTTAACTATGGTTCATACATCAAAACTAAAGAGTGGTGCTCTCTGCACCAACAATCTCCCCCTTTTGATGTATGATAACACATCAGTTAAAGTTAGGAGAATCAATTTGCAATGTATGATAACACATCGCTTAATCTTTCAAAAGACTTAGGTTTCAGCTAAATTTTGAAAACCATTTATAGAAATTTTCTCAACTTAATTCAGTGTTTTTTGAAAACTCTATTTTCGAGAATTATTTATCAATACTCCCCCTAAACTCATGCAATAATATTTTCTTTAAAAATAAGATCTCCCCCTTTATCTATGAGTTTCAGAATGACTCTTATCAAAATTTTCAAAAATACTTAACCTTTAAAATGTTTAAATCAAAACTTTTAAAATTTTCAAAATTTGAACCAATTTATGAAAATATCCAAAAGTCAAACTTTTAAAAACTCTCAATATTTTAATTTTCAAAATTTTTGAAACTCCCCCTCAATAAAAAATATTTTTGAAATTTTCAAAATTCTCAATATTTTAATTTTCAAAATTTTTGAAACTCCTCCTTAATAAAAAATATTTTTGAAATTTTCAAAATTATCAATATTTTAATTTTCAAACTTTTTGAAACTCCCCCTCAATAAAAAATAAAAATTTTCAAAATTCTTAATATTCTAATTTTTAAACTTTTTTTAACTCCCCCTTTAATAAAAAATATTTTTGAAATTCTCAATATTTTAATTTTCAAAACTTTCAACATTTGCTCTAAAATTAAGTTAAGATAATGCAAATGAGATAGAAAAATGTCCAAGCATAAATTCCTAAACATTATTTTTATACTTAAAATACATATCTAAAAATTATCCTTAAAGTAAATTTCTAACTATTTAGTAGATCAAGTGATATAGAATTGTCATCAAGATTTAAATTAGAGTTAGTCACTGAAGTAATTGATTTGCTTTTTAAACCCCATGTTGGATCGTATCGATGCACTGAATCTACATCTGGAACTTGCGGTGTAGTCCTAACATCTCACGCCCATCTTCGTGGCTTAATACACAAACAGGTAATCCTAAGTGTTTGTGAGATGCAAAGGCTTACCTAGGTCTATACGATCATGGAATCTAAATTGACCTAGGCTAGATTGATTTTTAATTTTTCTTTAAAAAAATAATATTACATAACAAAATAGATTTTTGAATAATGAAATCAAAGCATTCTAGTCTACTTAGCATAATCCAAGTCAATTTTTTAAGAATAACCAAGTTTTAAAAGTAACCAAAATAAGGTCAAACTATAATAACTAATGTATCTAATACAGTCCTAATCAGAAGGAGGAGGAGGATATGGATGGTCCATCCTCCCAGGACAAAAAAACTCCATCATCTCTCGATGATCCTCTCTTTGCGCCTGAAACATCTACATCATCTCAAGATTACGAGCTTGATGTTGCTTCTCCTGATGCTGCATCGCATCCTCCAATTTGGATAATCTCTCAGCTACAATGGGGGCTATTGGAAGCGCAAGAAATAGAGATAGACTATCAAATCCTAGTGCTTCCTGATGCTCAGGTTGAGGGTCGGAATGATGCTCTAGGTCAATATCAGGCTCATGCTCAGGCTCAGGCTCAAGCTGGGGACCATCTCTCTTCCATGTTAAGTCATTGTTTTCATCTAAACCTATTTTAGCTAGACCAAACTATCTAGAACCTATCATGTCATACTTAGACAGTTGTTTGATGTTACCTATGGTAACATCAAACCCTAATGTAGCTAGTAATGATCTAATGACATGGAAATAAGGCAAATGTGTCTTCCTACTAATAACTATCCTAGATTGATGGATGATAGAATGAAACATCTGTAAACTAATGTCTAAATCTAATCTATGACTAAGTACATAGAATAGAAATGAATGATAGGAATGCATCATAGCGATGTCCCTAGTGGTGAGTGGCAAAATACAATTCACTATGACTCAGTACAGGGCATAGTCCTATACTCTGAGTCTAGTGGAACTAAAAATACTCACAGATGAAGTCCTCTCCTCACCAAATAGATGCAAGTGTATCCTATCTAATGTGATATGCGAGTAGGGATCACCATACGGTAACCCCATAGATGGAAAACATACAACTGGACATGATGAATGCATGAGTCCTAGATGATCTCTCAATAATGAGGGAGTAAGAATAAAATCATTACCTTGTACTCTAGTAGAATATGCAAGATCATCAATTCTAGTTAAATTATTAAAAAACTCTACACATAGATCTATGTTAATAGAGTTTTTACAATAAACTAATTTCTCTAACCCATAATGTGTTATTACTTTGATGTTAGGTATGCATGATCTACTAATATATCTAGTAGGCATGGGAGTATAAAATGTGCTTTCAAACCTAATCCTATGTCCCTCAGTAGGGAACCAAATGTCCATACACGGATTAGAAGATGACTCAGCCTCAACTGCTCTTCTTTTACCCCTAATTAAATTACAATTATTTAATATTTATTGAAAAAATAATTGAAATTAGAGTTTAGAATTGCTACCTCAGCATTATAGATGACGTTATCAAAGAGATATGATGACCTAAACACTTCGAAGGGTTGAAAAAGAGGTTTTTGTGGCTGGTTGGGGTGGTTGTGAGTTGACTCGGCGCTGCCGTAGCACTGGTTTTATAAATGGAATCTAGTCAACTGGAAAGAGTTCAGTCAACTGAATTTGAGTCGACTGTCATAAATTTACCATTTACTGTGTCCTCCTAACACTTATCTACCGTTGCATTCCAGTCGACTGAATTAGTTTCAGTCGACTGGAGTCGCATTTTACCTTTCCAAGGTTTGGAGGCAACTGAATATCATTCAGTCGACTCTTTTTGAGTCGACTGGAATCGGTTAATTTTAATTTTGATTCATTTGTATCGTTAATTAATTAGGTTGATCAAGTTGATTAAATTCAGTAAGTTGATTAAGTTAAATTTGCATTGATTAACATGATTAAGTTGAATTGGTTAAGATGATTAATTTGAATTTGTTAATTTTAGTTGAGATGTGTAATTAAGTTACTTAATTTCAGTTGAGTTGTGTAAATTTGTTATGTTTGTGTTAAGTTGTGTAAATTTATTAAGTTTAGTTAAGTTGTGTAAGTTTGTTAAAGTTTAGTTAAGTTGTGTAAATTTGTTAAGTTTAGTTAAGTTGTGTAAATTTGTTAAGTTTAGTTAAGTTGTGTAAGTTTATTAAGTTTAGTTAAGTTGTGTAAGTTTATTAAGTTTAGTTAAGTTGTGTAAATTTGTTAAGTTTAGTTAAGTTTAGTTAAGTTGTGTAAATTTGTTAAGTTTGATTGTATTAAGTTAAACTATTTAAGCTTGATTAAGTTCTAATTAATCTCACTCGAGCTAAGTTTTCAATACACATTAATCCTTATAGGTTTTGTGAGATGAGAATTTATTTTATCTTAATTTTAAAATGAAATTTCAAAGTTTTTAAACTTGTGTTAGATTCAAGTTTAGCTTGAACTAATCAAGTAGGTTTTTCCAACATTGACTTCCAGGTTGTGGCGAGGCATATGACCATCTTAGATATCGGATGAACCACTTCCTAGACAAAGTCAATGAAGAAATCAAATACTTGACTCACTTTGGACTAAACTTTGGTCTAACTAGTTAAAGATTTAGTGAGTTAGCTTCGATCAGTTCCACTCGACTTAGTGCACCAGGTCGTGGCGAGGCATATGGCCTTCTTGGATATCGGATGGACCACTTCCTAGACATGCACTTCGAAGAGCTTTCTTAACTTATTATCAGTTCACTTCATCTTAGTACTAGGTTGTTCAAGTTTAAACTACTTTGTTTCCTATCTAGTCCATTCTAAATTAAGCAAGTAAAGTAAACTAAGACATGCAAGAGTTTCACTAAATAAAGAAACAAGCAAGGTGTTTGCTCACCCTAAGTGATAACTCGATTGAGTTTTGTTCACTAAGTGAACTTGACTCTTGGGAACACAAAATTGATTTTGTCCAACTTGGTTGACTAAGCTATACTTAGGAACCCATGCTTGGACTTGATTCTTAGCGTTTCGGCTAAATAATGACATGTATGATTTATACAAGGATTTAGCTTTGTGTCCGAGTTCGGACTTGTTGTAGGCTCACTGATATCCAAGAATCATGTTTAGATACTTGGAGCCCGAAGTGAACCTTTCTAACATTCCGGTAAGGTCTCCTACTTGCCTTTTTAGGACTGAGTTCTTTTCCTCAAGTTTTGCAACTTGAGTTGAATCTCTATCCTCAACTTGGCAAGTTAAAGTCTTCAAGTTTACTTTCTCCCTAAGTACTTGAACTTCCTTAAAGAGTGAGTCTACTCGGTTCTCAGAATTATGTAATTTCCTTCCTAGACATGCAATTATGTTGTAAAGTTTATCTTCTAAAGGAGAAGTTACCTCGTCTAGTCCTTCGGAAATGAATGTGGATCCATGGCTTCTCTCGGGCTCGGACTCGGACTCGGAACATGATTCGGCTCCGGAGCTTGATTCATCTATGAATGCCACGAGGTTCTCTTTGTATCTTCTGCGTCCAACTCTTCTGAAGACAATTCATCCCAAGTTGCCTTAAGTTCTTTCTTCTTCATTTCCTTTTTAGGCTTTTCTTCCTTTCCTAGATTTACGCATTCCGACTTGTAGTGTCCTTTTTTGTTGCACTCGTAACACGTTACTTCCGATCTGGGTCTCAGCTTGTTGTCGACAACCTTTTTGGCATCCTTCTTTATAAATCTTTTTCTCCGATTAAACATTTTCTGGACCATGTTTACGATTTCCTCTTCTCCGTTTGGGTCCGTCTCTGACTCATCTTCGGACTCACTTCTTGTTTTTCTTTCCTTTTCAGTCGAACCTGCCACTAAAGCAATACTGTTCTCGATTTGACCCGAGTTAGCTTTTTCGTGTAGTTTGAGTTCACAAAATAGTTTGTCTAATCTAATTAAGGAAAGATCCCTGGAAATCTTATAGGCATCGATGATGGATATCCATAAAGCGTTCCTCGGGAATGCCTTAAGTGTATATCTAATTACATCCCCTATTTTCTATTTGATGTCTTATTAAATGAAGTCCATTTAATATATCTTTCATTCTAGTGTGAAGTTGACTAGCATTTTCATTTTCATGCATTTTACAATTAAAGAGTTTGTTAAGTAATATATCTCATTTAGCTATTCTAGTATCATTAGTGCCTTCGTGTAATTCAATTAACTTATCCCAAAGTTGACCAACTCTATTGAGCTCTTCTTTAGTAAGTCCGCATTGCAAGGTGTTGATGTTGGATCGAGGGAATTGCTAGAAGGGGGGTGTGAATAGCGATCGTAAAAACTTCTTCTTCATTTTCGTTGAAAGCACAGTGGAATGTAAATAAATAAGTAAAGAGACACTTTGTTTTTACTTGGTTCACAACCGAAAGGTTTCTACTCAAAGGCCCTGTGATCCTAGACCGCGTACGAATGGGAAATTCACTAGAGATCTCCTCCTCGTTGGAGGTAGTAGACAATGATTACAATGAGAAATCAAAAACTCGAGGATGAGGCAACAAGCCTACCTCACCTCGTTACAATGAAAACCTCGAGTGCAACATAAGTAAGCAAATTGAATTACAAATTAAACAACCGATGAGTATGAGTTGAGATTTGGGCATGTCATCGGCGTATCGATGTCATAGCATCGTCATTGAAGTGTAGCATCTTTGAAGCACTTTGGGAGCAAAGAATGATGATCCAAAGGGGTGAAACCCCCCTTCTTTTATAACCCTTAAAACCCTAGCTCGTTGAGATCTGGATCTGGGTCAAAGAGCCTCATCTCCCCAAGATAAGTGGAGCTTATCTTGACTTTCTTCGAGCTAAACAGTATGAATATCAATCGATTGATGACCTTCATCAGTCGACTACCAATAGCCAACAGTCGACTGCTAGCATGGTCACTCCCTTGCAACAAAGAGTTAGCACAAAATACACAAGTAATGGATATTTCTACGGTTCCTTACCGTCCGATCTCGACTTAGACCTTCCCCCGGAAGTCTTAGTCGGATCGCCGCCTAAGTTTGTCCCCATACAAAGGACACGACCTCACCACTACTCTGCACTCGTGCTTACCTCTGGTCCTTCCCGACCTGTCGCTTAGCTTTCGGTCTTCCACCTAGGTTCCTCTGTTGGAGCTGATACTCCAAGATATGTTTTGGTGTTTGACAAACATTTCAGTAAACCAAGTTTAGGCAAGTACAGAGTCTTGGGATTGGGGTTTCAAATTCCAGGGTAGTAAGATAAGTTTTCGAAAATTCCAGGGCAATTTGAAGAGTTGTCAGGGCAGTTCTGATTTATTCCAGGGCGGTTTTGTATAGTTTGCCAGGGCAGTTTGACTGCCAGGGTAGTTTAATTGCCAAAGCAGTTTAATTGCCAGGGCAGTTTGACTGCCAAGGTAGTTTAATTGCCAGGGCAGTTTAATTGCCAGGGCAGTCTGACTACCAAGGCAGGTTGTTTTCCAGGGCTGTTTGATGCGCTAGAAAGCTTCCAGGACAATTTGACACTACACTAGAAAGCTTCCAGGGTTGTTTTCTAAGGCAGTTTGACACTGCGCTAAAAAGCTTCTAGAGCAGTTTTTCCAGGGCAGTTTGACACTGCACTAGAAAGTTTCTAGGGCAATTTTTCCAGGGAAGTTTGACACTGCGCTAGAAAGCTTCCAGGGTTGTTTTCCAGGGCAGTTTGACACTGTGATAGAAAGCTTCTAGGGCAGTTTTTCCAAGGCAGTTTGACACTGCGCTAGAAAGCATCCAGGGCAGTTTTTCCAGAGCAGTTTGACACTGCGCTAGTAAGCTTCCAAGGCAATTTTTCTAGGGCAGTTTGACACTACACTAGAAAGTCTCCAGGGTAGTTTGACTGCTCTAAATCTTTCAAGGTGTTTTAACCTAACTCTCGAGCAATTGGTTAACTCCCGGGTAGTTGGCTATCTCCCGAACACTCAGTGTATCCTGAAGGGTAAGGGATGGTAGACAGGAAAATTCTAAGGGTGGAACCTTGGTGAAAAGTCCAAGATGGATAATTCCTTGGCAGAGGGAAAATCCAAGGGTTGACCCTTGGTGAAAAGTCTAAGATGGATAATTCCTTGGCAGAGGGAAAATCCAAGGGTAGACCCTTGGTGAAAAGTCCAAGATGGATAATTCCTTGGAAGAGGGAAAATCTAAGGGGGACCCTTGGTGAAAAGTCCAAGATGGATAATTCCTTGGCAGAAATTCCTTGCAGAAGTGGTAAAGTGAAAAGTCCAAGAGTGGCTGAAGGCCGAAGTCTTGGCAAGTAAAGGGTCTCTAGGTAGAGTCTTTACTAGGCGTGTTTCAGTCTTAGAGTTGACTGAAACATACGGGTCATGAGGACAACAATGAGCTGACACCTCAGTTGTTGCCCTTACTACTCTCATGAGTCTGACTAATCACAGCATGCAACCAGCACAAATAGATGGAACTTAACATGCTGCAAAAAGAAGTAGCAGTCGAGGCAGCACCTCAACTAATACTAGGATGGAACGAACAAAAGCAAGCCTCGACCAGTAGTTTGACTATGGCAGTCGAGACGGCAACTCGACTGGCTTGGGCAGTTTAGCCTTAGTAGTCTAGCCGAAGCCTCGACTGGTCTCTAGTCGAAGCGAACAGATGCAAGGGGGACTCAACTGATGTTTCGACTGCACAAGAGATAGCTCACCATTTTACATTAGTAGTCGAGCCACTGCCTCGATTGGCCTACGAAAACAGCGCACAGACACAAGGCGGGCTCGACTGGGGCCTCGACTATTGGGAACTTCAGTCACGATTTTGGTGAGAAATCCTATCTGTTTTGATGCATGGACGAGCTCCAATGATAGAATTCAAATTCCAATGATTAACCAAGGATTTCGCCGTAGAGATGGACGTTCAAACTCACATGTGGTGGGTTGAGAGAAGGTTTCGGATGGGAGGTATTCTATAAAACCCATACAATTCTGTGATCGCGTTGAAGCAACCGAACTTGCGCTCAAAGTACTTTGATCTCGCTGCAACAAGTCTTCAACTCTCGTGTCTTCTGCCTCCAACGCAACTAACTTCTGGGCAATCAACTTCCTAAGGCTCCAGATCTTCATCTTTCAAAGTTGGGTGTTCGTCATCCTGTGATGACACGGCTACAACAATCTGGGCATTGTGATCGTCTCACCTTCTGCTTCCACTACTGCAAGTCTCGTCCATTAGCATCCTGGCAAATCTGATCACGACGAGGCAGTAAACTTTTGAAGGGAGAAACTTCGCTTCCCACTTCAACTTGGTCGCTTGTGCATGGCGATCCTATCTATGTCCCCGGATTAAAAAAAAAATAATCCTTGACAAAAAGGGATTACCCAAGCAACCGATCCATCATCGTGCTATTCGATTAGAGTGGTCACTTGAACAAACTTGTTGTTCAAGTAACCTACCTCTTTTCTTCGATTAGCCGCGGAATAGATGATGTAGGGATCACTGGTTTTTGTGTTTGTATTCGAGGTCCAAGTAAATTAGCCACATACAATACATACAATACACAAAGAATCAAAAGGAAAGCAAAACAAGAATTATACCTCTTGTTTACCTCAAGGTCTTCTATCGTATGTCCTATCTTTCTCTTGGATGTTGTGTGGGCAATGATCCTCCAAGAGATGAAGCCTCCTAGATCACGATCTTCCTTTCCTTGCTCGCTCCGAACAAAAGGACTAATACTCGAACCCTTCTTCTCCTTACTTGCGCCAACAACCAAGCACCAACTTGGTGTCCGCCGGCCCTAAGGAGTGGAAAGGATTTGCCGACCAAAGGATGAAGAAGAAGAGGATGGGGCGCCACCCAAACCCAAGGAAGAGGATGCCCTAGAGCCGGCGAAGAGGAAGGAGGAGAAAACCAAAGCCTTACCCTCTTGTTGCCGCCGACCCAAACCCTAATCCCCTTGAGTTTCTTGTCGCCCAAGCCAAGGAGAGCAAACCCTAGAATCTCTAAAACCCTTGTGCTGCCCAAGCCTTGGCTCCCCTTTTATAGATTTCATCCATACCTCCTTTTAATTTCCACCGTTGGATCTATACATTTAATCTCCACTATCGGATCTAGAGATTTAATCTCAACCGTCAGATCTAGAGTTCCATTTTCCACCATCGGATCTAGGCTTCATAAGGGTTTTAATAGGCTACAATAGGGACCATGAGGTGGATTTGGATCTTGGCCACCCAATGGATCAAGCCCACATAAAGTCTGATCCATTAATAATAATCATTCCACTAGAGGATTATCATTGATCTACATCACCAACCCCCATAAATAAATATGGGCTCCATATATTAATTATAAAAATGTCTCCCCGTGTTTAAGATCTCGAATGTATGTCAATTAATTAATTTACTGACAATTAATTAATCAACATCTAACTTCATGAGTAGTACCACTCAACCTTATCATCGTGCCGGACCAAGTCCACCTGCAGGGTTTACATGATGAACCTTATGAGCTCCTCAAGGGGACATCATCATCCTAATATATAGGACACGGTTTCCTCCTATAATCAATGGCACACCATGTAAATAATATCATTTCCTAACTTACCGAGGTTATCGATTTACTCTATAAATCTCGCCCATTGGTAAATCAAAGAAATAAATACTAAGTACATGTGCCCGTTATTATATCGGGATTAAGAGCATGTACACCATAATATCCGAGGTCCGATTCAATTATGTAGTCAGCAATAAATTGAATCACCTCTAAGTCGGTCATGCTCAATACACACAAAGTGTACTAGTATAATTCTATGGTCAAGATAAACCAATATCAAATCACACTATAACCATACTAATGGTTTGTCCAAAACCATCTCGATTGTGAGCCTTTACTTATACTTTACAAGGAATTGATAACATAATCTCCGGTGTGACACTACACATCATGTTATCTACAATGTAATGTATCAGACAGTATGCATAACCATAAATATGCAAACAATGATCATTTTATTCTTATTTCAAAAATAAAGATGTTTATACAAAAGATAGACTTTTCAGTATACATCCCAACAATCTCCCACTTATACTAAAAGACTATGTTGTCCTCATACCTCCATACATCTTATTCTCATTCCCTCCACATGCCTATCAAAAGCTCTCGCTGGAAGGGCCTTAGTGAAAGGATCTGCCAGGTTATCCTCTGATGCAATCTTGGCCACAGCAACTTCTCCTCGCTTTACGATTTCTCGTGTCAGGTGGTACTTGCGCTCTATGTGTTTACTTGCCTTATGGGCTCGTGGTTCCTTCGAGTTTACAACTGCACCACTATTATCACAATAAATTGTGATAGTTCTGGGCAAACTAAGAATCACATCCAAGTCCATCAAGAAGTTCCTAAAAGCTGCCACATACTCAGCTTCCATGGTAGAGTCCGCCATGAATTTTTCTACTTGACACTCCTCCATACAATGGCTCCACCTCCCAAAGTAAACACAAAACCTAAGTTAGACTTACTGTTATCCCTATCTGATTGAAAGTCAGAATTTGTATAACCCACAGGGAGTAATTGATCTACTTGGTAAACTAGCATATAATCCCTAGTCCTTCTCAGTTACTTTAATATATGCTTTACCGCAGTACAATGTCCCTGTCCTAGATTACTCTGATATCTGCTAACCATGGCCACGGCAAAGCAGATATCCGGTCTCGTACACAACATAGCATACATGAGGCTTCCTGCTACCGAAGCATAAGGATCCGCCTTCATCTCCTCTATCTCCTTTGATGTTCTAGGACACATCTCTTTATATAAAGGAACTCCATGCCTGAAAGGTAAAAAATCTTTCCTGGAGTTCTGCATGTTAAAAAGAGCCAAAATGGTGTCTATGTATGAAGTTTGAGATTAGCACAACATCCTTTTCTTGCGATCCCTTATAACCTTGATCCCAAGGATGTGTCCCACTTCTCCCAAGTCCTTCATATCAAACTATTTTGACAACCATATCCTTACGTCCGATAACACCTTGACATTGTTGTCAATTAACAAAATGTCATCTATGTATAGTACAAGAAATACCACTACGTTTCCGTCACATCTCTTGTATACACAAGACTCATCCGAACTTTGAATAAATCCATAAGACTGGATTACCTCATCAAAGTGGATGTTCCAAGATCTCGAAGCTTGCTTCAATCCATAAGTGGACCGATTAAGCTTGCACACAAGATGCTCTTTGCCCTTTGCAATGAATCCCTAAGGTTGCTTCATATAGATGTTTTCCTCAAGACTTCCATTAAGGAAAGTTGTCTTGACATTCATCTGTCATACCTCATAATCCATATGAGCAATACATAAGAGAATCCTGATAGACTTAAGCATGGCTACCGGCAAAAAAGTCTCCTAATAATCGATGCCCTCTTTCTGAGTATACCCCTTCGCAACAAGCCTCGCTTTGAAGGTCTCAACCTTCCCGTCTATTCCTCTCTTTCTTTTGTAGATCCACTTGTATCCAATGGTTTTTACACCATTGGGTGGTTCTACTAGCTCCCAGACCTGATTTGAATCCATGGATTCAATCTCAGAATTCATTGCTCTTTGCCAAGATACCACATCTTTATCTTGGATTGTCTCGTCATATGTCCAGGGATCAGGTTCATGTTCGCCAGGGACCAAATCAGAAGATTCTCCCAAGAACATAAATCTGTCAGGCTATCTAACAACCCTCCCACTACGATGAGGTATCACCTGTGTATCCTTAGTGACACGCGATGTAGTCAATTATAGTATATCCTCTTGTACCGGTGGTACTGAAGTAGTGAATTCCCCTCTCAATTCCTCAAGAACAATCTTACTCATGGGCTTGTGGTTCATCACATAGTCTTCCTCTAGAAATCTAGCGTTCGTGCTAATGATCACCCTCTGATCTCTAGGACTATAGAACAAGCCACCTTTTGTTCCTTTAAGATAGCCAACGAACATACGCACTTCTATACGAGGTTCCAACTTACCAACATCTACCTTCAACACATGTGTTGGACTCCCCCAAATCCGAATATATCTCAGACTAGGCTTTCGCCTAGTCCATAATTCTATGGGAGTAGAAGGCACTGATTTAGACGGTACCAAGTTCAGAATATACACTGTCGTATCTAGAGCATACCCCCAGAACGAATCTGACAACTCAGAATAATTCATCATCGATTTAACCATCTCTATAAGAGTCCTATTCCTTCGCTCTGCTACACCATTCTGCTGGGGTATGCCAGGTGCAGACAATTGGGATTGAATCTCAGCCTCTGATAAGTAATTCCTAAACTCTCCCAAGAGGTACTCACCACCATGATCAGATCGTAGTGTCTTGATACTTTTACCTTGACGTTTCTCCACATCAGCCTTGAATTCTTTGAACATGTCAAAGCATTCAGACTTGCGGCGCATCAAGTAAATATATCCATATCTTGAATAATCATTAATAAAAGAGACAAAATATTCAAACCCACTTCTAGCCTGGATAGACATAGGACCACACAAATCAGAATGAACCAATTCCAACACATCTTTGGCTCTATACCCCTTGGCCTTAAAAGGCCTCTTGGTCATTTTACCTTCCAAGCAAGATTCGCAGGTTGGGAAATCTTCCACCACTAATGAACCCAAAGGTCCATCATCTATCAACCTTTGAATTCTACTCAGATTAATATGACCTAACCTTAGATGCCAAAGATATGTTTGGTTCATTTTCGAAGGTTCTTTTCTCTTATTAGATTTAGAAGATGAGTTATTTACTTCTATTTGCATCAATGGAGCTTTTGGTTCAAGGGTATATAAATTTTCTATCAATGCACCAGAATAGATAATCTCCCTATTCCTTTTTATAACAACTCTATCATTAAAAGAAATAGAATATCCATCCAAAAATAATTTAGAAACTGAAATTAAATTCTTTCTATATAAAGGTACATAAAGGAAATTTTTCAGAACCAAAACTTTATTCCTCTCAATCGACAAATAAACATCTCCCACTGCAACAACCGCCACCTTCGTAGCATCGCCCAAGTAAATGGTAATCTCCCCCTCAGCCAGTTGTCTGGTTTTCTGAAAACCCTGCAAAGTATTGCAGACATGATCAGTGGCTCCCGTATCTACATATCAAGTGCTGGTAGATAACACCGCTAAACATGTTTCAACGACTAGACCAAAAGATATACCTTTGTTCAGCTTCCGGTTGGGGTAGTCCTTCTTCCAATGTCCAATCTGTTTACAAGTGAAGCACTTGCCTTTCGGCTTCTTCACTCCTCCCTGACATCCTCCTGCCACTTTTGCCCCACCTTGTTTCTTCTTCTTCTTGCCTTTCGGCTTAGAAGCAGAAACCTTTTAGGCAACCATGGCCTGAGCCTGAGCACTCTAACGAAAAAGCCCCTCTGTCACCTGGAGTTCTGTCAGAAGCTCCCTCAACAAATATAACCTCTTGTTCATGTTGTAATTCAGGCAAAACTGCTCAAAACTCCTAGGTAGAGACTGGAGGATGATATCGACCTGGGTTTCCCCATCGATCTCAGCTCTAAGGACTTCCAGCTCATTCAAATGAGTCATCATCTTGAGAACTTGATCCCTCACGGGTGTTCCCTCGATCATGGTGGTCGTCATCAAGTTCCTCATGGCTTCTTGCCTAGCAGCCTGATTCTGGTGTCTGAAAAGCTCCTTGAGATTGAGCATCATGTCATAAGCAGTGGGCATGGCTTGATACTGATGTTGCAATACATTTGACATAGAAGCCAAAATGTAACACCGTGCCATCTCATCAGCCTTTATCCACTTCTTATAACTCTCTTTCTCCTTTTTTCCAGAATCATCCGCAGGCTTAGGAGGACACTCTTCGAAGAGTACATACTTGTACTCCTCAACAGTCAACACACTATCAAGATTCCTCTTCCAATCAACATAATTGGGTCCAGTAAGTTTATTCTCTTTTAGTATCACAGCAAGCGAGTTGAAAGTCATTTTTGAAAAACCTAAGAATCACATAGATCAAAACATTAGATCTCAAAAAATTATTTATTCCTCAAACAATAAAATTTTAAAATCAACCAACACCTCAAAACACCAAGAATATCATATGCCACAATTGTGTGGACGTATACGAATTCTACATTTGTAAGAGGAGGTTTTACCCATTAATTTTACTATCTTGTCAACCTAACTTTTTGACAAATAAAATTAATAGTTGCTTTCTCTTCGTCCCTACAAATAAAAGCAGTGACTCCGATGGGGAGGATACTCCTATTTGCATCTAAGTGTTCACCATTACTCGGTACCAAGGGAATTATCTCGGGTTATATGCCTTCCGATGGGGAAGTACACACGCTCCTAAATAATTTCCTATAACCATATTCGACCCTGTGATCCGGAAAACAAACTCATCTGATGGGGAGGAAGGCACTCAGAGCCGACATGCAAGTTTGTTTACATCACATGTCAAATCGTAATGGAGGTCGTGGGAATTTATAAAAATATACCTCTCCCACTTAGTAATTTAAAGTTGAGGAATTTTCCTAGCACACGACATGCATATCAAACAAGAAGCAATAAATATGAAAAAAAATATTTTCCAACTATTATGACTTTTGTTCTCCAATATGCCTCCCGTCGCATTGTCATCTCATCCGTTCCTCCCTACGCCATGTACTAGCCATCCGGAGATCTGAGCCGAGAAAACTTATTTTAATTTACATCCATCGATCATATACTCCACAAAGGAGCATACATGAAATCTAGATCGAAAGTAAACTAAAACAAAAGAGTGTCTAAACAATGTCGTACTTAATTACAAAAATTAAATACTAGCCTCGTCAACCCCGAGGATTCAAATAATAATACAATTTACACACATCCAATCACATACACACACATATGGCCATGATAGTTGGATCTTATGTCTGCAACCAAAAAGTTAGCCTATGCACCTCCTACTATCATCCGGGCACATACAATATATGATAAGTGCATAAAAGTAACTGAATCCTAAACACAAAAAATCGGAAACCGTGGCTCTGATATCACTTGAAGGGAGAAACTTCGCTTCCCACTTCAACTTGGTCTCTTGTGCATGGCGATCCCATCTACGTCCCCGGATTAAAAAAAATTAATCCTTGGCAAAGAAGGATTACCCAAGCAATCGATCCATCGTCGTGCTATTCGATTAGAGTGGTCACTTGAACAAACTTATTGTTCAAGTAACCTACCTCTTTTCTTCGATTAGCCGTGGAATCGACGATGTACAGATCGCCGATTTTTGTGTTTGTATTCGAGGTCCAAGTAAATTAGCCACATACAATACATACAATATACAAAGAATCAAAAGGAAAGCAAAACAAGAATTATACCTCTTGATTACCTCAAGGTCTTCTATCGTATGTCCTATCCTCCTCTTGGATGTTGTGTGGGCAACGATCCTCCAAGAGATGAAGCCTCCTAGATCATGATCTTCCTTTCCTTGCTCACTACGAACGAAAGGAAGAATACTCGAACCCTTCTTCTCCTTACTTGCACCAACCACCAAGCACCAACTTGGTGTCCACCAGCCCTAAGGAGTGGAAAGGATTTGTCGGCAAAAGGATGAAGAAGAAGAAGATGGGGTGCCGCCCAAACCCAAGGAAGAGGATGCCCTAGAGCCGGCCAAGAGGAAGGAGGAGAAAACCAAAGCCTTACCCTCTTGTTGCCACCGACCCAAACCCTAATCCCCTTGAGTTTCTTGCCGCCGAAGCCAAGGAGAGCAAACCCTAGAATCTCTAAAACCCTTGTACCGCCCAAGCCTTGGCTCCCCTTTTATAGATTTCATACATACCTTCTTTTAATCTCCACCGTCGAATCTAGAGATTTAATCTCCACCGTCGGATCTAGATATTTAATCTCCACCGTCGGATCTAGAGATTTAATTTCAACCGTCGGATCTAGAGTTCCATTTTCCTCCATCAGATCTAGCTTCATGAGGGTTTTAATAGGCTACAATAGGGACCATGAGGAGGAGTTGGATCTTGGCCACCCAATGGATTAAGCCCACATAAAGTCCAATCCATTAATGATAATCCATTCCACTAGAGGATTATCATTGATCTACCTCAGCAACCCCCATAAATAAATATGGGCTCCATATATTAATTATACAAATATCTCCACGTGTTTAAGATCTCGAATGTCAGTCAATTAATTAATTTACCGACAATTAATTAATCAACATCTAACTCCATGAGTAGTACAACTCAACCTTATCATCATCCCGGACCAAGTCCACCTGCAGGGTTTACATGATGAACCTTATGAGCTCCTCAAGGGGACATCATCATCCTAATATATAGGACACGGTTTCCTCCTATAATCAATGGCACACCATGTAAATAATATCATTTCCCAACTTACCGAGCCTATCAATTTACTCTATAAATCTCGCCCATTGGTAAATCAAAGAAATAAATACTAAGTACATGTGCCCGTTATTATATCGGGATTAAGGGCATGTACACCATAATATCCAAGGTCCGATTCAATTATGTAGTCAGCAATAAATTGAATAACCTCTAAGTCGGTCCTACTCAATACACACAAAGTGTACCAGTGTAATTCTATGGTCAAGACAAACCAATACCAAATCACTCTACAACCATACCAATGGTTTTTCCAAATCCATCTCGGTTGTGAGCCTTTACTTATACTTTACAAGGAACTGATAACATGATCTCCAGTGTGACACTACACACCATGTTATCTACAATGTAATGTATCAGACAATATGCATAACCATAAATATGCAAACAATGATCATGTGATTCTTAATTCAAAAATAAAGATGTTCATACAAAAGATAGACTTTTCAGTATACATCCCAACAACTTTCTGATCTGTAAATTTTAATTTATAGTCTTTATCTTGTTGGTACATTCTTAAATCTGTTGGGAAAAATCTGAATTTGCTGTAATCTATAATCTATAAAAGTTTCCTAAGAGGTTTCTCCACCTTCGAAGTGTAGCTTCGAAAAGGAGAAAGGTAGTGGTAGGCCTTGGACTAGCATCTCTAGGAGAGGGCTGTGAACCAAGTAAAAAAACCGGACGTGTCTTCTCTCTTTGTGTTGCTTTATATTCTTCTCTGTGTTGTTTTGTTTTTTGCACTTGTTGTGTTTGTGAAAGAAAAAGGTTTCTTCGAGTACTGATTAATTTCCGTTGTGGTTTCTCATTTACTTTGATAATTTTTTTTAAGTAGGGGTGCCCCCCCCCCTTTCTTGCATACACGATCCTATCAAGTGGTATCAGAGCTAGGGCTCTAATTACCCGATTTAACAACTGTAGAGTCTAACTATGCAAGAGGGTTACAGTACAAACTGACCTCCATTTTTTGATGGAACGAATTTCCAATCCTAGAAAAATCGAATGGAGTACTATCTCATGACTGAGTTAGAAATGTGGTTCTCCATTACGGAGGGTTTCATTACTCCAGTGGATGAAGTAGGTAAGGTCTTAGGGTCTGCTCTTTGGACAAATGAGCAAAAGCACAAGGCACAAGCTAACGCCAAAGCAACTGTAACATTACATTGTGGCCTGGAAAAGGAACAACTTAATAAAGTTGGGCCTTTCAACAGTGCGCAAGACCTGTGGAATAAGCTACTTGAGTTGTACGAGGGTACCAGAGACTCTCATATAGCCAAGAGAGACTTATTCCTAAGCCAACTCCAGAATTTCACTATGAAGGACACAGAGACTGTCAGTGAACTTCATGGTAGATTCAAGGAGTTGCTGAACGGTCTCCACTCTATTAGAGAGAGTATTGAGAACTGTGATTTAATTAGATATGTACTCAAGTCTTTTCCCAGAAATGTCTTATGGTCATCCATGGTGGATGCCTATAAGGTATCAAGGGATCTATCAACTGTCAAAATAGATGAACTATTTTGTGAAATGGAATTGCATGAATAGGCTAACAAAGGTCAAAAAGAGAAGGGTATGGCTTTGCTTGCAGGTGATCAAAGCAAGGAGGGAAAGAAAAAGAAGGAGAAGAATAAGGAGTTGTCTTCATCCTCGGGCACGGAGTCAGATGGAGATAACGAGTCCTCCTCCAGCGAGATGGCCAACTTCGTGAGGAAGATGATGAGGAGAAGCAGGAGATTCAGCAAAAAGAAAGGTAAGCAAGTTGACAATGGAATTGATAAATCTAATATAGTGTGTTATGAATGCAGCAAGAAAGGACACTTCAAGAATGAGTGTCCTCGTCTCAAGAAGGAGGAAAAGAGGAGAAGACGAAAGGCGTTGAGTGCAACATGGGATGAGTCATCCTCTGAATCATCAGAAGAAGACAAGGAGGACAAGGCCAGATGACACACTGCACTAATGGCGTTGGAGGACTCTGGGACAGATTCAAATTCAGAGGAGGAATCATCATCAATGGATGATGATCAGGTAAACTCAGAACTGGAAGACTGTTATAAAACCATTGCCTATTTAAATGATATGTTAGATAAATCTAAATGTAAAATAAAATCTTTAAAAACTGAATTAGCACATTTCAAAAATCGTAAGGGGTATGCGGTAGAGTTTAGTGATGATACTTCCAAAATTAAGGATGAAAATAGAATCTTGAGAGCACAGGTGAATGATCTCAAGTGTACTCTTGAGAAGTTCAGTAATAGCTCTCGAATGCTGAACATGATTCTAGAATCTCAGCAAGCTGTGTACAACAAAGCTGGAATAGGTTATCGACCTAAGCAGCAAGAACATAGCTTTATTTCTTTAGTCTCTAGAATTCCTGGTAGCAAGAAAATGTCTAAGGCTTGGATTCCGAGGAAATACATTTTGGAAGCTAAAGGACCCAATATTTGGGTTATGAAATGTTCTATTTTTCGTGTTTAGCAGGTATCAATTAAGGGGGAGTGTACATCGACCTGGTTTGTAGATAGTGGATGCTCCAAACATATGACCGGCAACACATCGCTATTCTCCACGCTGGAAAACAAAAGTAGAGAACAGATGAGCCATGGCTATGGCATAGAAGGCTCACGCATGTCAACCTGAAGAACCTAAGAAGAGTAGTTGGGAAAGAGCTAGTGAGACGATTGCCGCTGCTCAAGTTTCAAAAAGACAAGTTATGTGATGTATGTCAAAAAGGTAAGCAAAAGAGGGCCTCACACAAGCCCAAAAACATTATGAGTACCTCTAAAGCTTTAGATTTACTGCATTTAAATCTGTTTGATTGTAGAATTATTAAATTTCTTAATGGTAGCAGATACTATTTAGTAATTGTTGATGATTACACTAGATATACTTGGACGTTTTTCTTGAAACATAAAAATGAAACTCTTGATATTTTTATCTCTTTTAGTAAAAGAATTGAAAATGAGAAAAACACAACCGTTAAAACCCTTAGGAGTGATCATGGAGGGGAATTTGAAAACACCCAGTTTAAGGATTATTGTTTAGAAAAAGGGTATAGGCACAAATTTTCAGTTCCAAGAACACCCCAACAGAATGGTGTTGTGGAAAGGAAAAATCAAGCCTTATAAGAAGCTGCTAGAAGCATGCTCAATGAGTATGCTCTTCCAAGCTACTTATGGGTCGAAGCCATTAGCACAGCCTGTTATGTTCAGAACAAGGTGCTAATACATAGGTTTATAGGTAAAACCTTGCATGAACTCTAGTTTGGAAAACCACCTACAGTTAAGCATCTTAGGGTGTTTGGCTACAAGGTGTTTATTCTAAATACTAGAGATCATCTAGGAAAATTCACGGCTAAAGCTGATGAAGGTATTCTTGCTGGATACTCTTCTGTTAGTAAAGCATATAGAATCTATAATAAAAAAATCAAAATTAGTTGAAGAGTCATCTGATGTTGTCTTTGAAGAGGGTAATAAATCTGATGATACCCAAAGAATTAGTGAAGAAATTGATTTTGGAATGGAGAAGATCAAATTGAGAGAAAACAGCAAAGTAGGGGGAGTTAAAGTCGAATCTGATGATGAAAAACCTAAGTTACAAGGGTCATTACTTGAAGATGTATCAAACGACCAAATACTTGAAACATCTCAAGCACCAAATCTAGTAGGGCTAGCATCAGTCATCCCCATGATCAGATTATTGGGGAACTTCAACAAGGGGTGAGGACCAGATCATCCTTTAGGAATGAAGGGGTTAAAGTTGCACTCATCTCAGAAATTGAACCTAAGGTAGTGGAAGAAGCCTTGCTCGATCCTGATTGGATCTTAGCAATGCAAGATGAGTTAGGACAATTCAAAAGAAACCAAGTATGGGACTTAGTTCCGAGACCGGAAGAAGTCTCCATAATTGGTACAAAATGGGTGTTTAGAAACAAAATGAATAATGAGGGAGAAATTATAAGAAACAAAGCAAGGTTAGTTGCCAAAGGCTATAACCAAATTGAAGGATTAGATTATGAAGAGACGTACGCCCCTTAGCACATCTAGAGTCCATAAGGCTTATGCTAGCATTTGCTGCATATAAAGACTTCAAATTATAACAAATGGATGTGAAGTCTGCCTTTTTAAATGGGGTAATTAAGGAAGAAGTGTACCTTGAATAGCCACCGGGGTTTGAAAGTACAGACTTTCCATACCACTTATTTAAACTGAAAAAAAATCCCTATATGGACTGAAACAAGCACCTCGTGCTTTGTATGAAAGGCTGCCCACATTTCTAATAGAGAAAGGGTTAACAAGATGTCAGATAGATCCAACACTATTTCTGAAAAGAGATGGTAAAAATATTTTTGTAGCCCAGGTCTATGTAGATGACATAATCTGTGGCTCGAATAATAAGGACTATCTGAATGAGTTTATAGGACACATGGAGAGCAAGTTTGAGATGAGTCTTGTGGGAGAACTGACCTTCTTCCTCGGACTTGACATCAAACAAACAAAGGAAGGTATATATGTTCATCAGTCTAGGTATGCTATGAATCTGCTAAAGAAGGTTAATATGCAGAATTCAAAGGAGATATCCACTCCTATGGCACAAAGCACAAATCTAGGACAAGATGATGGAGGAAATCAGTGGATCCAAAATACTATAGGAGTTTGATTGGTAGTTTGCTATATCTCACAGCTAGTCGACCTAATATTTTATATGTTGTGGGGGTATGTGCTAGGTATCAATCATGTGCCAAAGAGTCTCACCTAAGTGTTATAAGAAGGATAATGAGATATCTTAAAGGCACTATTAAGGTTGGGCTATGATATCCTCGTACTGAGTCATTTGAGTTAGTGGGCTATATTGATTCTAACTATGCTGGGTGCAAGTTAGACAGAAAAAGCACAAGTGGAGGATGCAAGTTCTTAGGATCTTCGCTGGTGAGTTGGTCAAGTCGAAATCAACATTGTGTTGCTCTCTCCACTACTGAGGCTGAGTATATCGCCATGGGAGAGAGCATGTCCCAACTGTTGTGGATGACTCACATGTTGGAGGACTATGGGTTATCATAGAGAAGTGTGCAAGTGTTGTGTGATAATTTGAGCACAATCAATCTAACAAAAAACCATGTCCACCACTCTAGAACAAAACATATTGAAGTGAGGCACCACTTCATTAGAGATCATGTAGCTAGGAGAGATATTGTTCTCAATTATGTTGAGTCCAAGTCAAACCTAACAGACATCTTCACTAAACCCCATCCAGAAAAAGAGTTTAGCCATCTAAGAAAGGAGTTAGGAATGTCACGCCCCTGGGGAGTCCCCTCCAGACGAAAATCCGACAACATCTCCCCTGTACGGGTGACAATACCAAACTTACATACAAGGCCTACACGGCCACTATACATCGGTCAACACGATCGGAATCCAAACAACACACGTAGGTCATAAGGCCTCAGGCCAACAATCAATGTAAATAGTAAATAATCTACAATACTAGACTTACCCCTTCTGCCATCTGGACAAGAATACCCAACCAAAACCAATCGAAATAAAATCCGAATAAAGATCCATAAGGACACCAAATATCCACGAGTACATAAATCCAACTCCAGACCTAAACATATCTTCTAATCAAAATACAAATCCATAAAACAAATAACCAATAAAACTATCACGACATGGGGGTTTGGCAGCTGGACTCTCCTGACAGCTTTATCCTAAAAAAGATATAAAAACAACGGGGTAAGTTCAAAGAACTCAACGGATATAGTCGATATGCAAGGTAAGATATAGCTAACAATAACAATCATGCCAATACAGTCTCATATATATAGGGTATATGAGAAAGAAATACAAAAGGATTGTATTTACCTAAACCTCCTATCCTGATATAGGAGCATGTGCCATACTAGAAGAAATAAAGTCATCACCATATACAAATATGTATCCTGTATGTATGACAATCATATGCAACATCCAAGGCAGCAATAAAAATGCAGCAAACACAATACAAATGCTATCCATGCAAAAAATGCATGCGGTGCAAATGACATGGTCACCCTTGACGCCAGTCAGCCGCCTCACACACGATGGTGAAGCCGAGTGGGTAGGGCTATGACAATTGTGCACTCTGCCATCACTGCTCCTGAGTGACCAAGTGGACAGGATGCTGTCGGAGTACACCTATCCTCCTGGCCCAAACAGAGTGAGGGAGCAAAGCTCTCATCTCCTGGTGTCATAGACCAGAGGAGGGATCCCTGCCCGCTACCACGCTGCCTCATCGCTACCCATGAGCGGACCAGTGGAGCCTAACAGAGCAACTGCACACACCCTCCTGATGTACCACTAACCCATGAGTGGAAGCGTGTGCAGACCATGTAACTGGATGCGGGCTCAACTACAAAGGAACCACGTCCAGCCAACATGCAATCATGCAAGATGGTGCATGATACTAAAGCATGTAATACCAACAAAAATACCTATCCGAATAATATGCACAACCAATAAGTATATATCTATGATCCAAGTAAAACAGGAAAGGTATAACTATAATCTGATCCAATGCATGTATCAAGTAGGCACAATAACATACAAGGCAGATAAACATGAAAATTATTGCAAGCTATACTAACTAGCATATCAACATGACTATATCTACGAGATAAGTCAAAATACCCGTCTGATAAAATGCTCGAGAAAACAATGAAATCGTCACGACCGTGGACCTGCCTTGTGACCGAAACCTGGATACAACATAATTATTGTTAAGCACAAAAATGCAATCCACCGACAAATCGAATACTTAATCGATTTCTTACATAACCAATTAACCCAAAGGCTTAATAAAATCTCGATCACCTTCCACCTAATATAACCATCTTTTCGTCCAATTACTCGAATATAATTTCTCAACCCCTATCATCATGTGTACAACATCCAAACAAAACCTGACAGCTAACTCACCCAAAATAGATCCATCCCACAACCCTAAATTTATCCGAAACCAACCAACAATCTAATCTCCACTGAGTATAATTACAATTAACCGAATAATACAATCAAATCATTACCCCAACTCACCCAAATCGACCACAACTCGACTCACACGTAACGCCCTTCCAATGACGGTGACCTTGCACGACCACCTCCAACCCAACAGCACGACACCCCCAAATAAAACCCTCACATCCCCTCTCAGCCGGCCACAATTCCTTCCCTACTTCCCTATTCACCGGCACCATCAACACTCACCGATTACTGCCCAAAATCACAGATTCATTCTCGTAACATACACCTGCATAGACAGGAAACAAGAGGAAACTAGGTATTTACCGAAAGCTTCAACCTCACTGGCGACACTGAGGGAGCTCGCGGCGGCAGTCTGTGGCTGCAGACATGAGGAAGAAGAGGCTCTCGAATGCTCGTCGCGTGCGACTCGAACGAGCAGCGGCGGAGAGAGCGCCACTCACGGTGGCCTGGGCACCGGGAAGGCGAGCGTCGGCGCTTGGCCGAGAAGAGACGACCGCAAGGCTAGGCGTCGACGTCGGCGACTGCGAGCGGCGGCGCAATCTCGAGGTCGGACGACAAAGGGAAGAGCGACTCACCATAGGAAAGGGATGGTCGGCGATCGCGACGAAGGAGAAGGGAAAGGCGATGGCTATGGAGAGAAGAAAAAGAAATCACGAGAGAAAGGTAGGTGCGGCGGGGGAAGAAGGAGTTATCGCGGAAACCGCCGCGAGGGGAAAAGTGTCGGGTGCGGCGGGGAAAGAAAAGGGAAAAATCTAGGTTTTCAGTTTAGGTTAATATCATCTATTAACCCCCTTAAATAGACTCCACCAAAGCCTATTTATTTTATCCTCATAAATATCTCGTACAAGCTCCATTTAAATCTAAAAAAATTCCGCAAAAATCCCGAAAAATTTCCAGGATTATTTCTCTAAATATTTGGCCCTTTATTTTGGTATTTTTAATTTTCCGTATTTAACATTCTCCCCTACTAATAAAAATTTGGTCCCCAAATTTCCTACTCAGATGCATAATGAGTAAGAGATACCACAAGTACTGAAAAATATATCTCACGTACCTTAAGTAAACAAGTGGAGATATTGAGCTCTGATCTTTTCTTCAAGCTCCCAAGTAGCCTCCTCATCGGTGTGGTGACTCCACCCGACCTTGACAAGTCGCACAACTTTGTTTCACAACTGTCGTTCCTTGTAATCCAAAATCTGTACCTAAACCTCTGCGTAAGTAGCATCAGGTTGAATAGAACCTGACACATCTGACAGAATATGTGTAGAGTCTGGCACATACTTCCTCAGCATGGACACATGAAACACATCATGAACACCGTCAAAGATGGTGGTAGCGCTAGACGGCAAGCGACTGCTTCGATCCTCTCCAAAATCTCAAACGGACCAATGTATCTAGGAGTTAGCTTACCTCAGAGGTCAAATCTCTTCACCCCTTTCGTGGGTGAGACTCGAAGGAACACATGATCACCAATAGAGAACTCCAGAGGTCTCCGTCTCCGTCTCCGATCTACATAACTCTTCTGGCGATCCTGCGCCTCTGCCATCCTTCGTCTGATAGTACAAACTAACTCTGCCTCATGCTGAGCTCTCTGGGGTCCTAGCAACTGGGCCTCCCCAACCTCCTCCCAGAGGGTGGGTGTACGACACTGTCTACCATACAATGCTTCAAACGGGGCCATTTGGATAGTCGAATGATAACTGTTATTGTAAGTGAATTCCACTAACAGCAAGTGGTCCTCCCAGTTGCTCCCAAAATCTATAACACAGGACCTCAGCAAATCCTCTAATGTCTGAATGGTCTGCTCAGACTATCCATCTGTCTGCAGATAGAAAGCAATACTAAAACGAAGTTGCATGCCTAAGGTCTGCTGCAGACTCTGCCAAAATCGAGACGTGAACCAGGGATCTCTTTCTGATATAATGCTCAAAGGAACACCATGCAATCTAATGATCTCCCGACAATATAACTCTGCCAAACGATCCAGAGAGTCGGTCTTTCGAATCGCTAAGAAGTGCACGGATTTGGTTAGTCGGTCTATGACTACCCAAATCGCGTCATGACCTTGCCGTGTCCTAGGCAAACCCACCACAAAATCCATGGTAATGTGATCCCACTTCCACTCAGGAATAGGAATCCTCTGAAGCAATCCGGCTAGTCTCTGATGCTCAGCCTTCACCTGCTGACAAACGAGACATCTAGCTACAAAATCTGCGATGTCTTTCTTCATGTCATTCCACCAATACAAACGCTTTAAATCTCGATACATGCGGGCTCCGCCTAGGTGGATCGCAAATCGAGAGCGATGAGCCTCCTGAAGTAACTCCTCCATAATTGGGTGAGACTTAGGTAAACATAATCTGCCCCGAAAATAAACAATACCTTCATCATCTCGGGTGAACTCAGTCTACTGTCCAGAAGTTATCTGACTGCGAATGAACTGTAAATGTTGATCACTGGCCTGAGCCTATCGGACTCTCGTCCGGATTGACGACTGAGCAACCATGGTAACCAGAATGCCCTGCTCTGTCGATCCCTGGTCCTCAAGGCTCAACTCAGAGAAACCCTGAATCAAATCCGTGACTAAAACTCGAAAGGAAGCTAAAGTCCCTCGGGACTTCCGGCTAAGTGCATCGGCAACCACATTGGCTTTCCCTGGGTGGTAACTAATGGTACAATCATAATCCTTCAAGAACTCCATCCATCTCCTCTGTCTAAGATTGAGTTCCTTCTGCGTAAATAGATATTTGAGACTCTTATGATTAGTGAGAATCTCAAATGTAATACCATATAAATGATGCCTCCAAATCTTCAAGGCAAAGATAATAGCGGCTAGTTCTAGATCATGTACTGGGTAGTTTTTCTCATGCTCCTTCAACTAACGAGAAGCATAAGAGACTACCCTACCGTGCTGCATCAAGACTGTGCCTAAACCCTACAGAGACGCATCGGTATAAAGGACGAAACCGTCATCCCCTAATGGCAATACCAGAATCGGTGCTGACACCAATCTCTTCTTCAACTCCTGGAAACTAGTCTCGTATGCCTCTGACCACGTGAACTTCACGCCCTTTCTGGTAAGGCATGTCAACGGCATAGCAATGCTCAAGAAACCCTCAATGAACCGTCTGTAATAACCAGCCAAGCCTAAGAAACTGCAAACCTCCTGAACTGATTTCCGCTGCTCCCAACTGGTAACAGCCTCGATCTTCTGGGGGTCAATTGAAATGCCTCTACTAGAAACCACATGTCCCAAAAAACCAACTGAGGGTAACCAAAATGCGCACTTATTGAACTTCGTATAGAGTCGCTTCTGTTGAAGCCTATCCAAAACAAGACAAAGATGTTGCGCGTGTTCCTCTTCAGAATGAGAATAGACCAGAATGTCATCAATAAAGACAATGACGAACCGATCTAGGAAATCCATAAATTCATGATTCATCAAATCCATGAATACCGCTGGAGCATTGGTAAGCCCAAATGGCATTACCAAAAACTCATAGTGTCCATATCTGGTACGGAATGCTGTCTTCTAGACGTTTGAGTCTCTAACCCTTAACTGATGATATCCGAACCGTAGATCAATCTTAGAATATACTGATGTACCTCTGAGATGATCAAACAAGTCCTCAATACGTGGCAGGGGGTATTTATTCTTGATAGTGACGGCGTTCAACTGCCTGTAGTTGATGCACAGTCTCATCGAACCATCTTTCTTCTTCACAAAAAGAACCGGAGAACCCCAGGGAGATGCACTAGGCCGAATAAAACCTCTGTCCAAAAGCTCCTGGAGCTGAACATTTAACTCGTCCAACTCTCACGGGGGCATACGATAAGGAGCTTTCGATGTCGACGCCATCCCAGGAATTAACTCAATCGTGAACTCCACTTGCCTTTTGGGAGGCAGGCCCGGTAACTCCTCTGGAAAGACATCCGGATATTCTCGGACAATAGGAATGTCAACAATCTGAGAGTCACCACTGTCTTCTACATTGATCATAGATAATAGAAAACCCTGGCAACTGTGCAATAAAAGCTTCTGAGCCTGAATCGCAGAAATGTTCGCTATGTCGTCGTCCCGGATGCCAGTGAAATCCCACAAGGGTTGGTTCGGAGGTCGGAATGTGACCACCCTCGTCTAGCAATCAACTGTGGCATGATATGCTGACAGGCAATCCATGCCAAGTATAATATCGAACTCGACCATGTCTAGTACAAATAAATCTACAATAAGAATGATGTTACCAAAATCTAAGGGACAACCTCGGACCTCCTGGGTAACGTCCAACGTATCACCGGACGGTAGGGAGACGATTAATCGTTGTGATCTAATAGTAGGTAGTCTACAAATCTCTCTCATAAATGTACGAGAAATAAATGAATGTGAACTGCTAATATCAATTAGCACAATAGCTGAAAATGCATAAAGTGAAACCGTACCGTGAAAAATGGATTCGTTGGCTTGCTGCGCATCCTCTCTGGTAATCGCATGAATCCTCCCAGTCTCCGGTGGAGGTGGAAGTGGTAGCACTTCCAGAGGTGGTTGTGCCTGGGCCTGAGACTGATACGAAGGCTGATACGAAGGATGATATGAAGGCTGATACGAAGGCTGGTATGATGGCTACGATCGCGGTACTATACCGGAAGGTGATCTGAACTAGTGGCGGCCGAATCGAGCATCAATCGTGAGGCTACGATCGTATGCATCGTAGGTGGGCCGCACTGATCTTCGAGGTCTCAAATGTAACCCTGTGATATCATATGGGCACTGGAGTACTCCTGTCCATGCATGCCATATGCAACTCCTGTAGGGGGAGCCGCCTGCGGCGCGGCGGTCTGCCGTTTGCTCTCTCCAGTCCCAGATTGACGAATCGCTCCTGGATAGAAACCCCGGAAGCCACATGTTGAGCCTTCAATGAACAATCTCGGCTCAGGTGTCCAGGCAGTTTGCAATAATAGCAAACTGACTGTCCCAACGTACAGGCTGAGACGATATGCTCTCTCGATCTAGAACGGGTACAATAGGTGTCACCAGTGGGTGGCCTCCGGCTCTGCTGAGAAGATCGGAAGGGTCCAAAAAGATCGCCTTGATTTGAGGTCACTAGATACCCCCAGAGTGACTCGACTGACCGACTACGGCCACTTTTCGCCTATTGAGCCAACTCAATCAACAGAGCTCTATCCAATGCCTCTCGATAGGAAGAAATGCCAAATCCTGCCATCTTGACCTGAAGATGCCCATCTAGTCCCTGAAAAAATTGCATCATGCATGACCTGTCCTCATTGACTAACTCTGGACAAAACCTGGCTAACCGATTAAATTCTATATTATACTCCATCACTGAGCGATTATTCTGTCGAAGACTCAGAAAATCCTGATGTCGCATCATCTGATATGCTCATGGGAAGTACTGACTCTCAAAAGTCTCTCTAAATCTCGCCCAGGTAATCTGCTGCTCACCGATGATCGAGCGTTGCGTGTCCCACCAGATCTCGACCTCGCCTCGTAAATGGAAGGCTGCCAACTCTGCCTTCTCCCACTCGGAGCATACCATATAGTAGAAAGTACTCTCCATCGTCTCGATCCAAGACTGAGCCACGCTCGAATTAGTCTCTCCGCTAAATAAGGTGAACCGACTTTTCATCGACTTTGCTAAACCGGGAATCCAAGCTCGTGCCGCAGCCACATCAATAGGATGAGTAGGGGTCGTCGCAGGAGCTAGCGAAACATATGGTGATGTTGCATACGCAGGGGGCAGATACCGAGTGAGGGTCGACCGACTCCACTGATGGGCCTGTCGGGTCTATAGTAGCAGGCCCTAATGGCGGGGGTGTCTGAAGTGTAGCAGCAGGGTCTCCCGCTGGTACATCGGATACTCCAAAAGTGGGTATCTCTGGAGGAGGAACCGCCGAGGACTGAGGATCCACGACTCCCACAGCACCAAGTGGAATCTGACCCTGATCAACATGCTCACCGTCTGTAGATATCTCTGGCAACTCCGTCGCCAGAGATCTCAATGTCCTCTAGCGTGGCTGCCCCGCACCACGTCTTGGCACAGGAGCACGCCCACCTCGTCTCATATCTGTTAAATTATTATAGATGTTACTACAAGTAAAAACATATAAAATTAATCATCATACCTATTTCACCATCAGGAGAGGTCCCGTCGCCACCAAATCCCCAAATTAACCACGTCAATAATACCTCAAATTTCTGAAACATAAAAATCGTCGGAAATCCATACCAATCCAAAAAAATTTCCAAATTGACCCACAAAAACCTGCCAAATGTGGCGAACTCCAAAAAATCCCAAAAATCCCTAGGAACTCGTAAATCTAGAGCTCTGATACCAAATAAATTATCACGCTCCGGGGGAGTCCCCACCAGATGAAAATTCGGAAGCATCTCCCCTGTACGGGTGACAATACCAAACTTACATACAAGGCCTACATGGCCACTATACATCGGTCAACACGACCAGAATCCAAACAACACATGTAAGTCATAAGGCCTCAGGCCAACAATCAATGTAAATAGTAAACAGTCTACAATAACTAGACTTACCCCTTCTGCCATCTGGGCAGGAATACCCAACCAAAACCAATCGAAATAAAATCCAAATAAAGGTCCATAAGGACACCAAATATCCACGAATACATAAATCCAACTCCAGACCTAAACATATCTTCTAATCAAAATCCAAATCCATAAAACAAATAACCAATAAAAGTATCACGACATGGGGGTTTGGCAGCTGGACTCTCCTGACAGCTTCATCCTGAAAAAGATATAAAAACAACGGGGTAAGTTCAAAGAACTTAGCGGATATAGTCGATATGCAAGGTAAGATATAGCTAACAATAACAATCATGCCAGTAAAGTCTCATATATATAGGGTATGCGAGAAAAAAATACAAAAGGACTGTACTTACCGGAATCTCCTACCCTGATATAGGAGCATGTGCCATACTAGAAGAAATAAAGTCATCACCATATACAAATATGTATCCTGTATGCATGGAAATCATATGCAACATCCAAGGCAGCAATAAAAATGCAGCAAACACAATACAAATGCTATCCATACAAAAATGCATGTGGTGCAAATGACATGGTCACCCCTGACGCTAGTCAGCCGCCTCACATGCGATGGTGAAGCCGAGTGGGTAGGGCTATGACAACTGTACACTCTGCCATCACTGCTCCTGAGTGACCGAGTGGACAGAATGCTGTCGGAGTACACCTATCCTCCTGCCCCAAACAGAGTGGGGGAGCAAAGCTCTCATCTCCCGGTGTCGTAGACCAGAGGAGGGATCCCTGCCCGCTACCACGCTGCCTCATCGCTACCCATAAGCGGACCAGCGGAGCTTGACAGAGCAACTGCACACACCCTCCTGATGTACCACTAACCCATGAGTGGCAGCGTGTGCAGACCATGTAACTGGCAGCGGGCTCAACTACAAAGGAACCCCGTCCAGCCAGCATGCAATCATGCAAGATGGTGCATGATACTAAAGTATGTAATACCAACAAAAATACCTATCCGAATAATATGCACAACCAATAAGTACATATCGATGATCCAAATAAAACAGGAAAGGTATAACTATAATCTGATCCAATGCATGTATCAAGTAGGCACAATAACATACAAGGCAGATAAACATGAAAATTATTGCAAGCTATACTAACTAGCATATCAACATGACTATATCTAAGAGATAAGTCAAAATACCCGCCTGATAAAATGCTCGAGAAAACAACGAAATCGTCATGATCGTGGACCTGCCTCGTGACCGAAACCTGCATACAGCATAATTATTGTTAAGCACAAAAACGCAATCCACCGACAAATCGAATACTTAATCGATTTCTTACATAACCAATTAACCCAAAGTCTTAATAAAATCTCGATCACCTTCCACATAATATAACCATCTTTTCGTCCAATTACTCGAATATAATTTCTCAACCCCTATCATCATGTGTACAACATCCAAACAAATCCTGACAGCTAACTCACCCAAAATAGATCCATCCCACAACCCTAAATTTATCCGAAACCAACCAACAATCTAATCTCCACTGAGTATAATTACAATTAACTGAATAATACAATCAAATCATACTATGAATGTTGCCTGCCTACCTTAGGATTCCACCGACAGCCGATACCCCCAACTCACAGCCCAAATCGACCACAACTCTGACTCACAGTCGTGCACTGCCCACTTCCAGCTGACCTTGCACGACCACCTCCAACCCAACAGCACGACACCCCCAAATAAAACCCTCATAGCCCCTCTCAATCGGCCACAATTCCTTCCCTACTTCCCTATTCACCAGCACCATCAACACTCACCGATTACTGCCCAAAATCACAGATTCATTCCCACAACATACACCTGCACAAACAGGAAACAAGAGGAAACTAGGAATTTATCGGAAGCTTCACCCTCACCGGCGACACTGAGGGAGCTCGTGATGGCAGTCTGTGGCTGTAGACGCGAGGAAGAAGAGGCTCTCGGATGGTCGTTGTGTGCGACTCGAACGAGCAGCGACAGAGAGAGCACCACTCATGGTGGCCTGGGTACCGGGAAGGCGAGCGTTGGCGCTTGCGGGAGAAGAGGTGACCGCAAGGCTAGGCATCAGCGTCGATGACTGCGAGCGGCGATGCAACCTCGAGGTCGGACGGCAAAGGGAAGAGCGACTCGTCGTGGAAAAGGGATGGTCGATGATCGCAACGAAGGAGAAGGGAAAGGCGATGGCTGTGTCGAGAAGAAAAAGAAATCGTGAGAGAAAGGCAGGTACGGCGGGGGAAGAAGGAGTTATCGCGGAAACCGTCACGAGGGGAAAAGCATTGGGTGTTGTGGGGAAAGAAAAGGGAAAAATCTAGGTTTTCAGTTTAGGTTGATATCATCTATTAACCCCCTTAAATAGACTCCACCAAAGTCTATTTATTTTATCCTCATAAATATCTCGTACAAGCTCCGTTTAAATCCAGAAAAATTCCTAAAAATCCCTAAAAATCCCGAAAAATTTCCAGGATTATTTCTCTAAATTTTTGGCCCTTTATTTTGGTATTTTAAATTTTCCATATTTAACAAGGAATGTGTGTTACTGAGTGACAAGTTAGGATCTCTCCATGGTCATAAGGACTAATTCACCATAACAAAATTTTATGGAGTTTATGGGAACCTTGGGCAGCATCTCACAAAAACTATAAGGTTAACAAAACTAGTTTTTGTATTTCTAGTTGAAGGGGTGAGATGTTTAGGTAATAACCAACTTACCCAAAATGTTCTATGCATCCCTTGGGCAGGGTGGTTACCGAGACAGTAATCATTAATTTGACCAACTGTGGGGAAGACCTTTGCATAATTCATGTGCATTTGGTCCGAAGATCATAGTTGGACATTCCAACCAAGTAAAATTGGTTGGATCATTTAAGATTAATGCTAACCCAAATAAGAGACCTAAATCGATTAAAAAAACTACTATTCTCACTGTGGTAACTCTCGTGTTAGTGTATAGGTCACCTCTGAGGTGATTGATACTAGTGGAATCAAGCTTAAGAAGAGCTATTTTTCAGACTTTTGGAGATTGTATCAATCCATGGAAATATTGGGTCATATATTTTTCACAGATTTTTCTGTAGAAGATCGTGACATTAGAATTTTGTACGTAAAATTTCAGGATTGTTTGAAATCTCTGGAATTATCGATGAATTTTCGAAGTTTGATTGAAAAATTGAGCAATTCAGTTATCAGAAACTAGTCAAGGCAGTGTCTCAACTGATACTCTCGGCTGCAACCACTAACAAATAGAACCGAGGCACACTTGACCAGCGCCTCGACTGGACAGGTCTGCGAAGGCACAGAAGTGAGACAAACTTGACTCACGCCTCGACTGCCTTAATCAGTCGAAGCGTTTTACTTATCGCCTTGACTGATGAACGCATATCTATATAAGGAAATCTCTCTCTGCACTTGACTCGTTCATGATTTCTTCCTCTGCTTCCATCACTCTTGTCGTCGCCGCTCATACTCCAACCTACCCCCGACGTCTTCCACACCAGCCCTACTTCTCTAGAACCCAAGCCAAGCTAGGGTAAGTCCTTATGCATCTATCTCCATCTCTAGGTCAGCATCCTAACCCTAACTCCACCGGCATTGACAGCTAGGGTTTGGCGAACCCTTTCTCCTCGTCGGAAAAGTCCGTTTTTGACAGAAAGGGCTTCAACTTAAGGTCTCTTCAGCTTGAATTTGCTTGGACAAAGATCAATGGCACCCAAGTATAACTCTTTCTCCCTCCACTTCACCTTCACGATTATTAATCTACTGATTAGCAACTAATTGTTGATTTATCCCTATCATTCATCATATCGCATCATATCCCATTCATTCGGCATTCTTGCATATAATCCTTGCATTTCCAGACAAAAACAAAAGCATTCCGAGGTCACTAAGAGGGATACATCGAGGGAAACTCCCTCCACGGATCCCCAATTCCCCTCTGAATTCCATCAGCATACATATAGAACTTACAAATTCCAAAAGATACCTACACACTCTTTAGATAAAGATTTCTTCAAGGATTTTGCTCCTGGAGTTAAGGGCGTCGTAGAGCATTACCAACTTGAGAAGCTAGTCTACTGCGACCATGAGAAGCTAGTCTACTACGACCATGATATAAATATGGACTTACTTTCTGAGTTTTTTAATAACTTACAACCTACTGGAGATCGACTCATCTATAGAAGTAGGGTAGCAAGGAAAGACATTTCCTTCACTCTTGATATCCTTAGAGAATTTTTAGGCTGTAAAGAGTCAACGTCAACTTTAGAACTCTATCCTAGTATCCAAGAACCCATTGAAGGGTTCTCTCTAAACGACATTCATGAACAATTCTTTAGGAGACCAAGGCAACCCGGTGTCAACCTAGCTCTAGCCATGGCATTATCAGCCCCTGACAATATCCTATATAAGGTCATTATAGGGTACATTCTTCCGATAGTGTCAAGAGGACAAGCTAAGGTGCGACCACATCATCTACTAGCCCTCCATTTCATGAAGAAACATTTAGACTTCAACGTTGCATTGAATATGTTTCTATGCATCGATCTCTTCACAGTCCCTATTCAAAAGAAAATCCACATGTCGTTTTGTCATATCATTACATCCTGGTTAGAAACAATGGCATAAACACTACAAGGGGCAGAGTGAAGCATATGTCAAAATTCAATTTCATAAAATGAAGGAATTTTGCCCTGGCCGGTATGGTTCAGAACAAAAGGAATGTGCAATGGGCTGATGGACGTCAAGCTGGCAAAAGATGGGATATGGAGGCACGAGAAGAAGACGAAGAACAGTTGGCCCTTGCCGATGAGCCCTACAAATTTGTATCCGAGTAGCTGGACAGCTTACGCCGTGACTATGTCAAGTTCACTAAGACGATGGACACACGACTCCTAGGTCTAGAGATGACCATAGAGATGCGGTTCTCGGAAGTCACAACCCGACAAACACAAATTCTGGACTAGCATGCTGAAGTACTGAGACTTCTGTGTTCCTTGACGACTGACCTGTCAGGTCCATCGTCATCCGCTGCTTAGCATTGACAAACTCTTGGCAGTAGATACTAGGAGAACTGAACTTGTCTGTCATGACAGAATTGTTCTAACTAAAACAAAATGTATAGATTTAATGGTTTTGACTTCCTTGAACTTGTTTTTGTTTTGACATGCTTGCATGAGTTTCGGTTGATGAGAAGTAGTCCTTCTATGATTATGATAAAATGTTAAGACAGATTTCACACAACCATATTTAGGGAAGATCCTGTCAATTTTTTATCACATGGAAAATGAGAGTATGAATTAAGGGGGAGGATACTTTAATCCTTGCTGGATTATCGTATTCCTCAGTACCTATATGATTCCTTTTTTGGTGTTTGCCAAAGGGGGAGAAGATTATGTTTAGAGTTTAGGTTTTCATTCATTGCTATCATCATGTGTTATTCTCCATCATGTTTGCTATCATTACTTGCTTGCTCATTTGTTTATATTACTCATGTATTAGGCTTAATGCTCATATATAAACTTAGTCATGCAAGTCTAGTACTGCTACTTAGTTTGGTCTTATTAACCTAGAAAGAACCTAAACTTAGACGGTGTATTAGGCTTAATGCTCATATATAAATTTGTATTAGGCTTAATGCCCATATATAAACTTAGTCATGCAAGTCTAGTACTGCTACTTGGTTTGGTCTGATTAACCTAGAAAGAACCTAAACTTAGACGGGTGATCCTAAACTTAAACGGGTTGTCAAACATCAAAAAGGGGGAGACTGTTGGAGTTGATACTCCAAGATATGTTTTGGTGTTTGACAAATATTTCAGTGAACCAAGTTTAGGCAAGTACAGAGTCTTGGGATTGGGGTTTCAAATTCCAAGGTAGTAAGATAAGTTCCAGAAAATTCCAGGGTAGTTTGAAGAGTTGTCAGGGCAATTCTGATTCATTCCAGGGCAGTATTGTATAGTTTGCCAAGGCAGTTTGATTGCCAGGGCAGTTTGGCTGCCAGGGCAGTTTGGCTGCCAGGGCAGTTTGACTGCCAGGGCAGTTTGACTGCCAGGGTAGGTTGTTTTCTAGGGCTATTTGATGCGCTAGAAAGCTTCCAGGACAGTTTGACACTGCGCTAGAAAGCTTCCAGAGTTGTTTTCTAGGGAAGTTTGACACTGCACTAGAAAGCTTCCAAGGCAGTTTTTCTAGGGCATTTTGACACTGGGCTTGAAAGCTTCTAGGGCAGTTTTTCCAGGGCAGTTTGACACTGTGCTAGAAAGCTTCCAGGGTTGTTTTCCAGGGAAGTTTAACACTGTGCTAGAAAGCTTCTAGGGCAGTTTGACACTGCGCTAGAAAGCTTCCAAGTCAATTTTTCTAAGGCAGTTTGACACTACACTAGAAAGCTTCTAGGGCAATTTTTCCAGGGCAGTTTGACACTGTACTAGAAAGTCTCCAAGGTAGTTTTTCTAGGGTAGTTTGACTGCTCTAAAGCTTTCAGGGTGTTTTAACCTAACTCCCGAGCAATTTGTTAACTTCTCGGGTAGTTGTCTATCTCCCGAACACTCAATGTATCTGATGAGCAAATCCCTGTATTGACAAGATACCTCTAAGTATACGGTAAACTGAAGGAAACTTGGAGTATCCTAAAGGGTAAGGGATGGTAGACGAGAAAATTCCAAGGGTGGAACCTTGGTGAAAAGTCCAAGATGGATAATTCCTTGGCAGAGGGGAAATCCAAGGGTGGACCCTTGGTGAAAAGTCCAAGATAGATAATTCCTTGGCAGAGGGAAAATCCACCAAGGGTGGACCCTTGGTGAAAAGTCCAAGATGTGTAATTCCTTGGCAGAAATTCCTTGCGGAAGTGGTAAGGTGAAAAGTCCAAGAGTGGTTGAAGGCCGAAGTTTTGGCAAGTAAAGGATCTCTGGGTAGAGTCTTTACTAGGCGTGTTTCAATCTTAGAGTTGACTGAAACAGATGGGTCATGAGGACAACAATGAGCCGACACCTCAGCTATTGCCCTTACTACTCTCATGAGTCAGACCAATCACAGCCTGCAGCCAGCACAAATAGATGGAACTTAACATGCTGCAAAAAGGAGTAGCAGTCGAGGCAGCACCTCAACTGATACCAGGTTGAAATGAACAGAAGCAAGCCTTGACCATCAGTTTGACTACAGCAATCGAAATGGCAACTCAACTGGCTTGGGCAGTTTAGCCTTAGCAGTCGAGCCGACGCCTCGACTGGTCTCTGGCCAAAGTGAACAGATTCAAGGGGAACTCAACTGATGTCTCGACTGCACAAGAGAAAACTCACCATTTTACATTAGCAGTCGAGCCACCACCTCGACTGGCCTGCGAAAATAGTGCACAGACGTGAGCCGGGCTCGACTGGGGCCTTGACTGTTAGGAACTGCAGTTGCAATTTTGGCGAGAAATCCTATCTGTTTTGACGCGTGGATGAGCTCCAACGGTAGAATTCAAATTCCAATGATTGACCAAGTATTTTGCTGTAGAGATGGACGTTCAAGCTCACACATGGTGGGTCGAGAGAAGGCTTCGGATAGGCGGTATTCTATAAAACCCATACAATTCTTTGATCACGTTGAAGCAACAAAACTTCAACGTGATGTTTTGTTTTTTGCACTTGTTGTGTTTGTGAAAGAAAAAGGTTTCTTCGATTACTGATTAATTCTCCGCTGTAGTTTCTCGTTTACTTTAATAATTTTTTTAAAGCAGGGGTGCCCCCCTTTCTTGCATACACGATCCTATCATCCTCGACTCCACGAGGTTCTCCGGGTGTTGATCGACCACCATGGTTTCTCGTCCTGAGATTCTCTGGGTGTCGCTGACCTTCAGCTTGGCTTAAACACTTCCTACACACTTAACACAACTCATGAGATAACAATAAGAGCTTAACTTTGAACCTTTTCCATAATCCAAATCCAGATTCGATTATCTGGTTCCCCTGCACTAACAATCTCCCCCATTTTGATCTATGGCAAACCAATTCAAAGTTAAGGGAATTTAAGCTTGAAATGAAGTAGTAATGACATAAGTAGTAAACATGTAGTACTAAGCAAGTACGAAATAAGTTTGAAGCTTGTAGGAAACAAGTAAGCATGTAGACATGTAGCACAGCAGTAGTAGTGAGTATAATTAAGTGTTAGGGTAATCAACCCAAGTATGGTTTGGTTTTGATGTGTGTGGCAAAGGTTTTAAGTTAGATTATTTATGTGATTTGATATGTGTGTTTAAGTTGTGCAGGACTTAGTAAATCACACATGTGTTAGCTTAATGAAGCATAGGCGAGTTCACCATCTCATGGCTCGGGTCCTTGAGTCAGTGAAGGATGGCATTGCGGATATCGTGCGCTTGGTGCATCCGAGGGACCGTCGGACGAGGATCAAATGAAGTGAAGCCAGAGGAAGCAGATTGTAATGCCATAAAATTCTAAGGTATTCAAAGTGGTTATATTGATTTTAACACCATAAAAGGGTTCAGAAATATATAAAAAAAATTAAATAAAATATGGTTCATTATAGCTAAGATTCGAACCATGAACCCTTTAAATTGGGAGATAGACTTGATACCACTATGCCATAGGATGCTTCTTGTCTAGGATGTACAAAGATTATATAATATAAGTATGAGAAGATGAGGAGTTTTCTTTCATCTCCCTAAGTATTAAAGGGAAATTAAGAGAGGGAAAATAGAAATTTTCTTCCTCCTTCTCCCCTTCTCCACGGAAATTTTCTTCCTCCTTCTCCCCTTCTCCACCGAAAGTCTTCTTCCTCCTTCCTCCTCTTCACCGAACCTATGCTCCCCTTGTTTTGGTGTTCTTGAGAGGGTTTTCAAGGGGGTTTTCTCACAAGGTCTTAGTATATGCTAGAGGATCATTCCTAAGGCTAAGGAATAGGGGAAGGTCTTCATCTCACAAAAGCCCTAGCGGTATATTAGTAAGATAGCGAGAGGATATAAGTATTTCTCACTTGCAGTTTAAGTGGTTATTCGATTTATTTATCTAGCTTCTTTTTCCATGTTTTGTTTAGATTATATGTTTTGTTCAGATTTATAGGCATTATAGGTATATTTCCTTTGAAGCAAGACATAAGATCGCAAAGATGCTTCCCCTACGAGTTTTGGGGATAAAGAGCATGATCAAATGTCTTGAAATGCTTCCTATATGGGTTTTGGGAGTATGATCATGTTAAATGTTTGTTAAATGAAAAAATCAGTAGGTCATATATATAGAAAGTATTTTACTTTAAAGTGGCATGTACCGGGCCCTTAGATCGCCCAGGGGCCCTAGACTGCCCTTAGTAAGTTGCCCTAATAAGTTCGGTGGCTAGCTACGCCGAATTCTATTAGGGTTGTGCATAAATTGGTACTATGTCGGGCTGCCCAAACAAGGATGTTTACTGATTTTAAAGTATATATATGGTACAAGATTTTCCAAAGTTAATTAAAGCACAATGTTAACAAGTTTAAGTATATCTCATGTGCATGCTCGTACAAGCGAAGCATATTTAAAGATTTGGTATTGCAAGTTGTGTATTTCAAGTTCATGCATTTCAAGTTGAACCATTGTGTTATGTACAAGTGTTTCTATATGTTTAATACAGAAAGTTCATGCATGTCAAGTTGAATCATTGTGTTATGTACAAGTGTTTCTAAATGTTTAATGCAAAATTTCCTTAAATGCAAGTATGAGCATGTGTTGCATGCAAGTATTCTAATAGCATGTTTTCCTAATGCGATGTTTTGTGAGAATAGGAGGTACTTACTAAGCTTCATTTCTTATAGTTTGCATTTCTTATACTACAGATAAGGGTAAAGCAAGATTTGAGTAAGAGGGGGCAGCAGATGAAGTGCTTAGTGTGTGTTGCTGCGGAACAGTGGATTACGATTCTGAACTTGCTAGAATTTATGTGATGTTAATAACTCTAAATTTACTAATGGTTATGTGGTGTTAAGAATGTCGAACTTGCTAGTATTATGCTATGTTAAAGACCTTTGAACTTGCTAGTGTGCTATTATGCTATGTTAAAGACCTTTGAACTTGTTAGTGTACTAGTGTTCATGTTATGTGCTATTGTTCATGTTAGGTGCTAGTGTTGATGTTATGTACTATTGTTTATGTTTATTTTACATCGAAGATGCATATCATTACTATCGCCATGCATGAGGTTGAGTTACTTAAGAATGCTTTATGTTAGAACTTATGTGCATGCCTAGATATGTTAAGAACTTGTGCAATATCCCAGTGTCAACATGTCAATATAGTTGATTTATTTCTTTAGCTTCCTCTGTTTCAGGTTAAGAGTTTGAATTATGATACTTGTTTAGAAACCATATTTAGATCTTGTTACGAGTGGTTGATACTCTTTTATTTTAAATCTGGTATTAATTAGTTTATAAATAGTGTAAGTGAGTTTATGGAATAATTGAGTCATGTTTGGCTTCTTGACATAAAGAAAAAGATAAAGTATGATGGTAACACCTCCTTCATTATTATATAAAGAGAGGGGGGTGTTACAGCAGACTTTGTGGCAAGACGCGAAGGATAGCACTGGAGGAGCCGAGGGCTTAGTGCATCCGAGGGACGCAGGCCGAAGAGAGCTTCGAGGCAAGGGACTTCATGGGAAATAAGAATGAGCGATTGTAACCCGGGATGGGGTAGCTCAGCTAGGTGAACTTGGCTGAATGGCTAAGTCAAGTGTCGGACGCTCAAACTTAGGTTTGAGGTTTGACCCGACAAGTCGGACGCTCAAACCTGTGTTTGAGGTTTTACCCGACGATTGGTTAAGTTAGATGTTCAAACATGAGTTTAAGGTTTTACCCGACAAATGGAAGTGTCGGATGCTCAAACAGGTGGTTTGAGGTTTACCCGATCGTCGAATGCTCAAACAAGTATTTGTTTAAGATTTTACTCGACACCAGTCGACTGCTATAGATAGAAGTTGACTGTTCTGAGTCGACTAAAGGTCGACTAGTGTTCAACTGATGGACTTCTGGCCCAGCAGTCAACTGCTAGGGTTTGACAGTCGATTGTTGCACCATCAGTCGACTGCCAAGGGACGACAATCGACTGCTAAAGGTGGTTGCGGGCATAGAAGGTTTTTGAGTCGACTGATTACTCGATCACTGATCATTGCTTGATCACCAATCGATGGTCATGATCACCGATCGATCGAGTGTCATTAGGCTGATGACCGTGATCCGCATGGTCGGGAAGGCATGGAGCAGTGGCGATCGTGATGCATGCGGGAAGAAACCCCCTCTTCTCTATAAAAAGAGGGGTTGGGCACTTTGGGGAGGCTTATGCTTCCACTCCTAAGTGCTCCCCAAGTGCCCTAAATTTTTTCTACTCCTCTTCCTTGTTCTTACTTCTATTCTATTGTAAGAGGGAGTGAATTATTGTAAAGAGGTTACCTCCACCTTGTTGAGCTAAAGGAGAGACTAGTGGATTGATTTGTGAGAGTGATTCGCCTTACGAATCATTCGTGGGCTAGCGGCAAGAGCTGTGAATCACGTTACATAATTGTGTTAGTATTGTTTTCATCTTTACTTTGCTTTAGCTCTTAATTATCTTTAGTTTTATTATTCTGCTGTGCTAACGATTCTTGTAGACAATTAAGAACGATCAAAGTCCATCATACACAAAAAGGTTATTCAACCCCCCTTTTAGTCGGGCCACGATCCTCCAACAAGTTGTATCAGAGCGAGGAGATTGTCACTGGACTTACCGCCGCAACAATCAACGAAATGGTTGGCTCCAACATCCACCCGCCAAAATTCGAAGGGGACTTCACTTGGTGGAAAAAGCGTATGAAGGTATTTTTTTGAAATGGACTTTGATATTATGATTATTATGGAAACCGGTTTCGAGATACCAAGGGATGAAGAGGGGAAGCCAATTGAAAAATCAAGATAGACTAAGAAGCAAAGAGAGGAGCACTTTGCGAATTCAAAAGCAAAACACCATCTTTACAATGTGCTTCCTCAACAAGAGATAAATAGGATTGGCGAGTGCTCTAGTGCAAAAGAAATGTGGGAGAAGCTAGTGGGGCTTCATGAAGGCACCTCCGAAGGAAAACTCACAAGAAGGTATCTCCTCCAATCTCAATTGAACAATATCAAGCTAGATAAAGGGGAGAATGTATTATCTCTACACTCTCGTTTCAAAGAAACCATTAATGGTTTATCAAGAGTAGGAGAAAAGCCTTCAAACCGGGATATGATCATGAAAGCAATAGACACATTTCTCCGGTCATCTAAGTGGAGCTCTATGGTAGATTCATTCTACATCTCAAAGAATCTAGAGATAAGTACTCTAGAAGAATTCTTTTCTACCATGGAATTACATGAAACTAGGCTTGAAGGTATAGTTGAAGATCCAATCAAGCAATCAAGAGGAGTAGCATTAGTGGCCGAAAAAGGAAAGAAGAAGAAGGAGACTCCACCTGTTGGGATGTATACTGAAAGCCTAGCTCATTTTGTATGAACATTTTTATTTTGAAATAAGAATCACATGATCATTGTTTGCACTTTATATTTATTATATGTGTGCATATTATCTAATATTTTACATTGTAGATAACATGGTGCTTGGTGTGGCACAGAAGATCATGTTATCAGTCCCTTGTAGAATATAAGTAGAGGCTCACAACCAAGATGGTTTTGGACAAACCATTGGCATGGTTGTAGTGTAGCTTGGTATTGTTTTGTCTTGAACATAGAGTTACACTAGTACACTTAGGTGTATTGAGAAGGACCGACATAGAGGTGATTCAATTTATTGCTGACTACATAATTGAATCGGACCTCGGATATTATGTTGTACATGCTCTTAATCCCGATATAATAACAGACACATGTACTTAGTATTTATTTCTTTGATTTACCAAAGGGTGAGATTTCTATGGATTAAATCAATATGCCCGGTAAGTTGGGAAATGATATTATTTACATGGTGTGTCGTTGATTATAGGAGGAAACCGTGTCCTATATATTAGGTTGATGATGTCCCCTTGAGGAGCTCATAAGGTTCATCATGTAAACCCTGCAGGTTAACTTAGTCAACATGATGATAAGGTTGAGTGGTACTACTCGAGGAGTTAGATGTTAATTGATTGATGGTCAGTAAATCAATCAATTAACGGACATTCGATATCTTAAACACGGGAAGACGGATGTACAAATAATATATGGAGCTCATATTAATTTATGGGGGTTGGTGAGGTAATTCAATGATGATCCTCTAGTGGAATGGAACATCATTGATGATCAAGTTTGTGTGGTTCCGATCCATCGGGTGGCCAAGATCCAACTCCTCCTCAAGGTCCCTATTGTAGCCTATTAACACCTCATGAAGTCTAGATCCAATGATGGAAAACAAAACTCTAGATCCAACGGTTGGGATGAAACCCTAGATCCAACGGTTGGGATGAAACCCTAGATCCGACGGTTGGGATGAAATCCTAGATCCGATGGTTGGGATGAAAATGGAGGAAATTAAACCAAGGCCTAAACCTAACTCTATAAAGGAACATCGAGTTTATTGACTTGGTGGCCGGTTCTAGAAAGGAAGATGAGTTTTGTTTTAGGATCTTCCTTTGTTCCTAGTGAACAAGGAAAGGAAGATTGGTGATCTAGGAGGCTTCAACTTTTGGTAGATCGTCGCCCACACGACGTCCAAAAGGAGGGAGGACATACAATAGAAGATCAAGAGGTATAACAAGAGGTATAATCTTGTTTATTTTGATTAATGTTCTTTTGTATTATGTTTATAATTGCTTTTCAATTATATGCATGTTTTGTGTGGATGCTTGCTTTATGTATGTGTTGATTATACTAGTTTACATTTGTATGTATTTGTATAATCATTGACCCCGAAGATAAACACAAAAACCGGCGATCCGTCCGTCGTCTCTTCCGCGGCTAATTGACTAGAAGAGTTTGGTTGCTTGAACAACTAGTTTGTTCAAGCGATCGCTCGAGTCGTTAGCACGACGATGAATTGGTTGTGCTTAGGAAACTCATCCCATCCGGATTAGTTTTCATTAGTGAAAATTTTAATCCGGGGACATGGGAGCCAAAGAGCCTCCGAAGCCGATCCCTACAATTGGTATCAGAGCCACGGTTTCCGGTTTTGTGTGTTTAGGATTTGGTTAATTTTTATGCACTTTTTCATATATTATATGTGTCGGATAATAGTAGGATATGCGTAGTTTAACTCTTTGGTTGCAGGCGTAAGATCCGATTATTATGGCCATATGTGTGTATGTGATTGTATGTGTGTAAATATTTATTATTTGAATCCTCGGGGTTGACGAGGCTAGATTAGTATTTAATTTTTGTAATTAAATACGGCATTGTTTAGCTGCACATTTTAGTTTACTTTCGATCTAGAGTATTTGTACACTCCTTCGTGGAGTATAGGATCGATGGATGTAAATTAAAATGATATATCTCGGCTCGGATCTCTTTATGTGGCTTGTGCATGGAAAAGGTGGAGCGGACCTGGTGGCAACACGATGGGACGCATATTGGAGAACAAAGCCATAATAGTTGGAAAAATTCTGTTTTTTCCATATTTATTACTGATTTGTTTTATATGCATGTTGTGTGTGCTTGAAAATTCCTCATTTTCAATTTACTAAGTGGGAGAGGGATATTTTAATTAATTCCCGCGGCCTCCATTACAATTTGACGTGTGATGCAACAAACTTGCGCATCGGCTCTGAGTGCCTTCCTCCCCATCGGATGAGTTTGTTTGCGGATCACTAGGTCAAATAATGGTTATAGAAAATTACTTAGGAGTGTGTGTACTTCCACATCGGTAAGGCACATAATCCGAGGTAATTCCCTTAGTATCGTGTAATGGTGCACACTTAGATGCAAATAAAAAGTATCCTCCCCATCGGAGTCACTACTTTTATTTGTAGGGCCAAAGAGGAACCAACTATTAATTTTATTTGTCAAAAAGTAAGGTTGACAAGATAATAAAATTAATGGGTAAAACCTCCTCTTACAAATGTAGAATTCGTATACGTCCACACTATCGTGGCATGCGATATTCTCGGTGTTTTGAGGTGTTGGTTGATTTCGGAATTTTATTGTTTTGAGGAATCAATAATATTTGAAATCCTATATTTTGATCATTGTGATTCTTAGGATTTTCAAAAATGACTTTCAGTCCACTTACTATGATACTAAAGGAAATAAACTTACTGTACCCAAATAATGTTGATTGGAAAAGAATCTAGATGTTGTCTTATCTACTAAGAAGTACAAGTATACACTCTTCAAAGAGTGTCCTCAAGCCATAGTTGCTCAAAAAGGTTTCTACTTCTAAGCCGAAAGGCAAGAAGAAGGAGAAACAAGGTGGAGCAAAGGTGGTGGGAGGATCTCAGGGAGGAGTGAAGAAGCCGAAAGGCAAGTACTTCACTTGCAAGCAGACTGGACATAAGAAGAAGGATTATCCCAATCCGAAGCAAGAACAAATGTATATCCTTTGGTCCAGTCATTGAAACATGGTTAGAGGCATTATCTACCGGCACCTGGTGTGTAGATACAAGAGCCACTAATCATGTCTGCAACACTTTGTAGGGGTTCCAGGAAACCCGACCACTAGCTAAAGGGGATATTACCATTTACTTGGGCAATGCCATGAAGATGGCGGCTATTGCAGTGGGAGATGTTTTATTTATCTTTTGAGAAAAATAAAGTTTTTGGTTCTTAAGAATTTTTTTTATGTACCTTTATTTAGAAAGAATTGCTTTCGGTTTCTAAATTATGGATGGATAATCTATTCCTTTTAATGACAGATTTGTTATAAAAGGAATAGGGACATTATCTATTCAGGTACATAGATAGGAAATTTATAACTTGAACCACAAGCTCCCATGATGTAAATTGAAGTTTACAACTCATCTTCTAATTCCGATAAGAGAAAAGAACCTTCGAAGATGAACCAAACATATCTTTGGGATCTTAGGCTTGGTCATATTAACCTAAGCAGAATTCAAAAGTTGATAGCTGATGGACCTTTGGGTTCATTAGTGGTGGAGGATCTCCCAACCTGCGAATCTTGCTTGGAGGGTAAGATGACCAAGAGGCCTTTCAAGGCCAAGGGGTATAGATCCAAAGATATGTTGGAATTGGTTCATTCTGATTCGTATGGTCCTATGTCTATCCAGGCAAGAGCTAGTTTTGAATATTTCATCTTTTTCATAGACAATTATTCAAGATGACACTACGATCTGATCGTAGTGGTTAGTACCTCTTGGGAGAGTTTAGGAACTACTTATCAAAGGTTGGGATTCAATCCCAATTGTCTGCACCTAGCACACCCCAATAGAACGGTGTAGCAGAACGAAGGAATAGGACTCTTATGGAGATGGTTAAATGGATGATGAGCTATTCTGACTTTCCAGATTCGTTCTGGGGATATGCTCTAGATACGGCGGTGTATATTCTGAACTTGGTTCCATCTAAATCAGTACCTTTTACTCCCACAGAGTTGTGGACCGGGCGAAAGCCTAGTCTAAGACATATTCGGATATGGGGAGTCCAGCACATGTGCTGAAGGCAGATACTGGTAAGTTGGAACCTCGTACAGAAGTGCGCTTGTTTGTTGGCTATCCTAAGGGAACGAAGGGTGGTTTGTTTTATAGTCCTAGAGATCAGAGGGTGATCGTTAGTACGAATGCCAGATTTCTAGAGGAGGACTATGTGATGAACCACAAGCCCACGAGTAGGATTGTTCTTGAGGAGATGACAGGGGAAGTCTCGACTTCAGTACCACCGGTGCAAGAGGATATACCACATGTCACTGCACCGCGTGTCACAGAGGATACACAGGTGATACCTCGTCGTAGTGAGAGGGTTGTGAGACAGCCTGATAGATTCATGTTCTTGGGAGAATCCTCCGATTTGTTCTTGGGACATATGACGAGGCAATCCAAGATATAGATGCAGCATCTTTGCAAAGTGCAATGAATACTGAGATTGAATCTATGGATTCAAATCAGGTCTGGGAGCTCTTATGCATAGCAGCTCATATGGATTATGAGGTGTGGCAGATGGATGTCAAGACAGCTTTCCTTGATGGAAGTCTTGAGGAGAACATCTATATGAAACAACCAGAGGGATTCATTGCTAAGGGCAAAGAGCATCTTGTATGTAAGCTTAATCGGTCCATTTATGGATTGAAACAAGCTTCGAGGTCTTGGAACATCCGCTTTGATGAGGTAAATCAAGACTTATGGATTTATTCAAAGTCCGAATGAGTCTTGTGTATACAAGAGATGTGACGGAAACGTAGTGGTATTTCTTGTACTATACGTAGATAATATTTTGGTAGTTGGCAACAATATCAGAGTGTTATCAGACGTAAGGGTATGGTTGTCCAAACAGTTTTGAAGGACTTGGGAGAAGTGGGACACATCCTTGGGATCAAGGTTAGTGTGCTAATCCCAAGCTTCATACATAGACACGATTATGGATCGTTTTAGCATGCAAAACTCCAAGAAAGGTTTTCTACCTTTTAGGCATGGAGTTCCTTTATCTAAGGAGATGTGTCCTAGATCATCTGAGGAGATAGAGGAGATGAAGGCGGTTCTTTATGCTTCGGCAGTAGGAAGCCTCATGTATACGATGCTATGTACGAGACCCGATATCTGCTATGTCGTGGGCATGGTCAGCAGATATCAGAGTAATCCAGGACAGGGACATTGGACTGCGGTAAAGCATATATTGTAGTGCCTGAGAAGAACTAGGGATTATATGCTAGTTTACTGGGCAGACCAATTACTCCATGTGGGTTACATAGATTCCGATTTCCAATCTGATAGGGATAACAGTAAGTCTACCTCAAGTTTTGTATTTACTTTGGGAGGTGGAGCCATTGTATGGAGGAGTGTCCAGCAGAAATGTATGGCGGACTCCACCATGGAAGCCGAGTATGTGGCAGCCTCTAAGGCGGCCAAAGTAGCTAGGTGGCTCAGGAACTTCCTGATGGACTTGGATGTGATTCCTGGTTTGCCCAGAAATATCACAATTTATTGTGATAATAATGGTGCAGTTGCAAAATCGAAGGAACCACGAGCCTATAAGGTAAGTAAATGCATAGAGCGCAAGTACCACCTGATACGAGAAATCGTAAAGGAGGTAGAAGTTGCTGTCGCCAAGATTGCATCAGAGGATGACTTGGTAGACCCTTTCACTAAGGCCCTTCTAGCGAGAGCTTTGATAGGCATGTGGAGGGAAGGGGAATCAGATGTATGGCAGTGTGATGATAGCATAGTCTTTTAGTATAAGTGGGAGATTGTTGGGATGTATAGAGAAAGCCTAGCTCTTTTTGTATGAACATTTTTATTTTGAAATAAGAATCACATGATCATTGTTTGCACTTTATATTTATTATATGTGTGCATATTGTCTAATATTTTACATTGTAGATAACACGGTGCTTGGTGTGGCACAGAAGATCATGTTATCAGTCCCTTGTAGAATATAAGTAGAGGCTCACAACCAAGATGGTTTTGGACAAACCATTGGCATGGTTATAGTGTAGCTTGGTATTGTTTTGTCTTGAACATAGAGTTACACTAGTACACTTAGGTGTATTGAGCAGGACCGACATAGAGGTGATTCAATTTATTGCTGACTACATAATTGAATCGGACCTCGGATATTATGTTGTACATGCTCTTAATCCCGATATAATAACGGACACATGTACTTAGTATTTATTTCTTTAATTTACCAAAGGGTGAGATTTCTATAGATTAAATCAATATGCCCGATAAGTTGGGAAATGATATTATTTATATGGTGTGTCGTTGATTATAGGAGGAAACTGTGTCCTATATATTAGGTTGATGATGTCCCCTTGAGGAGCTCATAAGGTTCATCATGTAAACCCTGCAGGTTAACTTAGTCAACATGATGATAAGGTTGAGTGGTACTACTTGAGGAGTTAGATGTTAATTGATTGATGGTCAGTAAATCAATCAATTGATGGACATTCGATATCTTAAACACGGGGAGACGGATGTACAAATAATATATGGAGCCCATATTAATTTATGGGGGTTGGTGAGATAATTCAATGATGATCCTCTAGTGGAATGGAACATCATTGATGGATCAAGTTTGTGTGGTTCCGATCCATCGGGTGGCAAAGATCCAACTCCTCCTTAAGGTCCCTATTGTAGCCTATTAACACCTCATGAAGTCTAGATCCAATGATAGAAAACAAAACTCTAGATCCGATGGTTGGGATGAAACCCTAGATCCGACGGTTGGGATGAAACCCTAGATCCGACGGTTGGGATGAAACCCTAAATCTGACGGTTGGGATGAAACCCTAGATCTGACGGTTGGGATGAAACCCTAGATCCGACGGTTGGGATGAAACCCTAGATCTGACGGTTGGGATGAAACCCTAGATCCGACTGTTGGGATGAAACCCTAGATCCGACGGTTGGGATGAAACCCTAGATCCGACGGTTGAGATTAAATCCCTAGAGCCAATAGAGGAGATTAAACCAAGGCCTAAACCTAACTCTATATATATGGGCTTAGGCTTGGGCGGCAAGGATGGATGAAAAAAAAAACCTAATTGAGATAAGGTGGCTTGGGCGGCAAGAAATAGGAGGAGGCTAGGGTTAGGGTTTGGTTCATGGTGTTGGGCGGCAATAAGAAGAAGAAGCCTCTTCTTCTTCTTCCCAATGGCGGCCGGCAACCCTTCTTCCTACTTCCTCCTTGGTTTGGTCGGCGCCCAAGCTTCTCCCTTCCTTCTATGGCTTAGGTTGGATGGCATTAGGATAGCTTCCCTTGGGCGGCAATCAAATCCTAGTTGGGATAGGATTGGGGTTGGGCGGCTATGGTTAGGGTTTTGGGATTAGGGTGGGCAGCAACAAGAAGATGAAGATCCTTTTCTTCTTCCTTCTAAGTGTTGGCCGGCCACTATCCTTGTTCCCTCTACCTTGGCCGGAGCTCAACCTATTCTCCTTCCCTTCATCCTTGGTCGGAAATTAGGAGAGCTTTGTCTAGGGTTTGGGCGGCAACAAGGAGGAGGATTGTTTTCCTTTCCTTTCTCCAAGTGTTGGCCGGCGCCCATGCCCTTGTTGTTTCTCTTTTGGTTGGTTTCCATACTCCATTTTATCTTCCTTGGCCGGCGGCAACATCGAGTTTATTGACTTGGTGGCCGGTTCTAGAAAGGAAGATGAGTTTTGTTTCAGGATCTTCCTTTGTTCCTAGTGAACAAGGAAAGGAAGATTGGTGATCTAGGAGGCTTCAACTTTTGGTAGATCATCGCCCACACGACGTCCAAAAGGAGGGAGGACATACAATAGAAGATCAAGAGGTATAACAAGAGGTATAATCTTGTTTATTTTGATTAATGTTCTTTTGTATTATGTTTATAATTGCTTTTCAATTATATGCATGTTTTGTGTGGATGCTTACTTTATGTATGTGTTGATTATACTAGTTTACATTTGTATGTATTTGTATAATCATTGACCCCGAAGATAAACACAAAAACCGGTGATCCGTCCGTCTTCTCTTCCACGGCTAATTGACTAGAAGAGTTTGGTTGCTTGAACAACTAGTTTGTTCAAGCGATCGCTCGAGTCGTTAGCACGACGACGAATTGGTTGTGCTTAGGAAAATTCATCCCATCCGGATTAGTTTTCATTAGTGAAAATTTTAATCCGGGGACATGGGAGCCAATGAGCCTCCGAAGCCGATCCCTACACCACCTTCCTCATCTGACGACGAATCATCCTCCTCAATGAATAGCAATAAAGTGGCTTATATGGTAAGGAAGATAAGACGTGCTTTAAGGAATTTTAAATTTAACAAGTCTCATGATAGGAGAAGGGGACTAGGAAGGTTGTTTGCTATAATTGCCAAGGAGAAGGACACATGAGGGATGAGTGTCCTTTGTTGAACAAGAGCAAGGAAGAGAAGAAAAAGGATAGCAAGAAGAAAGGCAAAAATAAAGAAGAGAGGAAGTCCAAGGAAAAGGAGAAATCAAAGTCCCGCAACCTTAAAGCCACATGGGATGATCCATCTTCATCAGAGGAAGAAGAGATTGTCTCACATTTTGTGCTCATGGGAATAGACGACTTGGCCTCCACCTCATCTGAGCAAGAAGAAGGAAGCACAAGTGAGGAGGAGAACTCAAGTATAGGGGGAGCATCTATCTCGGATTCAGAAGAAAGGGATTGGGTAAGCGAGGTAAAAAGTCTACCCACTCAAGATATAGTTTATATGATTACTGTAGGGGATCGATGTGTATGGTGTTGGCCGGCTAGAGGGGGTGAATATCCTCTTCAGATATGATGATGGAAGTTGCTCGTCTACAAAATCGTTAGCGCAAGCGGAATACTAAACAAGACAAGCAAATATAAATAAACAAGAATACAAACGCTAACAAGGGATGTAACGTGGTTCACGGCTACGCCGCTAATCCACGGTCCGATTCGTCCAAGGTGAATCACTCCTTTGCCAAATCCACTAGATCTCTCCTTTGCACAAAGCTAGGTGGAGGTAACATCTTTTACACAAGGATAACTCTTCTACAATAGAATGAAGATTAGCACAAGTAGAAGAGTGAAAAAATGTTTAGGGCACTTTGGGAGATGTTAGGAGTTCAAGCATTAGGCCCCCAAAGCCCCACACCCTTCCTCTTTATAGAGGAAGAGGGTTTCTTTCCGTTGACACAGGAGCAGTCGACGATGTCCCTATCAGTCGACTGGTCCTGTAGCCGTTGCCCAATAATGGCTGCTTTCCATGTTGGATTTCATCCAACGGCAACATCATCAGTCGACTGATCTTACCATCAGTCGAGTGCTCGCGAGCTCGACTCCATTCTCGCGTCCCGACATCGCGCCTCCATCGGTCATTGTCATTCCATGGCGATCATGCTGGCCAAAACCCATCGATCGGATACTAGTCGAACCCGTTTACTCAGTAGTCGATCATTCATTTCATGGCATTCGACTGGTGTCAGGAAACCTCATCCGACACTTAGCCAAATGGCCAAGTTTCACCTAAGAGCACTACCCCTTCCCGGGTTACATTCGCTCACTCTCATCCCTTGAAGTCCCTCACCTTTGAAGTTGTCTTTGTCCGGCCACGTCCCTCGGATGCGCCAAGCGCACGGCTCTGCAGCGCCATCCTTCACGTCTTGCCCTGAAGTCTACTTCCTCCGGCTTCACTCCAAGCTCCTCGTCCGACGGTCCCTCGGATGCTCCAAGTGCACGGCTTTCGCAAAGCCATCCTTCACCAACTCAAGGACGGGGTCATGAGAGGTAAAACTCACCAAGGCTTCATGTGCGAATTACTAAGTCCTGCAAGACTCCAACGCACATATCAAATCACAATAACAATCTAACTTAAACCCTTTGCCACACACATCAAAACCATATCACGGGTTGATTGTACTAACAATTACTAGCTTGACTAAGGACTTATTTAGAATGAAAAAGAAAAACAAATGCATGCAAAATGAAATTAAGGATCTAGAAGAAAAATTGAAGAATGCATGCTCACATGATGATAATGCTATTTCTTCTAGTACTAATGATGCATGTGTAGAAGAAAATAAGGTATTAAGGGAAAAGGTAGAATTTCTCACTAAGGCCCTAGAAAAATTCACAATTGGCTCAAACACATTAAATATGATCATTGGGAGCCAAAGAGCAAGCTTTAACAAGAAGGGCTTAGGTTATAAGGGATCTAAAAATGAAAAAGTCTATCATTGTTTGATTGCTAGAGGACAAGCTAAAACAACCATGGTAGCTAGGAAATGGATCCCAAAGGAGTACTTGGTGAATCCCATTGGAAAGAACTTGTATTGTCTTGCCAAGTCCATCCTTAAAGGTTAGAAAAACCTAGGATAGTCAACCATACTTGAGCTTATTTTATATCATGATAAATGGTTGACTTATGATCTTTATGATGATATTGGGTGATAATGTTTAAATCATGATTTGTAATACTTGATTTTATACGTAATGTATGATCATGATGTGTAGCTATGGATAATATTTTTTTTATGATCATGATTGATAATGTTTGACTTTTGATCATGTTGGGTGTTTTTGGATGATATATACTTAATCTTGGTAGAAATTGCATGAAAATTTTTTGTTAAGTATAAATACCTTTAGTTATATCTCACAATTCACCATAAGGCTAACTTGATTGAAAACATAGCAATGGGTGAGATGTTAGGTTGATACAAGTGATTCACTAATGCTTATGGCATTTAGATGAGTCATTAAGTGTATCATAATAGAGCAATCATAGACCAACTATGGGGAAAGCATATGTTTAATTCATAGACATATTGCCCAATGATCATGGTTGGATATTTCTAATGTTTTAAAACCATTTCTTGTTTTATAAACTGAGTTTATGTTTTAAAATGTTTCAAGACAAAACTAGGTCTTAAAGTTGATAAAAATTTGAGTGTTTTTCAAACTTTTGATATTTTGCCTTATTTTAGAAAATTGAGTGAATTTTCTTGAAAAACAATTTTTCCTTGATAGATAGACTCATTATAAATGTGTTCCCCAAATTTCATAATTTTTCAAATTTTCTGGAATTTTTAGTGCATTTCTGAACTTCGGTTTGGAAATCAAAAAAGGCTGAAATCAAGTGTCAGTTGACTGGTGATCTGAACCAGTCGACTGATGGACTCTGAACAAGCACAGTAACTTGCTTTGTGTATTTTTTAGCATGTTTTGATATTTTTTTCTTCCCTTAGACCTTGATACCTCGTTATATAACATGTGTATAGTATTTTTGATGGTGTCAAAGGGGGAGTAGTGTTGAAGTTTAAGTTAATCATGCTAGAGGGAATTAGCATGTGTTAAGGGGGAGTTTGCATATGGGGGGGGTTGATTTCCATGTTTGATTTACATGCTTACTTACCTTGAGTATTTTTAAATTGTTTTACCCCACTTAAACATGTTGTCACACATCAAAAAAGGGAAAATTGTTAGGGCAATCAACCCAAGTATGGTTTGGTTTTGATATGTGTGGCAAAGGTTTTAAGTTAGGTTGTTTATGTGATTTAATATGTGTGTTTAAGTCGTGCAGGACTTAGTAAATCACACATGTATTAGCTTGATAAAGAATTGGCAAGTTCACCATCTCATGGCTCGGGTCCTTGAGTTGGTGAAGGATGGCATTGCGGAAGTTGTGCGCTTGGTGCATCCGAGGGACCGCCGGACGAGGAGAAAATGAAGTGAAGCCGGAGGAAGAAGACTTCGTGGCAAGACGCGAAGGATGGCACTGGAGGAGCCGAGGGCTTAGTGCATCCAAGGGACACAGGTTGAAGAGAGCTTCGAGGTGAGGAACTTCATGGGAGATGAGAGTGAGCGATTGTAACCCGAGACGAGGTAGCTCAGCTAGGTGAACTTGGTCGAATGGCTAAGTCAAGTGTTGGATGCTCAAAATTAGGTTTGAGGTTTTACCCGACAAGTCGGACGCTCAAACTTGTGTTTGAGATTGTACCTGATGATTAGTTAAGTCGGATGCTCAAACATGAGTTTGAGGTTTTACCCGACGAATGGAAGTGTTAGATGCTCAAACAGGTGGTTTAAGGTTTACCCGACCGTTGGATGCTTAAATAAGTATTTGTTTGAGGTTTTACTCGATACCAATCGACTGTTATAGATAGCAGTCGACTGCTCTGAGTCAACTAAAGGTCGATTGATCATTCTTTGAAGATGATCCGCGGTCACGAAGGTTTTTGAGTCGATTGATTGCCTGGATCACTTGACTGATGGCTTGATCAGTCGACTGATGGCTTGATCAGTCAACTGATGGTCATGATCAGTCGACTGATCAGAGTGTCGTTGGTTGTGACGATCGTGATCTGGCATGGTCAGAAGTCGTTGGAACGACGACAATCAACTGATGCATGTAGTAGTCGACTGTTGCATGCTCAACGGGAAGAAACCCCTCTTCTCTATAAAAAGAGGAGTTGGGGGCTTTGGGGAGGCTAATGCTTCCACTCCTAAGTGCTCCCCAAGTGCTTTAAACATTTTCTACTCCTCTTCCTTGTTCTTACTTCTATTCTATTGTAAGAGGGAGTGAATTTTTGTAAAGAGGTTACCTCCACATTGTTGAGCTAAAAGAGAGACTAGTGGATTGATCTGTGGGAGTGATTCGCCTTACGAATCGTCCGTGGACTAGTGGCTATTGGTGCAACAATGCCCCAAGCATTTATATGTTTTGATGTTTGGATAATCATCTAAGTTAGGTAATACTTTGTGATATAATTGTGAACATGTTTAAGTGATAGGAAAATTCAAGTATGAATACTTGGTAAAGGCAAAGTCCAAGTATGATCTTGGCAAGAGAAGTCCAAGGAAAAGGTTTGGCGGCGTAAGACCAAGCATGTAGTCTTGGCGGCGTAAAGTCCAAACGAACCTTGGAAAAGGAAGTCCAAAGGCAAGTCTTGGCAGCATAAGTCCAAGCATGTAGTCTTGGCGGCGTAAAGTCCAAGCGCACTTTGGTAAAGGGAAACTCAAGACATGACAAAACCGAAGGAAGCTCTTGGAACCAAAGCGCAAAGGATGAACAAGTTGCGGACTCGGAGGGATCCTGGAGGCGCAAGGCTTAAGGAAGAGCTAGAAGGTTGAGTCTAGGTCTAGGGAGTCAATTCAAGTATGAATTATCAATCGATCGATACGATGTATCGGGCCGATCGTTAGGGTACTCGGTAGTCGGTGAAAAGGCAGCCGAACAGTCGACTGCCTTGTCATGGTAGTCGATTGATGTCTCCATTAGTCGACTGCCAATCGGCGACAGTCGACTGATCAAGGCAAACAAGGGCACAGAATGGAGTCTCACTCTACTGCGCGTCATGATCACTCGACTGATCACTCCATCAGTCGACTAATGGATGGATCAGTCGACTGATGAGCGTGCCGTTGGAGGATGACGATTATGAATCCTACAAATCCGGCAATTCAGAAGTCGTTAACCGTGGCGGCAGTCGACTGATGTTGTACATCAGTCGATTGATCGTGGCCCAATGGGAAAAACATCCCTCTCTCTATAAAAAGAGGGTTTGTGGTGGTTGAGAGGGTAGATGCTTACTTTCTGATCATCCTCTCAAGCCTCCACAAATTTTCTAAGCTTTCCTAGTGTTTAATTCCCCTCCTCCTCTCTAAACTTCATCTTCATCTTTTTTAAGAAGAGGAGGGTTGTTGTAAAAAAAGAAAGCTTCTTAGTGAGATTGATTAGGGTTGATCCACCTTAAGGATCGCCGTGGAGTAGGAGCGTTATCTCCTAACTACGTAAAGGCTTTTTGTTAGCATTTCATTTTCATTTCTATTACTATTATTTTTGTTGTGCTTCCGCTAATCATTTTTGTAGAAACAAAAATAAGTTATTCACCGCCCCCCCCTAGCTTCCAAGGATCCCCTATGGCAAGGGTCATAAACCACGTTACATAATTGTGTTAGAATTATTTTCATCTTTACTTTGATTTAGCTGTTAATTGTCTTTAGTTTTATTATTCCGCTGTGCTAACGATTCTTGTAGACAATTAAGAACGACCGAAGTCCATCGTGCACAAAAAGGCTATTCAACCCCCCTTCTAGCTGGGGCATGATCCTCCAACATTAAGCTCTTTTTCAAAACCTCCCCCTCAAGGCTACCTCCCCCTTAATCTTAGGCAAGTTTGGAAAAAGGACACTTAAAGTTCTTTAGATAAAGTTTAAAAAACTTTTACTCCCCGTTAACTTTGCCCTCTTCTCCCCCTTTTGCCATATATCGAAAAATAGGGGTGTATTTATAAAGTAGGGGTGAATTTAAAATATTAATAGGAGAAGAAATGTTATATTCATTTTTAAAATCATTGAAAAGATAGAAAAATTAAGTCCAAGCATTTGTCCCTTTTGAAGTCAACTCTTGACTTATTAAGTCCTAGGGATCGTGAAAAGGTGTAAGAAAATTTTAAGTTTTTATTCCTCTGCACCAACAATATTAAACTAGTTTTTTTGTTTTGAGAGAAAGTGTATAATAGCTAGTTTTGGTAAAGTGAGTTTTTGAAACTACTTGCAAACATAGTCTTTGATTTCAAAAAATACTTGAACGTTATAACCATAAGTATGTTTTCAAAATATAAGTAACTATTAAATGCATCAATCAAGAAGATAAGTATTCATATAAGTTTTGAAGGTATTTCGAATATTAGGTTATTCTCATTTAAATTGTCCTTAGCATCTCACCTATTCTATGTGTCCCAAGGCATGTTAACCTTATATGTTCTTGTGATATGATTTCAATTTTACTTGTTTAAACTTTAGTGATTCAAATATTAATCAACCTTGGGTTAGATTCGGATTTAACCTTTAAATCATTAAGTAAATTTTTTGAGAAAATAGCTTCTAAGTCATGGTGAGGCACAGGGGTCTTCTCTGATCGGAACAACGACAACCTCCTTAGACAAAGCCAATTTCAAAAAAATGTTTACTTAAGTCACTTAGGGTCACTTCCTGATCTAACTAGTTTAGGATGTGGCGAGGTAGCTTCAGCTAGTTCAACTTAGTCGAGTGCACCAAGCTAGATAGCCTTATCCAGCTTGGATACACAGGACATTGTTTCCCTAATGTACTATCATCTCGCCGCATCCTGATACTATGTTATCAAGTTTGATTAACCTATCTAACCATTCTAGAAATTAAAAGAAAAGACTAAGCATTAAGAGATTGGGTACACAATTTTAGTACTAGTTCCCCCTAGACCATTGAACCAATATGGTCTATCCACATAGTGGACTTGATCATGGAGAATCCAATACTTATTAGACCTTATATGTGAATTTAATAAAATTTTAGGGGCCCATGCCTGGACTCTTTGATGACTACAATTCACAATTGACATGTACGATTTGTTCGTAGTCGTTGACCTAAATCTGAGTCCGACTTTGTTATACACAGCTCTTTGAGTTCCAAGGAGTCGATTAAGACCCTTGGATCCCAAAGTGAACTTTTCCAACCTAGCCTCGAGCTCTTGGACTTGTCCTTTCATGAGAGAATTCTCTTCCTCAAGTTTCTTGACTTGAGTTGAGTTTTCCTCTTGAACTTGACTAGTCGAAGAGGTTAGGGTGGCCTCATGCTTAAGGAGTTTAATCTCCTCAAGCAAGGATCGACCCTAGACTCGGGCTTAGCTAACTTCTTATCTAATAACTTAATTGCATGATATAAATTACCAATTAAATAATGACTTACCTTAATCTTTTCTTTTGATCCGACTTTGAGCTTTTTCTCGAAATCATCCTCGGAGTCGGAGTCAGAGTTAGACTCATAGTTTGCTTCAGACTCGGACTCGGACTCTACCGGTCTCACCATGAATGCTAAGTCATCGTCTTGATCTTCTTGTTCCCAAGTTGCTTGGAATGCTCTCTTTAATTGTCTCGCATTTCTTTCCTTTTTGATCATCCTTCGAACTAGGTTGACTAGTTCGGTCTCCATCTCTTTCTCCGATTGGTAGTCGTCTTCTTTGGGAGGTGGCTAGCCTTTCGCCTTTCTTCTTTGACCTGCAAACAATGCTACACCTTTCTTGACCGGGACCACATTAGATTATTCGTGTAATTCAAATTCTAAAAATAATTCATCTAATATGATCTTAGTTAAGTCTCTAGACACTTTGTAGGCATCAACCATAGATGCCACATGGTTGTCCTAGGAAATACGGTTAACGCGTACCTTATTATGTCCTGATTCTCCACCTTTTGTCCGATGGCATGTAGGCTGTTTAGGATGCCTTAGATTCGGGCATGGAGTTGCATAGCAGTCTCGTGATCCTGCATCTTTAGATTATACAACTTATTCACTAGTAAGTCTCTTTGGCATACCTTTGCATCGGATGTCCCTTCGTGTAGCTCGATTAACTTGTTCCAAAGGTCTTTGGCACTAATAAACGGTCCAATTTGTTAGGAATTGGACGTCGCTAGAGGGGGTGAATGGCGCGTCTTTGATGACTTGACGGAATTCGATCAGGTTGCTACTCGCGTTAGTATGTGCAGTGGAAATAACAATAACAAAAACAAATACACACAACGACACAATAACACGATGATATAACATGTTTCGGAACCTTAGGGTTCGTACTCCACGGATTGAACTCAAATGAGCTCTAGCGATGCCAATACCACCACTAATCAAAAACACTCCTTCTCGACAACAAGTCAGAGGCAGAGAAATCTCTTACAATAGATTACAAAAGTAATACACGAAATATACAAGCAAATATGAATGAAATACATAAAACAAGATAAAGAAAACTTTACAACTATTGCTTTGGATGCTTGCTTGTTGATCGCCTTGGACTAGCCTTGAAGGACTGGAAAGCACCAGCTATTCCTTTTTAAATCGCCCAAGAAAATCACTGCTAAAACCTCCCTTTCGAGCTCCCTTTAAAGCTGCAACTTGGGCTGATTTTCGCCTAGCAGTCGACTATCATAAGGCCCCAGTCAACTGCTCCTATAGTCGTTGTCTCACAATGACTTAATCCACATCGGCAAAACTCCAACATATACACTAACAGTCGACTACCATTACCCATTAGTCGATCGGCCAAAGGTCATAGCCGATCGACTAGTCCACGAGCATTTTGCTCCTACAACTCAACCAACAATGACTTCCTTCCATGGAAGTCATTGCATAACCATCAATAGACTACCCAATCTTTGGCAATGATCGCTAAGCCTTTTGCTATAGTCAAACCCTAGTCGACTCACGGAAGTCGACTGGTCATAATCCCAGTCAACTTCTATAAGTCGACTCGGCTGCCAAGTGTCAAAACACTTGATCAATCGACTGGTCTAAAGCCCCAATCGACTGATAACCTCAACCAAGAGGTTTAACCCCAAGTATGATGTCTGTTAGTACCCTTGGAATGGCTAGAGGGGGGGTGAATAGCATCTTTCGTGCGATGTCGGAAATCGATCGCGTCCGTGTCTACAATTTCGTTAGTATGCAGCGGAAATAGAAATGATACAATAACGAAATGAACAACACGCTAACACAAGTATGTAACGTGGTTCGGAACCGAATGGTTCCTACTCCACGAATCGAGCTCTAAAGAGCCCTAGTGATGCACACGCACTCACTAATCAATAAACTCCTTCTCGGAACAATCCGGAGGCGGAGAAACCTCGTACAATATATCTTACAACAGTAAGAACGAAATACAAGCAATATACAATGTAAATACGAAATACAAGTAAAGGAAAGACTTTACAACACTTGTTTTGATTGCTTGAATGCTTGGTTGCTTGCTTGCACTTGGAGACCTGATTTGCACCAACAAATCGCCCCAATAGCCCTCAAGAACCGATTTCTTTTTCCTCCATCACAAGCTCCATATATAGCTTCAACCTGTGCTGGAAAAAGTCGATCAGTCGACTGATCGGGACCATCAGTCGACTGATGCCACTGTTGTCGTGAGACAACGGCTAGATCCACGGTGGATAAGTCCAACGGATCTACTATCGATCGGCCCGATTGTGACCATCGATCGGGATGGAGTCCTCACTGATCGACGAGTCTCGGCTCCGATACGTGGCGAATTCGAGCACGGTCATCACCGATCACACGATCAAGCATCTCCGGCCATCGATCGACTACCCGCCTCGCTAGGCCATAACCGCAACCCTAGTTGACTCGGTCGGTAACATGAGGTTTTAACCCCCGTATGGTTCCCCCATACTTGCTAGACTGCCCTTAGCCTAGACCGAAGCCTTCTAGCCACCTCCATCAGCCTCACGCCTCTCGGATCCCTCCAAGTCATCCATGACTTGTTCATCCATCGCGCTAGCCTTCAGGTGCTTCCATCAGCTATGTCATGCTAACGGTGTCTACACCGCCAAGGCACATTGGACTTACGCCGCCAAGACTCCGCTTGGACTTTACGCCGCCAACCATTGGACTTATGCTGCCAAGACTACCGCTTGGACTTTACGCCGCCAAAATCAATCCCCTTGGACTTCAAATGCCAACCTATGTTGGACTTTCCATGCCAAGACCATGCTTGGACTTTCCTTGCCAACCCATGTTGGACTTTTCATGCCAAGTACCCATGACTTGGACTTTACCTTGACAATTACATTGTCATATATTTTTGTCGAAACATCAAAACACATCAAAACATTACTCGAGCCAAACTCGAGTCCTGGTCAATTGTGACCTGGGCCGATTGCACCAACAATCTCCCCCTTTTTGATGTTTGACAAAACACAAATTATTGAGTTAGAACACTAACTCAAATCCCTTACCAATTATCCCAAATTGGTAATCTTAAGTGTTCTTCCCCAAACATTCTCCCCCTTTTTGACTAACATCAAAAAGGTCTTCTCTCCAAGGAGGTCAATGTCTCATGTCCCAATGAGATCTTACAATCTCCCCCTTGGTCTAAAAATATCTAGGATGCCTATCATCTTCCTAATGATAAGTCCCATATCACTCAAGAGAGGCAATCCTATTCACTCTCCCAATTTCCAAATTGGGTATCAAAAACCCATCAATTTTCCCAAATTGATGATACTCTTCCAATAACTTCTCCTCTTCAAGGAGAAAAATACATCCATCATCCCAAGATGGATACCTCCCCCTAAAGGCTTGCTCCCCCTTGACCATTGCACCAACAATGTCCTTGGGAAGTCCCTAAGCCAATAGGAACTCTAAGCCATTAAATGTAAGATTAGAAATTCAACATTGAACTTTCCAACACCTTGAAATTGATACAAACCCTAAACACCTCTCCTAATCCATATCCAATTGATTTTCACCCTTTATAATGCTTCCCAAAGCATATCCTAGGGTTAGGAGTGATTAGGGACCATAACCATAGCTGAAATCGGGTTAAACAACCATAGTTTTCTCGAAATCAGACAATCGATCAGTGGTTCAAATCAATGACACACTCATCACGATCAGCCACCAGGCGATCGATAACTGAAAATTCTGATTTTCAGTTATCAGAAATGAATTTCAGAAAATCATAAATAATTATACGTATATCAAAAAATCACAAAATTTGATACATATATTACTTATCACACATACAATCGGTGAAAAATTTTGGAAAAATATTTTTACCATCGAAATAGGAGATTGATACAACATCCAAAAGTGATTAAAAACTTTAAAGTTTAAGCTCACTTTGTATCAATCTTATCAATGGTAATTGCTATCAAAAGATAGGCTTCACCAAGGTTTTTCAAAATGATTTTAAAATGTTTTCAAACCTTATTTTGGATCATATTCCTTGGGCTCTATGTACATGACTTGTACACATGCTCTCCCAATGATCCAAAAATGAATTAAAATGAGTTTTGGTTCAACTAGATGCAAAAACTATGCACCTTGAACTCAACTCATATCCTAGCATCTCACATGTATCTAGGGTGTATAAATACACATACATGTCAATTGGATGTGAGATGTGGGTTTTGTTCTCCCTAATCTAGAGTTTCATGCATTCTCTAAGGCAACCCTACTTGATTCCCTTATAAATGGGACTTCAAGTCATGCCATAGTCCTTAAATCAATTTCAATCACATTAATGCATGAAATGATCATGGCATAATGATAGAAAAAAATTAAAACATGGCCAATGATCATGATGTCATGATATATGATATAAACTAAAAACTCATGACATTAACCTAAACCCTAAACATGATCATGACATTTTATATGATTAAAACTAAGCATGATGTCATGGCATGGCATATGGCAATCAAAGCATGGCATATAAAATATATAGGTATAGTAATACCTAAATTCTAATATTAATTGCCATTTCATATAATTAATTATATTTTGCCATATTAACCTTAATCTCCCTAGTGTGCCAAAAACCCAAAATGACACACTAACACTCTAAACCCTAATTTGTGCCAATTTAATTGATTTTTCTTAATTTCAAAAGTGCATTGGCACATCCTAAAATCTTTTAGGATATTGATTCAAGTCTATTTCCAAGGTAACCATAACCTTGAAAATATTTTAAAGTGCCACCTTTACCATGGTTGAGTTAACTACCCATCCAATCAAGGTTGGCACACCCTAAACCCATCTAGCGTGAATCAATCACGCTCTTAGGAACCCAAAACCGATTTGAGCTCCTAGGGTTAATTAGGTATTCCTTAGGGATAACCTCCCTAGATACCTTCCTAATGACCCTCCTAGGCTTGTTAGCCTTGGTCATTTGGGTCTTACTTAGGTTGACTCTAGGGGTAACTCCCCTTGCAACCTTCTTAGTGGCCACCCTAGGTTTCCTAGAAACCCTAGCCACTAGGCACACCCCTTGGTCAACTCTTAGGATGACTTCCCCATTGACCTTGGTCTTCCTAGATCTAGTTAGTGTTCCATAGTCAAATGGAACACTATGGTAATTCACCTTGGACTTAGGTTTGTGACCCAAACCATTCTTGCCCTTGGTTGACTTTTGACTCTTAGGTCCTAGAGTTTGACAATTAGACCCTTGAAATTGACTTTGTATCTTGTTTAGGGTCTTTTCCAATTTCTCAAGCCTTGACCTCAAGGCTTGGTTCTCTAATTCTAATTGCCCAATTTTAGAATTTTTATTTAAATCTTGGGCATTGGACTTTCTTGGCATATGCCTAGTCCATTTTGGATTAAAAACTAGATGTTCTTGCATTTTCTTAATAGATTTTCTAGGTATGGTTTTTCTAGGGACATTAGTCCCAAATTTCTCCTTATCCTTAAGGTGAACATTCTTAGCTCCTAAACAAATATGTTTGTTATTTCTAGCATGCTCTTTATGATACATAGCAAAATTGCTAAAATTAGTTCTAGCATGCCTTTTAATATTTAAATTATATGGAGCATTATTTAAATATACCTTAGGGTTTGCCTTAGTGGCTCCCCCTACTTGTGATGCTCCCCTTTGCCCCTTCTTCTTCTTCTTTGGGCATTGACTTCGGTAATGACCCGGTAGTCGGCATTTGAAGCAAATGACATGCTCCTTGCTCTTTTGACTTGGAGAACAGGCGTCCATTGACTTTTGTTGACTTTTAGGTGCCGGAGGAGCTTTCTTGATTTTCTTTGGGCACTTACTTTTGTTAGTACCCTTGGAATGGCTAGAGGGGGGGTGAATAGCGTCTTTCGTGCGATGTCGGAAATTGATCGCGTCCATGTCTACAATTTCGTTAGTACGCAGCAGAAATAGAAATGATACAATAACGAAATGAACAACACGCTAACACAAGTATGTAACGTGGTTCGGAACCGAATGGTTCCTACTCCATGAATCGAGCTCTAAAAAGCCCTAGTGATGCACACGCACTCACTAATCAATAAACTCCTTCTCGGAACAATCCGGAGGCGGAGAAACCTCGTACAATATATCTTACAACAGTAAGAACGAAATGCAAGCAATATACAATGTAAATACGAAATACAAGTAAAGGAAAGACTTTACAACACTTGTTTTGATTGCTTGAATGCTTGGTTGCTTGCTTGCACTTGGAGACCTGATTTGCACCAACAAATCGCCCCAATAGCCCTCAAGAACCGATTTCTTTTTCCTCCATCACGAGCTCCATATATAGCTTCAACCTGTGCTGGAAAAAGTCGATCAGTCGACTGATCGGGACCATCAGTCGACTGATGCCACTGTTGTCGTGAGACAACGGCTAGATCCACGCTGGATAAGTCCAACGGATCTACCATCGATCGGCCGATTGACAGACCATCGGTCGGTGATGGAGTCCTCACTCGACGGTCAGTCGACTCCGATTCTCGTGGCGAATTCGAGCACCCGGATCGACTAATCACACGATCGATTTGCCCGCCTCATCGATCATTGCCGCCTCCGATCGGCGCTAAAAACATGAGGTTTTAGCCCAAGTATGGTTCTCCCATACTTGCTAGACTACCCTTAGCCTAGACCTAAGCCTTCTAGCCACCTCCATCAGCCTCACGCCTCTCGGATCCCTCCAAGTCATCCATGACTTGTTCATCCATTGCGCTAGCCTTCAGGTGCTTCCATCGGCTATGTCATGCTAACGGTGTCTACACCGCCAAGGCACATTGGACTTACGCCGCTAAGACTCCGCTTGGACTTTACGCCGCCAACCATTGGACTTATGCTGCCAAGACTACTGCTTGGACTTTACGCCACCAAAATCAATCCCCTTGGACTTCAAATGCCAACCCATGTTGGACTTTCCATGCCAAGACCATGCTTGGACTTTCCTTGCCAACCCATGTTGGACTTCTCAAATGCCAAGACCATGCTTGGACTTTCCTTGCCAACCCATGTTGGACTTTTCATGCCAAGTACCCATGACTTGGACTTTACCTTGACAATTACATTGTCATATGTTTTTGTCGAAACATCAAAACACATCAAAACATTACTCGATCCAAACTCGAGTCCTGGTCAATCGTGACCTGGGCCGATTGCACCAACAATGTCCTCATACTTTCTAGACCACCCTTAGTCTAGACCTAAGCCTTCTAGCCACCTCCGTCAGCCTCACGCCTATCGGATCCCTCCAAGTCATCCATGACTTATTCATCTATACGCTATCCTTTGTTGGGGATCGTTTGGAAGCTAGAGTGGGGTGAATAGCGTTTTTCATTTCTACAAAAATGATTAGCGGAAGCAAACACAAATAATATATGTAAAAACAACAATAACGCAAACAAAGCCTTTACGTGGTTCAAAGATAACGCTCCTACTCCGCGGCGATCCTTAAGGTGGATCAATCCAAGCAAATCCACTAAGAAGCTTTCCTTTACAACACAACTCCTCTTCTTTACAAAGAATGAAGATCTAAGCTTAGAGAGAAGAGGAGGAGATTTGAAATCACTTAGAAAGCTAGAAAATTTGTGGAGGCTTTTGAGAAGGATTAGAGAATGAGCATTAACCCCAAAAACCTCCACCAACCCTCTTTTTATAGAGAAGAGGCTGATTTTCCCGTTGGAGCACGATCAGTCGACTGATGTACAGCATCAGTCGACTGCTGGCGTGGTTAACGACTTCTGAATAGCCGGATTCACGGGATTTAGAGTCATTTCATCCAACAGCACTTTCATCACCGACCGATCCTCCATCACCGGTCGATGGAGTGATCACGAGTGATCACCGCCGCAATGAGTGTGACTCCATTCTATGCTCAGATTTACGTTTATCACCGACCGCCACCGTTGGCGATCGATCGATCGCAACATCACCGACCGCCTTGATCAAAGCAATGATCGATGGTCGTTTCATCCTCGACTCGAAAGAGCACGACCCGATGATACATTGTATCAGTCGACTGATACTCATCAAGTGTGAGTAATTCACACTTGATTTCACCCCCTAGACCTTGACTTAACCTCCTAGCTCTTCCTTAAGCCTTGCGCCTCCAGGATCCCTCCGAGTCCGCGACTTGTCATCCTTTGCGCTTTGCTTCCAAGAGCTTCCTTCGATTTTGTCATGTCTAGGGTTTCCTTTGCCAAAAGCGTGCTTGGACTTTACGCCGCCAAGTCTACATGCTTGGTCTTACGCTGTCAAGACTTGCCTTTGGACTTCCTTTGCCAAAGTTTGTTTGGACTTAATGCCGCCAAGACAACATGCTTAGTCTTATGCCGCCAAACCTTTACCTTGGACTTCTCTTGCCAAGATCATACTTGGACTTTGCTTTTACCAAGTCTTCATACTTGGATTTCCCTGTCACTTGAACACGTTCACAATTAGATCACAATTTGTTGCCTAACTTAGATGATTATCCAAATATCAAAATATATAAATACTTGGGGCATTGTTGCACCAACAATCTCCCCCTTTTTTATGTTTGGCAATCATTTAAGTTAGGTCTTTTAAAGATACACACATAATCATATGATCATATATCCAATTCTAACTTAAACATTTCTTCTCCCCCTTTGACATACATCAAAAAGAGAAGAAATCATATATTCCATAGAAGAATTGAAAATATTGAAATCTTGAACTAAGGTATAGAATTGAAAATTAGCTCCCCCTTAATCCAAGATATAGTTCATGATGAGTAACAAAAACATGTGGAGCAAAAATCTATCAAACAATTTGAAGATCTAAATCCTAACTTTGCACCAACAATGTTCATTTAGGATGAACAAGATAAAATTGTGAAACTCCCCCTAAAACACCACATTAACCAGTTACATAAGTTGTTTATACCCAATATTGTCAAGCTAGATTTTTAGGACATCAAAGATACACTAAATATCAGAAAATGGAGCTATTTTTCCGAAAACATGTATCATCATTGGTTTACTAACGATCGATACGTCTCAGAATACAAAATCCAAATTTTTCAAATTGAAATGTGTCGAAATTAGAAACCTCAAAAAATTACAAAATTTTGTGAACACATTTCTGACATCATAATTTATCAAGGAAAAATATTTTGAAAAATATATGTTTTCCAAATTTCGAGATTGGTACAAACTTGAAAACTCACAAAAGTTCTAATGTTTTTACAAACTTTGTATCACTTTTGTGTTTCACTTGAAAACTGTTTTTCAAAATATGATAAACATAGTTTAAAATATATTTTATTTGAAATTTCCAATCATGTTCTTTGAGCCATATGCACATCAATTGTGTATAAACCTTCCCAATGATTTGTTAGTTATAGCCCTAGAACCAATCTTGTGATGGTTGAATAGGGAACATTTTGTATCATATTCTATAAAGGCAAAGGATTGGTTATTATATATTTACGTCTTGCTTGTGCCAGCTAAATTAAATATATATTAATTCCCTAGAAAAGTAGGTTCTTATCTACAACACATCAATTGGCAGAATTGATTATGAGAGGCTGTAGAGAACACTTTCCTAAATGTTCCTAGTCAAGTATTAATATGCAAGGGCAATATTAATACATAAAGACTAGCATGTAGGTCAATTGATGACTTGATCTCACAAGTCATGGATATATGATATCAAGTTGACACATGGGTATATATTAGAGAATATATACTGAACTGACCCGCCATGAGAAAGTTTCATGGATCGTCATATGAGTGTCATAAACTTTCTCATGTGACTATTGGTATGAATAGTCCTCAAACCTGAAGTCACTACGGTTCCCTACATAAGGAGTTATGTACTTTGGTATCACAAACGCCACCCGTAATAGGTGGACCATAAAGCGACATCGGGTATATAACAAATTATGCGGAGGGATGTGAGTGATGTAGATGGGATCTATCCCTCCCATATGATGGGAGTGATATCTGTGGGCCCCTTGATTGAGTAGAACTACTAAAACGCATGGCCATGCTCGAATGAGTCAATATGAGATATTGAGCTCATTTGTTTGAGTTAGTTTACTCAGGGATCAAGAAACACATAGATTGATCGAGGATGACACGGTCTATGCCTCATTGGTCAATCTGATATCAAGGATAGAAGGACACGGTCATACATTATAGTAGTCACGGAAAGGTTAGTCGGATCTTGACTTATCTCGTAACTTGGGTAGCAATGATGTATTGCTAGATGCCGCTCATTGCTTGTGTATCTAAAAGAGTTTAGATCCACTGCCAACGTTATGAGAGCCTATAGGGTCACACACAAAGAGCATGATGATTAGAAGAATTAGTGCATTCTAGTTTGACTAGAATAATTTGGGAATAAGCTTAAGTACAAAATGGTTTTTGGAGCTTAAGCTTAATGAGAATTTTAGCTTATTGATTTAATGAGATTAATTCAATATGCTAATCTTAATTGATTTAATAAGATTAATTCAATATGTTACCTTATTGATTTAATGAGATTAATTCAATATGATAACATAAGCTTATTGAATTAATAAGATTAATTCAACATCCATGAATGCCACATAAGCATGCCACATAAGCATGCCACCTAAGCATGATGAGTTGGAAGGAGACAAAGGGTTTTGACCCTTGGATTTCCTCCACATGTGGCCGGCCAAAACAAGGAGGATAACTCCTTGTTTAATTATCTTTCAATGCCATTGATTGCATTGAATGTGATAGGAGATGAAAGGTTTTTCAAATCCTATAAAACACCCCATGGGGTGGCCTGCCAAAGGAGTTGAGTTGGAGCTTAAGGCTTAGTGAGAGCTTGGTGGGAGAGGCTTTTGTTGTGTGGTTTTGTGAGTGTAAGCTAGCAAGAAGAGTAGTCTTCTTCTTCCTTTCTCTTCTTCCCTACCTTCCTCTCCTTTAGGGACTTCTCTAGCAAGAAGTAAAGGAGAGATCTTCTAGTTTTCTTTTGTGAGACAAGAGCTTGCTCGTGTGGATACATATAGAGGCACGGACATTTGAACGTGCTAAAAGATCCAACACATCCAAGGAAAAGCGGGATTGCAAAGGGCACGCAACAAAGGTAGAATTCTCCTATAAGATAGGTTTTCTTTTGAGAAATTTATTTTTGTACGAGTTTTTCTTTCGCAAGGATCACTTGGAAGGGATCCTAATTTTTCCGTTGCGCATATGCTATTTTGCATAAAGAGATCCCAACATGATTGGTCCAATGAAGGATCAATATCTCTAGATGACACCTTGGTCCATAGTAATGCATCATAACAAGCATGATGAACCAAGTGCATCTTCCTAACATCTCACATGTTGTCTAGGTGGCTCAATACAAAAATCATGGTATCCTAAGTATTTTGTGAGATGGTTAAAGGTATAAATCCTAGAATTTCTATAGGATCATGCAAACCTACACCTTTACTCAACCAAGTACATTCCAAGTTCCCTCCTAAGTGATGAGAATTCTACCTCGGGGAGAGCCTTGGTAAATATGTTGGCTAGGTTGGACTTGGATTCAATGTAATTGAGCTCAATGTCCCCCTTAGCCACATGGTCTCTAATGAAGTGATGCTTCACTTCAATGTGCTTGGTCCTAGAGTGATGCACCGGATTTTTGGTCAAGTTAATGGTGCTCACATTATCACAAAATACTTTCATGTTGGAGTAAGATAGCTCATAATCTTCTAAGGTATGTTTCATCCATAAGAGTTGAGCTACACAACCACCCATAGCCACATATTCGGCCTCGGTGGTGGATAAAGCAACACAAGGTTGCTTCCTACTACTCCAACTCACTAGGGAGGACCCAAGGAATTGGCATCCACCACTAGTACTCTTCTGATCCAATTTGCAACCGGCATAATCGGAATCGGTGTACCCAATCAAATCAAAAGACCTAGTCCTAGGGTACCATAGACCTACATTTAGTGTGCCTTTAACATATCTTAAAATTCTCTTAACGGCAACTAAATGAGATTCCTTATCACATGATTGATACCTAGCACACATACCAACCACAAATAATATGTAGGGTCTACTAGCGGTTAAATACAAGAGGCTACCAATCATGCTCCTATAAAGGGTAAGATCTATTTGTTTTCCTTCACTATCACTATCTATTTTAGTATTGGTTGTCATTGGAGTTGACACTACCTTAGCATTTTCCAAACCAAATTTCTTAATCATTTCCTTAGCATATTTGGTTTGATAAATGTAAATTCCTTCACTTGTTTGTTTAACTTGCAATCCTAGGAAGAAATTTAATTCTCCAACTAGACTCATCTCAAACTCTTTTTCCATATTTTGAATAAAGTCTTGAAGAAGTTTATCATTTGTTGACCCAAAGATAATGTCATCAACATACACTTGGGCTACAAAGATGTCCTTAGATGTTGACTTTATAAAGAGAGTTTGATCTATACTACCCCTTTTGAAATCCTTAGAGATTAGGAAAGATGACAATCATTCATACCAAGCCCGGGGAGCTTGTTTCAAACCATATAAGGCTTTCCTAAGCTTGTATACATGGTTTGGGTAGTCCGTATTTTCAAACCCGGGAGGTTGTTCTACATACACCTCTTCCTTAATAAACCCATTTAGGAATGCCGATTTGACATCCATTTGATGGAATTTGAAACCCATATAGGAGGCATATGCTAAAAGTATTCTAATGGACTCTAACCTAGCAACCGGGGCATATGTTTCATCATAATCAAGTCCTTCAACTTGATTAAAACCCCTTGCAACTAATCGTGCTTTATTTCTAGTGATATTCCCTTGGTCATCTAGTTTGTTCCTAAAGACCCATCTTGTAGTAACAATAGTGTTTTCACTTGGTCTAGGAACTAACTCTCATACTTGACTCCTTTCAAATTGAGCCAATTCATCTTGCATTGCTAAGATCCAATCCGGATCAAGTAATGTATCTTTAATTGTTTTAGGCTCAATTTGAGAAATTAGAGCTATATGACTAGTAGGATCCCTATGGAATGACCTAATCCTAACTCCTTGAGATAATTCACCCACAATTTGATCTAAGGGGTGACTTTGATGAACTCTTATGGTTCTAGGAGGTGTATAAATTTGATTTTGATCATGATCAACCTCAATCCTACGCTCATCATCAGAATCATTCCTTACTCCCCCTTGGTCCAATCCTCCCCCTTAATCATTACCCCCTAAGGTTAAATCTTGTAATTGTTGGGTAATTTCTTGATTTTCATTATTAATATCATCATCAATAGGGGATTTTCTAGGGTAAGTATTGGAAGCTTCATCAAATTGGACATTTGAAGATTCTTCAATCTTTTGAGTCCTTTTATTGTACACTCTATACCCTACACTAGTGGATGAGTATCCAACTAGGATTCCCTCATCCGCTTTGGACTCAAACTTACCTAGGTTGTCTTTGGTATTTAAAATATAAACTTTACATCCAAATACCTTAAAATAATGAATTGTTGGAATTGTACCGTTCCACAATTCAAATGGAGTTTTTCCTAAAAACCTATGAATCAATACCCTATTTTGGATATAGCAAGTGGTATTAACCGCTTCCGCCCACAAGTAGCTAGGTAAGGAATATGCATTAAGCATTGTCCTAGCTGCTTCTTGTAGGGCACGATTTTTCCTTTCCACAACCCCATTTTGTTGGGGTGTTCTAGGACAAGAAAATTCATGCTTGTACCCTTGTTCTAAGCAAAAATTTAAAAAATTAGAATTCTCAAATTCTCCACCATGATCACTACGGATCCGATTGATTTTGAGTTTTCTTTCATTTTCTACTCTTTTGCTAAATCCTATGATTATTTCTAAGGTTTCATCTTTATTTTTCAAGAAAAACACCCAAGTAAACCTAGAAAAATCATCTACTATTACCAAGCAATATTTACTACCAATTATAGATGGGGTACTATGGCAATCAAATAAATCCATATGTAGTAATTCTAATGGTAAAGCGGTACTAAGTAAATTTGACTCTAGGCAATCCTTTGACTAGCTTCAATTTTGCTATTTTGGCTATATTCTTCATGTTTATGTGTCCTAGCCTCCTATGCCAAAGCCAACTTTCTTCCTCTTTTGCAATAAGACACTTAGTGGAAGGATTAGTAGCATAGGATAAATCAACATAATATATATTTGATTTCCTAAAGCCTACTAACATGCAATCATTTATAGTTTTGTGTCTTATAAAATATTTTGAGGAATCAAATTTAACATCAAAGTTTGCATCACATAATTGACTTACACTAAGTAAATTAAATTTCATATTTTTAACTAATAGAACTTTATGAATGGCAAGATTGGGAGATACCTCAATGGTGCCCTTTCCTAGAATTTTAAGTTTGCCGCTATTACCAAATGACACTTTTCCTTGGCTAGTGTGGTTGATAGTGGAGAATTTTCTCTCATCCCCGGTCATATGCTTTGAGCACCCACTATCAACTATCCACAAGCTTGGTTCTTCTACCTATATCACATGAAAAACACAATCCTTAGGTACCCAAATCTTATGACCACTAGCATCAATTATAAATTTCTTTGGTACCCATGCCTTTCTCCCCTTGCTTTTAATCATTGATTTTCTACTAACAAGGGATGCAAATGCTACCTCTTTCTCCTTAGGTCTATATCCTAATCGGCCTTATTGTAAATTGCCCTTTGATCCTTAATAATCATATCTAGATATTTAGAACCATTAGTGAATTTTTCTAGACATGCTCTTAATTTACCTATTTCTTTTCTTAACTCATCATTTTCATCCCTAAGAGTACATTCATCAATATCACTAGATGGTTTGCAACATGATGAATCTAGACTCTTAAGTGATTTGATTTCTAATTTTAGATCCTTAACCCTAATTTTTGATCTATTTAAAGCATTTTGTAAACATGCAATAGTCTTATAAAGTAAATCTACTTTAGGTGAGTTATTTACCTCATCATCATCACTTGATGATGATTCATCACTTGAAGAGGAAGAGGACTCCCCACTTGAGCTCCCGGCTTCTTCCTCTAATGCCATAAGGGCTAGGTTCCGGGTGGCATGGCATACTTTCTCATCGTCGGAAGACTCCTCCATACTTAGAGTGTCCCATGTTTGTGCCATCATTGACTCCTTCTTCTTCTTCTCCTTCTTTTCCTTCTTTTTCTTTTCCTTCTCCTCCTTCTTTTTTAGTTCCGGGCAATTTGGCTTTATATGCCCTTTCTTGTTGCAACCAAAACAAGTCACATTAGAGATAGAATTTGAATTACTTGAAGATTCACCTCTTGAGGATTGGAACATCCTCTTTACGTCTTTCTTGGTGAGTCTCCTTGACTTCCCACCGAACTTCTTGACGTAATGTGCCACCTCACTTGCCGATAACTCATCTTCACTACTTGATGAGTCTTCCTCGGATTCGGATGAGGAGGACACTTCCTTCTTCTCCTTCTTCTTCTTCTCCTTCTTTCCTACAAAAAGAGCTATACCCTTCTCTTTGGATGAAGTGTTAGCTTGTTCATGTAATTGAAATTCACAAAAAAGTTCATCTAACTTGACTAATGAAAGATCCCTAGAGACCTTATAGGCATCTACCATTGAGACCCATAAGGTGGTCCTAGGGAAAGCTTGTAATACATACCTTACAAGGTCTCGGTTGTCGACCTTTTCACCTATAACGTTTAGTCCGTTGACTACTTCCTTGAAATGTCCGTGCATTTGGCTCATGGTCTCGTTTGTCTTCATAGTGAAGCTTTGGGGTTGGCCAATCAAAAGATCCTCTTGGCCCTTTTGTCTCTTTGGATCCTTCGTTGAGTTCGATGAGCTTCTCCCAAAGCTCTTTTGCGGAGTTGAAAGGCCCGACTTTAGAGAGTTGCTCCTTGGATAGACCACATTGAAGTGTGGTCGTCTCTTTTGCATTTGCTTGTGCTTTCTTGGTCATCTCTCTTGTCTAATCTTTTGTTGATAGTGGTGCTCCGAATTCGTCGACCGGCTTCTCAAAACCATCTACAACACTAAACCAATTCTCAATATCGTTCATTAAGTAATACTCCATCCTACCTTTCCAATATCCGAAATCGTTGCCGTCGAAGAGCGGAGGCCTTGCCGTGCTATACCCCTCTTGAAATGTCATTTTTGCTTCGGTTGATTGCTAGATCTTCCGATGAGATCCGGGCTCTGATACCACTTGTTGGGGATCGTTTGGAAGCTAGAGGGGGGTGAATAGCATTTTTCGTTTCTACAAAAATGATTAGCGGAAGCAAACACAAATAATATATGTAAAAACAACAATAACGCAAACAAAGCCTTTACGTGGTTCGGAGATAACGCTCCTATTCCACGGCGATCCTTAAGGTGGATCAATACAAGCAAATCCACTAAGAAGCTTTCCTTTACAACACAACTCCTCTTCTTTACAAAGAATGAAGATCTAAGCTTAGAGAGAAGAGGAGGAGATTTGAAATCACTTAGAAAGCTAGAAAATTCGTGGAGGCTTTTGAGAAGGATTAGAGAATGAGCATTAACCCAAAAAACCTCCACCAGCCCTCTTTTTATAGAGAAGAGGCTGATTTTCTTGAGAGACACGATCGATGTACGATCATCATCGTCGCGTGGTTAACGACTTCTGAATAGTCGGATTCGTGGGATTCAGAGTCGTTTCATCCAACGGCACTTTCATCAGTCGACTGATCCCTCCATCAGTCGACTGATGGAGTGATCAGTCGAGTGATCGCCGACCGCAGTCGAGTGCGACTCCATTCTGTGCTCGTATTTACGTTTATCGATCGGCCATCGCTGTTGGCGATCGATCGCAACATCACGATCGCCTTGATCAAGCGGTCGATGGTCGTGGTTTCATCCCGACTCGGTTGAGCACTGACGATCGATCGATACATTGTATCAGTCGACTGATACTCATCAAGTGTGAGTAATTCACACTTGATTTCACCCCCTAGACCTTGACTTAACCTCCTAGCTCTTCCTTAAGCCTTGTGCCTCCAAGATCCCTCCGAGTCCGCGACTTGTTCATCCTTTGCGCTTTGCTTCCAAGAGCTTCCTTCGGTTTTGTCATGTCTAGGGTTTTCCTTTGCCAAAAGCGTGCTTGGACTTTACGCCGCCAAGTCTACATGCTTGGTCTTATGCTGCCAAGACTTGCCTTTGGACTTCCTTTGCCAAAGTTTGTTTGGACTTAATGTCGTCAAGACAACATGCTTGGTCTTATGCCGCCAAACCTTTACCTTGGACTTCTCTTGCCAAGATCATACTTGGACTTTGCTTTTACCAAGTCTTCATACTTGGATTTCCCTGTCACTTGAACACGTTCACAATTAGATCACAATTTGTTGCCTAACTTAGATGATTATCCAAACATCAAAACATATAAATACTTGGGGCATTGTTGCACCAACATCCTTCAGGTGCTTCCATCGTCTATTGTCATACTAACATGGTCTACACCGCCAAGGCACATTGGACTTACGCTGCCAAGACACACGCTTGGACTTTATGCCGCCAACCCATTGGACTTATGCTGCTAAGACTCTCGCTTGGATTTTACGCCGCCAATATTGTTGGTGCAACAATGCCCCAAGCATTTATATATTTTGATGTTTGGATAATCATCTAAGTTAGGCAATGTTTTGTGATCTAATTGTAAACATGTTTAAGTGACAGGAAAATCCAAGACTTGGTAAAAGACAAGTCCAAGTGTGATCTTGGCAAAGAGAAATCAAAGGGGTCTGTAAGTCCAAGCATGTAGTTCATGTGTAAAGTCCAAGCAGTCCTTGGAAAAGAAAGACCAAAGGAAAGTCTTGGCGGCATAAGTCCAAGCATGTAGTCTTGGCGGCGTAAAGTCCAAGCGTACTTTGGCAAAGAAGAAAACCAAAGCATGACGAAACCGAAGGAAGCTTTTGAAGGCAAGCGCATGGATGGAGTCGTGGACTCAAAGAAATCCTGGAGGCGCAAGGTTGATGGAGAAGCTAGAAGGTTAAGTCTAGGCTTAGGTTATGTTTTCAAGTATAAATTAGTCATACTTGGGGTGTGCCAGTCGACTGGAACATGGTGTCAGTCGAACTAGCCCTTAAAATGCAGCATTAGAGGTTGGAAGAGATCGGGGAGTTATCGGTCCGAACCGTGAGAGTCGACTCGAGACCGATCGCATACTGGCGATCCCACTTGCCATTATGGGCCGTCGCCACAAGCGGAATGGCCCGTAGTCGATTGGCGATCGCCTACGAGCAAGATTGGCCGAATCGCCATCGTGGTAGTCGACTGATAGTCTTCCCGTTGGCAATGATGACGGTAAATCCCGCGAATCTGACTGTTCAGAAGCCATTAGAATCGGCGGCAGTCGACTGATGTAAGTCATCAGTTGACTGATAGACCTCCAACAGGAAAAAGAGGCTCCTTCCTATAAAAAGAGCCCAAGGGGAGCAAGAAGAGGTTAATGCTTATATTCTGATCATTCTTCTAAGCTCCCACAATTTTCCAAGCTTTCTAAGTGTATTAATCTCCCTCCTCCTCTCAAATCTTCATTGTCATCTTTTGTAAGAAGAGGAGGTCTTTGTAAAGAGAAAGCTTCTTAGTGGAATTGCTTGGGTTTATCCACCTTAAGGATCGCCGTGGAGTAGGAGTGTTATCTCCGAACCACGTAATGGCCTTGTTTGCATTGCTTTTTGTTTTTACATATATTATTTGTGTTTGCTTCCACTAATTACTCTTGTAGAAACGAAAAGTGCTATTCACCCCCCCCCTCTAGCTTCCAAACGATCACCAACAAGTGGTATCAGAGCCCGGATCGCATCGGAAGATCTAACCATCAACCGGAGCATGGCATTTCAAGAGGGATATAGCGCGAGAGGCCTCCGTTTTTACGGCAACGACTTCGGCTATTGGAAAGGTAGGATGGAATACTATCTCATGAATGACATAGAAAATTGGTTTAGTATTGTAGATGGATTCGAAAAGTCGGTCGATGAATTCGGAGCACCACTACCGACAAAAGATTGGACAAGAGAGATGGCCAAGAAAGCACAAGCAAATGCAAAAGCAACGACCACACTTCAATGTGCTCTATCCAAGGAGCAACTCTCTAAGGTCGGGCCCTTCAACTCCGCAAAAGAGCTTTGGGAGAAGCTCATCGAACTCAACGAAGGATCCAAAGAGACAAGAAGGGCCAAGAGGGATCTTTTGATTGGCCAACTCCAAAGCTTCACTATGAAGACAAACGAGACCGTGAGCCAAATGCACAGGCATTTCAAGGAAGTGGTCAACGGACTACACGTTATAGGTGAAAAGGTCGACAACCGAGACCTTGTAAGGTATGTATTACAAGCTTTCCCTAGGACCACCTTATGGGCCTCAATGGTAGATACCTATAAGGTCTCTAGGGATCTTTCATTAGTAAAGTTAGATGAACTTTTTTGTGAATTTCAATTACATGAACAAGCTAACACTTCATCCAAAGAGAAGGGTATAGCTCTTTTTGTAGGAAAGAAGGAGAAGAAGAAGAAGGAGAAGAAGGAAGTGTCCTCCTCATCCGAATCCGAGGAAGACTCATCAAGTAGTGAAGATGAGTTATCGGCAAGTGAGGTGGCACATTACGTCAAGAAGTTCGGTGGGAAGTCAAGGAGACTCACCAAGAAAGACGTGAAGAGGATGTTCCAATCCTCAAGAGGTAAATCTTCAAGTAATTCAAATTTTATCTCTAACGTGACTTGTTTTGGTTGCAACAAGAAAGGGCATATAAAGCCAAATTGCCCGGAACTAAAGAAGAAGGAGGAAAAGGAAAAGAAAAAGAAGGAAAAGAAGGAGAAGAAGAAGAAGGAGGCAATGGTGGCACAAACATGGGACACTCTAAGTATGGAGGAGTCTTCCGACGATGAGGAAGTATGTCATGCCACCCGGAACCTAGCCCTTATGGCATTAGAGGAAGAAGCTGGGAGCTCAAGCGAGGTGTCCTCTTCCTCTTCAAGTGATGAATCATCATCAAGTGATGATGATGAGGTAAACAACTCACCTAAAATAGATTTACTTTATAAGACTATTGCATGTTTACAAAATGCTTTAAATAGATCAAAAATTAGGGTTAAGGATCTAAAAGTAGAAATCAAATCACTTAAAAGTGTAGATTCATCATGTTGCAAACAATCTAGTGATATTGATGAATGTACTCTTAGGGATGAAAATGATGAGTTAAGAAAAGAAATAGGTAAATTAAGAGCATGCCTAGAAAAATTCACTAATGGTTCTAAATATCTAGATATGATTATTAAGAATCAAAGGGCAATTTACAATAAGGCCGGATTAGGATATAGACCTAAGGAGAAAGAGGTAGGATTTGCATCCCTTGTTAGTAGAAAATCAATGATTAAAAGCAAGGGGAGAAAGGCATGGGTACCAAAGAAATTTATAATTGATGCTAGTGGTCCTAAGATTTGGGTACCTAAGGATTGTATTTTTCATGTGACATAGGTAGAAGAACCAAGCTTGTGGATAGTTGATAGTGGGTGCTCAAAGCATATGACCGGGGATGAGAGAAAATTCTCCACTATCAACCACACTAGCAAAGGAAAAGTGTCATTTGGTAATAGCGGCAAACTTAAAATTTTAGGAAAGGGCACCATTGAGGTATCTCCCAATCTTGCCATTCATAAAGTTCTATTAGTTAAAAATATGAAATTTAATTTACTTAGTGTAAGTCAATTATGTGATGCAAACTTTGATGTTAAATTTGATTCTCAAAATGTTTTATAAGACACAAAACTATAAATGATTGCATGTTAGTAGGCTTTAGGAAATCAAATATATATTATGTTGATTTATCCTATGCTACTAATCCTTCCACTTAGTGTCTTATTGCAAAAGAGGAAGAAAGTTGGCTTTGGCATAGGAGGCTAGGACACATAAACATGAAGAATATAGCCAAAATAGCAAAATTGAAGCTAGTCAAAGGATTGCCTAGAGTCAAATTTCTCAAGGACAAGATGTGTGATGCTTGCCAAGAAGGGAAACAATCAAAAACATCACACAAAGGTAAAAATTTACTTAGTACCGCTTTACCGTTAGAATTACTACATATGGATTTATTTGATTGTCATAGTACCCCATCTATAATTGGTAGTAAATATTGCTTGGTAATAGTAGATGATTTTTCTAGATTTACTTGGGTGTTTTTCTTGAAAAATAAAGATGAAACCTTAGGAATAATCATAGGATTTAGAAAAAGAGTAGAAAATGAAAGAAAACTCAAAATCAACCGGATCCATAGTGATCATGGTGGAGAATTTGAGAATTCTAATTTTTTAAATTTTTGCTTAGAACAAGGGTACAAGCATGAATTTTCTTGTCCTAGAACACCCCAACAAAATGGGGTTGTGGAAAGAAAAAAATCGTGCCCTACAAGAAGCAGCTAGGACAATGCTTAATGCATATTCCTTACCTAGCTACTTAGGGCAAAAGTTGTTAATACCGCTTGCTATATCCAAAATAGGTATTGATTCATAGGTTTTTAGGAAAACTCCATTTGAATTGTGGAATGGTACAATTCCAACAATTCATTATTTTAAGGTCTTTGGATGTAAAGTTTATATCTTAAATACCAAAGACAACCTAAGTAAGTTTGAGTCCAAAGCGGATGAAGGAATCCTAGTTGGATACTCATCCACTAGTGTAGGATTTAGAGTTTACAATAAAAGGACTCAAAAGATTGAAGAATCTTCAATTGTTCAATTTGATGAAACTTCCAATACATACCCTAGGAAATCCCCTATTGATGATGATATAAATATTGAAAATCAAGAAATTACCAAACAATTTCAAGACTTAAACTTAGGGGGTAATGATCAAGGGGGAGGATTGAATCAAGGGGGAGTAAGGGATGATTCCGATGATGAGCATAGGATTGAGGTTAATCATGATCAAACTCCATCTAACACACCTCCTAGAACCATAAGATTTCATCAAAGTCACCCCTTAGAACAAATTGTGGGTGAATTATCTCAAGGAGTTAGGACTAGGTCATTCCATAGGGATCCTACTAGTCATATTGCTCTAATCTCTCAAATTGAGCCCAAAACAATTAAAGATGCATTACTTGATCCGGATTGGATCTTAGCAATGCAAGATGAATTAGCTCAATTTGAAAGGAGTCAAGTATGGGAGTTAGTTCCTAGACAAAGTGAAAACACTATTATTACTACAAGATGGGTCTTTAGGAACAAACTAAATGACCAAGGGAATATCACTAGAAATAAAGCACGTTTTGTTGCAAGGGGTTTTAATCAAGTTGAAGGACTTGATTATGATGAAACATATGCCCCGGTTGCTAGGTTAGAGTCCATTAGAATACTTTTAGCATATGCCTCCTATATGGGATTTAAACTCCATCAAATGGATGTCAAATCGGCATTCCTAAATGGGTTTATTAAGGAAGAGGTGTATGTAGAACAACCTCCCGAGTTTGAAAATATGGACTACCCAAACCATGTATACAAGCTTAGGAAAGCCTTATATGGTTTGAAACAAGCTCCCCGGGCTTGGTATGAATGATTGTCATCTTTCCTAATCTCTAAGGATTTCAAAAGGGGTAGTATAGATCAAACTCTCTTTATAAAGTCAACATCTAAGGACATCTTTGTAGCCCAAGTGTATGTTGATGACATTATCTATGGGTCAACAAATGATGAACTTCTTCAAGACTTCATTCAAAATATGGAAAAAGAGTTTGAGATGAGTCTAGTTGGAGAATTAAATTTCTTCCTAGGATTGCAAGTTAAACAAACAAGTGAAGGAATTTACATTTATCAAACCAAATATGCTAAGGAAATGATTAAGAAATTTGGTTTGGAAAATGCTAAGGTAGTGTCAACTCCAATGGCAACCAATACTAAAATAGATAGTGATAGTGAAGGAAAACAAATAGATCTTACCCTTTATACGAGCATGATTGGTAGCCTCTTGTATTTAACCGCTAGTAGACCCGACATATTATTTGCGGTTGGTATGTGTGCTAGGTATCAATCATGTGCTAAAGAATCTCATTTAGTTGTCGTTAAGAGAATATTATGATATGTTAAAGGCACAATAAATGTAGGATTATGGTACCCTAGGACTAGGTCTTTTGATTTGATTGGGTACACCAATTTCGATTATGTTGGTTGCAAATTGGATCGGAAGAGTACTAGTGGTGGATGTCAATTCCTTGGGTCCTCCCTAGTTAGTTGGAGTAGTAGGAAGCAACCTTGCGTTGCATTATCTACCACCAAGGCCGAATATGTGGCTATGGGTGGTTGTATAGCTCAACTACTATGGATGAAACATACCCTAGAAGATTATGAGCTATCTTACTCCAACATGAAAGTATTTTGTGATAATGTGAGCACCATCAATTTGACCAAAAATCTGGTGCATCACTCTAGGACTAAGCACATCGAAGTGAAACATCACTTCATTAGAGATCATGTGGCTAAGGGAGATATTGAGCTTAATTACATTGAATCTAAATCCAACCTAGCCGACATCTTTACTAAGCCTCTCCCCGAAATAGAATTTTCATCACTTAGGAGAGAACTTGGAATGTGCTTTGTAGAATAGAAGTGTAGGTTTGCATGATCCTATAGAAATACTAGGATTTATACCTTTCTCACAAAATACTTAGGAAACCATGATTTTGTATTGAGCCATCTAGAAATCATGTGAGATGTTAGGAAGATGCACTTGGTTCATCATGTTTGTTATGATGCATTATCATGAGCCAAAGTGTCATCTAGAGACATTAATTCTTCATTGGACCAATCATTGGGAAGGCCTATGTACAATTAATGTGCAATAGCTCCAAGAATATGATTGGAAATGTCAAATAAAATAAAATTTAAACTATGTCTATCAAACCTTGAGAAACAATTTCCTATTGATAAGCCAAAGTGATACAAAGTTTTACAAAAATATCATAACTTTTGCAAAATCTCAAGATTGTGTCAATATCAAAATCTAGAGGTGATATAATTTTAAAATAATTTTTCCTTGATAGGAAATGATCTAACAATATTACCCACAAAATTTAGTGATTTTTTGATCTTTATTGAATTAATTATGAATTTTTAATCGCCAAAAGGTTATCAATCGATATCGATCGTACCTAACGCTTGATTCGATTGATCTGACGATATCGAGCAAGCTTACCCGGTTCATTATCGGTCGACTACCATTTATGGCGATCAGCCGCTGCGCGCTCGTATCGATCGATTCGGATTATATCGATTCAAGCTGCCATTTATGGCGATCATTTCGCCTACAGCGCTCATATCATTGATCGGTTCGGTGATTATATCAGTTCAAGCGCCATTTATGGCGATCGCGCATCTAATCATTCGTATCGACTACCCGATTCGGCCGATCCCCATCGATTCATTGTCGACTAATAGCGATCGGGATATGTCGCAGCTTTAGGGCTTTCCACCGGTTCGACTCGCCAAATCTTCCCGATTTTCTCTCCTCTTCCTCTTCCGACGAACCTCCACCGCACCTTTTAGCCGTTCTCCCTCATTTTTCTGGCGACTTCACGGATCGGTGCTCCCATTTGGAGTGCTCTCCGACTCGAAGACCTCCTCTTGTCACCCCGTTCACGCCCTAGTTTCCACTCACTCGGCTAGGGTTCCGTGGACACTCGCCTTTGATTTTTCACCATGCCGCCTAGGTAAATTCTCATCCCTGATCAATGTTTGTTTGTTCCTATAATTTTGTTTCACTAACCGGTGCTTGTTTTGTTGTCTTTGTCCATGCATCATCCTTAACCTACATTGTGCATACTCTTTTTGTTGTCTTTGTCCATGCATCATCCTTAACCTACATTGTGCATACTTATTTTGTTGTCTTTTCACACATTTAGACTTAAGCATTTTGCTACTAAGCGTACCCGGGCACCTTCGACCAACGAGGGCCCGTCAAACCCTCGACCCTCTGTCGATTCTCGATTTCCAAACTCCGCACTTGAAAGTGCCTTCCATAAAAATAAATTCCAACTTATTCCACCTAGATCAATGGATCCCAACTTTCTTAAAGACTACTGTTTTGACATTGTTCAAATCATCCAACATTACAAACTTGAGTCTTTAGTTTTTTGTGAACATCATGTAAATATCACTCTTCTTTCTGAATTTTTCAACAACCTGCGACCAGTTGGAGATGGGCTGAGATACCGGACTCGCATTGCTCAGCGCGATCTGAATTTCAGTCCCCAGATCTGGACCGATTTTCTCGGATGTCTCTCTTCCGAGAATGATTTTAGTTTATATCCATCTTGGAGTGAACCTCTTCCACCTCCCTTTGAGGAGATTTCTTTAGATTCCCTTCATACTACTTTCTATCACTCTCCTCGACCTTTGAACACCAATCTATTTCAATCACAAGAACTTTCTGCCTCTGACAATGTCCTTTATAAGGTCATTGCTCATTGTCTTCTCCCTATAGTTACTCGTGGTTTGGCCTTGGTTCGACCTCCACACTTCCTTCTCATGCATATCTTTCATCAATACTTAGACATCAATATTGGTCTCAATACCTTCCATTGCATCCCTCATTTCATAAGGCCAAACAATGGGAAGGTTCATATACCTTTTGGAAATGTCCTTACTCAATGGCTCAGCTCCGTAGGCATTGATGTCAACATAGGAGTCATTAAAGTCATGAATAGAAAATATGATCAGATGACTCGTCGGAGCTTCTCCTTGGCGGGCCTGAAGGCCGACAGAGGGTCCGTTTTCTGGGACCCGACACGACGGCTAGCAGGTGGCGCTCCGGCACCAGAGGATGCCGCTGCGGAAGGAGTTCGAGGGTGTTCTTGAGGGTGTCGGAGGAGCCGATCGGGAGCTGCTGCGAGCGTCTCTGCGGACATCCTTCATTGCCCGCTTCGATGCTTTTGCGGAGCGGGTAGACACACATTTTGAGGAGCTGCGCTTAGGCCAACAGGAGCTTCGCCAGGAGCATCAGGAGCTTCGCCGGGAGCATCAGGAGCTCCTCTCCCTCGTGAGAGGGATGCATCGGCAGCAGCAGGACATCTTGGCGATTCTCCGCCCTGCTGCACCTGGACACCCACCTCACGATGGTTCATCATCTGCACCGATGGATGCTGAGGACGACGATCGTTAGCTCGCTTGTTTTTTGTTTGTTATTTTCTTTTTGGCCGTATGAACGGCATAAACTCCTACTTGTGTAATGACTTTTGATTAATGAAATGAAATTGTGTCTTTGTTTTAATTCATTTCTATTAGTGCCTACAACTTGTTATTTGTCAGGTTTAGAAGTTGAGCATATAGTACGAAGTTATGAATATTGATACGATACAATTACACTTTTTGCGTCATAATTTTGTTATTTTGAATATCGTATCAATTCATTAATATGATGAGCATGTTTTTCGTCTAATATTTTTCATATGTTATATTAGTCGAATAAAATGTGTATGACGAGTTTCGTGATTTTTGGATATCCACGGAATTTTCTACGCATTTTTAAACCTTGACTGAAAAATTCGAATTTCAGATTTGTATGATATCACGATCATTTGCCCGTTATTAGCGCATTTATAACGCGATGGTGATGCCTATTCCAGTCGAATCGGTGACACTGTTTTGGAATAGAAAACAGTTTTTCATCAGTTAAAAGGTTCAATTTTGGACATTATATGATTTCCACAGTATATACATGATAACTTGTATGGAAAGGCGGATTTTCTTGATGCACTGGTTTAGGGGGAGCTACATCCCTTATTTCTGTAATTGTTGGTGCAGGGCTAGGACATATTTGCCTATTCTATTGCTTATGCTTCACATGTTATTTCCCCATCATGAAACATGTCTTGGATTTAGGGAGAGCTTCATATCAATTTTATACCTTTGTTCAAGATGTGTCAATTATAATTCTTTCCTGCACTTATTGGATAAACTCTTCTCTTTTTGTTGTATGTCAAAGGGGGAGAAGGGATATTAAAGTTAGAATTCATATTGAAATATGTTTATATGTATGTGTTAAAGACCTAACTTAAATGATTGTCAAACATCAAAAAGGGGGAGATTGTTGGTGCAACAATGCCCCAAGCATTTATATATTTTGATGTTTGGATAATCATCTAAGTTAGGCAATGTTTTGTGATCTAATTGTAAACATGTTTAAGTGACAGGAAAATCCAAGACTTGGTAAAAGACAAGTCCAAGTGTGATCTTGGCAAAGAGAAATCAAAGGAAAGGTCTTGGCAGCGTAAGTCCAAGCATGTAGTCTTGGCGGCGTAAAGTCCAAGCAGTCCTTGGAAAAGAAAGACCAAAGGAAAGTCTTGGTGGCATAAGTCCAAGCATGTAGTCTTGGCGGCGTAAAGTCCAAGCGTACTTTGGCAAAGAAGAAAACCAAAGCATGACGAAACCGAAGGAAGCTTTTGAAGGCAAGCGCATGGATGGAGTCGTGGACTCAAAGAAATCCTGGAGGCGCAAGGCTGATGGAGAAGCTAGAAGGTTAAGTCTAGGCTTAGGTTATGTTTTCAAGTATGAATTAGTCATACTTGGGGTGTGCCAGTCGACTGGAACATGGTGTCGGTCGAACTGGCCCTTAAAATGCAACATTAGAGGTTGAAGATCAGCTAGCGCGATCGTGGGGTTATCGGTCGAATCGGTGAGAGTCGACTCGAACTGATCGCGATATAGCTGGCGGCCGATCGCCATTATGGACGATCGCATAAATAGGTTCAGAGCCGATCGCTCGGCTGACGAGCGATCGAATCGCCATCACAGTAGTCGACTGATAGTCTTCCCGTTGGCGATGACGACGGCAAATCCTGCGAATCCGGCTGTTCAGAAGCCATTAGAATCGGCGGCAGTTGACTGATGTAAGTCATCAGTCGACTGATAGACCTCCAACGGGAAAAAGAGGCTCCTTCCTATAAAAAGAGCCCAAGGGGAGCAAGAAGAGGTTAATTCTTATATTCTGATCATTCTTCTAAGCTCCCACAAGTTTTCCAAGCTTTCTAAGTGTATTAATCTCCCTCCTCCTCTCAAATCTTCATTGTCATCTTTTGTAAGAAGAGGAGGTCTTTGTAAAGAGAAAGCTTCTTAGTGGAATTGCTTGGGTTAATCTACCTTAAGGATCGCCGTGGAGTAGGAGCGTTATCTCCGAACCACGTAAAGGCCTTGTTAGCATTGCTTTTTGTTTTTACATATATTATTTGTGTTTGCTTCCGCTAATTACTCTTGTAGAAATGAAAAGCGCTATTCACCCCCCCCCCTCTAGCTTCCAAATGATCACCAACAAATATCAACCCTTGGACTTCCCTTGCCGATCCATGTTCGACTTTCCATTTGCCAAGACTCAAGCTTGGACTTTCCCTTGCCAAGACTCATGCTTGGACTTTCCATGCCAACCCATGTTGGACTTTCCAAATGCCAAGACTCAAGCTTGGACTTTCCATGCCAAGTGCACAAGACTTGGACTTTCCTTGCCAAGTATCCCACTTGGACTTCTCCATCATATGACCAACCCCATATCAACCATATAGTCAACCCATTGTCAAACAATGGTCAACTCATTATCAAACATTGAAACACTAACATTAAACCACTACTCGAGTCAAACTCAAGTCTGGTCAATCGTGACTTGGGTCGATTGCACCAACAATCTCCCCCTTTTTGATGTTTGACAAAAACCAACATCTTTGAGTTAGAACACTAACTCAATCCAATCCTCCCAATTTTCTAAATTGGGAATTCCCAATTTCTCTTAATTCTCCCCCTTTTGACATACATTAAAAAGGCTCTCCCCAAGGGTGTCAATGTCTCATATCCCAATGAGATCTTATAATCTCCCCCTTGGTCCAAAAACATCTAGGATGCCTTCACTCTTCCTAGTGATAAGTCCCATATCACTAAAGAGAGACAATCCTTTAAACTCTCTCAATTTTCCCAATTGGGCACCTCATATTCTCAGAATTCTCCCCCTCATGAGGAAGAACACATCCATCATCCCATGATGGATAACCTCCCCCTAAAGGCTTGCTCCCCCTTGACCATTGCACCAACAATATCCTTGGAGAGTCTCTAAGCCTATAGGAACACTAAACCATCAAAATTAAGGTTAAAAGTTCAACCTTGAACTTTCATACACCTTAAACTTGATACACACCCAAACAACTCTCCTAATCCATATTCAATGGATGTTCACCCTTTCCAATGCTTTCAAAAGCATATCTTAGGGTTATAAGCAGTTAGGGTAGCCTAACACAGCTGAAATTAGGCTAAACAAATCTTATTTACACGAAATCAAGTATGGCAGTCGACTCCTTCAGTCAATAGTCGATCGCTTTACATCGATCAAGCGCCCACAAGCGGTAGTCGACAGATATCTGTAAAATGCATAAATCAAAATCAAAAATTGAATTTTGAAAATTTATAAGTAATTATACATAATTTGAAAATTCTTGAAACTTCATACGTATAATGTAGGGGATCGTTGGAACACTAGAGGGGGGTGAATAGCATCGTGTTATGCGTCGATGGAATACGTTCGCGTGTTCGTCTACAATTTTCGTTAGCGCAGAGCGGAATAATGATAATAAAGTAATAACGAATATACAAACATGCAAACACACAAATATTTAATGTAATTCGGAACTGAACAGTTCCTACTCCACGGATCGAGCTCTAAAGAGCTCTAGTGATGCACACGCAATCACTAATCACAAATACTCCTTCTCGACACAAGTCGGAGGAAGAGAAACCTCGTACAAATGTTCTTACAACAATAAGAAATAGATACAAGCAATTACAATAAGGAATTACAATGCAAGTAAAGAAAACTACTTTATAATTGCTCTTTTGGATGTTTGATCTTTGGTTGCTTGAATTGCACTTGGAGACCCTGATTTGCAGCAGCAAATCGCCCCAAAAGCCCTCAATAAATGTTTGCTTTTTCCTCCTCCACGAGCTCCTTTTAAAGCTTCTACCTGTTCTAGAAAAAGTCGATCAGTCGACTGATCGGGACCATCAGTCGACTGATGTCACTATTGTCGTGAGACAACGGCTAGATCCACATTGAAAAAATCCAACGGATCCATCATCAGTCGACTGATTATGACCATCAGTCGACTGGTCAAGCCATCACTCGACTGCTGGCCGCAGCAGTCAAGTAAGACTCCATTCTGTGGCCGAAACACCGAGCATCAGTCGACTGATCACATGATCGACCGATCGCCGACCGATCGATCGACTTCCTCCTCTGGCGATCGCAGCGATTCCCGCAAAAACCCTAGTTGACTCGGCCCGGTCATTGCTACATGGCACCGATCAACCGGGCACACCTCAAACATGAGATTTTAGCCCAAGTATGGTTCCCCCATACTTTCTAGACCACCCTTATCCTAGACCTAAGCCTTCTAGCCACCTCTATCAGCCTCACGCCTCTCGGATCCCTCCAAGTCATCCATGACTTGTTCATCCATCATGCTAGCCTTCAAGTGCTTCCATCGGTTATGTCATGCTAACGGTGTCTGCACTGCCAAGGCACATTGGACTTACGCCGCCAAGACTCCGCTTGGACTTTACGCCACCAATATCAAACCCCTTGGACTTTCCAAATGCCATGACTCAAGCTTGGACTTTCCCATGCCAACCCATGTTGGACTTTCCATTCCAAGACCCATGCTTGGACTTTTCCAAATGCCAAGTGTCCCACTTGGACTTTCCCAAATGTCAAGTGTCCCACTTGGACTTTCCCAAATGCCAAGTGTCCCACTTGGACTTTCCATGCCAAGTACTCAAGACTTGGACTTTCCCATGACAATCACATTGTCATATGTTTTTGTCGAAACATCAAAACATCACTCGAGTCAAACTCGAGTCCTGGTCAATCATGACCTGGGCCGATTGCACCAACAATCTCTCCCTTTTTTATGTTTGACAAAAACCAAAACAAACCATTGAGTTAGACCATTAACTCAAATCCCTTACCAATTATCCCAAATTGGTAATTCTAACTTCTCCCCCTTTTTGACTAACATCAAAAAGGTTATCTCTCCAAGGAGGTCAATGTCTCATGTCTCAATGAAATCTTACAATCTCCCCCTTGGTCCAAACATACCTAGGATGCCTACCATCTTCCTAGTGATAAGTCTCATATCACTCAAGAGAGGCAATCCTATACACTCTCCCAATTTTCAAATTGGGTATCTCAAAATCCCATTTTCCTCCTCATGAGGAAAAAAATACCATCCATCATCCCATGATGGATACCTCCCCCTAAAGGCTTGCTCCCCTTTGACCATTGCACCAACAATGTCCTTGGGAAGTCCCTAAGCCAATAGGAACTCTAAACCATCAAAAATAAGGTTCAAAGTTCAAACATGAACTTTCCTACCCTTAAGTTTGATAGATCGACCTAACACCTCTCGTAATCCATATCCAATGGATTTTCACCCTTTCTAATGCTTCCCAAAGCATATCCTAGGGTTAGGAGTAATTAGGGACCTTAACCGTAGTTGAACACGGGCTAAACAACCTTGTTTTCCCGAAATTAGCCTTGGCAGTCGACTCTGTTAGATAATAGTCGACTGCCACTCTCATCAGTCGACTGCCACCCAGGGCAGTCGACTGATAACTGAAATATCAGAATTTCAGTTATCAGAGTTGAGTTTCAGAAATGCATAAATAAATATACGTATATCGAAAAATCATGAAAATTCATACGTATAATATTTATGACACATACAATTGTTGGATCGAAAGTGTCGCTAGAGGGGGGGGTGAATAGCGATACGATGTCGTTAAAAAACTTTTGCAATAAGTAAAAAGCAAGTAGAGAGTGCACAGCGGAAATATAAAGTAGACAAGATATTTTTACGTGGTTCACAATCTTTCGATTGCTAATCCACGGCCCTAGTGATCCTTGATCACGTACGGAGGACAATTCACTAAAACCACTCCTCCTCGTTGGAGGTAGGAGCAACGATTACAAAAAGAAATCAAGGCAAAGGGACACTCCCCCTTTCCTTGTTACGATTAAAGCACAAAGATAATTTAAAGAAGTAGAACTTAAATAAATATACCGACAACTCTTATAAGTAGAAGATGTAGCTTTCGTTGTCGGCGGCACTTCGTCGTAGCAAATGTGAGTAGTAGTAGCGACGTTACGACGGCGTGTTGAGAGCTCTTGAATTCTTGTTATTTGCTTGGCTTGAACATGTCTATTTATGGATATTGATCTATGAATTTAGACATAGGTAGTGTCCAAGGTGAGGTTCTTATCCCAACTCAAGGATGAGGTGTTTCATCCAACCACCTTGTGCCACCTCCAACCTTCTTGTGCGCCAACTCAAGGATGAGGTACCTCCTTGGGCGCCAACTTGAGGATGAGGTGTTTCATCCAACCACCTTGTGCCACCTCCAACCTCCTTGGGCGCCAACTTGAGGATGAGGTGTTTCATCCAACCACCTTGTGCCAACTCACCTTATTTTGGGCGTCCACCACAAGGAAGCTTGGTGATGGTTTGGATGTCCACCTTGATGCCACATCACCCTTTGTACCAAAACACGAGTCAAGTCCAAATTCACCCCCTTGAAATTCGAGCTCTTCTCGATTTGGAACTTGACTAGCAGTTGGTAGTCAAAGGGTTTTGGACTATGATACAAGTTAGCTTAAAATATAAAGTCGATGGTTCTAACCATCGATCTCGACCTAGACCTTCCATTGGAGGTATTGGGTCGGATCTACGCTTAACGACCTTGCTTCGCTTTCACACGAGCTTACCTTGTAGCCTCGCTTCCGGTCTTCACCCGAGTACCTCGGCTTCCTCCGAAGTCCCTCTGGCGTTGCCCGACCACCTCGGTTCCCACCGGGTGTCGCAGACCTTCCGCTCAACTTTAGCATTTCTGCACACTTAATTGAGCTCGTAAGATAACAAATATACCCTTAACTATTGAGCCTTTTGCCATAATCAAAATATCGGTTCGACTTTGGTGCCCACTGCACCAACAATCTCCCCCTTTTTGATTCATGGCAAACCGACACAAAAGTTAAGGAAAAATTAAGCATAACAGTAAGCTAGCATAATGATTAAGCATGAATGAGCTAGCATAAAGATTAAATATGAATGAGCTAACATAATGATTAAGCATGAATGAGCTAGCATAAAGATTAAAAATGAATGAGCTAGCATAAAGATTAAATATGAATGAGCTAGCATAATGATTAAATATGAATGAGCTAGCATAATGATTAAGTATGAATGAGCTAGCATAATGATTAAATATGAATGAGCTAGCATAATGATTAAGTATGAATGAGCTAGCATAAAGATTAAGCATGAGTGAGCTAGCATAAAGATTAAGCATGAGTGAGAAATATTATTGTTTCAAGTTCTCCCCTTTGAGGTAACCTCCCCCTTGACCGAAGGTGAGTTCTTGAAAAATAATTTTTACTCCCCCTTAATAGTTGCTTAAGTAAACGGAATTACTTAATATAAAAGGTAATAATTTTGTTTACTTTCTTCCTTACTTTTGTGACTTTCTCCCCCTTTTGCCTTAACTCAAAAAGTTTGTAAATATATTTAAGGGGTTGTAAGTCCAAGCAAGTTCCCAATATAATTATTTTTTTTTTAAATAATAATAAGCTTGAAAATATGTTTATCTAAAATGTACAACTCCGGTTGGACTTGATTGATATAGAATGATCAATAAGTCTTGAAGGAGTTGATTAATTTTAAATAATTATACTCCATGGTTCATGTCGATGCACTGAATCTACATCTGGAACCAGGAGTAAGGTCCTTACATCTCACGCCCGTCATTGGCTAAGTACACAAACACATTAGTCCTATGTGTTGTGAGATGTGTTGGCTCCTTAAATCTATAGGTATATGATTTCTAAGGTAAGACTTAGGCTAATTTCATAAAAAGAAGCAAAAGTAGAGTACATATATAGAAAAATTTAAATCCTACTCTATTACGCACATACCTAACTTTCGTCTTAATAAACTAAATTCGGCTTCGGGTAGTGGTTTGGTGAAGATGTCCGCTAGGTTTGATTTGGACTCAACATACTCTAGTTGTATAGTTCCATTAGTTACATGTTCCCTAATGAAGTGGTGTTTAACTTCTATATGTTTTGTCCTAGAATGACATATTGGATTTTTAGTTAAGTTAATTGAACTAATGTTATCTATGTAGGTTTTAATGTTGTTAAAGATTAAGTGCTTCATCCACAGGAGCTGAGAGACACACTCACCCATCGCAACGTATTCGGCTTCGGTGGTAGATAAGGCAACGCAATCGCTTCCCTCTGCACCAACTTACTAGACTCGAGAGGATTTGACAACAACCACTCGTGCTCTTTCTATCGAGTTTACTACCGGCATAGTCGAGTCGAGAGCCGATTAGATTAAACTCGGTAGATCTAGGGTACCAAATACCTACGTTTAGCGTGCCCTTTAGATATCTAAGGATACGCTTGACTAGGGTTAGGTGAGACTCTCCTTGGCAGGTTTGTAACCTTGCGCACATACTTACTGAATAAAATGTCTCGGCTCGCGGTTAAGTATAGGAGACTTCTATTGCGCTCTATAGTATTTTAGGTCAACGGGTTTTCCTTCTACATCTTCGTTTATATTAACATTAGTTGCCATAGGTGTATTGATTATTTTAGCATCTTGCATTCCAAATCGATTTATTAAGTCCTTAGTATATTTTTGTTGATGTAAATATATTCCATCTTTAGTTTGTTTAATTTGTAAACCTAAGAAGAAACTTAACTCTCCCACTAAATTCATTTCAAATTCACTTTCCATAAGTGAGATGAATTCGTTTAGCGAGGATCGAGTTGGTAGTTCCAAAATTATATCATCTACATAGATTTGGGCTATAAAGATTTCTTTTCCTACGGTTTTAACGAATAAGGTTGGGTCGACTAAACCTTGGTTGAATCCTTTGGACTTAAGATAGATCGAAAGCCTTTCGTACCAAGCTCTTGGGGCTTGTTTGAGTCCATATAGGGCTTTCTTAAGTCTAAGGACATGGTCAGGTTTATCTAGATTTTCGAATCAGGAGGTTGGTAGCGTAAACTTCTTCCTTAATGTATCCATTCAAAAATGCTGACTTGACATCCATTTGAAACAATTTAAAACCTCGATGTGCATATGCTAACAACATTCGGATGGACTCTAGTGCAGCTACGAGGCGTAGGTCTCATCGTAATCTAAACCTTCGACTTGACTAAACCCTTTTGCGACTAACCTAGCTTTATTTCTAACTACTTCACCTTTATCATCAAGTTTATTTCGAAATACCCACCTTGTTCCAATAATTGATTTTTCTTTAGGTGGTGGTACTAATTCCCAGACTTCATTTCTAGTGAATTGAGCTAGCTCTTCTTGCATAGCAATAATCCAGTCGGGATCAAGAAGTGCTTGTTCAATAGTTTTGGGTTCGATTTTGGAAATTAACGAGATTTGACTAAGGTTTCGATATGAAGCTCTAGTTCGAACCCCTAAATTTGGATCACCTATAACTTGATTGATAGGATGATTTGTTTGAGTCTTAGTGTGACTCGGGTTAGGGTCATCTATCACTTGGTCGATAGGATGACTTGGGTGAGTTCTAGTTTGACTTGGGTTAGAGTCATCTATCACTTGGTCGATAGGATGACTTGGGTTAGGGAGATTGAGTTCAAGATCAGTCGGGTTCGCTATAAGTTGATTTGCTAGTTGGTTTTGTTAAGGATTGAAGGTTCGTGTCCTTCGTCGAAAACTATATTAATGGTTTCTTCGACTCTAAGAGTGTCGTGATTGTATACCCTATAAGCTCTCTTGGTGGTTGAGTATCCTAGAAAGGTTCAGAGGTTTTGGATTTGAATTTCCTAGGTAATCCTTAGTGTTTAAGATATGTACCTTGCATCCAAATACCTAAAGTACTTGATGTTCGGTATTTTATCGTGATAAATCTCGTCTGAGGTCTTTTGGTGCCTCTTTACCATAAGGATCCTATTTTGGACATAGCAAGCCGTACTAACGGCCTCTTTAAAATCTATCGGGTAGGTTATACTCGTTTAACATTGTCCTAGCGGCTTCTTGTAGGGTTCTATTTTTCCGTTCGACTAACCCATTTTGTTGTGGGGTTCTAGGACATGAAAACTCATGGTGGTATCCGTTTAGGTTACAGAAATCTGTAAACCTGTGGTTTTCGAATTCACCACCATGATCGCTTCTAAGTCTTTTAATCTTAAGGTTCTTTTGATTTTTCGATTAACCTACAAAGATTGATTAGTTGGTCTAGGGTATCATTTTTATGTTTGATAAACCTAACCCAAGTAAATCTAGAATAGTCGTCAATTATGACTAAGCAAAATTGACTACCATTGAGTGACTTAGCTCCATGTGAATCAAATAGATCCATGTGTAGGAGCTCAAGAACACTTTTGGTTCGTTCTTGATTAGTTAATTGATGTTGTGTCCTAGATTGTTTACCTTGTTGACAAGCATTACATATTTTATTATCCAAGTTGTTTAGTTTAGGCAAACCTATAACCAAGACACTCTGACTCATCTTGTGGGCCGAGTCTTGGAGTGCGAGTGTCCAGAGTCTTGATTGCCATAACCAAGATTCCTCTTGTGTCATAAGACACTTGGTTGAGGAGTTGGGTAAATTTATTGTGTAGATGTTGCTACTCCTAGTTCCTTTAAGTATTATTTTAGATGTTGCATTTATTTTGATTACGCATTCATTTTCTAGAAATATGACCTTATAATTGTTATCACACAATTGGCTTACACTAAGTAAATTATATTGAAAGTTTTCTACTAATAAGACATTTTGAATTGTAAAGTTAGAGTTGAGCTCAATATCACCTGATCAGATGATTTTGAGCTTGCCGTTATTTCCGAAGACTACCGATCCTTGTCGTTTGAATCGTAACTTCGAAAATTTGAGTTGATCCCCGGTCATGTGTCGGGAGCAACCACTGTCCAACATCCATTGATCCTACACATAAGGTAGTTGGATCGGATATTGGAATTACTAAAGGGTTGTTTGTAAGTTTTTAAACCTAAATCATCTCACCAATATCTACATGATCAAAACATGTTATTCCTATGTGTTATTGTGAGATGACTATCAATTTTACTTGATTAATTTTAATGAATTTAAATTAACCAACATTAGGTTAGATTCGGATTTAGTCTAAGCTCATCAAGTAATCTTTTCAAGAGATTAGCTTCCAGGTCGTGGCGAGGCACAGAGGCCTTCTTTGATCGGAACAACGACCACTTCCTTAGACAAAGCTAATTTCAAGAAATTGATAACTCGACTTACTTGAGACTACGTCTTGGTCTAACTAGTTATTTTTGAAAAGAGGCTCCCCGAGGCTCAATCTTTTCGTAGGATTTTAGGTGGTTTATTTTTGAAAAGAGGCTCCCAGAGGCTCAATCTTTTCGCAGGATTTTAGTTGGTTATGAGTCCTATCTAACCATTCTAAAAATAAAGGAAAAACTAAGCATGCAATTTCTAAGACTTAACAAAAATACATTTTGTATTGGCTCACCCTGGACCATTGAATCGAGTGGGTCTATTCACATAGTGAATTTGGTCCTTGGGAACCCAATACATGTTAGATCCTAATGTTGAAATCAAAGTGGTCTTAGGGACCCTTGCTTGGACATTTTTCTTATGTTGGTTTACTATAGACATATATGACTTATTGGTTGTATTTGAGTTAAACCCGAGTCCGGCCTTGTTGTACACGGCCCTTTGTGATCCAAGTAAGAGGTCAAGTCCTTGGATCCCAAAGTGAACCTTTCAACGTGTTCCTAAGGTCTTGACTTGTGTTTTCAAAAGCGAGTTCTCAACTTCAAGCTTTTCAACTTGAGTTGAGTCCTCCTCTTGAATCTGAGTAGTCGAAGAGGTTAGGAGACCTCATGTTTGAGAAGGTTAACCTCCTCAATTAGGGTCTCGACCTTGGACTCGGACTTAGCTAGTTTCTTATTTAAAAATTTAATTGCACCATACAAAGTATTAAGTAACGACTTACCCTTAATGATTCTTTTGAACCGGATACGGATCCGTGGCTTGTCTTGAATGGAAGCTCATCGCCGGATTCGGACTCGGACTCTTCTTGATTTGAGTCGTGCTCGGTCGGCTTGGCCATTAGAGCTTGGATATCGTCTTCTTCCTCGACAACTCCTCCCAAGTAGCGTTTAGCGCTTTCTTGGTCTTTGATGCGTTATTCTTTAGCTTTGGGCACTTTCGGACTTGATGTGGCCGAACACATTGCACTCATAGCATCTAAAATTAGAAGTATTTGAATTAGGTTTAGGCTTACCTTGAGTTGTTGGTCGTTTTAGTCTCTTGATCATCTTAGAACTAGATTGACTAGTTCGGATTCTATTCGAGTCTACTTCGATTCGGACTCGTCTTCTTCCTTGGGGTGGCTTGCTTGCGGGCTTCTTCTTCTTGGAACACCCTGCTAACGCAATACTCTTCTCGGCTGGACCACGTTAGTTTGCTCATGTAATTCAAGTTCGAAAACAATTCGTCTAACCTAATTTTAGAAAGGTCCTTGGAGACCTTGTAGGCATCGACCATGGATGCCCACAAGGTAGTCTAGGAAAGCGAGTTAAGAGAATACGATAAGGTCGCGATTCTCGACCTTTTGTCCGATGGCATGGAGTTGGTTGTGATGTCTTGGATCTGAGCATGTAGTTGAGTTGCGGTCTCGTTTTCCTGCATTTTCAAGTTATACAATTTATTTAAAAGTAAATCTCTTTTACATACCTTCGTGTCGTCGGTGCCTTCGTGTAGTTCCACTAGCTTGGTCCATAAGTCCTTTGCACTAATGAAGGGGCGGCGGTTGAGCTCTTCCTTGGACAACCCACATTGCAAGATTTGAGTTGCCTTGGCATCGGCTTCTACTTGTTTTTCATGGAATTTGACCATTGATCGTAACCCAAGATTCACCATCTTCATTAATAGGAAGTGTGAAACCGGTTTGAATTACGATCCACATCTCGATTTGGGTTTTAAGAAAGCATTCCATCCGACCCTTCCAATAACGAAAGTCATTACCGTTGTAAAGCGAAATTCGGCGATGCTAAACCCTTCGAGATGGGCCATTAAAAACAAGAAGAAGAGCACGACGAAAAGAATCTTGCAAAACACACGGAAAGAATATTCCAAGACTTTCGTCTTGGATTAGTAAGTCTTGAGAAGTAAAAAGATATATAAAATGTAACTTGCAAAAGAAATAAACAATCAAATCACGAATGTCGTTGAAGTTCCGGAGGATGACCTTACTCGGGATCTAACGAAGGACAACCTTATCCGGATCCTAAAGCCTCTAATGCAATTCTATATGTAGGAGAAGATAAGCAAGTGAAATAATTATCACGAAAACAGAAATAAATAAATAAAAATCTGTAAAAAAGAAAAACAAAGCTAGATTGGTGGTTTCACGAATCTTGGCGCCCGACTCGATACCAATTGTTGGATCGAAAGTGTAAGCTAGAGGGGGTGAATAAGCGATCTGATGTCGTTAAAAACTTTTGCAATAAGTAAAAAGCAAGTAGAGAATGCAGCGGAAATATAAAGTAGACAAGATATTTTTCGTGGTTCACAATCTTTTTGATTGCTAATCCACGGCCCTAGTGATCCTTGATCACGTGCGGAGGCAATTCACTAAAACCACTCCTCTTCGTTGGAAGTAGAACAGCGATTACAAAGAAATCAAGGCAAAGGGACACTCCCCTTTCCTTGTTACGATTAAAGCACAAAGACAATTTAAAGAAGTAGAACTTAAATAAATATACGACAACTCTTATAAGTAGAAGATGTAGCTTTAGATTGTCGTGACGCCGTCATTAGCAAATGT